>JAODKC010000009.1:7152847-7194222 GCA_026777985.1 Mormyrops attenuatus
AAATGAAATGGGGATGGGGGGGGGGGGCAAGAGGGCGGGGGGGCGAGGGAGGCCTGGAAATGTGCCTGCGGCCAAAATCGTCTCACTGCGAGAGCATGGATGCACACTGGCTGGGGGCACCTTCCCTGGTGCATACCGGCTCCAACGTACCGCGTTAAACCAGAACTTCACAATGGGGGCGTGGTAGAACGCGTAGAACTTCCTGGTGATGGGCAGCCTGCGGGGGCGCACGTGCACCTCTGGCTCACTCTTCACTTCCACATTGTCGTTGATTCTGGCTTCCTTGAAAACGTCCTTAAAAGTGATTGAGAGCAAAAAAACAGCTACTGCTTAATAAAGGCGGCAGTAATAGTTCAGGAAACGCTGGCAAAGGCGCTGAACTCCTAGCCATGTAAAGACCGATTGTCGTGTTTATTATACTGTCTAAAGACACTGTCAGTCTCAAGAGGTACCAGTTGAATCAGGAGACCTTTGCTAAAAGTCCACGTCATTTACCCTAGTTCCTAGTATAAACGACGTACATGACATTACACCCTGCTGCTCAGCATGTAGCAGCGCATGAGCATTTAACTGCATGCCTACCCAGTTCCCCCGTCAACCTGGAAATAAAACTCCTGTCCTAATAAACCTCTTTATCAATGCTCTCTGTGTCCCTGTTTTTTTATTTGCCATCCCGTACCAAGACACACGGCTTATTGATTTACAATAACACAGTGGACTTTTGCTGATAATCATGAAACCTGTGAAAACACACACACATTGCAACACTTCACTAATTTGAACCAGAAAAAAATAAACCAACTGATAGACTGATGGGAGATGAAGTTGAAGGCTGACCATTTGGATGTCGTCAGCCATATTCTGGAAGTTGTGTTCACTGTCCTCCATGGTCATCTGGTGGGCATCCTGCGACTGAGGGATGTGGGACATCTCTGCCTTGGTCTTGTACTCCAGCAAGAGGATGGCTGGTGGAACCAAAATGCTCAAGATCACCTGAAGGACAGAATTGGGCAAATGGAATTAATGGCAATGACGTTTCTGGATTTTAATCATAAAGTGTAATGTGTTATATCCCTACATTTCATACAATCATATAAAACCTGCTTTACTGTATTCAATTCCAGCACTATTTTTATTTTAGGGGGCTTCCGGCACCCAAATCGTGCTTTTCCACTGCACCAAGCACCGTTTTTTTGGTACTTTCCGTTTTCCATTGAGTACCCGTGCCAAAAGTGCCAAACAAACTGGGGTAAGTTTTGTAGTAATGTAAGAATTCCATGGGCATAACATGCCATGTAGATATTAATATCCCACATCTTCCAGCCCTATAATATACTGCAGCTATTTTTCAAATTCAGTACAAAATACCCCGCCTTGCATTGTGATATCATTCAGTGCCGGTACAAATTTTTACACCAGTGGAAAATGAACACCTTGAAGTATCGTACTTTTGGTACTTCTTGAAGGACCAGAGGTACGGTCCCTGCTGCAGTGGAAAAGCGCCCTTTGTCTCTAAATTCATTTAAGCAATTTTTTCCTGTAATTCCTGGGGGTTGAGTCCCCCTAAAGGTCAAACCCTAGTATTGCCCCAACCTAAAATCTATCAATTATACTAATTATCGCAGAAACACAGCCTCATTTCACAACTACAAAGCTTCCTTGTGCATCCTCAAGATATTTTTCCTGGCTAATTTAATCCCATTTACATCACCAACAGCGTCATTAAGTGAGCTGATGAAAAAGCACTAATAAATGTTTTGCACGTCAAGTATTCCAGTGACATATCGTGTTTTAGATTGCTGGCTAGCCATATGCTTGATGTTAATCTAGCTAGTTAAGTGCCACATGCTATTAAACTGGCCTGTCTAGAACAAATAAGATTATCTATGCTACAAACACAAACACCTGAGGCATTCACACTGAACAACAGAAAAAAAAGACACAGGAAGAAGAAAACCAACCACTATGAAATCTATAGCTATTAGCTAAAAAACCAGAAACTGTCAGAACTGGTAATCACTCATCCTTGAATGATGACATTTGACAGCATGTGGATGTTAGTTTGTTTATCTATTACTTAGCCAGTGGCATACAGGCAATTAATCCCTGGATAAATATAGATAATTTGCAACAATGCACATTGACGGAGGGCCCAGTGTGAATAAACACATTAAACAATAAGCAAACAAAGGAAATAAGGGAACTAAAGGAGGACAGCCGGAACGCAACATCACCTTGTACCAGGAATTCTTCCGCATGTTCAGCCGGCCCATCCACATATCAGACAGCAGCATCTGAGTACAGGTGTGGGCCACAAAAGGCCTTAACCTGGAGGACACCGCTAGCTTCAGACAGGTTGAGTTACTCCAGTTCTTCAGCTCGTAGGTCAGCAGTTTCATGGCCATCGTCTCGTCCTGCCTGAAGGACTGCTCCAGCAGGTCCACCGCCAGCGTGCCAAATTCGCTGAATCCAGAACCAAATCAGCGCTTTCAGGAGCCAGACAGATCTCGGCTACCAATGTCCCAAATTGCCCACCCCCAACCTGATACCCCCCCCACACACACACACACACATCAAGCCCACAGCAGCATCTGAAAAAGGCACCCACAAGTTGATACGATTTAATGTGCTGAGTCAGCATTTGCCCACCCTCTGCCTCTGACAGCTAGATCACTCATCACCTCGTCACCATGATCCACAGACAGAAACTTTTTAGTGCCCCATCCCCAGTTTCTCCTCAATGCAGAACCTTGCCATCTTTTACATACATCTTGCGACAAATACAATTTTGATCACCATGGTTTTTAAGCAAACGTCGACCAATTGCACTCACTTTGAGTATTCCTTGAGCTCCTCGGACGTGTCGTCCACCACGTCGCTCTTCTTGGCCTCGTAACTCAAGGAGCGGCACAGCTTGCAGGCCACTAGAGCCTTCGCCATGGATTCTTCACCGTGCTGCCAGAAGAAGAGCGACATCTTCTGCCGCTTCATGAGTACGGCCCACACAAGGAGCTCGTTGAAGGGATATGGAAAGCGCCGCATCTCTGGGTCGTCGATGTCCACAATCTCCTCTCGGGTCTTCTTCTTTGACTGCTCTGTCGCAGACTCTGGCTGTTTCAGACCAAGAATTCCAACAAACAGGGGCCAATTAAGGCAGCAAGCAAAGCAACCAATAAAATCACCCAAGGAGGATTTCAAGTGTATAATGCCTAAAGGCCAAGCTCCTTGGAGCACCTTGGGTTTGTAGGGTTGTGCAGTTTTGATGAAGTGATTGTGACGGGTCTTCTCCTTCTTGTCTGCCTGGATGCTGAAGGTCTCGTGGTTCTTTCGCAGCTGTGACGCATTGCTGGATGAATGCCGTCCTCGCTGAGAGGATGTTAAAGGGTCGAGTTTTAGAAGGGACAGGCACTTTGAGATCACATCAAGGATTGCACACCCCAAACATGTCTGAATGATTTGTTCCTTTTTGGGTACAACAGACCCAAACAGATGGCTACTTTAAATGGTTTACCCGGGTGCTTCCGTGGAGGTTGTTGTAAATAATTCTGAACCTCTTCCTGGTGTAGTTGCATCTGTAGGTCCCACCCATCAGGTACTCAATGACAAGGCCAACATCAATCAGCGTGATTTTATAATTTGGCGGGAGGTTACCCTACAGCAAGAGAAGCCATTAATCAACAAGGAATCACTCAACTTACATCTCAGAAACACACAGTCTACAGAGCACAGAAAAAGTAGCACTATGGTTAGGTGCACAACACTGTTCCTTCTTACCTGCTTAACATCCCTTACAAGGTGATAGAGTGTTGCATTGGTTGGGGATTGTTTCTATAATCAGGAGAGAAAACAGAGAGAAAAAGGCTAGTAAATAAAAGCCCTTGAAGGACATCCAATGATGAGATTGGATGTGCGAGCGTGCGGAGGGATAAGCGTACCGTATTGTAGAGCTCTTCCAGTCGACTGATGGTGAGGAAGCGGTGCATACTGACCCCATTCTCTATGAGCAGCTTCACAAAGTCGACCCGGTCCATCACCAGCGCGTCCAGCATCGCCTGCTCCAGGGAGCCCACCTAGGGTGAGTGCAGACACACACACACACACACACACACACACACACACACACACACACACACACACAACGCCAATCAGCGCACACACAGAAGTTCAGGTCACCACACGATACAAACATGTAGGTGCACACATAAATATGCTCAGATGGGTAAACTACTAGATCCTCCAACACCAGCCAGAACCCCTTCTCCCAGTTTGTGGGATAAAGCATAATATTGGATCACAAATGAATGACCACAGTAGTATATAACCCTGTACAATAATCCGGCACCCCTTGAAAGATTACAGGAATGTGAGGCTCATTTTTGACTGTGTAAATGGAGACTGTTTAACTGATGAGCAGTGAAGTCAGTTAGGTTATGATAAACATAAAATGAGTCACTGATAATAATATCCTAATGATTTATCACTTTCATTTATTTGGCAGGAGGCCTTATCCAGGGTGTTGCCAGGACCCTTTGCTTCTGTTGCTTGTTTACCTACCAGTAACTGCTGCCCATATACAAACACATGGTTTTTGGCAATGTCCACCCGGTCCCAGGCCAGGGTGAGGACAAGCTGGTCAAAAGCAGAGGTGTTGGTACCTAGACAGACAGACAGACAGACAGGCAGACAGACAGACAGACAGGCACGCAGGCAGAAAGTCACACACTGAACAAAACGTCAATCAGAATTCAGTAAACCACCCAGGGAATTAGACTGAAGGGCTTCTCATCGCACTCCTTGTGCGAGTCTTACTGCAGAAGGAAAAAAAAATATTTGTTCAGAGAGATAACCAATCAGTTTGTAGAGGAAGCGGGTCCAAGCAACTAGAGGAGGTGGGACCAAGACATCTGATTGGTTGGTACTGCCTCCTTTAGTTGTTTGGACCGGCCTCCTTTATAATCTTTCTGAACTAATCATTTTTCCTTTTACCCTCAGAACATTTTTGTGTAAGTAAAACTCCCATGAGCCATCACACTATTCTTTTGTAGTGCATCGCCTGTGAGAGTGGGGCAGTGGGGGAAATGGGCAGGCGGGCTTGGATTTCCCATTTTTGGGTCTGACATCTTGCGTGTCATGCAGTCATTAAGCCTGAAGACAGATGCTCTCATAGTTGACCTCCATTCCTAAGCAAGTGACATCACAGGCTATTTACTACGCAAAGGCATCACCACACGATGCAAGACATTATTATGACAATCTGACCCAGCAAGCAGAAACAACAGATTTTAATGGCTTTGGGTTCAGTGGAAAACACACCGGTCTCATACACTATAAATAGTAAATAGTGGCTTGAGAAAAAGTCTTAAAAAAAAAAGAAAAAAACAGCAGTTTTCAATATGGGTTTTAGATTGACAAACTGATTTGACCTGTTCGTCACAGGCTTAGGACAGTCTGACGAGACTCCAATGGGTGGACCATTCCCAAACCTCGTCATCCGGATTTAGATCTAACCCTAACCCCTAAGGCATAAATACTTTCACACACCAAAAATGACATCATGTGTCTGCAAGACTGTTAGCTACATCAAAGCCTGAATGACGAGTCAGCAGAACTTCCTGTCAAACCCAAAAACCAGCGCTGTGATAATTTAGTGTGTTTATTCAGTATCTTAATTTCGGGAACACATATTAATATCTGTAAATCGCTTCTTTGCCCCTTCCATCGTTACAGTGTAACCTCACTAAACCCTCTCAGGACAGGAGTGTGTGAGAAGAGCAGTCTGATAACATCTTGGCAGGGATTCCCCAAAATATCTATATGAACTTAAAAAAAAACAGCTAAATACAACATAAGATGGCCATAAGGTCCCCTCCAGGGAAGAGCTGGATCTGTCAGAGTGCCGGTGTTGGAGAGGAACCGGAAGTACCTTTCAGCAAGGCTGTCAGGATGGCGACGTCAATGTCCTGGTGATCCTCAGATCCGATATGAAAGACGGTTATCTTTGTTTCAGAACAACAGGGAACAGTTAAAAAAACTCCATGCAGAGTGAACACATTCTTACTTTTAATTCATTTAATAAATTATTTAACAATATAAATTTTGGCCAAGACCAAGCTTGTAATTAACTCCCATACATTTGTTCCAAAGCTCAAGATGACCATCCATCAAGGACAAACATCCATCCGGTCATCTACTACTTGTTTATCCTTCGCAGTTACACGAGGCACACATCTCACCAGTTCCTTGCTCTTCATGCATTCCATTAGCTTTTGGAAGAGGTGGACCGCATCACATTGCCCAAAGTTGAAGGTCTTCTTTATAGTTGCAATGATTTCTGTTTCAACCCCTTCAGGCAGGAGCCTGATTGGTCAAAAGAGAAAAGGTAAGATATCACTTTTCTGTCAAAATTCATTACTGATATCTTCCCTAGTGCATCTTTATGGAGTCTACTTGATATCAATCACAAGACTGATTTTTCACCAGATATAAAAAATGCTACTATATGTGATATGACATATGGCATATGGATTTATTTAGAGCAGAGACCCTGTGCATGGTACGGTGACTCTGCTACAGTCACAGGGATCCCCAATTCCAAAATGTACTATAGCAAGGTTCTGGGTTCGAAACCAAGTCATGTTCCACTCAGGCCCAAGCTTGTTCCCAGCTTCAGAAGCCAAGCTTGAGGCAAGGTGCATGTCTACCATTTGGGGTAGGCCGAGCACAGAGACCTGCACTGCCCAGGGATTAACCCCCAGAACACCACAATCCCACTCTGGCAGACCGTCATTGGGTAAAACCAGACGCAACAGGCACAGAACCGACTGCACTAGCATGAAGGTGTCTGCTTATGTCTGGCTCGGCCAGCCTCACCCGCCTTCCTCCGTCTGCTTGTGGACGTAGGCCAGGATGTCTGCGGCGCGGCCCGTGCCCTCGCACACCACCACGGGCACGGGCGGGCTCTCCTGCAGGTACTCCAGCACCGTCAGGATGACGTTGGGTCCGCCCTCGAAGATCAGGGCCACCACCGGCACGCCCTGACCGATCCCTGATGGGAGACACAGGCAGGACAGCACGGCGCCGTTAGAACACACAGAAAGGCAGAAGGAAGGTACTCCAGGCCTCCCGGAGACGATGTGTAATGAGGAAATCGCCACAGCGGACCTTTGTCTGGCCTCTGTAACCATCCATTGTGGGAAAACTAGGTCAGCTCAGTGTGACCGTACTGTGTTTAAAGCCATCATTATAAATCACGACTTCAGCACACCTAGCTCACCACAGAGGGTAATGTACGCGGATGCGTTACGCAAGCTGGAAAATAACCAAACTCAGGGGCAACAAGAGCCTGCTGGTTCATAAAAACAAGATAGGACATCATAATAATAAAAAAAATTATTAATATATACCTCAGCTGGTAGCACTATTGCCTCATACCTCATACCTCATACCTCATACCTGGCAGGGTTCAGATCCCGTACACTGTGCGTGGATGTGTCCCCCATGTCACACAGTCACACAGACTTTCAATTTGCTGAAATTCATGAACTCTGGTGTTCCTCAAATATTACTGTATAATTGTGTGAGGGTGTTCAGGGCATGTATGTGTGTGTGTGTGTGTATGTGTGTGTGTGTGTGTATGTGTGTGTGTGTGTGTTTGCGCGCGTGTCTCAAAGGAGAGCATGATGGGATATGTGAAAAGAAGCACTGTGATGTCGCTGTCCCAGTAAATGGCGAATAAAGCATTATTTCATTATGTCCGGAAGGCAGGCCCCAATAGCGGCAGGGCCCAAAAGCGGATGGGCCCAATGGCGGCAGGGCCCAAAAGCGGATGGGCCCAATGGCGGATGGGCCCAATGGCGGCAGGGCCCAAAAGCGGATGGGCCCAATAGCGGCAGGGCCTTACTGGCGTGTATCTTCTGCAGGTTGATGTGCTTTTCCAGCTCCCGCCTCAGCTTGACCTCGGCACCGTATTTGCCCACTGTGCCGTCGTCCACCAGGATGAAATGCGAGTGCAGGTTGTTGAGGACGTTCAGCTTGCTCAGGGGGTTCAGCAGCGTTTGGTACGCGGCGACCACCTGCGTGCCGGACAGAGGCCCCAGGGCGGGTATAAGTGGAGCTCACATGGGGTATGAACCATGCTAACCATAGTAATTACACACAATGGAAAACAGAAATCACAAAAGACCATTTGGACATTTACTCCCCTTGGGCCTCACAGAAACGCCCCCCCACTGCTTGTTCTGCTTCACATGACCACTCCTGCCCCAGTGCCCCCACGCCTAATACCGAATCACACCACACCTCCACCTTCGAAGGAGAGGCAAGGAATGATGTCTCAGATAAACTTGACCAAAACAGAAACGCTTCTCAGAGCTGATCTCAACGTAGTTACAAACTGCCATGCATGCGTGTAGCTTAATAAGTGCTTACGCTCCCCCACTTCCCTCTGAGCCGGTGCATACTCACTGACCTGTAAACATACATGCCTGTATCGAGTGTGCTTCCAAATGAGCGAAAAATAGTGGTGGCATTTAAAGCGGGATGCAACTCCAACTGGAGCCCAATGGACCAGGAAACTGTGGGTGAGCCACATGATCACAGGACTCTACCAGGACAACTAAACCGATTCAGGAAAATGTGGGTGGGGGGGGGACCGGCGTCTCCTCACATCTTTCCCGATGAGGTCGTTCCGGTTTTCAATAACTCCCCATGGAGCTATCCCAATAGTGCAAATTTTTCGTGCAGACCTGGATGAGTGCTCTTTGAGGGCGTCTCCGACGTGTTTCGCTACACCTGAAGAGAACACAAAAAAAATAAATTAAAAAAATTCAAAACAGGCCACTAACTTTTAAACACACAAATCAGCCCCGAGTAAACCGCCAAGTCAAGCTAAATGTGGTTCATTGTTCAGTTCAGCTAGAAACAAGTGCTGAATGAGTCATTGTATCAATTCACTGCATGTCACTTTCTATTGAGTGCCATGGATAGTCACACAAACATAGACACCAGCAATACAACCTGGTTTACATAATTATCCCTTGTATACTGAGCTAGGTTCACTAGCAACCGGTGACATCGTGGCTCTCCTGGGGTCATACAACTCAGTGCGGATGCTGTTCCCAGGGTAAGTCATGCACTTTTTTTTATTTATTACCAAATTTATGGTAAGCTAGCTTAAAAATTTTATTTACCAAAAAAGTACCAGGCTGCTAGTGACCAAAGCATGGTAAAATGTCTGCATTTTTACATGCACTTTTTAAGTGCTGTGTTTGTACACTGTGTTCAAATAAAAACATGCTTTTTTCTTGAGTCAGAATTACGTAGAATATCACTGAAATAAAAGCAAAAACATCTCAAGTTTACTCATCTTTACCCTTATTCCTCCCCCCCCCCCCGCCACTCTATGCCCTCAAACTCCGAACTGTGAATGTGACGTTATCTAATGGCAGTTTTTGCCATGTTTGCCAAATTTAGCTTTTTGTGGATAAAAGGAGATAACAGATTTGGACCCTTGCAGAGGTATATATGCAAAAAAAATACAGAATAAACGACGCTGGTGTCAGTATGTTTTGAGAGGTAGGTGCTTTGCTATACATGTAAACAAACAGAAAAGGCATATTTCACCCGACAGCCATTACAAAACATTATACAATATTATTACTTGCATGTTATTTCAATAGGAAAATAATTTTAAATGGATATACATTTTTATAATGTTAATATTTATACAAGGGTCAAGCAATGCTTCGTATAGCATAAAAACAACGATAATGCAACAGACCGTTCTGACAAATCTAAATGACACCTGCGTGCCTCTTAATAACAGCGGGAATTAGACATAAACACCCTTCAGCATAAATAATGTGTGGGACATAAACCCTCCTGTCATTATGCCCTCCTGCCCTCTGGGGCGAGGCGATTAAGGCTCAGGTTCTCACCTGTGTTTACACCCCCGGTCAGGATCCAGGCACCAGTGGTGACAGCTGCCTTGATCAGCCCCTTCCCCACCACCTGCTTGATGCGCGGGTGCAGCTCGAAGTTCTGCAGGCCACCGTGGACGGAGATGACGATTTTCGGCAGCTCCATCTGCCACTCTTTCAGCATAAGACGTAGGATCATCTCAGGCTTGGAGTCGTAGGACAGCCGCAGGTACTGTTCCCAGGGGCAGGGAAGGCGGGAGAGGAAAGGGGGGCAAAGACGACCAGACAGGTCTGTCAGACCACCTTGTTCTGAAGACATCGGCTCTCTCATGCTCCTCCTCATTACAGTCCGCGAGAAAGCATCCTCACTGGGATGCGATGCATGTTTACACTCGTTTAATCAAGAGGCTATTGAACTGCGATGTGTTACCCAAAAACAAATCATGCCAGTGTCACAACAGTACACACCCATCAAGGGCCGGGCACGTGCCTCAGTCATTCATTCGGTCTTCATGAGCGTCGGTATCTCTACATAAACGGACGGCATGCAGTGGTTGGCTGAGGTCAGACCTGGGCGATCCCTCAAATCGGTTTACCAACTCGTCCTTCCTGACACCCCGCCACCACTTCCTAACCCTAACCCTAACCCTAACCCCCTTCCCTTTGCAAACCAAAGTCATCAGGTTCAAATACCAATATGACCACTACCGACTGATAAATATCAACTAATGTGAGAATACAGAAAGCTGTTGGAATTATTTTTAACTGTGATCTGATGCACTAAAATCAGTAATTTCACACATCTCAGTTTAATTATGTGATAAGGGCAGTGGAGTGCTGTATTTTGTCTAAACAGATGTGACCGATTGCTTCACAAACAGCTCTTGTGTGCTGATACTCTTACTCAGTCCTCCCACACGCTGAATATTTCCAACCGGCATCCACGCCATGACTGTAACACTGGCATAACGTCTCAGAAGCCAAGCAGGACGGAAGAGACGTGAGGGGGGCCTTTTCGGGTGCAGACCTTGGCTCTGTATGAGTGGGCCCCCCCCTGGAAGTTGATGACGCCATAGGCATCAGTAGAGGATTCCTCCGTGTGTTTCTCCACCGACCACCGCTCCAGCTCGGGCATGGGGCTCTCTCCCACCTTCACGTCCGAGTACTTGGTGGCCAGGCTGGCGGTGAAGCCGGCGTGCTGCCGGACCAGCCGCCCGCAGCAGCACCTGCCAGAGAAGACGGCCCGGGTCATTCAGGACCGACCCTTCGAGGTCTGTGCCGACAGCATCAATCATTAGAAGCAGTAGATGGTCAAGAGCTCATCACATCCTGATCCACATTAAGATGTTTGCTAGAAGGTGGTGACCATCTAACAGATCTCAACCATAAGTTCTTAATGTAATAACAACCAGCATATTAATCTGGACACAGGACGACGAAAGCAGAACCTCTGAGAAACACGACCGGTCAAAACTCACCGCACTAACTGCTGGCAGATCTGACATCCTGGAAGGCATCTAAAAATAAATGTTAAAAAAAAAAAAAAAAAAAACATAAAATGTTATGTATTGCCATACAACTATAATGATTTCCTACAATTACAAATATCCATAAACTAAAGTGTCTCAGAGATTGTCCACTGAAATAATTCAACAGCATCTCAAGTTACAATGTAACAACTGGTGATGAAACTCTGCTTAAGTTGAATATCAGTTATAATATATGAGTTTAAACATTCTACAGGATTACTGACTGAAAGTAACTCAATTTTTCCACATAAAGCAATTTTTCCCTCAATATACATCGATTTAGACCTCACCAAGAAGCTTTTTGTTTTCTAATGAGTCTTGCAAGCTGGCTAAACCAACTTGACAAACATAATATAGTAAAATAAACTGCTCCTCATAAATCCACCATGGCATAGACTATGAAGGCCAGTGAAAAATCAGAAAACAGCTTCACGCACAAGGTTGCCCAGGTTGGGAGAAATAACAGCGCAGAAATTTAATAACAGCTTAAAATAACAGCTTTCCGTTTACCGCTGTCAGCTGTCTGTGAGGGTACAGTAAACAAGCCTCAGGACGGCTTCATTTGTAACCGAAACCTTTTATTATGCAAAACAGCAGAGTAGACATAGAGCCTAGCACTCTGTGTTTATGCCAATGAATGGTTTTAACATTTAACCATATTTTCTGAGGAACCCTAATGGCAATTTACTGGAGACATAACAGATTCAAGAAGTACAGCTCTGTACACCTTTTTCTCTCTGCACTAATTAACTCTTTCTTTTGAAAATAATCAAAAGATAAAAAATCCAAGCAGAATAAAAGATAACTTTCTGCAGATGACAAAAACAAAACATTGTTTTCTAATCAAAGCATAACCAAAAACAATGGCTTTCAAGTAGTAACAGAGTGAAAGCTGAATTTTACACTGGAAAGTTCCCATTAATGTCAAACCTGCTTTGGGAGCACTGGGTAAAACAGTGGATGGAATTATAGTGGGCGGCGTGACACAGGCAGATTTAACCTCCCTCCCATTGGTAGCAAACACTGATTGACAGCACTAAGTAATCCAATCTACCAGGGTTAATAACTCCCACTGTGTCGTTACACAAATCCTTAGAAGGTATGAACTGCAAAACCTTTATACCTGAATGAGAACACCTCATTTGTGTTTTTTTTATCCTGAGCAGTGTAAGCATAATACCCTAGTTGCTTTGCCCAGGATGTTTTTAAGCACGTACGTCTAAAAATATTTGTCCAAAACTGAGGGAAAGAAAAGAATATTCCTTAAAAAGTAAGGCCCCCTCTGTTGGCCTCGCACATATAACCCTCGTTTCCAGAAACCATGCTCCATACGGCAATACACTAGCAGGACTGGGACGTGGTGGAGACGGCTGAGGGGGACAGTCCACATCCCCTTACTTTTTCAGATGCACACACTCTGAGGTAGGGGGAGTTTTCTTGCTGGGGCGTACTGAAAATCCACCAGCTTGTGTTGCGGCTTGGCCAGGCGTGGGAAGACAAATTTGAATTGGGCTCCCTGATCCCCTCTGACGTCTGTGTGGATCTCCACACCACCTTCAGCTTCACTTAGAAGCTCATTATGCTAAACCTGAGCAGCCAGGTCCAGCAAATGTCCACAAATAAAACATACTGCCACTGTAAGCCCCGGAATGTGTGTATCGAGCCCGGTAAATCTGCCCATATTTATAAAACTGACTGTCACTGAAAAGGATCGAGTGCAAACCATTATAAAGTAAAACAAGAAAAATGACATCTGTTTTTAGAAGTTTCTTTTGCTGGGAGAATCAGGCTTGTGTTTAATTGGGCAGTGAATGGCTCAGTGGGCTAAGCCTCTGCACCCATGACTGGAAGGTTGCCGGTTCAAGCCCAGGCCTCTGCAGAACAGTCATATGTCCGTGATATGAGCAAGGCCCTTAACCTGCAGCTCTAGGGGCACTGTATGGTGGCTGACCCATTGCTATGACCCCAAAACTAAAAGAGTGATGTTACAACCCCATCCAGTTGTCTTTGCACGTACCTGTGTGGGTCTTTTGACACTGGAAGTATGTACACACATTCCCGCTTGGTGAAAGTTCTTTCTATCCAGGATTTCTGGGAGTGGAAAAAAGGGGAGGAGACAAATCATTACATTCATTAATTCCCAAATGACTCTGGAGGAATATAAAAGTTATATGGAGTTCCTCTAATCTTTTCTCCAAGAAACGGCACCTGTTTGACCCTTAGCTTGCTTTTTATAGGAAAAATCATCAAATTTTTGTACAGTGCATTCATGAATTAGCTACAAGGACGGGGGGGGGGGGGGGGGGGAGCAGGTAACCTCCATGTAATCTGAGATTTACCCAGAAAAACCCTCAAGGATCAGCAGGCAGCTTAATAAACAAATGAAGCAATCATAGAAAATTCTCCGCGTCCGCAGCATCAACCCCGTAGAACCGCTACACTAGTACCCTAAATCACCCGAGCACGATGCCTTATTCAGCCAAAGGGGTTTAACTCCAAAGAATTTTTAATTAAATTTCAAGCCCCAACACCTTTTTGTTCATCGTGCTGGATCTCACAGCCCCCCACCCCCGAGGATCCTGGACGAGAGCTCTGCATTCCACAGCACCGGAGCACCTAAACCCTTCAACCAGTACTCAGCAGCAATGAGAAAAGCTACCTCATGTCTAAAATAATCATTAATGACTCTCTCCAAAACTATTATACACCTGCGCCAGACATAAACTGCTGTTGGTCAGTCACAACTAAAAAAAAAAAACTGTCATGCTTTTGTTTTATAGCTTGTTCTACATCACTATTTTTTTTATTTAAAATGATGTTCCAAGGCCATCAATGTGGCGCCTCAAACTACAATACACACCTCACGTTCCCGTTCTTCAGCTTGTAACAAGAAGGAATAACGGAACATTCCAGGCATATCGTACCGCAGGCATATCCTATCCCATCCAGGAACGCCAGTCTACATCCATCTAATTCTCAGGTTCAGCGTGTACCTGCTTAAGTCTCGAAGTCTAAATGATAGTGGAATTCTTAAAAAAACAAAAACAATCCCCTGTTAAACGCTGAACAACCACTCTCTAGAAAAAAAAAACACGAGAGTTCAGGCTGTTTAATCTGTGTGGGGCCGCAAAGAAGGGGTTTAGAGCTAGACAGTCGTTTCCAAGAGACGGGGCGTGTGTTTTTTTTTTGGGGGGGTGGACAGCAAAGAGGAGACAAGCTGGGCAGATGAAGGACATACAGAAGACTCCACCCTCAGGTTCACAGCGTCCTCAAACCGCAAGGCAGACTTTAGGAGTATCACCAACCAGAAGGCAAGGAAGGCGATACCGCCCAGCATTCTCGTGTCTTTGTGACAGTACAAAGCAATCTCAGAGTCATTTCAAGCATAAAAACTACACAACTAATAAAAACATTTACCTTTAGCAGCATACATGAAAAAGCCGGCCACATCCACATATACACAGCAGAAGCACAGAATCGCGATTTTGTCCTTGACGAGAACGTAGCCATGGTCCCTCTAAATGTCAGGCATAAACATGTCAAGCTTCTGCCAAACACCAAGTAGATGTTCTTTGTCTCTGAAATGTTTCTCTCAAGCTTTCATTAACACAATTCTAGGTTTCTGCACAGGCTTTTCCCACAAAGAACACATTTTATCTAACTGTTCATAAAGTTTTCATTGAGAATTTCTGAACAAATACCCCACAACCAAATCAACTCGCGGCCCCCAAGGGCCTTGCAGCATACGGCTTGCCACCAGCTAGTACATCATATTTTAGCAATTTGCATATTACATCTCCTCCGTTATTCATGCTGTTCAATTATCTGATTAAATATCCACAAGAAGTAATCAGCCACAAGAAACTAAGAACTAGCCTGCATCGTACATTCCAAAAACGATGATGTAAATGAGCATGTACTAAAAATAAATAAATAAATATAAAAAGTCTCAGTTTTCATTCAGCCCTGCAGTCTCCTGATGTGCAATGATGGTCTTTGACATCAAGCCGGCTGTGAAGCTGCCAGGAAGATATTGGCTAACTTCATTATTATGTAAAGAACAATTCTTGACTTAACAAATGGTCCAGAGCTTATGTACATATACACCAACACCTCCGCCGGGGGGGTTGGGAATTACAGGGTCAGTTATAAACCAGTCAATGGACATTTCCACCACAGACACACTACCAGAGACAGAGCAAGGAAATTTTCTGCAATTCCGTCAGGGCGGCCTTGGCAAGCGGTTGTGCCACATGTTTCTGATGGCACTGAAACAAACACGTCACCGCGTGAGGCAGAATCGCCTCCTCTACATTCCAAGCACAACACCCCAGGTAACCAACATTCACTCCTGGAGTAATAATTAACTTACATTCATAAAGTGGTACAAGAACAAAAAAAAAACACTATTACACTATGGATAGATCTGAGAGGCTAGACAGACTTTTTTTGTATGACCTGGCATGTCAAATAAGAGCCGTATTTAAGGTATCAGCTGTACAGACATATTCTTCACGTAACTCTGATACTTCAGCTGCCGTCAACACTCAACCAAATGGCAACCATTTAGTACAATCCTGTAGTACAAGTGACAAAACAAACACAAACATCCCAGTAACAAATGAGACAAGAGTGCTTTCCTCTTGGGCTTTCCAAATGTAGTCAGTAGCGTTTCCATACAATGAAAATACCTGACAGTGCACACCCTGTATCTTCATTGAAAAGGCAACATGATTCTGTGAAACACAGTAATTCCTGAGAACAAAGCATTCAGGCAGTGTCATCTTTAGACAACAAGCACTGAGCAAAAAATAAATAAAAACAAACTAAATTTGGCAAGAAGACAAGAGCCCCATTTATTAGTATCAACGACCTTCTCTACAGAAACCAGGTACACATTTATTTACAATCACTTCACCAGACCAATAAAGATGCTTGTTTCGCTTTCTGTATCCAGTTTTAGCTTTTTGTGGCAGCTTTGGAGCAGCTAGAACTGTTCATTTTTTTCCAGAAGGGTGAACCAGATGATTTGCCTCCAAGGAACGAGAAGAGGAGTGGTTCGGGTGCCACCAGATACGGAGTCCGCAAAATGGTCTTTCCTTCTCTATTTGTGTAATTTTAGCTTAATCCTTCTAAAATCATCACCATCTTGCATTCCTTTCAACGAGTCAGGGTGTGACTTAGCACTAGCCCTGGGCCTCGCTGCAAGATGACAGGTCCACGTTCTAATGTGAGTGACGAAAGGTGTTCCTATTTACTGTGCTTGATCTGGGAAACGCTTCGCACTCAAACACACACAAAGAAAGACAACATAAGTTTCAGAATGCTCCAAGGAGTTATGACAGACTGATTTACTGCCCTTAGATATATTAACTGAAAAACTTTGGAATGTTGCAGAATTATTTAAAATAAAAATGAATTTATGACTCATATATTTCAAAGATATTTCAATGATCGAGAATATTAATCCTTAGTGGCTTAACGCTGGATAATTATCAAGTAGAAAAAAAACAGCAGGGAAATGTAATGACTGAAGTACGATAAAAGTATCCAATGCATTGGCGATGGATGAGCACCGTAACAACTGATGCAGTAACGTGTAAAAGTGCACTGAGCCAAAGTCAACCTGTAAGCCTGACAAAAACTAGCAAGTCAACACCATTTTACCCTACTGGCTGAAAACCAGGTCAGGACCTCACAGACCCACAGCGTCACTGTCCTGCATTTCAGTCACATAGCTAAACAGACATATGCACATCAGAAAACGTGAATGTCATCACAGAAACACAGTCTCGGAGCTGCTATGCCAGATTTCTTTTGTATTTTAACATTACACATCCTTTGTCTCTATCATATGAGTGAGTCTTTTGTCCTCCCCCCCCCTCTCGGTCCACTGCGGCAGAATAAGTTAGCAAATAAGCTGAAATATGTGACTGAAAAGTTACCGTGCGGTTTTAGTGCCTTCCGGAAAGCGTGCCAGTAAGTATGAGAAGAGGACCCTCAATGTTACCCAAATGGCATGATCTTAAAAGCTCACACTGACACAAACACCTATACATTTCTAGAGACCAGATAAGGACTTTCGGTGAATCTCATTATATTTAAGAAACCATTAGAAGATGGAGATTCTAGAATAAAAAATTATCTTAATTTCAAATGAAGGTCTGAAACTGTGCAATATACTTTTTGCACATCTTGTACCATTTTTCTTATCATAATTATTTGTGTAGTACATCCTGTCTGCACCTTATATTCTGGACTACCTCATGTATGATTTTGGACACAAATTTCTTGTATTTATGGTACTTGTATATTATTTGTTTGAACCTGGTTAGATGCTGACTGAATTTCATTGACTCTGAACCTGTACTTAGTGCAATGTAATGTAATGTAATGTAATCTAATGTAAACTAAACAAGCAAAAAAAACAAAAAGAAATGACATACGGATTACAAGTGACTCTGAACATGCTAGCATGTATTTGATCATGCCAACTCAGGTGATTTCATGGTATCAATCCTCTCATTACCTTTCAAAATATATTGCTGGGAAAGAGAGAGGGTCACTTGGACTTATTTTTTGCCATTCCTAGCATTTCTGCCACTCACATTTTGGATAACCATATAAAACAAAGACCACTAGAAGCAGCAAAAGTAACAACTCATCATTAAACACTCAAAGTAAAATTTAAGTTTGCATCTGTGAGCAGCCAAATGTTTGTGAATCCTGTAATACATCAACCATGAACTACAAGTGATGTACTCATAATGGAAAAGCCTAGCGACAGAAAAACTCACCAGATCACTGCTTAACAGTTCCTACATCTGATTACCATAAATTATTAATCTGATAACAGAATTCAAACTCAAATGGGCAGAAGGAAATCCAGCACAGTAATCACTGAAACAGCTTTGTTGAACTGCAAATCCACAACCTTCAGACTCAAGGGCACCAAGTGGGAAAACTGCACTTCCTTACAATTGCCCAACCCCAGACAGCATCGCACACCTTTGCACCTGCTTTGAGACAGGAAGCTTACTTTTGAGATGGAAAGGACCTCTGAAAATGAAGCAGCTGCCATTATTTGTCAATGCTGAAGAGAAGTTGTACTCAACATTTTTAAAGTTCTTTATCAATAGATATCACCTAGAGAGGAATAAACTGAGTGAACCCCAATCTAAAACAGGCCAGAACAAGATGCGAATCTAACACAGAACAAGATCATTGAGGCTATGTCTGTGAACATTAACTATCACCAGAATCTTAACTCAATTATTAAATAAAATTGGCAATGAATTATCAGTTACAGACAAAACTATTAGCGGGACAGAATTGCTGCACTTCAGGCTAAATCAGTTAAGGAAAGACACAAGAGAAGATAGAGAAATGCAGCCTTTGCAAAACAGGATGGGACATGAGGGGAGCACTTTAAAAACTATTAGCAAAGCATTTTAAAGTTACTACCGTAGACATGTTGGCAGTGAACAAAGAAAGAGGTGAAGTTGGGGATCATATGAGCCAGAGTATCAATCTCAAATCAAACATGCAGCCACCCACCACTAACACATTACAGTAATACAACACCAAGCAAGAAAAGTACTATGAAGTTAAACCAAGGGAACTGAAAGACCTAAATCACAGGTGCCTGCTTATAAATGTTAGTGAAGAACTCCATCAATTTTAAATGGTCTCAAATAATTTAACATAAAAGGTATCATATATACAAAAAATGCCAAAAGAACACAGAGTGCAAGTATGCATCAGAACCTCAAGGAGGTGATGAACCGTGTTAACCTGTAACAGACTGACTCGTTCTTTACACCCCTGCCTTATCTATTATGTATAGTCATTCGTGGGAAAAATCACCGTTTGACCTGCCCACAGGGCCCAGTGGTGACACATAAAATCAGCCACAGACTCTCACTCTTTAAGAAGACGCTGCTTGTTAGTCCAGGCATGGCCATTTCTGTCAATCGCCCAAGGCCATAAACAATGACAATTACACCCCTGAGGTTGGTAAAGGTTTTGCGCTCAAAACAATTGCAATACTGCCTCCAGAACAGCAGGCATGTTTAAGCAAATCAAACCAAAACCGTAACCCACCTCCACGCAGATAAATAACGGGAACATGCTTCAAATAAGAGTAACTTTCTGAAAATCATCTTCAGCATCCTATTAATCACAATTCTCCTCAGATTTATGCATCATAATTGCACACTCTCTTTTCAGGTTTGCCTTAAAGACTGTGTCTAAGTATTCAAGACTGCAATTATCCATCTACATACCCACCCCACTGCTCAGGGTCATGGGGACATTTATTTTAACAATAATTTTATTCTATTTTATTTTTATTAACACCGTTACACTGTTTATGTTGTTCAGTTCACCAGATCAAAACTTATGTTCGGCAGAACATTCTCGACAATGCTGGGGGGGGGGGGGGCAAATGGCAAAATAAAGTCATCAGCCTCATTTCATTATGTGCATCCATTCAGAATGCTTCAGTAAAAACCAGCATTCATTCCACTGAAGATGATATTCTCTTTCATACAAATTATTTACGTCTCTATTACAGACTCTGGGTGCCGGCTTAACCCTGGAATTATTATACAAAATCTAAGATCATTACTGACGAGACTCTCTCTTATACTTATGTTAGGCAGACTGCCGCATATTTAAGGGCCCCCTCCCATATCTGAGCATCAAAGCTGCGTTTTAACGTAAAGCCACGCCAGGACTCACTGCAGGAGCATCCAGCGCACCGTGCTGACGAAAGACTGACGCCAAATGCTGCTGTGTGACAAGATTCAGCTCCACGGGTACAGCTTGCCCTCGACACCGACACATAACTACTCAGCCTTATCCCACATTGTGCGTGCAGTTTCAGACGTTTCCGGCGATACAAAAAAAAAAAAAAAAAAAAAAACCGGAACCAGCGCAGGGGAACCGGGGAACCGAACCCGGTTTGGGGTTTACGATCGGCCCACCGCCTCAGCGGTGGCTCTGGGAAGACCATGACAGCTTGGTGTGCGGCGTCCGTCATTCAACTGGCACGTCGCCTCGTCTCATTCAGTGTCAGAACGAGTAAGACTGAGCTGTGGCTCGCAGACCGCGACGCCGTCAAAGCGGGACACAGTCGCGGCACCGGAGCGAATGTGACAGAGCGAGGCGGCCCGGTTCTCCCGCCGCACCGGTGGAAACGGTCCGGGTTACGCGGCCGTTCGCTCGCGCGAGAAAGCCGCGTGCTGGCGCCCGGGCGGCTCGCGGCTGCCACATGCTGTGACAGTGCGGGAAGGCTCCATGACACCGCGGAGCTCCGTACATGACAACATGCGCGGCGAGGCGAGGCGAGGCGCAGCCCTCTCGCTATTCCAACATCGGTCGAGCTGAAAGCAAGGCAGACGCGTAGCACACGGACGCTGGCGCCGACCCCTCACCACAAATCCTTTTAAAGACGGGACGGCTGTTGGCCAAGATAGGGGGTGCACACCCCGCGTTTAACGGTGACTAGCATTCCGTCCCGTAGGCGATACAACACTGTGCCTGACCAGAGAGCCGTGACAGCGCTCACAGACATGCTTCACACTACATTTATATCTCCCACCAGCACCGACAGTACCGACACCGCTACTGCCGAACACACATCTCCAGCACGGCACCCGACCACAAAAATAACCAGCGTCCGGCGAGGCTGCATACCATTCTCTTCACCGTGCAAACTCAGGAAGAGCCGCTCCGTGGCTCTTAGCCATCTATCGGCGGTGTTATCGATTAGCCTTGGAAGGAAAGCCCGGGTGACGTCGGGGTAATCTGCCTCCGCTCCGGCTCCAGCGGAAGATAGCTTTTTCATAATTGTGCGACTCCGGACTGACGCTGCGTGACAAGTCAGCTGAGTCAGCCCGCAGCGCGTCACGTGACGGGGCGGGGCCATGCCGCGGTGGGCGGTGCCAGAGGTGCCGGCTGGCGACCCGGGACTCCGAATTACCGGCGAGACGCATTATTACGGGTGCGATGAACGGAAGCGCCCGCAGCTCTGCCTAGCACGGAGTGAACGCTATAGTTGCCCGAGTCCTTCAAGTCTCGTCGGTATAAATGGTAGCCTGTATAAATAGATTGTATTGCTATTCTCGTTTCTGTGTGTGCGTGTACTATTCATGCAGCGACATTAAAGTATATTAACTATATTAAAAGTGCGGGGTTACATAGTACCAACTTTTACAAATTCACTAATTATAGTTGATAATTACAATTGCCTTTTCAGGTTCTGGTACCTCCAAATGAGCTATATGAAAATATCTTTAATTTCAAAACAACATTATGATTTGGTTAATTTTAAATAACTCGATGTTTTCATCGTGATTCTGTACAGAAAGAGTGAAAATACACAACATGTCTTTGAGTAATCACGATGGAAGCATGGAGCCCAGACCTCATTAATGAAAGCAAAAGCTGACCTACTTTAAGGTTATTTAATCAAAGCACGTTAAAGAATGCCATGTATTTCTTCCGTGATGGGGAAGTTGTGGTTGGGAAAAGGCATGCTTTTCATGCAGCCGAATGGCATTTCAGAGCTTACATTAAAATAAGTGTTGTTTATCAAGAATTGAAGTTTTAATAAGAGTTCATTTGGGTTGGTAAAACACAGAATGTTCAGAGAAGCATGACACCCAGGGGCACACTCTGAAGACGGTGTGTTTTTCTAGCCAAAGCGAAGCCGCTGACCTGGAGGGTATTTATGTGGAGACAGTAATTGTCCCTACAAGCCTCAGAGCCTGAAACCCAGCTCATACACTCCCCTAGTAAAGAGAGTGCTTAGATTATTTTCTGAGGGAGCCAATTGTGTGATTTAAACCTATGGTTTGCATCGTAGTCTAGACCATTGTTCCTCAACCTGGTCCTCTGGCACCCAGAAACAGTCCATGTTTTTGCTTTTGCTCCTTCAAGCTCCCTGCCAAGCAGTCCACATTTTTGCTCCCTCCCAGCTCCTGGTATGGAGCAAAAATGTGGACCACTGGGGGTCCCTGAGGACCAGGTTGAGAAACACTGGTCCAGACTAGACAGAGATAGATTAATGGTATGTGTCATTAGATATCAAATGTGGGCAATCAGATACTCAACTTTTAAAATTATATTTAGTTGTTTATAGGGCAACCAACACTACATACAATATCTATCCCTTTACGCAGCAGAATCACAAATCACAATGAAGTGCTCTATTTAAAGGGTACACCATCAAAGGACTTACACCAAAACCCTACCAGTTAAAGACCATTTTATTAAACTCCACAAGTTTAGGCACCATAGAAGTTGTACATGCATAGAATTCTGTTGAGGACACCTTGTTCCATCAGTTTCAAATACAAAGAGACATATTGACACATGAAGTCAATGAGACACATTATCTCTGTCTATTAATTCAGTTCTGTCCTGTGCTGAAAGGAAGGGAAATCCATTGATGCTCAGTCAGAGAATCCAGTGGCCTGTACCTTTATATTTTTCTTAAACATCTCAGCTTCCACAAAGTTCTCAGTATCTCAGTTTGACCATGACTCCATTTTAGGAGCATGAGCTTTGACGTTGACTGATGGTTATTCTTTCTTAGGGAAAGCTGTCAGAAAGTCAGAGCACGTTCCTTTATTTTGGAGAAATGTGCTTAAGCATAGCATCGGCCAGAGGGGTCCCTCACGATGGGGTGTACAGCACAGTAAAGGATTAAGTTACTTGCATAGCTGTGTAGGGTGTGTTTCTAACACAGCTTAGATCTTGCCAGTGTCTTACAAACGAGTGGTTCAGATGGACATTTACCAAGCTCGGGGATAGACTGGCACCCTCAAATTCATCATTCCCTCAGCGTTGGAGGTCATGCCATTCAGGGAAACCATGCTGATGAATTCTGTCATCAATTAGTCACCCAAAATTCACCAGTACCTAACGCTCAGTGCTCTACAGAATCTGTGAAGAGAAACCCCTAAAGGTTTAGTCTCCGTTAAATGTTATGTGGAAAGACAGATTTCTGCAGAATATTTATGTGTCATTTATAAATTGTATTCTGGTAATGGTGGCCAAATTGCTGTTAGTGACATTTTTAATAACTACGTTCTGTATTTTACCCAAGTAATCATATTTTAAAGTGCCTGACTATTTTTCTGTTTTTGCGTTTTTCCTTCATTCTCTTATTCACATCTCTAATGACGTTCTAATGAAATATGCTGGAAAAAATCAACATTATAGAGACTACAGCGACATCTAGCGGCACATATATTTATTGGCATGTAATCACGTCATCTGTGTTGATCTCGACAGTAAAGTTTGAAATTAATATAAAAAGCAACTATTAATATTGTTTTGTAACGGCTTTGCCTGACAACAGACAATCTTACAAGGTTTGAATTTATTTTTACATACAAATTTATAGAATGTTTTATATTTTCATCAATAACATAAGCAAATTAAACTACAAATAATATACTGAACCAGAGAAAACAACTTCAGTGAATATTTCATGCTCATGAGTTAGCAATGAAGTTTTCTCCCTTTTCTGTTCGACATCATGACCTGGTTTATCACAGACTATGAGTTTGTTCTCATCACTTGCTGCACAGGTGACGAAGACTATCCTACGTTTATTATGACAGATTTCACCCACCGTTCTTTGCGGTACTAAGTAGTTCACAACCTCTGTTGTGGTGGAACTTAGTATATATGCACGGACCATTGCACTGTACCCAAAATAAACGTAAGAAGTTCCCTCATACGCACAAATATTCTTATAATACCAGACATGATTCAATGCCTAGTTTGTTTTGTATTCATTAGCTGAGAGAACGTATGAAAGGATATCTGAATATTTTTCACGTCGATTACATCTGTATTGTCACTAACTACCTTGCATCCATTATGTGTACCGCATGCATGTACCTGTTACATGTAGAGCTTCTAATTTAAAGCCATCGTATGCCAGGGAGAAATCCATATTTAAAGGGCAATTCACTGCATATCAGGTCAACTAAGGGCACATTTTTACTGAATATAAAATTCAGCAACAATACTGAACATTCAATCAAAAAATTAAGGAATCCAAAATATATACATCCTGAAAGTGAAATTTTTAACATCATGCACATATTGGATATATGCTTAAGAGCTTTCAGAATTACAGAATTCTAAAAATTTCCTAGACATCATTTTTTGTGTTGCTTCCTGTAGACACCCACCACTCTCCCACCCGTCAGGAGAGGAACAGGGCAGTGTTTGTGCGCCCTGACAGTGCCTGTTTTTATCCCTGCGCACTCCAGAAACCACAGCCATGCTGACACTGAATACAGCACCAGTGATCTCATGCAGAAACGTTCTCTCAGACTGGAGAGGCCGGTAACAAAAAGTTGTGTTGACGCTGAATTTTGGAGCCAGACATCCAACTGTCTGGAAATACTGCCTGGTTTTAGGCACCTAGAGAAATACTTCATACGAGTGCTGCTTAATGTTTACCACAGCCTACGATGTCATAAAAATATACGTAGAATATTTCATTGATTGAGAAATTAGACTGCCCTTATAAACACGCAGAAACACATATTTATTTTGCTGTCTTGGTGCTAATTCATAGTAAGGACCCATACATGTCTAGGTTTGTAATGTAATTCTTTCTCTCATTCCTTTTTAGCTACATTTTTACATTTTACTTATATTGCAGACGCTTTTATCCAAAGTAACATACATTCTGAGAAATCAAGGTTAGGTGATCCCTAGAGCAATTGGGTTTAAGAGTCTCGCTCAAGGGCCAAATGATGAAGTCACACTGCTTACCCTGGGGTTTGAACCAGCAACCTTCTGATCACAGGCACAGAGTCCTGTTGGAAGGTAAGGGAAAGAAATAGAAAAAAAGTAACTACAATTTAACTCCTAGACAGAGGATGCACTTTGCCATGCAGTCAGGTTTGCAAACATTTGTGAAAAATGGGTCGCTCTGAAGAGCTCAGTGAATTCAAGCATGGTACTGTCATAGGATGGCACCTTTTCAATAAGTCTGTTTGTGAAATGTCTTCCCTGCTAGATATTCCGCGGGCAACTGTAAGTGGTATTACTGCAAAGTGGAAGTGCTTAGGAACAACAGAAACTCAGCTACGAAGTGACAGACCACATAAAGTAACAGAGCGGGATCGGCAAGTGCCGGGGCACTCAGTGCGTAAAAGTCGTCAACACTCTGTTGACTCAATAACTGCAGAGTTCCAAACTTCCTCTGGCATCAACCCCAGCACAACAACTGTGCACTAGGAGATTCATGGAATGGGCTTCCATGGCTGAGCAGCTGCTTGCAAGCCTCTCAGTGTCAGATGGAGAGGTGTAAAGCATGCAGCCACTGGACTCAGGAGCAGTGGGAACATGTTCTGTGGAGTGACAAATCGCGCTTCTCTGTCTGGCAGCGTGATGGATGAGTCTGGGTGTGGCGGATGCCAGGAGAATTTTACCTGTCTGACTACATTGTGCCAAGTGTAGTGTTTGGTGGAGGAGGGATAATGGTGTGGGGTTGTTTTTCAAGGGTTGGGCTCGGCCCCTTAGTTCCAGTGAGGGGAACTCTTAATGCTTAAGAACACAAAGACATTTTGAACAATTCTATGCTTCAAACTTTGTGGGAACAGTTTGGGGAAGGCCATTTTCTGTTCCAACATGACTGTGCCCCAGTGCGCAAAGCAAGGTCCAGAAAAACACAACTGGGTGATTGGTTTGGTGTGGAAGAACTTGACTGACCCGCACAGAGCCCTGACCTCAACCACACTAAACACCTTTGAGGTGAACTAGAACACAGATTAGGAGCCTGGCCTTCACATCCAACATCTATCCTTGACCTCATAAATGCTCTTCTGGATGAATGGGAAAAAAATCCCACAGATACACCCCCAAATCTTGTGGAAAGCCTTCCCAGAAGAGCGGCAGCTGTTATAGCAGCCAAGGAGGGACCAACTCCATATTGATGCCTATGGATTTAGAATGTGATGTCAATAAAGTTCCTGTAGGTGTAATGGCCAGGTGTCCCACTACTTTTGCCCTTATGGTATATTTATCAGGTAATGCAGTTTAACAGTTTTTTTTCCTAAAGGACAGCAGACTACCAGCTTGCATCTTAATCTTCTCATCAAAGGCTACAGGCCCATGATTTTACACACTTTTCTGATTTGATCGGCAGTAAGGTACACAGAAAAAAATATGTGATGAGAAATGTACTTAACTAACTTGAAAATCTTTATATACACCATTGATAAATGTAGAAATAAAGCAAATAAGAAGATACATTTTATTTTAAAAAATGAAAAAAATATATCAAATGGATATCTACACCTGACACTCATCATTCTATCCAAGAGAGGATCACAGCCTTAGAAATCACATGACAATAAAAAAAGAGCAAAGGATTATGGTCCCCATACCCACATACCCCGATTATTCCACAGAGCATCTTTGATATAGACGATCTACGCGCAAATCACTGGAACAGCCTAAATTTTGCATTAAAATGTACAATCAGCCAAGACAAATGCATTTCTGGAATCCAGGAAATACATAAAGACAATTATGCTTAGGGTGCATATCGCGATCAGAGTTTCATGGGAGGAAACCCTGATCTCCTAAACACAGCATTGTGCTCCTGTTTTGTTTCACTTTCATCTCTTTGGTCTCTTCTCTCTTGCTTCTACAACCACGACAAAAATTTCAGGCTGCAGCAACGGTATGGCTGCAGTTCAATCATCCAGGTATTTACACGTGATCAGACTGATTTCCGTTCCCCTCTGTGGCATATGAAGAGCCGCTTGTGGGTGGCAGCCATGGGAGCCCGAGCTGAAAAAGGAGAAGATAAATAGGGTTAGGCTTCTTAAGGTACATAGGGCTAGGGTTCTTAAGGTACAAAGTGTTAGGGTTTTAAGGTACATAGGGCTAGGGTTTTTAATCATCAGAAACACATGTTTTTGTGTTGACATCGTTGTGTGTTACATTACAACTGAATACTAGAATAACAATTCATTCTTGAGATAACTGCTTTCTATTTTAAAGGCTATGTTGTCTTTGTATGTCTTAATTGGTTTGTTTATGCATTTCCTCCTACTGTGGATTTTGAAACAGGAAATGACTTCCATACTCAGGCTGTCTTGATTGGTCAGTCTTGGACGCCATCCGCTGCCCTGGTATTATAACCACCTTTTGATTTCATTTGGTTCTGAATGGAATCTACCTTTGAAAAGAAAAAAACGCAGTCAGGGAAAACGACTTTACATTCAGACGGTTAATGCAAACCATCGAGTGTCACTAATCTTTTATTAAATCAAAATTGTTATATATACACACATTATACTTGCATGTGCACTTAAATAATTTGTCACACAGGTCAACATAATTAGCTTACAGCAGTGAAGCTTAGACTTCAAAACACAGTGTGTTTGATTAGCACAGAATGTCAAACACTGCTGAGATTTATCCAAAGTGTTACCAAGAATTGAGCTACTGGAATGCGAGTTAAACCTGAAAGGGTAGGTTATGAAGCTTCAGGTCTGGCCTGCTTAGTCCCATGGTACGGGAAGCATGTGCTTACAGTTGGCTGAGAGATGGGTGGATGTGACACTTACTGAAAAATCCAAACTCATATCCCCGGACCCCACATGTGTGGTGTGGATGAAGTTCGTGGGCTCGCCAATCATGGAGCGGTCTATTCGCCGCCTTCTTTTCTGCAAGTTGGAAAGGGAAGACACAACATATGATGACTTCAGAGAGTGATGTTTCCTTTTTTTTTTTTAAGAAATCTGTAATCTGAGGGAATACTGACAGGCTGGGGCTGTTCTGCGATACAGCAACTGAAGCAGACCCAAAACTCCGTCATGCTCAAACTGCCTGGGCCAGACCAGCAGGCAGACCCCCGTCACTCCGCTGCCTCTCGAGCTCGCTGCACAGGTGCCGCACACGCGGGTCCACGAGTGTCACTGGCAGGGGAAGGGGTGCCCCAGACGTCTGACTCCCAGCGACTGTCCCACCCCGAGACCAGCGACTGACATACCAATGAATCCTGGAAGCCTGCAAGACAGAAAAGATGGACACAGCGTATAGAGACAGTTACCCATAAACCTTTAAATGCATAAATATCACACAAATTCAGCAGATATGAGCTACGTAACATTTCTACACATACCTTTTGTGACATTGGGGTTATAAATATTTACTCAGTTTTTACGATAAGTATATCTGTGTGACTGTTGCGATTAGCCTCATTCCACTGACATGCACTTTGTCACTGCCGTTATTGATAGGGATTCCTATTTCAGGTGTTATATCACTGCTATGGGGTCAGCCCCCTGCAAGGAGTCCATAGCAACAGGCTGTCACACGATTCGGGATCACCGAAAAGGGAAAGCAACATCTGTGCGTAGCATGAGGGGCTAATAGTGGACACATACATCAGTAGAGTCAGCCCTATCTCCACGAGCGCGTGACGGCCTATCGCCGTGGTGACATCGGGTAAGAGTCTGACACCGCTCCACACTCCCACTTTCAAAATGAGCTGACGCAGGTCCCGAGCTAAACAGAATGATTCGGTTGAAGATATTTTTAGTCAAATTTATGCTTTTTTTTTGTTGTTGTCTTGGGACTACCAGCAGTAGGAATCCGGGTGGACACGGGAAACCTTTAAGCTATTTTGTCGTCTGTCAGGCATGAATTTAAACCACTGAGTGGGTACAGATGTCAGAAACCAGACAGAGGAAAATAAAGCTGATAGACTCACTGAGGTGAGGAGCGATGACCAAAACACCAACCAGAACATCAAAACAAAGCTCTAAACATTTTGAATCTGTTTTTCTGACCTATGAACATTCCACTGGTCTTTTTTTTGGGCCACTGCAAGAGAAACTGGACAAAACAGTGCATTTTTTAACTATTATTCTTTATGATTTTTACTCTTGATGGAAAATAGCTTCTACAAAAATGAAGATTACAAAGATTAAAGTACCAACATTTAAACTGGAGAAATCAATTGCCCTGTAACCAAATGATTTTCATTAATTCACATTATAGTGGGGAATTAATTCAACCTACTATCTGGATCAATCAAAGCAGTTAAAATGGTGTTTTTAGGCATGTGCAGCTGTATACATACAGACACGCCTGCAGGGGGGCTGTGGGGCCTTTAGAACCCCCTGACCAATTGTGCCCTGGAGCAGTGTTCCCCAACCCGGTCCTTTGGGACCCCCAGACGGTCCACATCTTTGCTCCCTCCCAGCTCCCAGTAGGAGCAAAAACGTGGACTGTCTGGGGGTCCCAAAGGACTGGACTGGGAACCAGTACCCAAGAGCATGGGAGGAAATCCCCCAAATGTCGTACTGATAGGTCTGTAAGCGTTCGTCTGATGGCAGGCCACAAACACTTTCCTTACAAACAGGAAGCCTAGACCACAAATTTTCATTTTCAACTCAGAGCGCTTTAGTTTAAGATAAAAGGAGAGAAACACAACAGGTTCTCATATCAGACTCTACAGACACCCCTGAAAACCTAGTTTTTAACTTAATCCTGCACCACAAACAACGCGAGTGCAGCCAAAGCTCTCGGATGGGCTCGAGTGCAAAAAAGTATCACAGCCTATTCTACACAGGTAACGTATCAGAACAAATACACTTCAGGGAAAAAAAATCAATGAAAAACAAAAGCTTTCACTAATGATGAGACTCACTTCTTGTAATAAAAAATGGCATGCCAGAGACCTTGGACCAACAGAAAATTCTGATAGATTTACGGTCATTTATTCGAAAACAATGAACATTTGAAAGCAGAGACCAGACACTACTTGTGTAACATGTAAATGTTCTCCGTTTTACATCCTCTCCACCTCAATGCTGCTCTGCTCCCACAGTGAATGGCTTAAATATAAGATATAAGAAATGTAAGAAATCTAATTCCAAGATCATTTCAATCACAAAATACAGTTGAAAATTTTAAAGAACTTCCGTAATAAACGTCTTTAAAAATCAAGTCACTCTATATACAAGGAAAACTACGGCAAGCTTGGTTGTTTACAGAAGGGGTTTAATTTGTTTTCACCAGCCACCCAAGACGTGGACAAGTGGCCATAATTGTTGCCGAGTTTCTATTTTCTTAAACTGCCCAGTTAGAATACAGTTCGTGCTTTTAGAACATAGACACTGTGCAAACACCCTTATCTCACATTAGATATCAAGCAGCCAGTGTCTTTTTGTGCCAGTGCCTGTCCGAGGTGTTTTTACTGAATGTCAGCGTCGAGCCTCATTAAATCTAATTTGTTTAAAGCGCTTCGTCAGAGAAATTGTCAGCAAACTATTAGCAAAGCAACGTCTTTATAAATATATGTATATTTTTAACAGTTTCGCATCAAGTTCGCAGCAGAACTAGTTTAGTTCCGCTCCCAACGACACTTAACGTCTTAAATGCTTTCTGTTCTGAAGGTCCCAGCCTAGCCAAAAAAAGTGAGGGATTCCAAAAATATAGGCCATGAACATTCCAAATTTAATTAAGTCATTAAAACCTCACGCTTAAGTGTCGGTGTACGAAGAGCTTACATATAATGTCATACTACCTCCTGCCTTGGTGCAAGCAAAATGACACATTCCTGCGCAATGGCAATAGTAAAGTCAATAGTGGGGTACCTATAGACTCCTGCCTTAAGTGGCCCAGCTGTACAGCGTGAGGGACGCCAAGCAGAGGACCATAAACCGAGTCCCTAAAAGGCGACAGGCGCAAGCTGCAGAATGGTGATCAGGAAGTTACAGATCTCGGTGGCTTCAACAGCACTTTGCAGTACCTCGTCATAACCTCCCTTTGACTAGAGTTCTCCAGACAGGGGGCAATAAAACAAAGCAATGGATGAAGTCTACGTTTCTATTTCTGTTGATTATTTTAATCCGATTGCACGCCTCATACCACTCCATTTAAGTAAGATCAGTAATTAAAGTAAAACACACGTACCTGCTTCCAACTTCCGTGCGATGGTACTCGGTCCTCCTACCGCAACATCCGCTGTGACCTATGGGATTTAAAATGTGTCCACGTTTCAGTTTGTGTTAAAGTGCCATATTATATATGTAACAATTACAATGCATTACAGCGTCTTTCTCTATTTGTGCGTGAATTATACATTACAATTTTAAATGTATTTTGTGTTTTGATGTTTTAAAATGATCCAGAAATGCCACCCATTTAATTGGTCACTCGAGTTCTACCTCAACCTATTACCATAAATGTCATCGTGAATGTATAGAGTGTGAGATACTGGGTTTCCGGGTAAAATTTCATAAGCAACACTGACATTATGTCCTTGATGTAAGCCACATTAACGGTTGGGGGTTTAGTAAGTACCCGTCTACCTACATTATCAGAGAATAAGTTGTACAGTTCTTCCCAGTAACGTCTGACGAGCGTAGGTGGGTCAAGTGACATGCTTCTGCGTGCAAAAGTCAAATAAATTCATGGTTAAGCTCATTTTGATCAGTTTAATTTCAAGCAGCCGGAGGTCTTTTTTTCCAGGAGACCATGAGCAGACGAGCTTCTCTCTTGTTATGCTTTTTTCATATAATGTGTTATAACAATAATTTAAAATGTGATTTTTTAAATTATTTTAAATCATAAACACATCTATAGGCAACCTAGAACATTACACAGGTTTACATTATGCCGTGTCTTGCTTATATATGTAACTGGAACGTCATGTCCCCTCTTCTACCAAAAGAAATTCCTTGTACTTGTACTTGGTGAATATTCTGACTCAACGATGCGCAGCGTATATCGCCTAGACTCATACGCATTACCCTTGACATTTCCTCCAGGGGGCAGTATTTGTACAACTTCGGTCTGCAGGTAGTAACGTTCTCTGTTGCAAACAAATGCATTGATTCATTGTTTTTAATAAGTCACGGAAATTGACTTTGCTAAAATCTTGAAATGCATTTTAACTCTAGACGAGTTTGGGTTACCAAAGAAAGATTGTCTATCGTTTTATTCTTGCCTGTGTTCCGTTGGCTCCAGTCCGCAAAATACCTTGCAGTTTACAGTTATAAGTATCGCACTGGATGGGCCAAACACAACCTCAAAGTGAACTCTGCGTTATTTTCACACGTCTGTCCTTCACGTAGATGGCAGCCACAACCTGTGTAACGAAGCTCTGTGATGCCGGACAAGCAGTACTCATGAATGGGCATGTCTGTGTACATTATTTTCTCTCTTAATGAGCCATTGGCATTTAATTTGCATTTTATTTGATAACTGTAGGGTGGTATTGTGGCGCAGTGCTCAGCACTGTTGTCTTACACCACTGGGCCCAGGATCTGAGTCTTCACCATGGCTCCAGGTGTGGAGTTTGCATGTTCTCCCCATGTTGTCGTGGGGTTTCCTCTGGGTGCTCTGGTTTCCCCCCACAGTCCAAAAACACACTGAGGTTAATTGGACTGCCAAATTGTAAATGCTGGGGGTGAATGTGCCCTGCAATGGGTTGGTGGGTCATTCCCTGCCTTACACTCCAGGATCTGGACCCCCCGTGACACTAAATAGGATATGTGGTTACTGAAAACGGATGATTGACAGTTGAAAATTCCACTAATATTACTTTGTACAGACTTAACATTAGTGACTTAAATGACTGCATGCAGTGAACAACTGGTGAGTGAGGTTGCTGTTAGGATGTCAGAGTAGCATGCTTTTGTATTCACTGACACAAACACAGTACAGCTCTGCATTGATAATAATCACTATGTTATAATTTGGGGGGGGGAGCACTAAAACAGCCACAAATAAGAACATTTTGAGAAACTGGGTGAACTGGACAAAAATATACCTTAAATTACCCATATGTCACCTTATAATGTGATTGTGTTAAATGAAGGAAAATTTGCAACCATAACATGTTTTTTAAATTACTTCTTTTTTGCGACTATGTCTGAATACAACACACAAGGAAATTAGAGTTTTACCAAAGCAATGAAAATTAATACACATTTGTGGTTTTTCATAAACTGCAAATTGTGTGAATTTTGCTAATATATAATATAAAATATATCTTGTAGGATGATTGTCTGTTGCTAAGTTTAAGGTTCCTTGTTTAGCATCGTTAGGAATGTTGAGTAACGGAGATCATATCATACGGATGTGAGTGCAGCCATATTGTCTTTTTTTGGACAGAAAAACCGTAACTGTGGGCCGTAAACATGGGCTGTTATTTTGGTTTTAGCCTCAAATGACAGCATCGCGGTTTCACTGAAATGCTTCAAAACAAAGAAGAAACTGAGTTAAAATGGCTATAAACAAAAGTTAAACATATAATATGAAGAAATAAAGCATTTTCATGAAATTTCCACATAAAAAAATGTAACAAGAACAGCAAAAACAATAACAACAATAGTAATAATAATAATATATTTGATTCCTATAGAACTTTTCAAAGTACTTCACAGAAACAATGTATTCTGCTTATTGAAGATTAATCAAACAAAAATAGCTTTTAAAAAATCTTGCTCTACAACATATAATATTCAGTACTACTGCTTTAAATGACTGATGTATTGCACCCTTGCTTATTCGTTTTAAGTCAGTATTGTAGTGGCACAAAAGAGAGAGATGACACTCGTTTGAAAGATGATGTGATCTTTAACATCAGCCCTTAGAAGAGCTATGCGCAAACAACAAGCACCATTCCATGACACATAACAGTGGAACACAAGGAGGTTTGATGCTGGATTGTAAGGCACACACATGGTAACTATTTACAAAGCCCATGGAAGCACGCGAGTCGCTGGCACAGATCTGGGCACACAGAGGCAAACACATTTACATAAACCAAAGACACAGCACAACTATTTACAACAACAATTACACATGGGGCTATTTACACAGCTCTTGAGCATGCTAGGAAATGCTAATAGGCTCTGATATGTGGAGGGCACTACACTGCCCCGCCACAAAGTTTGACCGTCCTGAGGACCACCATACCCAGTCCCCCCCTCAGCTCTGAAACTAGTCCCAGAGGTTTGGTGGCAGCCACTGGTGCGCCACGTCCAATGATGGGTGAGGCAGAAGAGACGTAGAAGCTGTCATGCGCTGGCCCTTCACCTTGCGCAGCTTGGTGGGGTTTGCTGTCCTTCCTGCTCCCTGGATCAGGTGGCCTTGTACAGCTGCTTCCAGCAGGCCAGCTCCACCCACGGCTTGTCCAGGGTGCGCTGCCCCTTTTCCATCTCCACGTGCAGCTGCTCCTCGTCCTGCCCAATCTGCACCTGCCACTTGTCTAGCTTTAGGTGCTCCTCGGCCAGTTGGACCCCTAAGGCTCGACATGCCTCCTCGCGGCCCAGCAACGCCACCTCTGCTACCTGCCTGCTGTTTTTGGCTGTCGCGCTCGCACTCCCGGCTAGCCAGCCCCTCCCGCAGCTGCTGGTTCTACTGCTGCTGCTCTTCCGAGTTCCTGGTGATCCTGAGCTAGCCAAGCATCCAGTGCGCAGCACATCTGCTTGCGGCTGGCGAGCTGAGAGCCCCCACCGGCCAGCAGACGGTCGGAGTCACTGGAAGCTCCCGCCTCCCATGTTTGCTGACATCGTCTCCAACAGGGGACCATTGGGCCGTTAGGGGCAGCTCCAGGACGCACTGCAGAGGACCGCGGCAATGCCTACCTCACTGCACTGCTCTCAGCTCGTTTGCTGGCAGCTCTGGTGTGGGCTTCTGGGCAACAGCGTGCCCGGTGCCCCTTCTCCCCATAGCACCAGCAGATACGTTTTCTGTCCCTACCCCTGCTATCCTGCGCTGGCCTTGCAGCAAGGTGTTCACCACTGCTTCTCCAGTGTCACCCACCGGTCTGCCAGGTTGGAATGGACTTCCAGAGTGATATGCAGGAGAACCAGCTTCACTATTACCAGTGGGGCCACTTCTGGCATATCACTTCTGATTCCAGTATAATAACTGGCAAACCCCAGCATCACAATGATAAGAACAAGAAAAAGGCAAGAAACTTGTTCTTTAATACCTGTCTTTAAGAAATAAACACAATTCTATACTGGAACACATCTGACGTTGGACTGTAAGGCACACACATGGTAACTATTTACAGAGGGCACAGAAACACGCGAGTCACTGGCACAGATCGGGGCACACACAGGGAAACACAAAAAGCGGAGACACAGTATAACTATTTACAACAACATTTATACACGGGGTAATAAGCCCGGTTATGCGCACCCACTTCACCGTCGAAATGCATTTAACTTAAAAAGTCGTGAAAAAAATTAACATGACTTGACCTGCAGAGGTGAAACACTTCTGAAGACTTCATTGGGTGGATATTTGGGAGGGGCAAAATATATTATTCTTCCCCTGATTGGCTGCAAATCTGTCTTTTCCGCTGGGGGCTACAGTTTATATAGCCAATCACGCACGAAGTCACAGTGTGTGGGAAAAGTGACTTCTCCTCCTTTTGTCATCAGCTGAGAGTGAGCAGCAGATATCGCCCTGCTTTCCCCACAACACACGAGATGGAGGAGCCGAGCAGTTGACGTTTTCCTTCCGCCTCCTCTCACGCTTTCTTCCGCCGCGGGTCCATCAGCGTCTTCACGCAGTTTTGCGCTTGCTGTCAGATTTCAGAGATGAAGTTCGTCATCGGCATCGGCGGGTGAGTCGCAGTGAATGGGCTCGCAGTTAAAGCAGGGGTAGAAATACCAACCCGTTGTATGAGACGGCAGATGTAATGTGTATGTGTAGCATTAACGGTACATGCGGACTTACGCACGTTTCTCAATTTCCCATCTGATGCTGCGCATTCAGCATTCACTGCGCAGGAGCGGATTTCGGCAATATGAGTGTAAATTAAAATGTCTTCCTGTTACCTAACGTAGTATGTCCCTTTTGCCTCACAGGGTAACAAACGGGGGTAAAACTACCCTTACCAACAAGTTAATGAAAAACTTGCCCAACTGCTGTGTCGTTCATCAAGACGACTTTTTCAAGGTGAGTTCCCACAAACTGCTGGTTCTCCCGATCAACTGTAACCACAATAACTACATAAATAAAATACGGACAAAATGACCACACAATAAATATATATTGGTTATATAATTACTTAATCAATGGCAGTTTTTTATTTTTTTTTATCTGTAACTCCCCTAATCATAATGCCGTAACTGCTTTTTACTCATTCGACCATGTTTTTATGTTAGCCCATTTTATATATTAGACGTCCCTTACAATTTATATCAGAAGTTTTTTGCTGTAGCACATTGGAGCGTGTTGCATCCAGTTCATTCAGATATTTTAAACCCCATTCCTCTATCTGGATTGCATTATCGTTTTGGGCTGGAAGGTTAAACCCGCCTGTTTAGTTGCACAGAACAATCTTCAGGGCATTTGCCTTTTAGATTGTACAGGAGTATCTCATCCATGTATATTTCAGACCCAAGATCAGATTGAAGTGGGTGAAGATGGCTTTAAGCAGTATGATGGTAAGCTGGCCTCTCCTCAGAGGGGGTTTTGCCCGCACGGCCGTGTGTATGAGCGACGGGCACCTCGATGCATTTGCATGTCCCACATGCAGGACGCCTGCTGAAAATCTGTCCATGTTCCTTTTCTCATTTTTTTTTGTTCCTTCCCCCCCCACCTCAGTGATCAACGCTCTGGACATGGAAGCGATGATGAGCACCATCCACGCTTGGCTCGAGAACCCGTTGAAATTCGAGCGGTCACATGGTGTCGGCAGCGCTTCAGAAAGGGGGGGGGCCCTGGAGACATGGGACACAGAGGTCCACATCCTTATCGTGGAGGGATTTCTGCTCTACACACATGGGTAGGTTGTGGGCTCACTGCCCTGCTCTCCTTTAGCATGGAGTTCTAGTCCCTGAGTGGTCCTTGTGTTTCCTCCCAGACCTCTGATTGACGTTTTCGACCAGTGCTACTTCATTTACCTCCCGTACGAAGAGTGCAGGAGGAGGAGGGGGTGAGATTATTAATAACGTACTACAGAATATTCTAGTAACGTTAATCCTGTGATTTTTTTTTTTTTTAAAAATGTGTACATTTCTGACATCTTAAGAGTGACCGTTTCTGCAATGACCGGTGTTTTCCAATCTGGACCTCGGGGACCTACAGACAGTGCATGATTTTGTTCCCTGCTAGACAGTCCAAGATTTTGAGAATCAAGAATGTTGACTGTCTGCGGGTCCTCAAGGACTGGATTGGGAAACATGTTTGACAGGCTCCAGCAACGTGGTGAACAAAGGATAATACCCACTTCTAAAATCGGCAGCCAGGCTTAGCATTGTTGAAATCTTGATCTATCTTTCTGTAGGTCAAGGAAATACCTGGTCCCAGACCCACCAGGACTGTTTGATGGTCACGTTTGGCCCATGTATCTAAAACACAAGGCCATCATGGAGGAGACTGGGGTTGATGTTGGTAAGCCCCTGGTGTCCTGGTATACCTGGTTTTGATTGTGTACCATTTTAACTGTTGTCTAATTTTGAAATCTCATGTCTTCCAGTGCAGCTGGATGGGACCATGTCAAGACAGCAGCTGTATAATGCAGTCTTTGGAGAGATACAAGACGCTATTGAAAAGCGACTGCAGTGAACAAGAGTGAGGTGTGTGCGTGAGAGAGAGACTGGTGGGGGGGGGGAGATAATTAAGGATGTTATCCATGTAATTCTGTTCAGTTACTGGTTACTCTGATAACCTCTTTCCAAAGATATTTTGCTCTATTGTCAAACCTAAGTAGCTTTTTTTCCTTTTATCCTTTAGGTCACATGATCTGCTGAGGGAATATATTCTATGTGCAGGACAGATGGTGCTTTGCCTTAAGCTTTAAGTGGCAGCTGCTTATCATCAAGTCGGCTGAAACTTTTAATATTTATCTCCTGTCATTTATTGGCTCAGTTTTATATCTGCTATATTTATTACTTTGACACTTTGAAATGGTTTTATCTATGACTTGTCAATAAACTTCGCCTCCTGCTCCATTTTTGGATTTTCCTTTTATTATTCACTTCACTTAATGAACCGCTGAATGTTTCAGTCACTAGGCTGAAAAGGTTATGGCATTCAGGTTACCTAAGACACCGTATCGGCTCCACCAGGGACATGAGCGCAAAGGTTTCGGATTCTAACTTCATTTCTCTAGCAGCTGTTGGTTTGTAAATGTTTTTCATCTGTGTGTGTGTGTGTGTGTGTGTGTGTGGGGGGGAGCTGCGTAACTGTCCCAAAATAAAAATGGGTTGCGTGTGGGCACTTACCCCTCACTTGACTTGTTTTCACAGAAGTGCTTAGGATTAAGCCATTGCTTTTTTTTTGTTTTTCTCTTTTCCCCTCAACCTAAATGAACACAAATCATCTGGCCAATAAAACCATGTGTGTGGGAGTATGGTGGTAGGAAAGACCACACCCAAATATTCCAGGGCAAACTGCTCATTTAGACTCTTTTATTAAATACTGACTCATTCGCTTCAGACTTGAGGTAAATTCCATTTCTCCATCCACCCCCAAGTTACCCCTTCTGCCACCATGTGTTTGTATGTATAATCGGAGCATCCGGCCTTGCAGCTGTCATCTTCTGCCCTAGAAAAGGCGATCCTTTTTAAAAGATGATGAAATGTTATTCACATTTTAAAGGGAACACTTGTGTAGGTTATATGTGTAATGGGATTGAAGGGTGTGTTTTCTTCTAAATTCTGAGTAACACTTGAAGATCTGGCACTTTGTATTCCGTGAATGTTTGTAACATTTATATATTCATGGGAGTTTGATTTCCTTAATTTTATAGTCTATAATTGTGGATAGTCAAATATGCACATGGACTAATAAAGGAGTGGCATTCGGTAGAATGAGCTCAGGCAAGGCCGCAATGGGAGATGAAATTGCATATCATAGTGAACAGTGAGTTCATCTTCATGATTAGTCTGCACTTTCAACATTCAAAAATCTGTAGTCAGATTTAAGTGACTCGAGGTCACTAATGCTGAAACACCGTCCATCTGCAACAATGTAATGTACTTAGAGTTGACAAATCTGATATATAAATATATTCTCTTAGAGTACAAAATGCACAGATGTTTTTAAGATTAGCCATTATGCATCTCTCAAATATCTGATCTTAAATGGCTCCCCCGGTTCTGTGACATCCAGCCTGGCTTACCTACCTTTACTCTTGGGGAGTTGCTGAAGACTTTGGGCCCCATGAAAGACCAATCCACCCCCCCCCTTACGGCACCCCTGTCTTGAGACGTGGTGTTTTGCTCCAGCCCCAGACTCAGGCTGAATATACTACATCGAACCACACATCTAACCAGGTACATTACTCAAAGTGTCTCGTATATTTAGCAGACACTTTTGTCCAAGGCAACATGCAAGGAGGGAAAATTGGTTCAGAAAGTAGGATAAGCTGGCATCCATGGAGCAGTTAGGGTTAAGGGCCTTGCTCAAGTATTTGAGCCCATAACCTTCTGGATGCAGGTTGAGAGCCTCCCTAACCCACTGAGCTACACACTGCCCCATCTAGACATGTTCCTATGACCAACATGTTCCTACAACTAACAGTTTGCGTGGTGACAGTGTTTCTGCAACAGCAAGTTCAAACAGGTTGCGGTGCAGACAAGTCTTGGGGCAAATGTCCCTGTGTATGAATGATTCACTTACTGAGTATTAAGTGAAAGAGCCGTCCTATGTGGTGGGTGTGTAAGCTGAGACCAGTCCTGGTACTGGACCTCTTCTTAAGGGTTTCCATAGTGAAATGCATTGGATAAACCGCCCACAGCCTGCTGAATGGCACAGAGGCGTCACTTTTGGCCCCCAAACGTGTGGTAGACAGTGGGCACACATCTCACTCAGGCCTCCTGTGGTTGAGCCAGATATAAAATAAACAACACAATAAATCTTTACACAAGACATTTTTTTCTCCCCATATGGTTACGGCGGACGTGTTGGAGGGTCTCCACTGGAGATCCAGACGGCCTGCTGGAGAAAACAGCCTCTAATCCACTCAAACCACCAGCAGTCCTATGGCTACTGAGGTAAGACTTGAAATGAGGACAAAACATCTGTTTAAGAAAACAAAATTCCACCAAACTACTTTCCTTCAGAAGTCAACAAAACAGTACCTTCCGCTCTCCCATATACATGCAAAACACAACCGCAAGGGCGGGCAAAAGTGGTTTAATTAAATTCTCCTTTTTCATTTAATGTGAAATGACATGTCAAATTTAAGTATTTTTTGTGTCCCCCATATCTAAATAATATTTATATAACTTCAACAGCATGAAGATCAAAACAGCTTTTCTATGGACAGAAAATACAATCGACAATAGCATGAGCCCATTTGGCTTAGTATTTGAATACATTTTAGGTTGACTATTTACTTTTTATTTATGACCCCTCTTTGTTGTGAAGTATAGATATTTTATATCCCGTCCGGAAATTAGTGGCTCAGTTTACATGTCATTGATCTAAATGGCGAGTAATAAAGCATTTCCACGGATTAAAGACAATTATGACTATGAATGTATCTGGAAGATTGCCTTCTGAATGTTTTTTCCCCAATATATTTGGGTTATATGTTGATGAAATATTAAGGTCCACTTCAGCTCTAAGTTTTGGGAAAAATTATGGTACAAGAATAAGTGGCCGGGAGACTAAAGCCATACTCTGAGCCGGCTGCTTTTTACCAGAGAGTCCCTTCAGCTCCGGACAGAGCCAAGGTCACCCTACATGTCACCACGGTGATTCATTGTTTACTTAGACAGAACGACAGCCGTCTTCTTCCATCACTTGCTGCAAAATATCTGTGGAGTCGGTGGCTTACTTTTCCCCTCACAGCTGAAGCCATAAACGGGGAAGCAAGTTTAAATGAGAACCATGAATGGGGGGGGCGGGCCGGGGGGGGGGGGGGGTCGGGGGACCACCACTGACCACC
>JAODKC010000009.1:7194322-7217433 GCA_026777985.1 Mormyrops attenuatus
CCCCCCCCACCCCCCCCCCCCCCCCCCCCCCCCCCCTCCCACCCTCCCCCCCCCCCCCCGCCCGGGGGGGGGCCGGCCGCCGGCCCCGGGGGCGGGCACGGCGGAACAACACTGACCTCAAAATTCTCTGCTTCCGCAGTCCTGTCTGGCTTTTCAAATACTGCCTGTGCCCTCTGAACTCAAGTCTGGCTGTGTCTGAGGTTCGAGTTCAGTCTCCCACAAGGGTAATTTCTAAATCCAAAAGAACGTAAACCAGAAGTACAGTAAATGGCGTTGGCTGGGAACCATTTCCTGTCTGTAGTAAGATTAAAAATAGACCATTTATAGAAAGCTGAGAAGGGAGGTGAGGTAGGCCAATAATATTTTTCTTCAAAAAAAGAAATTCAACCTACATTTTGTCAACAAAAATGCCAGAATTATTTAATCTTCAACTTTACAATTATGCGGTATGTGTACAGTATAATGTCATATTATCTAGGACATGTAAGGACAAATATATAAGTGCAAAAAACTGGAAAAATATTGGTGAATATTTTGCAAAATGTGATGCTTTTTAAAGAAAAATGTGCAGTATGTTCAGAGAAAATGTTCAAAGACATTTCTCTTCCATGCCAACAGCTATGGTCCTGGGTACTTTTAGGATTTCAGTACTGCAAAACCTTGACTGACAGACAATTAAATCAGATTTTTTTGTTTGAAGTTGTATGTTTATAGAGTGGAAACAACACTAATAAATGGAGTAATTAAACATTTTAGAATTTCCTCTTAGGTCTTGCACCACGTAATCGCATAAATTACTGATTTATACAAGTTATACACATTCACAAAATAAAACAATCCTTTTCAAGTCATATTCATCAGTTTCACAGCACTAGAAAATGCGAACTTGAATTTGAAAATACTGGCAGTAATTTTAGGTGTCTGCTACCACCTAGTGTCAATTTGTCAAAACACATCGTTCACCGAAACTCCACGTGTCTGCATTTTTCCTGGTCTAAGAGAAATTGCACCTCGAATTATTTATCTATATATACATTTTGAATCCAAATTGTATTGAATCCTAAAATAACCAGTTCCATACCGTGGCAATGTATTCAAACATTTCTGCACCTGGTAATTTAACATGAAGTAACCACACAGCTTTCTTTACATGAGAAAAGTCATTATCTGCGTTGCAAATTCATCCGAATAACAAATGCATCAATTTTTAAATATATCCTTGCTATACGCATTGGGGAGAAAAAGAAAACAAGTTATCTGCATTTTATCCGCAGTGCCTAATTCTTAAAAATCGCTTTCTTTCAGACCTACGAACTGCCAGCTAACAGTTGCTGCGCTGCGGAAAACGTGCCCTGGAATGTATCGGCGAGCGAGAGCGACGTCATGTGACTACACCAGCGTCATGTGACTCTGATTGTGTACAGTCGTAAAATGTGTTTTATTAGTCTCAACGTATATCTGGTAAGATACAATAATAGTAATAGTAGATAGTATCTATTACTAAAGGCGTTTGGTGATTTGGAGTCTGATGTTTTATTTAAATGGTTTGTAAATAAGGCGTTATATTTATTCTTTCGTTTTCTTTTTCTGAAAGAGGAAAGTGCAAGTCGGGTAATTCTGGATTGGGGCGCTATGCTGCTTTCGGCTGGTTTATTGTACGATGGCTGCTTTGCATTCGCTGCACTTTTGAGCCACTTTGATATCGTTTGAGTGGGAAAAAGGAACGAATCGGTGTCCGCTGAGCTGTTTTGTATTTCCCGTCGACCTCAGTCTCCACTTACGCCATTGACTGCTCGTGTCAACAGGGCAGCTCGGTACCTTCGCCACGTTGAGACTAACCGGATAACTGCGGGATGACGAACTGGCTGTCTGGCTGGTTTTCCCCCTGTAATCGGAGAGTGGATGTGAGTATTTGACGCTTTAACATTCATCTGCTGCCTGTATTTAAATATATCGTGTTGTTGAAACCTTTGTTTAGGTGGTGGCTTGGATATTTGTACTTCGTGTAGATCTTTCTTAATACCTACCGATGTGACTGTCGTTTGTGTGAGTTAGTTAATAATTACTGGACTTGTTAACATAATAAATTGTCAGTTATTAATTCCTGCTGAGTGGTGCTGAGAGAAATCGGCTGCTTGCTTAATGATTTAGTCAGTGATCGATAGTGCCATGACCGTTTTGTATAAATAAAGGGCAGAGACACGTCTGAAGTATACATAATAACTGTTTTTTTGTTCCTCTAGGATTCCACTAACTCGTAAGCCATTTTAAAGGGAGTGCAACATTTTGCTACAGTATTCAAAACCCAACATATATGACAGCCAACTATCAGGGGAAGCAAAGTGTTTGACTCATACTTTCAGGTGTGCTAGAGGTGTGAAGTCATGGCAGGTGCAAATTTTCTGGGAAAGATGAAGACCTTCTTTAAGAAGGAGCCCACTGAATGGGATCTTAGCGACACGGCTAGTTTTGATTTCTCCCATGACCGGACTGAGGATGATGACGAGGATACCCCCACATTTAAAAAACTGAAAGTTGTCATTTCTGGGGAGCCAGATTGCCCAGCGGGGCCCCATGCCAATGGGTCACTGGTAAACACAGTGGTGGATGATGACGAGTCGCTCTTGGATTCATCGTCCCTCGGCAGCGGTCCGGGGGTAATCTTGGACCCCTGCACAAACTGCACGAAGAGGAAAGAGAAGGTGAAGCGGAGCAGGGTGATGAAGAAGCTGGCGTGTGCTGCCTTGCTCTATTTCCTTTTTATGATAGGCGAGCTCATAGGTAAGGGAAGCCATTCAAGTCCCGGCATGCTACAAATAAAGTGTTTGTGTTATGGAATATATGAACAAAGCATTCTGAAAATGAAACTGTTAAACTGAGTGATAATAAGCACATTCATATCAAATAAAAGAGTGAAGGTTTTAACACTGGGCAGTGTTAATACTTGTGTTGCAGTATTACACTGAGTTAAGTGGACCAAGGGATAGATCAGATTGCAGACATCCTAGTGTAGCTGTCTGTCTTGGACTGTAAATAACTGGCACATTGTTGTGTTTAGGAATGTTGCTGTTAATATGCACACATAATTTCCACTGTAGGAAAATGTACCTGACAACAAACACATAACGTCTGGTGTTGGGTTGTACAATCCGATCTCCGGAATCTGTACTTTTGGGACGTGATGTAATCTCACTGTTAACTTTGTATCTGTGGTTGATGTAGCAGATATTTAAGTCTGAGGAATCTGGCAAAACTACTTTTTAGGAAGATAGTTGGTGCTTTAGCTTCTGTAAGAGGTAAGAGCAATATTTGTGTGTAGTTTAGATTCTGTTAATAGTGTTTGGTCAATCATATACAAAGTTTGTAAATAAAACGTAAATGTGTGTTGTGATTTTTTGCCACATTTTAACCAATTTTATCGTCTCTCTATCTTTAAGGTGGCTATGTCGCTAATAGCCTAGCGATCATGACCGATGCGTTGCACATGCTGACGGATCTTGTAGGTATTGTTGTGTCCCTGCTTGCACTCTGGTTGTCCTCAAAACCCCCAACCAAAAGGTTCACCTTTGGATTGCACCGTCTTGGTAAGACAGACGCTCGACTGGTTTGACGTTCAGTGATGTTTCGGGAAGTACCCTCATTCGGTGAGGACTGTTTTTGTGAGTTGCAGGGAAACGCACAAATGGACTTCTCGCATGGTTGAGATTGTAGGTGTGCTGTGTCAGATCCTGTTCTCCTTTCAGTGGAATAATGAACGACACATTGTCTGAGGTTCAGTAGCATGGGACTTTCCGCAGGGATATCCCATAACCGCAGGTTGTCATTGTATTGTCGCAGCTGTCAGAGGCCATATAGTTTTGACGCCTTTTTTTTGGCGGTCAGTACGCTGATGTATTGCTTGAGCCTTCTTTTAACTTGCTTTGATAGACTCTTAAGTACGCCTTCCTCTGTGGGGGTGTTAATTGTAGTCACAGAATGTGATGTACATGTTTGATGGCCTGGGAATGCTGCAGTATACTCCCTACTCATTAATGGCATTCCTCATTTCATTTTACAGAGGTGGTCTCTGCTGCCATCAGCGTGCTGCTGATATATATCCTGACCGCTGTGCTCCTGAACGAGGCCGTCCAGAGGACCATCCATCAGGACTTTGACATCGATGGGGATGTCATGCTCATTACCGCGGCAGTCGGTGTGGCCGTCAACCTAATGTGAGTGAATTGCACTGCAGCTTATCCAGACTTGCTCAGGGCAAAGTTCAATGCTCACTCTGCTCGTAGTTGCTTTAAAGCTCCGGGTGGATTGATTAAAGCTATGAAGCCCTTTTCTTTCTCTTGGGGAGTCAGATGTTGGCCTGTACAGGAGAAAAGTGGATCCTGTGCCTGATATGCCCGATGTGTCTGAGCCTATCAAATTAGATTTAGCCACTGAGCACAAAATGTGTTCCTATTAAGGGCAGCAGGTGGCATAATGGTTAAGGACTTGGGCTTGTAGTCTGAGATTGCTTATTCAAGTCAGCTGTAGTCTTTGTATTGGTGTATAATCTGAATCGCTTCTGATTAATAATAGATATTTACTGGTTAATAATAGAGTTTTTTATTATATTAAGAAAATGTATGTAAAATAAAATGTATGTATGTAAAAATTAATTTCAGGCAGCCATATGCCCATCAGCGATGCGGTACCTGTAGTGATTGACAAAATGACAATTCATGAACCGTTTACTGTATTTTTTGATCCCACTAGATGGTGCTCTTGGTTTGCTTCGGGGCATGCCTCCTGCCATTTTTTTAAACATTGAGCACCATCTAGTGGAGTCAAAAAATACAGCAAATGGTTCATGAAACGTCATTTTGTCCATCACTACTACCTAGTGTTCGGTGAAGACGTACGAAAGTTGCCGCGGGAAAGTTTTGTACCGTACAGCAGACTGAACATCCCAGCCTCACACAGATCTCATTTTCACCTAAAAGTCAGTGTGACTTTATGACATACGTCCATTTCGATGTATGTCTGGATGGAACCCAGTTGTAAGTCAGGGACTGTAAAGGTAATTTGAATTTGTATGATCACTGTGCTGCCTAGTATCTCCTCGACGGCTCGGAGCAGGGCCGGCCCGCCCTATTGGGCACCATTTGATTAGGGGGAGCAAAAGAGTGAGTGAACAAAAAAAAAAGAAATACCTTTGTTTGCATTCTGTGACATTACAGTTCTTTGCACTAGGTTTAATATTTCACTATTTTTCTTGTTAGCAGCCTGATAACTTGTGCTACTGAAATGTGTTTTATCTAAATGAATTGATAAAATTTTTGCTCTGGGGCCTGGGGTGCTCAGCAGAATCTGGCCTAGGGTTCCAGAACACTAAGGACCGCCCCTAGACTGGAGCAGTGAGACCCGAGTGTGACGTGGTTGCTGAGGCATTACTGTCTTGTTTTTCCTCTTGGTTTGAGCAGAATGGGCTTCCTGCTGAACCAGTCAGGTCACGTTCACTCCCATGCTCACCATCAAGCCTCAGGGCAGACAGCACACAGCCATGGGAGCCTGGCGGTCAGGGCAGCTTTCGTGCACGCCCTCGGAGACCTGGTGCAGAGTGTCGGCGTGCTCGTGGCAGCTTACGTTGTGCGCTTCAAGGTACAGTGAGCGGCTCCCGCTGCCGGGGATTGCACTGGTGCTCTGCATCACAGGCATTTAGGTATTATAGGGAACAAGAAAGAAAGAAAAAAATAAAGTAAAAAAATACCTCCATCGGTAATGGATCTTTTCATCCAGAGCCTATGGGTCAGTCAGTCCCAGGAATCATAGGTGTAAGATGACCATCTCAGGAGTCACACTGATATGCACATTTCATCATCCACCTCTCCGTTTTCCGGCGCAGTACTGTGGGGGGGCCTGGAGCCTGTACCGGATGGGAACATCAGGGTAGGATTCAAAACTCAAAACTTGGATATGGAAAGCAGCAGTTTCACAACAATACACAGCAGGACTAACACAATCATTCTTAGGTGGAAGTGGCACCTGTAGTGGTGGAAAGTTCAGCTTTACCATTCAGATTTTCTCCTGGGTGAATTTCGTAGACTTAACCATCTGCTGATGTTTGCCCACATTCTTAATGAAGAATTAATTTTGCCTGTGTCAAAAAAACAATATGAAAGAAGTCATTGAATAATATGATGCCACTTGTCTAGCTGAGTTAAAAAATAATCCTGAGCCGCTACTAATTCTACACTTTCCCAGTATGAGTATTTAATATATTAGGTTTTTTTTGTGCATTCTATAATCTTTGCTCCCAAAAAGAGCTACAATTACAAAGAGACATGGACATTTTACATGTGTATAATTATATATACACGTACATTTACGGTTAACATAGATGCAAATCTTGTGGAAAAGACTTCCTACATAAAGTCTTTTCCTGAGGTTTTGACATTGTCAAATTTAAAAAAAAATAAAAAATTCTGAATACCCAGTCAAATGCCACATTTGTATGAGAGATTTAACTTCTATATCTGTCGGTGATTATAATCCGTGAGTGGTTAGCTAAAACTGTAGCATGTAAGTGGAAATTGCCATAACTCAAAATACAAGGGAGGACAAAATAAGGTCTTATCCCAGTTATCCAGGAAGTTTGGTGTGATCTGTGGGTAGAACCTTGTCATGTGAAGCTTCCGCTGTATTTTTAGCCAGCTTATGTCACATTGGACCGGCTGGGGTGCTCAGAGAGGGCAGGAATTGTGCTTCCGGTGGTTGTTATGTAGACTGCAGAATGTGACCTGACTCACAGTGCCCTCTAGTGGTTGATTATCATGAGCTACATTATAGCAGCCTGTGACCTGCCAGTGGTAAGTGGGCATTTAGCAGATGCGTCTTCAATGCCCATCCAGGGCATCCTGTGGTATTTTTGGAGGGGAGATAAGGATACAGGCCATGGGGCGTACCTGGGTGGGAGGGGGGATACAGGCCGTGGGGTGTCCCTGGGGGGTGGGGGATTAGGCTGTTGTGGCAGCTGTAATCCCCCAACTTGTTTCTGGCATGTGAATAGTCTACAGATTACTGTAGGTATTACTGCTTTTGTCAAGAGCTGAATTCCATGTTGGCTAAATTCTTCTTTATATAAACTATATCTGTCACCCCCCCCCCCACCAGTCCACCAGCACACTTTTCATTTCCAAAGTACCGGTGGGGGGGCTCAGTGTGTTCTGCTGCCTCACACCTGGAAAATGGTTAGATGCATTTCCAAAATAGTCATTAGTTGAGAGCTATGGCCTGGTCCACACTTTTCATTGCCATTTTTAGCTGTTGTTCTCATTTTAAGAATGTTACCTTGATGTCCGCTGTGGACTCTGTGACTCTGAATGCATGCAGCTACTTGTCCCCAGAGGACTTGTTTCATGTATAGCAACGAGTCACTAAGGTTTTTTTTTTCCTAAGCTTAGCGTTGCCATGGACTGAGATTCATTATTAGTATGATGTGTCAGACTGGCAGGTTGTTTCCTACAGTGGGTATCCTGGACACGCTCACATCGAAACATAACATAACATCATTTTTAGGTTTTTGTGTTACATTTAGTTTATTTTTATTAAAAAAAGAAAAAAAAACAACAGTTTAAAAAAAGCATAATAGGACTATAAACATGTACAACTTGCGCAATTCTTAATGTTAGTTGAACAATTTCATTTGAATGTATAGTTTTATTGCACATTACATTATTTCATTTGTATATTAGCACATTACTTCAAAAATGATGCATAGATTATGATCTGATGTTTAGTGATTTGTGCTCAGAAAATTTTTACTGGTGTTAAAAATCTTCTTCTTGGATTAACAATTATGCGATTCTGATGATTAATATTAAAAATTGTTTCCCACTTAAGCCAGAAGCGTCAGTTTTGAAAACATTTTTCTTGGTTTTCCAGCCTGAATACAAGATTGCAGACCCGATTTGCACATATATCTTCTCAGTGCTTGTCCTGTTTACCACAGTAAAAATAGTAAGAGACACTGGGATCATTGTACTTGAAGGTAAGCTGTTTGTTTCATAATGCTGACTTCAGGTGTTTACATGATGACGCGTCTCACGCGTTGCACGTTTCACCACGACTTCAGGGGTTCCACGGCATTTGGATGTAACGCGCATCAGAGAAGACCTGCTGAAACTGGAGGAGGTGCATTCGGTGGAGGATCTGAACGTGTGGGCTTTGGCGCCGGACAAGACGGCCGCGCTGGTCCACTTGTCCCTGGGTAAGTGCGGGGCGGAGCTTCTGGGGCGTAGGCCGAGACGCGGGCAGAGGTGTCACGAGCCAGCGGCACTGGCTGGACCTCAGCTGCCAAGTGCCGCATCCCTAGAGGTTATCGGCCGCGGTGTGGAAATTTCCAGAGCCGTGCATGTTTTGCTCACCTTGAGCTGTTAATTGCTTTGTGAGGTATTTATTTGTATGACTTGAGACCTCGCCCATTGTTTTTGGTGTCATTCGGGAGTTAATTAAATCCCTCCCTGATACCCACAGGCCACTCAGCCCTGAAGCCAGATATGAAGGCCTTGAGTTTAAGGCTTTTCAAAAGCTGGTTTTGCACTTGTTTGTACTTGTCGTTGGGTAAACATCTGCGGACGTGCTGGATGCGACCGTCCCCCGCCCCCAGCCCCCCGCCCCTGCTGTGAGCTAAAGGCTTTTCACTTTTCTCCCTCCCCGGCCCCGTCCACAGTACCCGCCAGCAGTGGCAACTGGGAGGAAGTTCAAGCAAAGGCGCGACACCTGCTCGCCAGCACGTACGGGATCTCCAAGTCCACCATCCAGCTGCAGTGCTACAGGGAGACGTTACCCGTCACATGCGTGAGCTGTCAGCTGACCTGAGTGCGCGGGAAGATCTCTTCTGGACCTGCCCCCCCGGAGCAAGTCGCCATTCCCGTGTTCTGCGGGTTAAACTCAACATGATTTATAAAGCGCACAAGATGCAGTAGTTTTACTAATGAGATTGCCAAAGGACATTGTTTTAATGTTAATTAATGCACATTCTGAGACAGGATTTCTCTGGTCTTTAAAATCAAATGTGTGCATTTTTGAACACACTGACAAACGACAGCTTGAATGCCTGTAAAGTCAACATACAAGTTAAAGTTTCTCTGTTTTTTGGACACACTCAAAAGCAGTATTTGATTAACATGCCAGAAAATATTAAATGAGGATGATGGTGGATTTTTGTCAGACTCTTTTAAAGACTGATTTCCAGATATGTTTCCATGCTCTGAGACATTCAACGGTCCTTGGTCTGGGTGGGTTTCTCGGTGACGATGCGCAGGTCCGGGTGGGTTTTCCGTGACGATGCGCAGGTCCATCCTCGTGTGGGATCCCTGTTGAGTTCGGCCAGCTTGTTGTCAGGAGGAGTGACACTTGTGTCTGCTTATGTTTAATATTTTTGAATAACATGAACAGGGTATATTTGCAATAAAATTTATGGTGTAGGATAGAAATAGCTTTTTGTGGATGAGCTTCCGTCTTCCAGCACGGTGCTCAAAATGCAGATTTACCACAGCTCTCGAATGAAGGAGATGGCAGACATTTTTACTCACTCAACATTCAAAATATATTTTTTTTTAAAACTGCTGTATGAAAACTTCCTGGATGATAAGTCCGTAAGCACTTATGCACTCTGTAAACATAACAGCAATGCTGAAACACCAAGCATAGATATATTACATTTTGAGATACTCTGCAGTGTTGTATGTAACAGGTTGGTAAACCTGATAATACACTTAAATAAATGAAAACGTATGTAGAAAACTTGTCATCCTAACCATCGTGAAGACTGCATCATTTTCTTTTTGCAAACTTAAACGTTTTACTTAATTATCTACCATAAGAATCGAAATGAAGCCTGTTTGAGATGTTTCTTAATGCAGTTTGAATGTTAGTACATAAGTTATGCCTGTTCTAAGTAAATATACATGTTGACATACATGTTATTCAACCTTTTTTGCATAGATACAAATCTTACCGCTGAGGATAGAAACGAAGACTGTGATAAATAATTTGAAATAAATGTTTTTTTTCCAAATTTTGTTTAGTCATTTTTACAAGGCTTTGAACATCTACCTTCACGTCCCCAACTGATTCTGAAATGGTAACTCTTTTTAACCCCCTTAATACCCCATGTTTACAATATTCCAGTTAAAAATTAGTACACGGATACTAATCTGCCAGCAGATGGTGCCAAGTGCTTGTAAACGAAGGTGTACATACTGTCCTAACTTCCTGTACTGCCATGAGAAGTGTACTTGAAGAGACTCAATTTTTGCAGTAGACTAATTGAAGTTGAGTAATTTGCTGTTTGCTGTTATGTTGATCTCATATCTAAGTGTATTTAAATAGCAAGTTCTCTATCCTCAATTTTAAGCACACGCACAATTAAACACCAGAGACAGTCCACATAAAGAATTCTCTTTATTTCAGGTTGTATTCACGCATTCAGAGAAGTCATGTGATGTTCTAGAAGGCATAATTCTTTTTGCCAGTGGTTTCTAAACAAACCCGTACGGGCTTTTCATCTCGTGCCTTCCTTCCTTACGATCACCAGGCCAGAAGAGGCTTCTCCCTCCTGCCTTTAACAATAGTTACAATGAGTTACTTTTGACTGCAGATGAACCTGAAGTGACAATCAGATCATGAGGCGGTTCGGGACTGTTTAGTTTCTGGAAATGAGGCAACAGTCCATCAATGAATCTTGCATTTATTTTAAACGATGGTGATGATATGGTGCCTCTGTGTCGTCATTACCTTGCACCTTCAGGGATGGAGGTTTGAGTCCCATATTAGGCTCATATCATAATCACCACGTAACTAACCTCAGTGTGCTTTTAAATTGCCCCTTTAGTCGGTCATGATTTGCATAATTATCTTGACAGTTGGTGGCACTGACTCAGTGAGTAGCTCTGATGGTTTACACCTCGAGCTTTTGCATACTCTCCCCAAGTCATGTCTCTTAATTTATCAGAAAGTGTGTCTGATTACCCCAGCCTTGTGCACTATGCTGCCTGTCTTACACACACTAAATACCACATAGAATTTTTTTTTACTGCTACCATGCAGACAAGTGCACAATATTAGATCAGTACACCCATGTTTCAGCAGTTCACTCTGGTCACTGGGGATCCTTCTAGTGCGGTTCATGATCTTCAGCTGCCATCGTCACCTGTCGCCCGAGTGACAAGCTCTGATAATAGCAAATTGCTGCATAGATTCAGAGTCACAGTAGATCCTGGACAACTACAAGCCTGAGAAACCGCTGACGACAGTCAGGCTTAAAGATTAGACGCACCAGAATGTGACATTCTTAAAATTTGGTTATAATTTACAATTAAATATTATACCAGGCCATCGATCGGAACAAATGACTAATGAGATTTCTGTCTTCATCTTCCAACCGCTTAACCTGGTCAGGGGTCCATCACAGGGCACAAGTACACACACGACAGGCAATTTAGAGACGCCAGTTAGCCTAACTGTATGAAAGAATAGCTTTGTTGTACTAGGTGACAGATTAGCACCCTAAATGAGAATTATGATGATGTGGTTCTGGATTGTTTGAAAAAAAATTGTTCTTTATTGAGTTATAGGACACTTTCTTGGGGAACAGACGTAAAAATGAGCAACTTCTCATTCAATTTCTATAATTTAAATTAATTTTTCTAAAAATATCTGATTTCAAGTCCTTGTTTGGTAGTTTATTATAAAACTCCTTGTTCAAAAATTTTTTTACAGGGTGTGTCTAAAACCAATTTTCTGCAGTTATTGCAGAGATGTGACTAAACTATGTTTTAAAAACTAACTTTTAAAACTACTATCAAAATTTGACCTAGGAAATCCTGCATTTTAAACCTAAAAATAACTTAAACAAACACATTGTGACTGTAAGTGCTGCTTTTGTGACCTTGCTGCTGATGAGGAAGTGGGTGTTAGGGTTGTGACTTCCAGCCTGTGTCTGGTCACATGACTCAGAATGTGAGCCTATGAAGGTGCTGTGCTACTTTAGTCAGTCACGTAGGCAAGTGGAAAAAGGTTTATGTTTCATTTTCACCCGTTTGGTGTCAGAAGCACTCAGTACATAAACTGCTGTTTCCATGGACATAAGCGTGGTCACTAACCATGTTTACATTTAGTTTTAAAAAAATCAGTTTTCAAAACCACATATGTTTAGACTTTGTTTTCATTCTCTGAGGTGTATCAGCACTGACATTTTCAGGATTTCAGGTGAATAAACCAGAAACTTAATGTCATGACCTGCTCGTACAACCCTCTCGTGCGCCACGCCCTCTCAATTACCTCGTGTGAAACCCTGACTGTTACCACCTGTTTCATGTTATTTCCGGCTTGTGCTGTGTACTTCAGCCCGTGTTCGAGTACGTTTCCCTAGGTCTGTCATTGACGTTGTCTACTGTGTGATCCCTTGCCTGCCTGCTTCGCCTGCAATAAACCCCCGTTTTTGGATTTCCATCTGCCTGACCCTGATTCCCCGTTCCCTGCTCGCTCACCCTGCGCATGGTCATAACACATAACACACAACCTATGTTCATCTTTACTTTTTACACTTGAAAGATTTTCTATTGTACCTCCAAAATACCTGCTTGTCTTGTTTAAGCCACAGAAGTGAGGTAAAAGACTGACTTCCTGGACATATTAAAACATAAAAGGCTCATGATCATATGAATTGGGTAATCCATAACATAATTGGGTAATCCACGCTGCCAATTTAAATTAATCCTTTAAATAGAAGTTAAATACACTATATGGACAAACGTATCGGGACACCTGGCCATTACACCCACGGGACCTTTTATGACACCCCATTCTACATCCATAGGCATCAGTATGGAGCTGGTCCCCTCTTTGCAGCTATAACAGCTGCCACTCTTCTGGGAGGGTTTTCCACAAGATTTTGGAGGGTATCTGTGGGGATTTTTGCCCATTCATCCAGAAGAGCATTTGTGAGGTCAGGCACTGATGTTGGACGTGAAGGCCTGGCTCACAGTCTCCATTCTAGCTCATCCCAAAGGTGTTCAGTGAGTTTGAGGTCTGGGCTCTGTTGGTATGCGTACCAAGACATTTTAGGCAGTTCTATGCTTCCAGCTTTGTGGGAACAGTTTGGGGAAGGCCCTTTTCTGTTCCAACATGACTGTGCCCCAGTGCGCAAAGCAAACTCCATAAAGACATGGTTGAGTGAGTTTGGTGTGGAAGAACTTAACTGGCCCACACCGAACCCTGACCTCAACCCCATCCTACAGACATAAACCCCAAAATCTTGTGTAAAGCCTCCCCAGAAGAGTGGCAGCTGTTATAGCTGCAAAGGGGGGACCAGCTCCAAATTGATGCCTGTAGATTTAGAATGGGGTGTCATAAAAGTTCCTGTAGGTGTAATGGCCAGGTGTCCCAATACTTTTGTCCATATAGTGTACATTACATTTACACACTTAGCAGGCACTTTTGTCCAAAGCAATACACAAGTGAGGCAAATTGCACATTGCAAACAGACATGCTGTCAAGGAGTCGACTAGACATGAGTCCAGCTAGGCTGAGTTTTCAGTCAATGCCAAGGAATACGCAGTTATGGGAGCAGGAGCTACACAAAGAGCTGTAGAACTGCACATAACACAAAGGAGGAACCTAGTAAAACTATGTGAGAGCCAGTAAATGCTGCATTCAGGGAATGTAAGGAGACATCAGGCTGGCAGAGGAATTCATGGAACAGGTGGGTCCCAGGGTGTGTACAGATTGAGAGGGAGTCTGATGGCCAGATGTGATTCGCCAGCTCGTTCCACCACCAGGAACCACACAAGAGAATTTGAGGTGACACGGTGGAAGGAGCTCCAGGCATGGATTAACTGATCCAAGATTAACTGTGATGTCATGAAGAACACCAGGCTGGGATGTTTTTTATAATGGACTGAATACATCAGCAGCACAGTGTAGGCCTCACTCCATGGTGGCACTGGAGATGGAAAATGAGAGATTGTAATCAATTTGAATGAAAAAAACAAAACATTTTTACTAAAGGTGTGTCAAGTGCTGCCTCTGTATCCTAAATGATTTGGCACCGGCCAAAGTCTTACTGGTTTTTCTTCTTGCAAAAAAAATGCAGAGTCACTATTAGTCAGTGGCATTAACATTAACATGTAGGATAGGAAGTGGTCTAGCCTGTCTGAGATCCCAATAACACTGCTTTACAAGGGCTTTGTTTCCTTTATCATTTATGGTGTACCAGATACATTTTGTGATTCTGATCACATAAATTTGACATTTCAAAATTTTCACATCACATAAGGGCTTTTGAGAAACGACCAATTGTGTTTTAATTATTGCAAAATGTTCAAAACACTGGTATTTTGCATAACGCTGGTCAACAAAAATCTGAGTACAAAACAACTAAGGATTGTCTTTTATGAACTTTTTAATGATGAACTTTTTAATGATAATTTTGCTCTCACCCATAGTTTTTCAGTGATATTTTTAGGCTATATTGATAGTATATAATTGCTTATGAAGAATGTATGGACATATTTAAGAGTAATTTAGGAAAAACATTTTCACAGTAGCTAACAGTAGCTAACATGTAGAGACAAGGACCTGCTATCTCTCTGATATGGAAAAATGATATCAAGGCCAGTGGAGTCCCAGTATGCTGGGTGACCTGTGCTGGACGCTTAAGAGGGATGTTTCTGAGGCCAAGTACTGTACAGCAGAAAATCATACACTTCCACAGGTACCTTGCAAACAAGTCACTTGGAATGTGCACATATATTGTAAATATACGTGTATATATGTATAGGTATAATTATGTCTCTCAAAATCCTTGCGTGATAGGTAAATTCTGTTTAGATATTTCAATTCAGCACAAACAATACTGTAAGATTTTGATCTGTGAAACAGAAAGTAAAAAATTCTTGATCAGTGTAATAAAGAAGATTATATTTGAAATGATGACAGATTTTTCGTAGTATTACTTAGTTGATACTTTTACCAAAAACCACTCACAGTCTACTTTACCTAAGCAGTTCTAGAACGATTAAGGCTAGGATTCAACAGTAAGTAAACAGGATCTCTCCTGGACCTCGAACCAACAACCCAACTTTTTTTTACTTATTGGTGATTCTTATAGCTCTGTAACAAACAAACACACTAAATATGAACTCAGTAAACAAGAAAGTGAATGTTTCTTCACTGCAGGGTAACAACCAATTTTATATATACTTCTGTTTATGGTAATGGTTATTAACTGAGGCAAATCAGTTTAAGAATTGGATCATATTCTCGTGTTATATTCTAGTTAAAAACAGTCCCTTGATAAAAGTGAAAGGAAATAAATATGAGCATTATGATCGTGAATTTGATCCCATAATCAGAAAGCACGTTCATTACTCTTGTGCATTAGAGTAATTGAAAGCACAATGGAGTGATATTTTAATCTGTCTGGGAGAATCAAGCTATGACAGTAAAGGAGAATTATAATTGTACATAACAGATGGATGTTTGGCAGACGTTAAGACTCAATGCCATCTCCCTGTCTTACGTACGGTGAAATTTATATGAATGCTCTTTGCTTGGATGACACAACTGTGACTGGAATCTGGATCTATTCCACAGAGAAGATTTTGCCAAAAATGCAGTCTGATCACAATGAGGAGGACAATGAAGGGAGACTTTAGGCTGCCTCTAGACAGACACTAGCAGACAGGCATTTTGTAGATTGTGAAGAGTGGTTTTGTTATTGCCTGAATATTGTTTACTGACAAATCTGTTGCAACAGAAAAAAAGAGGCAAAAATGTCAGGTAGAATAATTTATTTTACACCAATATTATCACATCATTTGTGTAGTCATATTAAATAAGTACAGGAGAAGGTGCACACGTGTCCCAGTGACATTGCTAATTTAAGCTCCCAGCTTGTCCTGCTGAGCAGAACTGAGCACGTTCAGACCCCACCAATGCAGCAGAAGCATTTCCGCACACTGATTTTCTGAGCTTAGTCTGTGCAGAGATGATTCCGATGGACTGATGGGGAGTTCGAAGCGGGGTGGAGCCCCGTGGCCCAAAGCCCGGTGGCGACGGGGAATCTCACTTCGTCAAACTCTTCACCAGCTGCAGTTCCTCTACCGGCTTCCACTGCTGATTGATGGTAATCAGCTACATAAAAACAGAAAGAGAGGCCAGTCAGGACACCAAGCCCCCAGTGGAGGACCTGCCCCTGAGTTACAATTCTGTATCCTACTCTAGTAGAGCAAAGTCATTCAAGGTCAGTACTTACCATCGTGCTCATAGCATCACATACAGACATTCTGAGCACATGCTCTTAAAAAAAAAACTAACCTGGAAAAACAGGCAACAGGTGTTTAAACAGCCATTACGCCGTTTAAAGATTTGACTATATTTACCTTCTGAGGTTTGGAAGGATCCAGGTTCTCCCAAGGCTCTGGGTTATTTTTCTTGTTTATGCTGAAAAAATTTTTATTCAGTTATTTCTAAGGTCCGTTCGACTTGAATGCCATTTTACTAAACGTTACAATTATTTTACAAACGTGGAAATAATTCACAGACTGATGTGGTTAATATGTAAATGTACTCCGCATGAATATTTTGTTTTATTTACGGAATAAATAATTAATTATAAAACACCACCGAATACAATCGAAGGTTTAACTGACCTTCAGTTTTTAAAAAGTCTAAATCGAATGAGCTCTTACATTACATCTGGTTTTGTAAGTAAGAAGTAAATTGACGCGGTAGTGGCTCCGGTGGCTGCAAACGCCGTAAATCCAATCAGAGGGATCAACTAGGAAATAAATACATTCGATATAAATCAACATCAGCATCACGCAACACATGCGCAACCTCTAATAAAACACGATTATGGCAGAACTCACCTCTTTCTTTTTTCTCAACATTGCAAAGAATCCAAACATTTTGCTTCAGTGATGTCCTACAATATTCCAGTGATGTCTTTAGGGGAGAAAAAAAAAAGTTATTTTATTTAAAAAGTTACAGTCTGACAAGATGGATTTACTATAATTTAGCTCATCTGGAAATAAATATAATAATGCTTGTATTAAATATCATTTTACGAAATATTTCCTGATTTTAGCTATTATTTTTAAACAGCATAGGTCCCCCGAGCCACTTCTAGTACAGCGGTCCTCACCTACGGCTGCGTCAGGTGGCTGTGAGCGCTGCTTCCTGCTCGCGCTGCTTCCTCCTCGCGCGTGTTGATATACCGAAGCCGGGCTGATACGAGAGCAAAGGCACGTAGACAAGCTTCGCGCCGCATATCGAAACCTATCGGAGGAGACACATCCACTATTTCGAGTTAAGTCGGTCAATGATGAACTGGTCCAGAATCAACCTCGAGTTCCCTCTTCTGGCGACAAAGCGCACTGCACCCGCACCAGCCGCTGCGCTCATTAGCTCCATATTTAATTAATCACTTTACAGAAGCCAGGCGCTCCTTCTCGCTGTAGCAAGCGTTAGTCCGGACGGTAATTTATTTTTTAATCATTCATTCATTTCCAAATCAAAACTGCCAACTGCCGCCGATAAACTTTAAAAGAGTGTACCAAAAACAAGGTTTATACGCTATCACCTGCCGGATATTTTATAGATTTCCTTCAGTCGCCATAAATATAGTGGTGACATAAAAGGGAATATATTACATATACGCTTTATGATGATAGTCTTAAATAATTATAACGAACGATCCAATTACCGTGACTTAACCAAATATAACAAATTATTCAAAATGTTTTATGCAAATTACATTAAGGCAAAATATACTTCGACCTTTGGTCTCAGCAGTAAAAATACCGTATTATTTCATGAAGACAAAGCCAACCAAATTATGCATACATGTATCACTTTGTTTACTCCAACAAACATTTCAACACAGAATCATGAGATAAAATCTTTATTATTATAAACATCTGCATACACCACAAATGTAAAAGGTAGCAAACGACACTCAACTCGTGAACAAACGTTTATAATGATCTACTTGTTGGGCATTTAGAGAAGGTTTCATGCTTTGGAACGATCTCTGAAAGTATTCATGTTTTATTCTGGGGGCATCCATGCCTTCGTGTTGCAGGGTCATCAGAGCTGCCTAAAACAACAAAAATACAAAAACGAGACAAATGGGTTAAAAGAACGACTAACAGCTGCACATGAGCAAATATTCCAACCTCATCAGCTAGGCAATTTAAGCTAGAACAGAACTTCATTGATCCCTCATATAATATTAAAAAACAAATAAATAAAGATGCAGAAAGCACACAGTAGAGCGCTGATGGTACAAGTAAGGAAGAAACATGGAAGATGAATAATTTAGTGCAGGTGCAACTGAATACTGGTGAGTCACAGGGAGCAAGGTCAGTGCCCTCTAAACTGGATGGGGGCAGGAAGATGGAGCCTGGAAACACTCAAAGGTGACTGTGGAGGATTCCGGGAGGCTTTTAAGCCCATGGGATTATCACGCGGCGTCACGCGGGGACATCCTGCTTCCCCAGGGTCCCTTTGGGTAACGCCGGCCTGCGACCCGCAGGGTCACTTTGGGTGATGCCGGCCTGCGACCGGCAGGGTCCCTTTGGGTGACGCCGGCCTGCGACCGGCAGGGTCCCTTTGGGTGACGCCGGCCTGCGACCGGCAATGCAGGATAGACACAAGCTCTGCTGGCATCTAAACCTCATTACTTTATGCTTTTTTGTAATTCTGCCCACTCATCCATTTCTATACCTGCTTGTCCTATGTAATTCTTCTGGGTTAAGTGGCCAAAAACAAAGATTTCGCTACCTCCTTGCAAAGGTTCTCCAAGTCAGCGCCAGAAAATAAATGGGTTTGTTGAGCCAACTCTTCCAGAGACACGTCCGCCTCTAATGGCATCTTTTCCGTACAGATCTGCAGAATAGCTCGTCGTGCCTGTGAAATAAGCCAAGATCAACATCAGCAACATCCTCCTTTGAACCTGCAAACTGCTCGTATTTATCAACAAGCAGATACACTTTTAAAAGAAACAAAATGTTATTTGAACTGCCAACCTCCAGGTCAGGGGGCGGCACAAAGATGATCTTATCTAATCGGCCAGGTCGGAGCAGGGCAGTGTCTAAGACATCGGGTCTGTTTGACGCAGCAACTATTATGACGTCCTTGTTGCAAATTTCATGGTAGTCCATCTGAAACGTTTACAAAGTTGTACACGTGGGACGTCAGTTTTGAAGAATGCACTGAGCAGGACCATGTATTACAGAAGGTAAATATCAAGAGACTATATTAGTGTGAAAGCATTCCTCTAACATCACTCTGCAGAGGTGGCAGAAGTCACACGGTCACCTGCTGCTCTGGGCAGAGATCGATGGAGCCCTCTGCCAGACAGGGCTGCCGCTCTGAGCCTCTCCTCTCCACGGCCTTCAGCCCAACACCATCCATCTCATTCAGGAGAACAGAGAGCACCCTTGCCTGGACACTGTGAGCTCTGCTGTCCTCTCGGGAGCCAAAGAGGGTGTCAATTTCATCCAGGAACAGGATGGAAGGGGCACAGGCTCTAGCTTGACGAAAAAGCTGTAGAGATATTAATTATAGACATTACAGAGACATTACACATTGTTCACATTAACAGTAGCCTAAGAAATTTGAAAGTTAGCTACTACTAAATTAAATATGGTCAAAGATGCCCAGAAGGTTATCTAATGTCAGAGGTCAAAATTGTGAAGAGGAGCAGACCTGAGCCAGAATCTTTTCAGAATCCCCGACAAATGGGGAAAAGAGATCAGCGCCGCTGACAGACAGGAATGCGCAGTGGGTGGAGCTAGCTGCAGCCTTCACCAGTGTGGTCTTGGCACAACCTGGGGGGCCGTACAGCAGAATGCCTCGTGGACGTGACAGGCCAAGTCGCACGAATGCCTCCGGAAACTTCATCGGCCATTCAATACTCTTCCAGAAGACAAGAACACAGCGCAGCAATGTTAAACAAAGATTAAACCCTTCCACGGACATTAATCATTCAAAATTAATTTTAATTACCTTAACATTGTTTATTGATCAATTCATTTTTTAGCTTCTATATATTGTTTCAGCTTAAGGGGTTTCATGTAGAACATGCTGCTTCAATACCTGTTTCATTTTTAGTTTGATATCCTCCAGACCACCTATTTGGTCCCAGCTGAGAGGCTTAAACTCAGTCAGACCAATGCTGCTTCTCAGACAGGATGGCTGGACCTTTTTGAGAGCCTCCATAAAGTGCTGCATGTCTATTGAATAACTGTCAGCAGCCTGCAGAGGGAGATCAGGGATCAGCAGCTGGGCATCGTCACATTAACAAAGCAGCATGGCTCCCTCCTCGACCCCTTGCATCTGTTAATGAGACAGTCAGTGTCGTCCTTGGCTTGCCTGGCAGATTGTGTGGTACCTGGGAGGCCCGGAGAATGGTTTGCAAAGCTGCTTCCCTGCAGAGGGCGCTCAAGTCGGCTCCCACAAAACCCGCGGTCATCTCCGCTAACGCCACCAAATCTACATCGCTGGACAGGGTCATTTTTGAGCTCAGCAACTCTAAAACAGATTTTCTCTGATGGAGTGTAGGCACACCAATGATGACCTAGGAAATTAAAAGAATAAGAAACCCTATCGCATCATAAAGTCATTTGTGAAAATGACAATATTTACAATGTTGCAACAAAACAAAAATATTTCCACCTCTTTGTCAAATCTGCCAGGTCTCCTCAAGGCAGGATCTAAAGCATCTGGTTGGTTGGTTGCTCCAATGACAACAAAATGCTGTTCTCTGCCAATGCCATCCATCAGAGTCAGCAGCTGTGCCACAATTCTGTTCTCCGGTGCATTGCTTGAACTGGCCCTCTTTGGGCATAAGGAATCAATTTCATCAATGAACAGAACACACGGACCTTCCGAAGAAGCCTCTTTGGCTTGCAGAAACACACCCCTTAAATTTTCTTCACTCTCTCCCGGCCTTGAACCAAGAATCACAGGTCCACTTATTGTGACCAAGGAAGCACCGACCTCTTGAACCACGCTCCTTACCAGCATGGTCTTGCCAACCCCTGGAGGTCCAATAAGTAACACATTTTTAGGATGGGAAAGGCCCAGCTTCTGCAATGTCCTTGGATAGAGAAGTGGTAAATTAAGAATTTCCTTAAGTGAAGCAAACACTTCCTCCATTCCTCCTAAACTGATGCTAGGCATCCTCAGTTGCTGACTTGTATATCTATTGTGAGTCTGTATCTCCTGTATGCTGATGCTGGTTTTAGCGGTGATAAGACCATCTCCACTAGAGCTCGGATCTAAGCACTCAATGACAACCAACTGAATTGGAGTTTCTAGATGACTGAGGTTTACAATGTGCTTCTCTGACACGTAAGTGCCTTTGAGCATGTCTTTAACCAGGTCGTGAATTAAATTGGAAGACAAGCTGTTCTTGAACTCCATCGTTTTAAGAACAATTTTAATGACCACATTCTTCAATTTCGGGCAAGTTAGCGCTTTCATTTGGCTTCGGCTAACAGAGAAGTTTCTGTGAGGAAGCGAGGTGAGGTTTGCTGTGGCACATTTACTGTCGAACTGCAAAAAACCCTCAGCAAGATCACTTCTTGGCCATGCCGTACACAAACAATCGCCTCCTGGAGTCGTAATCAGAACAGGAGATCCAATCTTCAGCCCTAGATATGCCATCAACGTCGGCCCCATTCTGCATCTTTGTGTGCCTAAGTCAGCTGGGTCCAAAGGAATAACCTTCAAACTGATGTCCTCCATGGAAAAAGGTTCACTGCATTAATTATGAAAAGAATGAATTACCCCCCAAACCGAGTATTCTATAATCAAAATAATGCAAAACGCTACGCGCGTTCATCTTTAAGCTATCCCTACTGACAACGTTTACTTGTATACTAAGCAGCCATGCGTTTCTAGCAGAATGAACTGGCCAACCGTAATCTTATCCTTGATTTGTTGTAAAATTTCACAATTGTATATTTATACTACAACATCAACGTCAATTAAATACTATTTACGCTACATTTACTGCGATATTTCTATTTAGGACCATAAAGTTTCTGCCGAAAAAGAAATATAACATAAAAAACAATAGTTTGACACCGTAGAGTTATGGACGGCCAACTTCTTATTTCCGATTGGTCCTTCATTTCTCGCGATGTCTAATTTTAACCCCATTCACGTCATCGTGCGGAATGAACAGTGGAGCTGATTTTAAGGAAGGTTACTGTGGAAAATATACTGATTATTAAATCGCGTTACTTTTTGTAACAGACTTAATCGAAATCGGAGCCCGTTTAATCAGTGGAGCCTCATGTTTAAAAACACATTCTAAAGACTTACGGTCTCCGATGAGTATCATATCAGACCGCTATCCCGTTTTTGACCGAAGTATGATTTATGAATATCATCGTAACGACTTCATGACAATGAGAAAGGATTTACAGTATGAATAGTTAGGTAAATATGTAATTGTACTATGTAATTTTTAAACACGAACACTACTTCCACGAATACTACACTAATTACAAAGAGTACTGCCAACGGCGGGTTTCCCCCTACAGTCCCAAAACATGCTGAGGCTGATTGGAGTTGCCAAGTTCGCCATGCGTGCGTGTGACTGTTCCCTGCCTTGCGCCCATCGGCTCCGGGCCTCACGACCCTGAATAGGACAAGCAATTAGAGAAACTGGATGGATAGATGATTTTAAACAGAAGCAGGAAAAAACGAGAACATCAGCCAAGTGACATGATTTATATTTTGTAAACAAACAAGTAGGTTAGAGTACAATATTTTTAAGTTACCAAAGCGTCAGCTGCAGTACCGGTTCTAGCCGGTGTGGCGCCGTAGGCGAGCATCACGGCCAGCGCCCCCCGCTTGAGGCAAAGTTAAATTTGCTGGCAGTTCGGCGCCCCCTCAGAAGTTGACGCCCTAAGCAATCGCCTATGTCGCGTATAGGATTGACCGGCCCTGTTATTACTACTACTACTTAGTAGGCTTTGATAAGCAGGTAAATTCATGTGGGCTTGTTCTTTTCATATTAAGACACATTAATACCAACTAGTTTTAAGAATAGTGGA
>JAODKC010000009.1:7233198-7243330 GCA_026777985.1 Mormyrops attenuatus
TGGTGTGTGAGTGTATGTTGTGTGAGTGTATGGTGTGTGAGTGTATGTTGTGTGAGTGTATGGTGTGTGAGTGTATGGTGTGTGAGTGTCCCCGGTGATGCTTTGGTGCCCCATCCTGGGTCGTTCCCCACCTTGCGCCCATGGATAGGTTCCTGCCACCCTGAACAGGACAAGCAGTTACAGAAGATGGATGGTTGGATATGCTCAGACTTGGGTACTTGAGTCCAGCTATCCAGCTGTGTATATGGGCGATAATTGCTGTCTAGCTGTCCTGCCTTGTGCTCTCTGCTTCCCAGGGCCGGTTTCACACTCTGTTTGACCTGTACAGGATCCGTGTACCTCACTCGTTTCATAGATTTGTTTTGTAGAAGGAATCTGGTTTGAACCCACGATTCTAAAAACATTCCAACCACAACACCATATCTTGCCCAGTGGATCTGTCACTGGTAACTGCAGTTCTGGATACTTATTCGATTTTGACATATTTTGCATTTATGAGCCATTCATCCACTCGTGTTGTGTTGTTTTTGTGGAAAATGGCACTTTAATATCCATACCAGGCACTTGTGGCGGGGGGGCTAGCAGTGCCTGGGCACCTGCCTTTTTCACCCGAAGTCTTAAAAATGGCTGTCTTTGAAGTTACTGAGTGCCATTATTGAGCTTTTTACTTCTGAGCACTGGTGACCACCGACTTAGCAAACTGCCAGTACCCCCCCCCACCCCCCAACCACCACCCTCTGGTGTACAACTTTAACCGTCAAACGCCTCCCACTCAACAACACCTCTAGACCGCATGGTAAAGAACAAATAACCATATAAGATTGTGTAAATGACAGGAAATTCACAAGGTTGGGAGGTTTCTGACCACAAGGGATTCAGTAAAGTAGGTCATTTGTTTTCCCTGCCCTGTCCTTCTAAAGAACACCTCACCTTGCTTTTTGGTAATCTAGGTCATCATATTACTCGTAACTGCTGCATCTCACATGATATGCTGATCTTCAGTAACTCCAGAATAAAAGTTCTCCCATCATCTACTCAGAGATCAGGTTATCCATAAATAATGTAGAACCAAGGGCCTCATTCTTTAAACAACCGCATTGGAGCAGAAGTACTGGTCATTGTCTTGAAATAAATGAATAATCACGATGTAGTAAGTATTTAGCCTTAGATTCTAAGCAAAATGAGGCTCTTTGCTTTTAATTTAGTGACCCTCCACTCTGTGCAAAGAAAAGGCCCGTACTTTTAGGGGACTGAACCCACCTGCATTTAAACTTAATCATTTGAGACGAGCTGTGTGACCTTCTATAAAGACCATTTTCTGAGATAAACTCAGTCACATTAATAGGTCAGTGATCTTCCTAAAAAATGGTCAGTGCTTATCGTGATGTCCATATTAATCTATACATCAGGCCTTACAAGATCAGGATTAGAGCTGCTAAAATATACTGCAAATTGTCTTATATTAAATGATCAATTATAAACAATTGCGATCTTTTTTTTTTTTTTAGGACAATCGAATAAAAACATCAAAGTATCACATCTTCACCTTCCTGCCCATCAATTTGTTTGAGCAATTCCAGCGTGTCGCCAATGCCTATTTCTTATTTCTGCTCATATTACAGGTGAGTTTAGATTACGTGGATTCATAAATAAGTAAGTGTGATGTGTCTACAAGCATGACTCTGCTGTCTGCTCAGAAATCTTGGCTGCCTGACAGGCTGCCTTCGAAGCCACATGTCCACTGACCAAAATGCCGTATTATTCGATTGTAAATTGGTGCGCACAGTAGGCCATTACTCACACCATGCATGTGTGCCGGCGGGTCCTTCGGTGACGATCTTATGAGACCTCCCTGCCCGTGCGCTTGTAGCTCATCCCCCAGATCTCATCGCTGTCCTGGTTCACCACCATTGTGCCTTTGGTGTTAGTGCTGACCATCACGGCTGTGAAGGACGCCACGGACGACTACGTGAGTATGGCCGAAGGTCCCGTTTCAGGTCACCTTGCCCCCCCGTATTAACGTCTCGAATCTGTTTGCCTGCCATTTGTCCCTGCACGATCATAATGTTATCATAACGGTAATATGCTCATGATGGGCTGAATGAACCGTGAAATGAATCTGTTGTGATGAATGTTGTTATGGCCTGCTTGCTGCATAGCTAGACTCCTCGACTGCATATTGATGCATGTAGCTTTAAAATTGATAATATTTTGTCATTCATAGTCCTGCTCTCTTCTGATGTAAACTATCTGAGGTTTTAACGAGTAGGAGATGCTTTCCTTCTCATCTATCATACGTTGTTCCCAAGTTCACCATCAAAAGCTCACAGACACTATACACGCTCATAGCAGAACTCATATCTGTGGCAGATCGGATGTAACGATGGCTGCGTATGTAGTTACTTTGGCCAAAATATCATCAGCTGTTTTTCTCGTTTTCTTTCGAACTCGTTAAAGGCAAAAAGCCAATTTAATAAACAACGTTCCCAGTAATATCAATTTAAATGCGCGTTTTGAATTGGATTCACATCATATGCTAATCAGTCGTTGAAAGGAACAGGAGATGCCATAAACTTAAAAAATATGTTCAATACAACAAAATATGAAATTCTTAGTGATACTACTCATATTTTCATGTGCACAATACATCTCAATGACCTTTTTTGGGTTTCAGTTCCGTCATAAAAGTGATCAGCAAGTGAACACTCGCCAGTCTCAGGTACTCATCAAGGGAAAGTAAGTGTGGGATTTCTTTTGCAGTGTCACGATTTTCCGCTTTCATTCTACAACGCGGCCCATCTGTTAGGAATGTGGGTCACATTTAAAGCAACATGTCTGAACACTGACTGTGCCATCTTGTGGAATGGAACTGTGTGTTTTATTACCTGCCAAATTATACAAAAATTTCACCAGAGATGGATAGTTCAGGTCCAGAAAGTAAAAATCCAGACCAAGAATTTATTTCAACCAACCAGTTGAGCGTAAAGCGTCGTAGTCACTGAGTAGTCAACTGGTTGGTTGAAACAAAATCTTGGTCTGGATTTTCACTTTCTGGACCTGAACTGTCCATCTCTGAATTTAACAGAGACAACATCTGGCCCCTTGTGACCCTGCATAGTACTAATGGATATGGAAAATGGATGGATGGATGGATGGATGGTCAAATCAGTAGTTTTATAATTGTATTGTATTCCAGGTGCAATATCACACAGATTATGACACACTTTCAGTAACAGTAAGCATTGATGTTGAAGATGTTAGGCTTTGATTGGCTGTGGTGGGTCATCAGTCAGCCAGAACTTTATCATTCATTGCCTGGGCTCTTTTGCAGGCTACAGAATGAGAAATGGATGAACGTCCGTGTGGGAGACATCATCAAGCTGGAGAATAATCAGTTTGTGGCTGTAAGTGGGAACATCAGTCTGCATCCTGGTGGGGGTTGGGGGGGCGGGGGGGGAGGTGAGCAACCACAGGATGTCCCAGAGTCTGAATATGACCATAATAAAGTAGAATTTGACATCTCGTTTGGGTAAATAAGACTGTCTTTATTGTTATGACTATGAAGGTTGGCTCAATCTGCTGAAAATTCTTGTATCTGAACCCAACAGGCTGACCTGCTTCTCCTGTCCAGTAGTGAGCCTTATGGACTCTGCTACATAGAGACAGCTGAGCTGGACGGGTGAGGAGACAGGTCCACACCACGGCTTCTGGGCCAGCCAGCCGTCGCTTACTGTAGCCCGTTTCTGAGGAACAGGAATACCGAGCTTGTGACTTGCATTAAAACTTCAGGCATGGACATTCGCCATTCTGTTTTTGGACTAATGTGTGAATTTCTTTGACCAGGGAAACCAACCTGAAGGTGCGACAGGCTTTATCAGTGACTTCAGAGCTGGGAGCTGATATTAGCAAGCTGGCTGATTTTGATGGTAAATATTGTTTTTTTGATCAGTTGTCCTGCAGAGGTCAACATCTCAACTTGGAACCAAGACTGAATTTAATTATAGTGTTTTGTCTTTTTTTCCAAGCCTCTGGTTAATTGTAATTCTGGTGTTCGGTGTAGAGATGAGATTCTCAAAATGGGTGTGTAGGTCAGTGTTTCCCAACCCAGTCCTCGGGGAACCCCAGACAGTTCAGGTATTCGGTGTTCCTGATTGGCTGGGAACTGGGAGGGAGCAAAAACGTGGACTGTCCGGGGTTCCCCGAGGACTGGGTTTGGGAAACACTGTTGTAGATAATCCTTGCATCTTAGTTTGAGGGAAGTTTGGAAAGTTATGATGGTGTCCATCGTGCCAGCAAGTGCAAGGCCTGTTTTCATTTCGGTGTTCAGGTTTGTGAAGCAAAATGACTGATCCTGGACCAGTTTGTGATGTTGGAGCTAGCCATCACTCCATTCGTAGCAGTCTGTCTTTTCATCTTCCACAAGCCCGGCTAAGATCACCAGGTTTCAGGAACATATACCAGGAAGAACTCGGTGCCCTAGACACACCGGCAGCACATCACGGGTCCCACACTCACACCTGTTAACACACAGAGGTCTAGCATCCAACCCTCAGCCCAGGAGGTGCGAGGCCACAGCGCCGCCCACAGTGTGCGTCACCCACGCAGAAGGAGCTAAAGCTTGTTTAAAGTTTGAAAACAAGACTAGCAGCTAGACTAGCAGGTGTGAGGCCTCCTTGTTCTTTGCCTGACGCAGTGATGCAGTTGACATTTGCATCTCCTTCCCTGAGACAGAAATCTGTTTATAAGATAATTATCAGTGTAATGAATTAAAAAATATGTTCAATACAACATAATATGAAATTCTTAGTGATACTACTCATATTTTCATGTGCACAATACATCTCAATGACCTTTTTTGGATTTCAGTTCCGTCATAAAAGACCTAACAAAGTAAATCTACTCCGATTAAACATACATTATTGTGACTCTCATTATTTTAAGCACAGAAGGGTAATAACTGCTGAACCATGCTTCCATTTGTCTGACAAGGATTCCATGCAGCCATATGCTGAGACCAGCATTAAGGTCAGAGAGATCTCACCCCTGTGGTGTTCGTGCCTTTAAGCAGATGAGTTTTTAATTACTTTATGTGGCCTCCTCGTTTATACCTGAGCCATGTGGATCAAAATAAAACTTCAGTCTGGCCTGTAATGGATGATGTTGCCCAACATTGGATGCAACCATGAGAATAGGCTAATATGTGATTTTTCTGTGATGCGACAGTCTTTTTTGGGTGTCTTTAACAACATGTTACATGTAAAAGGAGAAATTCCAGTTTGTTTGGCCCAGTTGAAGCAGCTTGACGTTGTTCCCCGTGTGTCCCTCCCCCCTCCCCCCGCAGGGGAGGTTGTGTGTGAGCCACCCAACAACAAGCTGGACCGATTTGTGGGGACGCTCACCTGGAAAAACAACAAGTATCCCCTGGACAATGAGAAGCTGCTGCTGCGGGGCTGCGTGCTGCGCAACACTGAGTGGTGCTTTGGGCTGGTCATCTTCGCAGGTACTCTGCCACGCTTCACACCGACGTTTACACCAAATCCCCAGAAGGAGAGCCCACAAAGAAATGTGATTGGCTCAGCAAAACAAGTGCTCTTCTTATGTGCTGTTCATCTTTTATTGGGTAACGTTTAAATGGGCTTGTTCGAAAATGTCCTTTATCAGTCCTTTATCCTTTGTCAGTGGGGGTTCAGAATCATTGCGTGTGTGTGTGTGTGTTTGTGTGTGTGGTCCTGGTGTACATTACATTGTGGTCCCCACAAGAGGAAATTCAGTATAATAAAAATCTGTGACTGCAGTCAAAAAAGTAACAATGCCAAAAGTCTTGTATTTTGTTTGGTTAGTTATGGTTAAGGTTAGGTCTGGGTAGGGGTTAAGGTTATGGTTAAGGTTAGGGCTGGGTAGGGGTTACGGTCACCATGTTGGGATTAGGGATTTGCCCATAGAAATGTATGTAGAGTCCCTACAAATATATAGTTAAAACCTGTGTGTGTGTGTGTGAGACAGAGAGAGAGATTGTCTCATTTACTACCATAAATGTTATATAACGTTCAAGTACACAGGTAAGCAGTAAGTGAAAGTAATTACATTAGGATATTCATTTACATGTGCTTGACAAATGTTAGTAATCCATGTGTATATTTGTATCAATATGACTGCATAAGTAATTTTTTAAGGTCGGTCAGCGCTAAATATCCTGTGCGTGTGCTCGACAGATTGTAGGTGATTGTTCATTGGAGCTGTATGCTTACGGCCATGACGGGGGTGTGAGAGCAGAATCGGGCCACCAGAGCGGTACGAATGTCAGTGTCTGATTATGAATGTCCTGGTTTTGTTTAGGACCACAGACGAAGCTAATGCAGAACTGTGGGAGGACGGCGTTCAAAAGAACCAGCATCGAGAGACTGATGAACACTTTAGTGTTATGGGTGAGCCGATTTGCCTTTGCTTCTCTCCAGAGCTCTCCTGTATAATTACTGATGGTAATTAACATGCCACGGTAAGCGTGGATTCATTAACCGTAACTGACAAAGCAAGCAGTCGGTTTTCACAGTCCAGAGAGCAATGGATTACACTTGCATATACTGGTTCTGAGTAGATGTTCAGCCTCAGGGCCACATATTCCAACTTTCTGCTCACGAACCTTACAAGTCTTTTTGTACTGATGTATGACAAAACCCAGAGGTTTATGCAAAAATAACAGATAGACCAAAAAATGTGCAGTTCTGATAACCTTCTTCCAACTGCCTGTTGTCAGATATTTGGGTTCCTTCTGTGCATGGGTGTCATACTTGCCATTGGGAACTCCATCTGGGAAGAAAAGGTGGGCGGAAAGTTCCGGGTGTACCTGCTGTGGGACGAAGTGCTGAACGACGCCGTCTTCTCTGGGTTTCTGACCTTTTGGTCTTACATAATCATCCTCAACACGGTTGTTCCGATATCCCTCTATGTCAGGTAAGAAAAACACGCCAGATGCTGGGGTGAGAGCCTGCTATGTCTTAATCACATTTACAGTCTTGTTACATATTCATCTAAGTGTAATATATACTCAGGTATACATGTAAAAGCTTGAAAAAGTGATTGGCTTGGTGTGTCCTATGTCCATATAATGGCTGTATGGTGCACTATATATTAGCTAACTATATATTAGGTAGCTGTATATTAGCTAACTAGGAGAGATTTTGCTTTAACCAACCAGCTGAATCATCTGACTGTGACTCTTTATATTCAATTGCTTGGTTGAAACAAAATCTTGGTCTGAATTTTTTCTTTCTGGACGTCAAATGTCCACTTCTGCTTGCAGCACAAGTGCTGTGGAAAGTGATAGAAAGTGTGTCAATATGTCTGTTAAATTATTAACTTGCTTTGCTAATTGAGCATTCGTTGAATGGCAAACTGAAGTGTAATGTTTCTTGGGGTATGAAATATGTAATTAATTTAAATTGTTTATGTAAAAACAGTGAAACAGTTTATTATCCACTGAAGTACAGTTTAGCCTCTGTGTTTCTCTTGGTGGGGTTTGCGTAACTTGTGTCTGCGTTGCTCTGATCTGGGTGTCCGGCCCGAAAGCGTGGAGGTGATCCGGCTGGGCCACAGCTACTTCATCAATTGGGACCGGAGGATGTACTACAGTCGGCAGAACATGCCGGCGGAGGCGCGCACCACCACGTTGAACGAGGAGCTGGGCCAGGTCGAGTACATCTTCTCAGATAAGACTGGCACCCTCACGCAGAACATCATGGTCTTCAACAAGTGCTCCATCAACGGAAGAACCTATGGTATGTCCTACAAATGTCCGGCCCGCAGTCTATGAAATAACAACGGAAATGAAAAGAAATATAAAACCTGACAATAAGCTTTAGCTTAGAGCGCTAATGATTTTTCTTCTTTTGTTAAGGTGACATTTACGATGAATTCGGGCATAAAGTGGAAATCACAGAGGTATGTCTTTGAGCGCTTCATCCTGAAATGGCCAGATCTCTTTTTCTAGAACTGGGCTGAACTATTGCGAAAAGAGGGAACTGATGAACCTGAAAATAGAGAAAATGGAAAAAGCCCAGATAATGAGCAGTTCAAGATATGTTGCCCAGCAACTACAGGGATTACATGAGACTATTATATTAGACACAAATCGATCAATTGCTGGCCTCTTTTTTGAAGATAAGGTCTCTGAATTCCTGTATTAGTCAGGAGCTAGCTAGAATAGTTATTCAGATGAAATAACAGCATGACTTTAAATAGACACTGATATAATCTATATAATGACATGTCCTTGGGTATATGGTATGGTGCAATAGAAACATTTACAACTGTTTTTGCCAAGATATTTGATTTATTATCCATTGTGCCAGTAGGTGTCCAGTCTTGTCTTACTTTTAACAGTAAGAAATGCAGTTTAACATGCTTATTTTTTACCCCATCCTTGCTAAAGCCTAAGACGCAATATGATTCAGGCAGTCTGACAGGTGTTTGGATACGATCTTTTACCATGGTAGGATTTGGTGCCCTGGGCAGCAGGAGTAAAGATTTCTGCATGTTTCTTTCTCGTAACTGTAGAAATCCCCCTGTGTCGACTTCTCCTTCAATCCCCTGAGAGACAAGAAGTTCCGATTCCATGACCACAGTCTGGTGGAAGCTGTCAAGCTGGGTGACCCAGCAGTGGAGGAGTTCTTCAGGGTGCTGGCTCTGTGCCACACTGTCATGCCTGAGGAGAAGAATGAAGGTGAGATGTCAAGCAGATGGCTACAGGTGCAGTGAGGGATACATCTTACCGTGAGTGTCACAAGGATATGAGAAACATATCCTTCCTGAGTGGAAGGTTTATAGAATGAAGGAGAAGAATGTTGATCTGTGATTAAAATGAGCTGGTTTCCGTGAAATGCTGTGATATCTTTGCATTTCAGAAACACAGCAACCTTCCTTTGTAGACATTACTTTTATTTAGCAGACAAATTTTATCCCAGGCAATGTACGTTTGAGAAATCAGGGTCAGGTTAAGGGCTTTGCTCAACAGTGAAATCACTCTGCCAACCCTGACATGGGATTTAAACCCAACTGGCACGGAATTTGACCTGATGACCTTCCAATCACAGACATGTAGCTCATTGTGCCACGCATCGCCATGGTGTGCAAGTATGTTGTTTGTAGATGGTATCTGTGAGCTGTGGCCTGTGGTTTCCTCACAGGGGAGCTGGTGTTCCAGGCGCAGTCGCCAGATGAGGGAGCCCTGGTGACCGCCGCTCGCAATTTCGGCTTCGTCTTCCGCGCCAGGACCCCGGAAACCATAACGCTGTACGAAATGGGAAAGCACTCCACCTACCAGCTTCTGGCCATCTTGGACTTCAACAACGTCCGCAAGAGGATGAGCGTCATCGGTCAGTGAACCAGCATTCGCTTCTGGCCCAGGAGATAGATGCTGGCATTTTTTATTCCATGTCATCATTTTTTCAGGGCAAACGATGTTCAAAGCATTCACTGAGCTTTAGGGCACTCTGCTTCATTCTCCGTGAGCTTTATTCTCCCCCCCCCTCCTCTGTGACTCAGTCAGGAACCCAAAGGGGCAGATCAAGCTGTATTCAAAGGGAGCCGACACCATTGTGTTCGACAGGCTGGCTCCGTCCACTGAAGACCTCATGTATACTACCTCAGAACACCTGAACGTAAGTCGCGGCGGCTCTCTGCTGCTCCCCCCTCTGACTTCTGCCTCTATACGAGCAGGTTAACGTGGTGGGACGTATGGGGGCATTTGCAAAAAGAATAAATCTTTGCATCCTGTTTGATTCAATGAAAAGAACCAGATTTTTGATTGTTGTCACAGCGTAAATAGGAATGTGGGCGGTTTAGTTTATAAGAATTCAGAATAATTGATTACCATGAATATTATTTCAGACTGAGGTATGAATATATAGCTGGGGGACTCAAGTATTATTCCCCGAGGTCCAAATTTCATCAGGTACACAAAGCCAAGGACTGGGGGGGGGAAACGAAATGCGGAGTCCGCCATTTGAGTACCCTGATATATACATACACACACACACAAACATATATACAGTATGCACACACTAGGGGTGTGCAAAGCAGCCGGTATTTGTATCTGTATTTGTATTTGTTGAGGGGGGAAAAGTATTTGTATTTG
>JAODKC010000009.1:7243430-7277003 GCA_026777985.1 Mormyrops attenuatus
GTGTCAGTCACCTCTTTAACCCCCCGGACTCCTGAACGTCACTCACTCACTCATCCCGGCATGCACTGCGGTCTCATGAGGAAACGCAGCTTTTTCATATAAAGTTTTTCTTGCTCCCGAATACAAATATTTTTTGAAGTATTTGTTCGAAATAAATATCCGTAAAAAACACGTTATTTGTGCCTTTCCGAATACCGTATTCGGGTTCAGCTCCACCCCTAGCACACACTATGGTACTATGCTGTTGTTTAGTATACTGTACTACGGCCTTATTCAGCAATTTCTTCTGAAGCTGGGTTTGTTTAGAAGTTGCTTTTGTAGTGCCATTTGATAACTTCAGCTTACCTAAGGAGTACTACACCGAATGCTGATTATTAGGTTGGCAGGTCGTTCATCATGATCGCACGATGGTTTTATTTACATGAAAACATGCTGTGCATTAAACGATGTCAGCAGTAAAGAGGCGTTCTCTGTCAAGTACGAAAACACTCTACTCTCCGTCATAGACAGTGACCGATCTGAGCATTTGGAGGCTTTGTGAGAAGCCGCGTGTTGGTTTTTGTCATTGCTGTCTGTCATCGCAGGACGCAAATGTAGCTCATTATGACGACCTTTCTGTATCTTCTACTTGGTGATAGGAGTTTGCTGGAGAGGGCCTTAGAACGCTGGCTCTGGCCTACAAAGACCTGGAAGAAGACATCTTTGCAGAGTGGATGGTGAGGCTGCACGAGGCCAGCACTGCACTGGAGAACCGCGAGGAACGCCTCGCCTTGCTCTACGAGGAGATCGAACAGGACATGACAGTGAGTTTCTGGTCGGTGCCTCGCACTGTGGCCAAATATGACACCCCAGATCTTTTTGTTCCTCGAACCCAGACTATGCCCTCTCCTTCCAAAGCTGTTAGGCGCTACAGCCATAGAGGACAAGCTTCAGGAAGGCGTAGCTGAGACCATCGCCTGCTTGACTCTGGCCAGCATTAAGATCTGGGTTCTCACAGGAGACAAACTAGGTAACCATGGCTTTATGTGGTAATGGGAGGTCCTGTGAGTTATGTGGCGTATGCCCGGAACCCATCACCCGTTAAGTCTAACTGGAACCTGCTTTACTGTTGCCACACAGAGACGGCCATGAACATCGGATACTCCTGTAACATGCTAAGGGACGACATGAGCGACGTGTTTGTAATCACCGGGCACACGGCTCTGGAGGTCCAGCAACAGCTCAGGTCGGCAGGTGCTGAGGGGCAAACATCTGTGAAGCAAATATGGGAGCATCTCATTAGGAAAGGGTGCATCTAACGTTCGTGTTTGAACTGTAGCTTGACTGCAGAAAAGCTAATTGCCAACCACGGAATTCTCCTCCACTGTAATTGTGAATTCATCTTTTATTTTGTAATGGAGGAGCTATTTTTGCTAATTGAGATGTGCAGGCCTGCCAACTCTCATCTGGCATGACACTCACGCTTTCAGAATATGACGCATCTGGCGTGTCACACGCTTTCTGACTCTCACACTCACGTACGAAATCTTACGGCAAATCTATATTATTACATTATAAACCTAAAATTAGCTACATCAAAAGCGATGGGGCAGTTTGCAAACCCTTCAGACTATTTACAAGGTATTAAAGCTGTTACATACATGTCAATGAGCGTGCAGACTTGTCTCGAATTGAAAATCTCGCACCAGCCAGCTGACTAAAGTTGGCAGCCCTGGAGATGTGTCTCTCAGACTTGAGAAAATGCCAAACTGCTTGGTAAGTATTTAGCTTGTGTTAGTGGTAGCGAGCAGCATCTTTCTATGAGCTGATCAAAGGGTTACGTATGTAGATATCTGTGGTGTGGCCTGATCTACGCATTGCTCTCTGGGTTCCCACTTCAAGGACAGCCAAGGAGAAGATTCTTGGCCCCACCCGGGAGATCGCTAATGGCGAGAAAGACGCAGAAAAAATGGACCTTTACCGGAATGACTCCGTCTTTGAAGAAACTATCACATCAGAGTATGCATTAATCATAAACGGCCATAGCTTGGTAAGGTCTTTGACAGGTGGACAGTATTTCTAAACGTGAAAACAGCATTGCATAGTCACAGTCTAGCTATGGTACCCTTAGCAGTGGATAAAAGGATTGGGGAAATGTCACTTATTATGCAAGTAAACAAACGTAGATACAGATGGAGGCATTAGGCAAAAAGACATGAATATATTGTCAGCTGAGAAAACAAAGAAAATGAAGGTGTGCGTGACATTTTCTCTGCCTGCGTGATGTGTGTGTGTTAATACTGCCTTTGCTTCTGCTTGTGGTAATTAGCTGAGGGGACTCAGATCTGTTCTGGGAGTCTCTGATTCCCCAGGCTCTTAATTAAACTCACAGTTCCTGCTGGAGAAACAGCCTCCCTGTAGTGATCCTAGCAGACACCCTGGGGATGGCTTGAATTACCGTGCAGTAACAGGACCCAGTGAATGCAAGCACGGTGCTAGCTGTCACTTACTGTTGTTGTAATGTCTCGATTTGAATTTTTCTGTAGCTTGGTGATGTCATCATTGGGGTGGGGCTTGTGGAGCTTACCGCTATGTGGCGCCCAACAGGCCCACGCCCTAGAGGCTGATCTGGAGCGCCTCCTGCTGGACACAGCCTGCCTGTGCAAGACCGTGGTTTGTTGCCGTGTGACGCCCCTGCAGAAGGCCCAGGTGGTGGACTTGGTGAAGAGACACAAGAGGGCTGTCACGTTGGCCATAGGGGATGGCGCCAACGACGTTAGCATGATTAAAAGTAAGTGTGCTTCATGCTCCCCCGCCGACCCCCATCCCCCAACTCACTGGAGCCAGTATCCATCTGGCGCCTGGAACCCGTCAACATGACAATTTACAGAAAAGCCTTTTTGTTGTGTTACGTTCTAAATTAAATTTCAGGCTCGGTCATGTTAGGTGTGGACATTTGTATGAGCTTGCTGTCCACTGACATTTCAGCAGCTTGGGGAGACAGGGCTGTATCATGTTATGTCCGTTCTGGAAATAGTTTAATCGCAACTGACCTGCAGATGAGTGATAACAGCTTCAGTCAGTCCTATAGGAACAATTTCTGGTGTCTTAAAGAGACCTGAGTGACAGAAAACGTGTTGCTTCTGTAGTTAAGGACTGGCAGCTGGTCATTCCTTGTTGAGGATTCTGTATCTTGCCTCCACAGCGGCCCACATCGGCGTGGGCATCAGTGGACAGGAGGGCATGCAGGCCGTGCTGGCTTCAGACTACTCCTTCGCCCAATTCCGCTACCTGCAGCGCCTCCTGCTGGTGCACGGCCGCTGGTCCTACCTGCGCATGTGCCGCTTCCTTTGCTACTTTTTCTACAAGAACTTTGCTTTCACCCTGGTGCACTTCTGGTTTGGCTTCTTCTGCGGCTTCTCTGCACAGGTGAGGTCGTTGACTAACGGTCACCCGTGCAGCCTAACATTGAGACAAGGTGTAACGTATGCAGCTACATAATAAAAGCTTTGGTATTGATTCATGTTATACTTTCAGCTTAGGTATTGTTCAGCTGAATGGAATACAGATCTGTCTTGTTCTCTCAGCTCAGACCATCTATACAACCACGGCTGAATTCCTTAACTTCTGAAAAACTTGGCAAGATTGAATGCAATCACACATTTTTTTATTTGTGTAAGCGTATCCATTACTACAATCCCATATTTCTCCTTCTTTCGCTACAGACCGTATACGACCAGTGGTTCATCACACTCTTTAATATAGTCTACACATCTCTGCCAGTTCTTGCTATGGGACTGTTTGATCAGGTATGCCTTAGTACCTATTTGTTGTTCCAGTAAAGAGGAGAGATTGTTTGTATATCTGTAGATCAATATTTTATTGAGTGCTTGAAGCTGTGTAGATACCAGTAAAAGGATATGGCATTACTAAGCAGTGTGGGGAAAACTGATGTCAGACAGGTGCATAGATCTGTCTGTTGATGTATCAATATACATTAGATAGCATGTATCACACAGGTTTGAATGATCTGTTGTGAAATATGTATATACACTGGGGCTGGGAACCTCCTTATAAAAAGGGCTTTGAAATTGAATAATATAATTGATTTATCATTCGATGAAATTCGAATATTAAATATACTATTATTGTACGAACGCTGCCCTTCATCACACCGTAGTCTATGCCCATTGTGTGCAAACAAGCATGAAAGGTGAAACCCGCAATCTACTGTCTTGAGTAAGGAAAACGATGAGGAGGCAGTAATATATAATAACTTGGGCTGTGAATTGATCGCAATAATTTGCACCTTTTCTACACTGAATCCCCAAATGAATGTAGAATGAACATAAAGGGGAGTACAACCAGGAAGGAATATTATAGGTCTCTATTATATGCTATCCGCATGCTAATCTCCGATTTGTGTAACAAAATACTGAATGTGTTAACATGATCAAAAAAAATTCGTTATGACTTAAAAATTAATGCAACATGCTAATGCAATAAAATTTTCAGCCCTAATAATAACACATTTTTAATGTAGCTACTCACAGGACAGGAATGTCTGAGGCAACAAAAAAAGGTGTTTAAATTTTGGCATGAAATTAAAATATCAAATGATTGACATTAGACAGCTAACACAGGCTCATGTGCATAAAGTAGCTTAAAAGGTAAACAAATGTCTTAATGCAATCAAATGCTTTCTTCAGTTTCGGCTCCATTTAACTAAGCTTGGGCAGTGTTTATTCTGTCTTACTGTCCATGCGTAATATTTGGTATATGGATATTTTGACAGCATTTTCCAAAGTAACACTATTCTGGTATTTTGAAATCTTGGCAATAAAATTCACCAAGTGTGTGCTTTTCCGGTTTTTGGGAGTTACTGTATCGCCGCATTTAACTTTGATTCACATATTTTTTTCACTAGCTTCCTTGCAGGATAGCTTCACCCATTCTAGTTGGCTGGATCAATTTACAGAAATCTGCTGCTAGTGGCAGATCCCTTAAAGACCCTTAAAGATTCTGGTATTTTGAAATCTTGGCAATAAAATTCACCAAGTGTGTGCTTTTCCGGTTTTTGGGAGTTACTGTATCGCCGCATTTAACTTTGATTCACATATTTTTTTCACTAGCTTCCTTGCAGGATAGCTTCACCCATTCTAGTTGGCTGGATCAATTTACAGAAATCTGCTGCTAGTGGCAGATCCCTTAAAGACCATTAAGCAAAACAAAAATGAGTAAATGTATATTAGATGATCAGTAGTGTACATGAATCTTCAAAAATTCAAAAGTGGATTTTTTTTTGCAATTGAATATGGAAATATTTTTGTATTTGGATTTCATTCAAATAACAAAGTTCAACCTCCCAGGCCTAATGTATACACTGGTTATTATCCCAAAGGACGTGAACGAGCAGAACAGTCTCCGGCACCCCAAGCTGTATGAGCTGGGCCAGCTGAATGTGCTGTTCAACAAGCGTCAGTTCTTCATGTGCACCCTGCACGGCATCTACACCTCCTTCGTGCTGTTCTTCATTCCCTACGGGGCCTTCTCCAGCAACATCAGGAATGATGGCTCCCACATCGCAGACCAGCAGTCATTTGCCGTCACCATAGCGACATCCCTGGTGATCGTTGTGAGTGTCCAGGTGAGCACACGCTACTCGGGTGGGGTGATGTTACTGTAGCTCTTTTGCGTCGTGCTACGTCTAAAAGCTCCACCTACATGAGCCTTGTTTAATCACTAGGGATGTGCATCTCCATCACTGATGCGCGCTACCGCTCACACTAATGCAGTCAATGCATTGCCAGTGATCTGATACATTTAAGATAAACATGAAGCGACTAATGCGATACAATGTGATTCACTCCTATTGCGATGCATTGCGATTCCATACGATTTGATTCAACACGATGTGATTCAACTCAATATGATGCGATGCAAAAGAATATGATGCAATGCAATTCAATATGGCAGAGATAGAGAAACAGTTTAGAGAGAGGGAATCAGTCTAAATATAAAATTATTGGTCAAAAATTATCGGTCACATTTTTAAATAATAAAGGCATAGGGCCTCGACTAATAATTATATATTAATTAATCAGATTTTACCAGTGCAAAGATGTTAGAAACAATGCATCCCAAAGTCATCCCAAACTGTATCCAGTGCACACTGTATTCGGGGCCAGGGTGTAACTTAACATTGGGAGGGTAGAAATCTCCACCCATTCAGGGGGAGACATAGGGGGCAATCACCCATAGGGGGCAATTTACACCCATGGTCCGGGGCAATCGCTTCATGAACTTTTATGCCACTGTGCTGATACAAATCGGTTGATTGAATCTTACCCTCCCTATTAACCGCCGAGTTCCAGCAGTTTTGGTTGACAGAAGCGGCAGTTAGCTGAGAGGTTAAGAAGGCTGCCTTATGAATCGCACACTTCCAGTTAAGTCCCACCAGGAATTTTGTGTAGCACCCTTGAGCAAAGTACTTAACCTGAATCGCCGCACTAAAATATTCATATGTGCAAATAGTTTTTTTAGACAATTATAAATTGCCAGTGAGAAAAGGGGCCAGCTAAGGGTTTAAATGTTACAGCATGAAAATGAAAATCCTTTTTTTGTCCTTGTGGGTTTGAAAAGTAACTGCCTTTTGATGTGTTTTTTTCCAGATTGGACTCGACACTAATTACTGGACTGCTGTGAATCATTTCTATATATGGGGCAGCCTGACTATTTACTTCTCTATATTGTTTGCTATGCACAGTAATGGTATTTTCACTATATTCCCAAGTCACTTCCCTTTTGTTGGTAAGTTTGAACACTCAGCATTTCCTACATTTTAACTTTCAGCTAAGATATATTCTCTTAAAATAGACTTTCTACTTCAGGGCTTGCTGCTCTTAAAATGCTCTCTATAAAGTATGTATGATGATCTCCGGAGCTACATGTTGGTTGATGTCAGTGTATTAAAGGTTTTTTGGTGTCCTCAGTGTTTGAGTTCCAAGTTGTGCTAGCTGACCCCAGCTTTGCTCTGATCGGTAACCAGGCACCGCACGGAACACCCTGACCCAGACGAGCGTCTGGTTGGTGATTCTGCTCACCACAACAGTGTGTGTCATGCCCGTCCTGGCTGTGCGATTTCTGAGAACTGACCTCTACCCAACTATGACTGACAAGGTACGATGCAGCGCACTTTTTATGCGCACAGAGGAAGCATGACACATAACCGCAGGGCGCAAGCAATGAGAGAATTAAATGCGGCCTGGAAATGACCACCCAAATTAGCACCTAAGAAGAGCTTCCATGAATGTTATTCTGCAAAATGCTTTATGGAAAATGTCAAAGATGAGATAACAATATTTTCTCTAAATGTATGATTTTGCAGTTCACTGATTTTTGTTTTGGAATTCCAAGAAAACTATATGCACAGCAATTTACACAATCAAACAAAGTACATTATAAATTCCTGTTTCTTCGTGTGAGATTTACTGCCAGCTTTGACCACGTTGTTCTTCACTTTCACTTTCCGTGGTATTTTGGCATTTCATGCCACACTGACATTTTCCCAGGCTTCTGAGCATATTTTCACTTTGACTTCCAGGTGCGCCACACTCAGCAGGCCAGCAGGAGGCAGCGTCCACAGGAGCAGAACCTGAAGCGGGTGCGGCGGACCAGCTCGCGTAGGTCGGCCTACGCATTCTCCCACCAGGAGGGCTATGGGGAGCTGATCACGTCGGGGAGGAACATGAAGGTGGCCGTTCCCGTCTTCAGTCTCCTGAGGAAGAGGGGGGAGCCAGCTACTGGCGCCACGGTGATACCCTGGAGCAGTGGCTCAGGAACCAGGGAAAGCGAGAACAGCCAGGGCCAGTAAGGGAGCGCTCAGACCCCGGAGGCGGCATCCAGATGGAAACACTGAGTCCAGCTCAGTTTCTGAGGAATATTTGGGCAATACTTTAACTCCTTCTGGCCACTGTGTTTTTACTATTGCAAGTGCTGCAGAAATAGCCCAGCATCCCTTTTTAAAGGCAGCATGTGAAACAGGTGTTGCACTGTAAAATACTGGCAAGGCTAGATGGCCGTAAAGTGTGTGCGGCCAGTTCGGTTTGATTTGGTCATGTGACCACTGGTGTGACATTTTTGCTGGGCATGGCAGTTGGCAGACAGCAGAGTGTACTGTAAATAATTTCCACCAACCTCAGCTAATGAGCTACAGTTGTCAGACTGGGTACTTCAGGGGAGCACACTAAACATCTGGAAAGAGTTAACAGTTAAGAGTTAAGTCGATACAACTGAAAGTTAGAGGATACCACTTAAAGAAGGCCTCTTTCAGCACAACTAATATCATAATAAATTGCCTTTGTAAAAATTTTTATCTTCAAAAATACACTATTTTGTCAGCTTTTGCAGATGGCCAGTGTTGTCGGCATAATATTTTTATTCCATGCCAATCGGTTTGGTTTACTGCTTCCTGCCTCCTACCCCGGCGAAAATGAACAATCGCCGAGTACCATTACGCCGCACAGACATCCAAATCGGCAAAAACGTAAAAAGGATCTGGAAGGGACTGCAGGCTGCCTCGGGGCACACCTTCAGCTGATTCCTGAAGGCTGAAACTCCTGGAAGGTCACTCTGTGTGAACATCGGCGAGAAGCTCCCTGCACGTATGTGTGTGTGTGTGTGTGTGTGTGTGTGTGTGTGTGTATGGATTCATATGCTGCGCGTCACTGCATCACACGGGGGAAGTCATTTTTTACTCTTTACTATGAGCCTTACTAAAGAGCATAGATCTCCGCCTGTCAGTTTCCCACATATGATGGTGACTTATTCTCTCAGTGTTTTACAAAGGAATGTGTAACGTTCTGTTGCCCTGATACTGTCCCTTGTGAATGGAAAATGTCAGCTAATTACAAATTGACCATTGATTGTACATACCTGCATGGGTTTATATATTTCTACATAAAGTGCCACTTTTTATAACATGAACAAATTTCCTTTATTTTATTTTTTTAAATGATTTATTTGAACTGAGGCCTTCCCTGTTTAAATGGAATACATGTGCGTATAATCAGCATTCACAGCCCTGTGTATCTGCTATCAGAGCCGCAGAGACGTTCACCTCCCATCACACGTAAGCACTTGGTAAAGGCTCTGCTAAATCAGCCTGCCCCGCAGGTCCCGCAGTTGCTTCTTTGCAGGTAAACACAACTCCTCACCTGGGACTATTTACAGATCTCCTCCTCACCTTTTTTGATTTCCTTTTTAATTCCTCTTGTGCTCTTGTACTCTGACTCATTTGATGACTCATTCAGCCTCTGATAAAGTCACATCTCTGTTTCATAAGCCTGGCGTCTCTTGCCCACCGTTCAAGACGCGGCCTGATTTTCTACCGTGCCACGTGGTCAGTGAACCGCGACAGCTTCTAGTAATGCGTGTGTTTCCTAACCGCTTATCATACTCAGGGTCACCTCTCCCAGGCAGCAACTGCGGAAGGAAGCCAGGGTACCTGGAGGGAACCCACATGGCCTGCAAGACACATGCAAACTCCCCACATGGGCAGAGAGGAAGTGGGATTTAAAGCTCTAATTCTGGGCATGTTGTACAAGTACTAACTGCAGACTGCTGTCTCATGTCTGACATACAGCAATAAGAATTGCAGATGGAGTCTGGACACTGGACAAAAGAAAACGAAATGACAAAGACTAACTCTAACTCCCTAACCAAAACAACAGTAATCACCACGTTCGCATAAACAAAAAAAAGGCAGTCACTCCTTACGCACTTAACAGACATGTATAGAAAACACACAGACCGAAACATGGTATCTGAAGGGGCGAGCAAAGAGAGCAGTCAGGAGCTAAGCGAGAGCTCAAAACCAGGAGACAAACAAACTGATAGCAAAGGTACAGAAGGGCGAAGCAGAGAATCAGAAACCGAAAACCAAAACAGTCATACACAAGAGTCAATCAGAAAATAGCACGGCACAGGGCCGGGGTCAGAGGGCGAAATGGGCGTGGCTGGGAACCGGGAGGTGGGCTGAAGGGAGCGACTGGCGAATGGCGACGGGAGGGCAGGAAGTCCAGGGAGTCTGCAGGGAAATCCTTAACACTTACGGCACGTCCTTACGGCACGTAACAAGGGGGAAACGAGAGTACCTAGAGGAAACCCCACATTGACACAGGGACACAACTCCACTCTGCTATGGCAGAGACTTGTTCCCAAGTACCAGAGACATCAGAGCTAACCACTGTGCCAATATGCTGCTGCATAAGAAATGCTATTCAACAAATCAGCTTATAAATTGTATTAAAATGAAAGTCTTGGCACACAGCCTCACCTGGGGCCTCATTTATCAAACTTAATGTGAATTTCAGCGTGAAAGGATATGCAGACCGAAAGCCACAAAACAACATGTGCAAACAATAAAACGTCTGATCTATTAAACTTGGCAAACGTGTGTAGGGCTGCACCTACCAATTATTTTTGTGTTGATTAAAGTCAACTATGACTAATTTTTGGAATAACCAAATAAAAATTGGCTACTCTGTTAAAAACATGTAATCTTAAATACCAAATGTAAAAATTAAACACCATCAGAATGTCAACAATTTATTGTCTAATAACAAGGTGCATTCTAAAAATCTTTCCAAATCAATTAAAATAATTCCAGTAAACAAATAAAGGGCTGATAGGAAAAGTAGGGCAATTACACAGAAGTAATGCAGTTCAAGCAACACTGCAGATATAACAGAAACTTGTAAGCTTCGACTGGATATCAGTACAAACAGTCAGGGCTGTTTCCAGAAAGCAATCGATCTTAGCGAATAACGAGCAAGATAATGAACATAGGTACAGAACAAGTGAAATCTACGAGTATTTCCCAAAACTTTGTGTCATGCAAGGCATCCTCTCCTGCTGGAAATTGTATGTAGTTGTAAGCATAATGCAACAGAAATGTGATCAACACATGCACAGATTTGAACATGGCAGCCTTGCTGAGGCCATGTGCATCACTGATTACATTAGGGAAACAGGACTGAAAATTTTGTTTTACGCTTATTCAGGGACAGCATATGGAAACGTGCCAACAGGGATCGTGCCCAATGCAATCTGGACTTCAATCGCTCAATGGAATTAGTGACAATTACTAACAATCCATGGGAAGATGATTGATGATGATTGATAAGACTTGGTATCTGAAATCCATCCATCCATTTCCCAAACCGCTTATCCTTCTGGGTCACGGGGGGTCCGGAGCCTATGCTGGAAGCTACGGGCATGAGGCAGGGAACAACCCAGGATGGGGGGCCAGGCCATCGCAGGGCACCCTCACACACCATTCACTCACACACCATTCACTCACACACCATTCACTCACACATGCACACCCACAGGCAATTTAGTAATTCCAATTAGCCTCAGCATGTCTTTGGACTGTGGGGGGAAACCGGAGTACCTGGAGGAAACCTCACGACAACATGGTGAGAACATGCAAACTCCACACAGATGTAACCCAGGCGGAGACTCGAACCCTGGTCCCAGAGGTGTGAGGCAACAGTGCTAGCAAATTAAATTCTCCTAGGTAAATACATAATCTCTGGCTTACAAATGAACAGAAAATTGATATATCCCACTTAACATTTTACACTTACTGTTTGCCACGTCATGTGATAAATGTAGCGATATGAGTTATTTGCAGGCCTACGGCCAATCACCTGGTTTACCTGCATTTCCCTGCTTTTCCCACTTCATCCAAAATATTGCAGACACAGTTTTTGTAAATATACAAATGTTTTCCCATCTAATATTGTGTAATAAATCCCGGATTTTGGCTGAGAAGTTGCGTATGTACATTCTGGGATTCTTTTAGTGTGTAGCTTTGATAAACAAGGCCTCTGGCCAGAATAATGGCACTGAACCTATCTGTATGATACAGTTAGAGGGCATATCGAGTTAGACAAGCTGTTCAAACTTCACTGTGGCTAGCTCAAACTCACTAAAAGCAACATTATGGAAGAGCACCTCAGGTCATGTGGCTTGACATGCTGTGATCCCTGCAGAACACAAGTGCCAACCTTCATCGGATTCATCAAGCATAGCGTCATCACATCTCCGGTCTGCGTCCTTCCAAGATATAATTCATACAGACAATTTACCTATTAATAGTTATTACCTATAACTATCATTAAGAATCTCTGCAACCAAAGTTTAGTTTACCTCAGTGCTGGAACACGTAAGTCTTGGGCTAGTTTGTTGGTTAGATTGGCCTGTCTCTTTGTATTGGCGGATAACACGTATGTGGTAGGTCACAAGCAACGAGGAAACCTTTAAGAACATGTATAGTTTCTTCGGGTGCTAGACATCTACACATCAGGTGAAGCACTTTAAATCATATATTTGCATCTCTATTATTCTTTCACAAGCAGTTATAGTTCGTTATTGTGACCGGAAGGTGGCACCATATTTCAAAGTATAGTCTAAAAAAGCTTCAAAATCAAGCGAAAAGTGACTTGGATAAATTTAAGTGCTTTGTGGAGACTATAAATAAACCTATTTTTTTTTACCAGCTATACTTAAAACAATGGCTTCAGATACACGCTTTTTCTTTTTCAGCGGGCTGTAATATTTAAAGCTCAATTACTGTAATTTATATTTGTAAAATAAATCCTGCGTGTATTACCTTTACACAATAATGAACGGGGCAACGTTCTTGTTTGAAGACCCAATGGAAGCCGGTCTACCGTGGTGTCTGAATTACGCCGAACTTGTGTCTGTTTTCGGCCGCGGACGGCATGTGAATCACGTGGTTCCACTATTTATAGAGGTAAAACTGAGCTACCGAAACCCGAAGGGGGCACCTTGACGTCAAGGTCACTATGACCATAAAATCTGCATTTACGTGTATCTGTATTGACAAAAAATACCACGGGAGTCATTGATATTAACCGAAGACACACTGGACCGAGGTTAGTGAGATTTGAAATACTTCCCTGTTGCTATTAAACTTTTCTCTTACTACTCCAAGTTGCTCGAAGTTCTGTTTGTCATAAACCTCAGAAAATACTGCAATTGAAAAAAGAGATAATTGAATTGGAACTCATTTTTTTTTAACTAACATTAAATCACAGTTTCCATGTATTTCACTGCAAAACAAATATTATTTATCGCCTTTTTGAAATATTTTACATTCTACTATAAAATTCTTATCTTTAGTAACCCCGTTAATGTTTTCTACAGCAGACTTTATGTGTAGATATGATCTAAGTGCATATTCCAGGCTGAAGGAGAGTAGAGTTTCCTGGCTGTGTGTCCCCTGCTACAGTCGTCATATTTCCAGTTCTCGCGAATCTGGAGTGCCCCACATGACTGGCTGGCACTGTGTCCTGGAGAGCTACAGTGTCACACTGCAGTTCCTGGGCCTGTGAGCTGACAGTGTGCGCGGGGTAACCGGGACAGCTTTCTGCCTGAGAAAAGATGCCTTTTGACATCTGATTGTGAGCTCTGTCTCAGATACCGCGCCTCTCCCGTAGCACACCTGCACCTGTAAAGAGCAGGACCGACGCGTGAGACATGTCCTCCTTGCTGCGATGCGTGTCCAGCTGCTCAGTGCCCTTGCTGCATCCCGGTGCCCTGCAGAAGACCTCTGGAATAAGATACTTCAGAACCTTCCCGGTCCTGTGGAACCAGCAAGCTTCCAAAGGTATGGAACAGATACCCTTGGCAAACTCCCTGTTTATTCCATTTTCGGTATGAAGTCTTCCTGCTGAGTCCTGTTTACTTCTTCCACTTCTTTGTGTTTATTTCAAAAGTTTATGAATAAATGTTGTCTTGAACAAGTTAAATCAGTGTAAAGCGTAACAGACAATAAGTTGTGGATGATGTTAATTTAACGCTGTGGGATTAGACCCCCACCCCCTCCACCGAGAAACTGGCTGACGCTTGCTGATGTTTACTTAAGTTTATATTCAAGAGAGGTCGTGTAAAGGTGAAAGCCACATTCCAGCCTTATGTGTTTTTTATGTTCAGGTCCAGAGCACCGTTTTGTCATAGGAACCTTGAGGCAAGGTCACAGCCCTTCCGCCTGTGTGACACTTCTGGTGTGTTGCTGGATCTTCCGCGCGTTAGTTAAGGACAGAGAACTTGTGAGCCAGCCAGGCAGGGGAGGCCCGGTCTGGGGCTGTGGGAGCAGCAGGCTGCCAAGCAGCTGCTAATAATGTCTAACTGGCGTTGGAAGTTCACCATGCCAATTAAGGACAGATATGTGAAACTGGACCCTGCATGGAATATATCAGCAGGTTGAGCAAGGCCTGTGAAACAGGGATTGCATTTGTATCGTCGTCTTTTGCTGTACTTTTTTTGAGGTACAGGTTAAAACAAGAAGCGTTTTAGAGCAGGTGGTAGAAGACTTTGTTTAGAAATCATCTTCTTTTACATTCAGCACTTCTTTATATTATGAACCCACCCCCAGCTTTTAAGTGGTTTCTTCCAATTCAGTGTTTGCTGTCTACATAGTACCCCCCCCCATCATCATGGTACAGTCAAGTACTACTTCCATTCAGTCATTCTTTACATAATCTGGGTTCGTTGCTGTGGTGGTTGTGACCTTTTGCTGTTGCAGTCAAGACTCAGGAAGTGACTCCTTACTGAATGGGCCTATTAGTAGCTCCCATCTAACCTTCAATGTCATCTTCCCAAATACACTGGTATTTCTTGGTAGGTAGGCCTCAGAGTGGGACCTTAGTATGAACGCTGCCATGTTGTCTGCTTCCCAGGTGTTCGATACTCAGACGTCCTTGTGGGCATCCCCAAGGAAATCTTCAAGAATGAGCGGAGAGTGGCGGTGTCCCCGGCCGGTGTGCAGGCGCTGGTCAAGCAGGGCTTCAGGGTGCAGGTGGAGACAGGAGCTGGGGAGGAGTCAAAGTTCTCGGATAAGCATTACAGGGAAGCTGGAGCCACGATAGTTGACACGCAGAGTAGCTTCGATTCCGATCTTGTTCTGAAGGTGAGTATTATGTGCATCTAGTTTGACATAATTAAAAAGTGTGACATTGCTCGAGATAAAAGGATTCCCATGTGGATCCATCCATCCATCCATGCATCCCTCTCACCAGCACCTCCTCCAGCCCCTCCAGGGGAATACCAAGGCAATTGCAGGCCAGCCAAGAGATATAATCTCTCCAGCGTGTCCTGGGTCTGCCCCGGGGTCTCCTCCCAATTGGACATGCCCCAAAGCACCTCCCCAGGGAGGCGTCCAGGAGGCATCCTAGATGCCCAAACCACCTCACTGGCTCCTTTCAATGCGGGGGAGCAGCCCCTCCTAAATGTCCGAGCTCCTCACCCTCTCTGAGGCTGAGCCCAGACACCCTGCAAAGGAAAAGCATTTCCGCCGCTTGTTTCTGCGATCTCATTCTTTTGGTCACTACCCAAAACTCATGACCATAGGTGAGGGTAGGAACATAGATTGACTGGTAAATCGAAAGCTGCATCAATCCGCCTGTCGATCTCCTGCTCCATTATACCCTTATTCATTAACAAGACCCTGAGATACAACAACTTCTCTATTTGAGGGAGGCAGGAACTCATCCCCAACCTGGAGGGGGCAGTCTACCCTCTGACTCCCAGGATTCTCATGGTCCAATCAGTAGTCAGCATCTTGATCCCTCACACATCCTGTTCCCCGTGTCTGAGTGGCTCCCTTCAGGGCGCAGGCTTCACTGTCCAGGTTGCGGGACAAAGAGGAGAAGGACAGTTGTTGTCCTCAGGACTGTCCAGATCCTCAACTCTCAATGTTAGTGTTTTGGCATCATATTAATGGAACTTTTAACAGAAGTTTCTAATGGAACTTTATCAGAACACACAGCATTAAGGTTTGCCTAACAGTGATGCACCTTACCTTTTATGTGTGTTCTTTTTATTCTGTATTTATTGTCATGTGTGAATGGCTGCTGTGCTACTCCATGCGCCTTTTTAATTGCCCCCTGGGAATAATTGAATTGAATTGAATTGAATTGAATTGAATTGAATTGAATTGAACTGAATTGAGACGAGACGAGACGAGATGAGACGAGATGAGATGAGACGGAAACCACCCCAGTGTGTTACTGGTCTTTGAAGCCAACAGGACCAAGATGTGATCCTGAGGTCACCAAACTGGACACCCTCCACCCCTTGATTCATGCTGAAACATTGTATACATAAAAATTATTAACTAAATCAGTGACGAAGTGCAGCCCTTTCAATGTCCAGGACTCATCAAGAGCAAGTCCAAGTTACTGCAGACAATGTGAACCAAACCGTTGCTTCAGTTATGTGGGTTTATTATGGAAATATCTTTGTGTCTTCATTTTGCCTCTGGTTGCAGGTACGAGCACCAGTGTTTAACGATGCCATGGGGAGGCACGAGGCTGAATTGCTCAGGCCCAGGTCCACGCTCGTGAGCTTCATCTACCCAGCACAAAATCCTGACCTCATGGAGAAGCTCTCCAGCCAGAAGTGTACCGTCCTGGCCATGGACCAGGTGCCGAGGGTCACAATAGCTCAAGGTTATGATGCACTGAGCTCCATGGCCAATATTGCAGGGTGAGATAATGTATCTTTATAGGATGACCAGCAGGAGACACTACCTGGCATAGTTACATGTCCAGAATATTTGTGCAGGTTTCCCCAGGCACTCCAGTCCAAAAACATGTGATTTGATGAACTGATGTCTCTAAATTGCCCATATTGTTTGAGCGAGTGCCCAGCCTTGGACTTGCATCTCATCCAGGGTATCTTGAGCCTTTGCTCGCAGGGATACGTTTCAGGTGTGAATCTGTACTGCATACATTGTTATGGATAGATGGAAGATTGCTGCCTTGATTGGGTTTTATTTTGTTTAGGTACAAGGCTGTTGTCCTGGCAGCCAATCATTTTGGAAGATTTTTCACTGGCCAGATCACTGCTGCTGGGAAAGTACCACCAGCCAAGGTATGCAGCCTCCACTCCTGTGTCACGTCTAACCATAATGCGGGATCATGCAAAGGAACCTCGATAACATCAAAGGCGTATCATCACTGTATCTGGAGCACGTAGGAGGTTGAGATCTCACTTTATGTTGACATCTTGGTCACTTTCTGTTGACACCTTGGCCCCTCTGTGCAGGTCCTGGTGATCGGTGGTGGAGTTGCAGGTCTGGCTGCAGCTGGAGCTGCAAAATCGATGGGTGCCATCGTGAGGGGATTTGACACCAGGTGACCAAAGCGTGACTTTTTGCACTAACTACCTTGCAAACAAGGTTTCCCCTCCCCTGAGTGTGTACTGTGCTTCATTTCCCTGCTTCCAGACCTGCTGCACTGGAGCAGTTTAAGTCATTTGGGGCTGAGCCCCTGGAGGTGGATGTGAAGGAATCCGGGGAGGGCGTCGGCGGCTACGCCAAGGAGATGTCCAAGGAGTTCATCGAGGCGGAGATGGTGCTGTTCGCCAAACAGTGTAAAGACGTGGACATCATCATTAGCACTGCGCTCATTCCAGGTGAGCACCACGACCCATCCATGACACCGTCCATTCCTCTCCCAACGGCGTGCTGTAAGTCTGACATTCCCCTCCTGCAGGAAGGAGAGCTCCCATCCTTATCAAGACCGAAATGGTTGAGTCCATGAAGGATGGCTCCGTGGTGGTGGATCTAGCTGCTGAGGCTGGGGGCAACATAGAGACCACAAAACCTGGAGAGCTATACGTTCACAAGGTGAGCATTTCTTAAATATCTTCTCATATCTGGCAGGAAGGAGTGAGATCTGGAGGATGTGGTTGCAAATTATCTGCACTGTGTGGCATTTTTTTTCATCTATTGTCAGGGCGTGACACACGTTGGGTATACAGATTTGCCAAGCCGGATGGCCACGCAAGCCAGCTCGCTGTACTCAAATAATATTTTGAAGTTACTGAAAGCCATCAGTCCTGACAAGGATTACTTTTACTTTGAGCCCAAGGATGATTTTGATTATGGAACAGTCGACCATGTCATTCGGGGCACTGTGGTCATGAAGGTAGGTTTGCTGTGTTTATACAGCAGGGGGCGACATTGAGTCCTTTTCTCAACTATAACATTCCTAGTCAGTTTGCCCACCCCTGTTTTTCTTTGTTTCTGAATGGGCTGAACCATCCAAACCGCAAAATGTGCTTCTTTTATTACCAAAACACGGCAACTGGCAAGGCACTTGGGAATGTAGTTATAACTCAGAAAACAGAAATGAATAGTACATTAACTGTTTTTAAACGTAATTTTCAGTTATTTTTTATTTTACTTTAATGTGTTAATTATTTTCCAAACAGTTTTCCAAGCAAACTCCCCAATGTGAAACAGCGATAGATAATGGGATTTTTTAACAGCCTGTGCTAGATAAACAGGAATAATGTTCTAAAATGTCTTTTGAATGTAATTACTTTATTTTTAATGTTGCACTTTCTAGGATGGCAGAAATCTTTTCCCATCTCCATTGCCAAAGACTTCTCCTCCTCCAGCTCCACTCAAACAGAAGACGGTGGCAGAACTCGACGCCGAGAAGCTGGCTGAGATCTCCCCCTTCAGGCGAACCATGACGTCTGCCTGCATCTACACGGCAGGTCAGCGGTGCTGCGTCCGCCCTCTGCATGTCACTGACAGTGGCCTGTGTGCGGAGTCGGTAAAAAATGCCATAATGCCCATGCAGACTCAGTAACTGGGGTCTGGAAAGGGATCCTCAGGAAAGGCAGATACTGCTGTTTCAAAATTGTTTGGTCTCTAGGTACTCTCTTGTTTTTTAGGACCAGACATCCAGTTGATTTTTTCCCTGTTTTTTTGCTGTTCACCTTGGCTGTGGGTATGAAAAAGTAAACAAAATACAAAATGTACACGTGATATTATTGTTAGATGCAGCTCACAGGGAGCACTCCTGGGCCAATTTTGGCCCTTGCTTGGAACCCCAGGGTCCTGGACAGGAGACAGGGCTCGCACTCAGGCTCATGTAGAACGCCCCTCTGCTCCCCAGGTCTCTCCGGAGTGCTTGGATTCGGCGTTGTCTCCCCTAACGCCGCCTTTACGCAGATGGTGACCACATTCGGTCTGGCTGGGATCGTGGGCTACCACACCGTCTGGGGGGTCACCCCTGCCCTGCACTCCCCGCTGATGTCTGTTACCAATGCCATCTCAGGTCAGAGACTGCACTCCCGTGTGAGTGTGTGTGTGTGTGTGTGTGTGTGAGTCTGTGTGTGTGGATTAGATTTATATTACATTGTGGGGTCCTCCACAATGTGATAAAATTCTGTTATTTTGACGTTGTGGGGACCATTTCTGAGGTCCCCACAAAGATCTGTGAATGCAATCAAAAAGGGAAAAATGCCGAAAGTTTGTTTGGTTACTTATGGTTAAGGTTAGGGCTGGGTAGGGGTTAAGGCTGTCGTGTTGGGATTAGAGTATTCCTCATAGAAATGAATGGAGAGTCCCCACAAGGAATCAATTACAAACCTGTGTGTGTTTGTGTGTCTGGTTTGGGCACAGACGTATAAATGTGAAAGGCCACATTTCTCTCTGCAGGCCTGACTGCAGTGGGTGGTTTGGCACTAATGGGTGGGGGTCTCACCCCCTCCAGCATCCCAGAGACCCTGGCCCTGTTGGCAGCCTTCGTCTCTTCCATAAACATTGCGGGTAAGCGCCCCCTGGCAGGTCTGACAGCCTTACTGCGAGGCCCGCCACTTTTGCCAGCCATTTGCTTGGGTTATCAGCACCCTACATTTTCACTCCGTTCTTTCAGTCATTACACTGCCATGTGACTCCACACCACGTGACCGCATATCATGTGGCTCCATTGTGTATCTTGCCTTTTGTCACTGTCTCCCCACAGGTGGCTTCCTCATCACTCAGAGGATGCTGGACATGTTCAAAAGGCCCACAGACCCCCCTGAGTATAACTACCTGTACGCCATCCCTGGCGCTGCCTTCGTAGGCGGATATGGCGCTAGTGTCCTGGGTGGCTACAGCATCGAGCAGGTGGGAAATACATTAATAGGTAAAAGACCGACATAGCTGACCAGTAACAAGAATTCAGTGGAGTAAATACTGTATGTGAGTAACAGGCACAAGAGAGACAGGAAGAGTGATGGCTGTGTTGAACACACTCTCTGGCCTCTGAGAAGCTGAGATTATCCTCCACACCAGTTTGATGCTCATTGCCAAGAGGGCTGTGTTCCCCTCTGCAGATGATGTATCTTGGCTCTGGGTTGTGCTGTGTGGGGGCGCTGGCGGGGCTCTCCGCACAGGGCACCTCCAGGCTGGGAAACGCCCTTGGCATCATTGGAGTGGCTGGGGGCCTCGCCGCCACCCTGGGGGCCCTCAAACCCTCGCCCGAGCTGCTGTCTCAGATGTCCCTGGCAATGGCCACTGGGGGAACGATCGGTGGGTACAGCGGCCATTTAATTCGCTACCGCCAACTACCGTCATGTGTTTAAACTGCTGTCATTATTAAAAACTGAAATTTGAAAACAACATCAAAAGACAGACTTCACACTTTATCATAGCACACTTAAGGAAAACCTCAAAATCACAAGACATCACTGGATTACATTAACGATGCCTCGGATAGAAGCATGACCAGTCAGACTGATCAAATGCAGCATTAAGTGGCGTGGTATTAAACAGTGCAAATTTCACAGGAATTTATGGTATTTCTACATTCATAAGGGTTACATTACATTAAAAACTAAAAGATAGTGGATAAAAGAGGGCATTACCACTCTTAATGCTTTAAAAGCACAGTTAATCTCCTGCCTTAAATATATTTAGGTCATAAATATCACAGCCTTTGATGTTAATCCCATCATTTTCTTGCTGTTCTTGTTTCTAAGAATGATCTGAAAGATGGAAAATACTATATTTTAGCATTAATCACCTGGGTTGGCCTACAGTTTAGCTGATGTAACAAATGAGCATTTAATTCTCTGATGAATGTAAGCAGCTGGTTGAAATCAGTGGGCGCTCACAGCTGCCTTCAGATGGTTAAGCCCAGTGCATTCTCTTACACTTTATTATGCTTGCATTTGCCTTAAGTCCACATCGTATGGCGTTCTTTGCCCTTTGATGTTTGTAATTCTCTGACATGTTCATTGCTAATTGAGTCAAATGATTTCTCTTTACCATGCACTGCATAATAGTAACCTTCAAAGTACTGTCCTTTGTACCTGCCACTTTAGGGATGTATTACAGCATTAAGGTAAAAAAATAAACAAATAAAAATAACAACGACAAAGGTGAAGATGTGGAAGAGGAGAGACGGAGTGTTGGAGACAAGTATTTCATACGATCAGACACCATGTTTCTTATCTTAAGAGGCTGTATTTTGAGGGTCAGTTAACTTTTTAATCTTACTCCTTGGCCTGTCTTTTCCACTTAATCAGGGGACTGAAAGAGGTCCTCCTGGAGAACCGCGCAAAAAACGTTTTTTAATATTGATTAAAATTTTGATTTGACGGGAAGAGGAGGTTAACAGTGACACACCCCACACATGTGATGTCACCTTAAAGCCTCTTAAAGGAACAGCATGACTTAATAGAGCAGCTTGTATTGTATCAAAGATATCAGTAAGAACATAATGTCTTCTACAGAGGACAAAAAATAATTACTAGATCTCAAGAGGACAGTGGGAACCTACATACCTAGTATTGAGTCATTTTCCAGCAGAGTCCAGTTTAGTGTCTGCGATAATGGAAGGCTTTAAAGAGGCTTTAAATTTTTTAATTTTTCATTGGGATTTCCAAGTCGGCTGGCTTTTTAAAAGGAGGATTACTGCACCATAATGTACTGTCTGCGCATCAACAAATGTTCAGTATCACAGGACAGTGTTTTCCAAACCGGTCCTCGGGGAATCCCAGTCCATATTTTTCTTTCCAGTGCAACCCGGTTTGGTCTTGGATAACAGGGAGCTTAAAAGAAGCTTTACATTTGTACATTTTTTATTGGGATGTCCATGCGGACTGGCTTTTTAAAACTGGGAACTAACGTGCCATAATATACTATGTATTAAAAAATGTTCAGTATCATAGGACTGTATTTCCCAACCCTGTCCTCGGGGACCCCCAGACAGTGCACATTTTTTCACAAAAATGTGGATTGTGTGGCAGGGAGCTGGGAAGGAGCAAAAACATGGACTGGAATTCATGGTATATGTGGAAATTCAAATGCATTTGTCTATTTTTTCCCTTGTCCCTATGCTAAGTAACTATAATTCTGTCAATCTGTTTTATTGTTCTGGCCTTCAGGCCTGACAGTCGCCAAGCGCATTGAGATCTCAGACCTGCCCCAGCTGGTAGCTGCCTTCCACAGCCTGGTGGGGCTGGCAGCTGTACTCACCTGCATTGCTGAGTTCATGATCGAGCACCCCCACCTGGACACGCACCCTGCCGCCAACGTGGTGAAGACCGTGGCCTACCTAGGCACCTACATCGGGGGCGTCACCTTCAGCGGCTCCCTGGTGGCATATGGCAAGCTTCAGGGTACGTTTCTCTCCACAGCTAGCCAGCTTTCATAACTGCGCAACCAGTAGAGGGCAACGATGAGGATGGGAGCACAGGGCAAGGACACCTTGGATGGGGTGCTGGTCTTTTACAGGGCAGACAGACAATCACACACTCTGGGAAGTTTAGAGCCAACAATATCTATGTGCTTTCGATAACCATATGCAAATGATCAGGATAATACAAATGATTCCGTATATATATTTACAGTGCTGTTTAAAGTGCAAGTAAAACCCATATCTTTAACAGATTGAGTTCAAGTCAAGATCGAGTCCAATGAGGGGCAAGTCCGAGACACGAATGAGTCCGAGTCCAATTCGAGAAAAACACAAGTTCAGTTCTAGGCCATGAACCTAAATTGAAACACTATAAACTGAAAACTAAACAAATACCTCACATTTTTATATTTAAATAATTTACTTTAAATGACCACCAACTAAGAAACAATTGTTTTCAACTAAAAAGTATTTGTCAGACACAAATATAACAGAAACACACTTCCACTACATCCTGTAGCAAATATTAATTACATGGTTACAAGACAGCATCCTGATGAACAGTGGCTAAAATTGGTTAAAAATTCGTGCATAAAACAATACAATGCTTCTTTCAAACTTATTAACGTTTCGTAGTTTCCTTTACAATTTCACATAATATAGATAAAGTGCACAGGCAATGTTCAGTGGCAGATCTACTACGTAACAAACCATGTGTGAAATCTCTATGACTGGGAGTCTGCACACTACAATGACCTGTTACTTTTGATGGTAACAAGCGCTCTGAACTTTACAGCTTCTGTGTCAGAAAAATGGCTGGTTTGATTCCTGCTCCCGGCAGATCAGTCACATCACCATTAGACCCTTGAGTAAGACCTTCAAATATAACTACTGCAGGTGTTCTGAACACTGGATGAACCTGTGATCTGATACCTAACTTCACTCTCAACTGTGTCTCTCTGGAGACCAAGGTTGGCGATTTGAAAAAGGGATTAATAAGGTACAACAATAATTATTATTATGAGACATTGGCTTACTAGCTGGATAGCTATCACTAGAGTGCTATATAAAACAAATTTTGGCTGGGACATTTAGTCCAGCTGAGTTTGCTAGAATTACGTACCTGTCTGTATATTTCCTTTCCAGATTTCGGTAGAAATTCGGACCTCAGTAATTGATGATAATCAGGAGTGTTCAAGTGCGAATCAACACAATTTACCCGAGTGCATGACAAAAACAAGTCAATTCATATGTGGACTCGAGACCGTACTCAAGTACCACAACTCCATGTATTTATATATTTGTTTTGCTCTGTTTTAATTGCTTACGCTAGGAGAGACCTGAGTTGAATATTATTGACTTGTGAGAAGTCAAATATGGGAAATTTCTGTGATTTTATTGGCAGTCCTTAAATTGGGCTGAAAAGGTCAGTTGTAATAAAAAAAAACAAACCTGGAGAGGATATTCTGAGATTATGAGCTCAGAAAGACGGCTTGAAATGATGCTCATGTAATTTCAGGGACCCCAGAGGAAATAACAAAGTAATTTTTCTAAGGAGAGCAGTCTTTGGAATGCCTCGAGGTATTTGGTCTTCCAGTCTGATGACTGACTTGGGTTTTTATGACAAATTTGCGTCATGTTAGCGGGATCGATAATGCAAAGCAGACCTTGTGGTGAATCTCCATGCTGTTGTCTGGACATAAGAAGGACATAAGTAGTTTACAAACGAGAGGAGGCCATTCGGCCCATCAAGCTCATTTGGGGAGAACTTAACTAATAGCTTAGAGTTGTTAAAATCTTATCTAGCTCTGATTTAAAGGAATAATCAATACCGGGCCTCACTGAGTTTCCCTTTCCTGGGAAACGCACACATGCAGGCTGATTGAAATTGCAGAGCTGATCTTGAGTCTTGAGGGCCACATCTCCCCTGCTTTCATCTCCTACCGTGTGTTTTGAGATCCTTGTCTTGTGCTTATGCCTCCAGGCATCCTGGACTCAGCCCCGCTGCTGCTGCCTGGGCGGCACATGCTGAACGCTGGTCTGATGGCGGCCTCCGTGGGTGGCCTGGTGCCCTACATGCTGAGCTCCAGCTACGCGACGGGCATGAGCTGCCTGGTGGGCGTGTCTGGGCTCTCCACCATCATGGTAAGAACGTGGGAGGTTCTCCGAAATACTTTACATCTTTCTCATAAACATGTTTTCCTAGAACATTAAAATGCTGTAGGTGGTGTGTGTACCTTGTGGTATTCAGCTATTAATGGAGATAAACAAAGTCCCAGGTTCTATAGACGAGGCCATCAGAGATTCACCGTCTTCAGAGCATGAGTGACTTATAGAAGACAGTACTGGGGCATCTCAGCCAGCAGGACCTGGGTCCGTGGATGCCCATGGATGGAGATCCTGGAGCTGGCAGTCCACTTTGTTTGCTGGATCTTGTTCTGGCTGAGCTATTTAATTATCTTTGATTGCGCTCGAAATTTGAGTGAACCAGATTTTTTTTAAAATCTGTCAAATGCATTGCTTAAGGACTCACTGCAATTTTCAAATTCTACCCTATTCTTCTAAATTCTTAAGGATTAAGTCATTGATTTATTAAAATAATATTACATAAAATATTCATTATAAGAGGCATTTTTAATATAGACTTCTAGACAAATTTTGCCTGATTGTGCCTATAGATTTCGTGATCAGCTCCAGACCCCTGCAACCTTGTAAAGGACATGCAGGTTTAGAAAATGGATGGAGGAGTGAAGTATAGTGATAAATGTTCCTCAGGTGGTGTTGATTTAGTTTGACTTGAAACATATGATCAATCAACACTGCAGTCAAGGCTAATGAACTGAGCTAAGTGTGACTGTAATCCAGCGTACACAGTGGTCCTTTGGGACTGGGAAACCCTGTCCTAGCAAATGTGACATGTTGTCCTCAGGGTGTCACTCTGACTGCAGCCATCGGGGGTGCCGACATGCCTGTGGTCATCACGGTTCTCAACAGCTATTCGGGTTGGGCGCTATGCGCGGAGGGCTTCCTGCTGGACAATAACCTCATGACCATCGTTGGGGCTCTCATTGGCTCTTCTGGCGCCATCTTGTCGTACATCATGTGTGTGGTGAGTGCATTCACTCCAGGATAATAGGGGAATGGGGCCTTAGCACGTGAACTGCGACACTAACTACGCATCTCAATACAGGCTATGAATCGCTCCCTGCCCAACGTGATTCTGGGAGGGTACGGCACAACATCCACGGCCGGTGGTAAGCCGATGGAGATCGTGGGCACTCATACGGAGGTCAATGTGGATCAGTCCATTGAGATGATTAAAGAAGCGAACAGCATCATCATCACGCCTGGTAAGAGACCTAACCAGAAAGCTTCTGTCACGTTCAACCAGGATCGTGGTGGAGAGATGACAAAGTACTCTGTGGCCACTAGGCGGGAGTATTTTCAAGCACAAACTCTTTGTGTTTCACTCAAGTGCATGATGAATATATCGGCAAAACTGTCACATGCAATCTGCAGAAATGGCCAGAGGTAGTCATAGCAGATGTCATTGGCTACCAGATGATTGTTTTCAGAACTGTATGATTAATGTGGGTGCTGTTTGCGGTAGCATCCTAAAACAGCAGTTGGTCGAGGATTCCTCTATTAGTGCTGCTTCGGTTCCTTTTGGTTGTTTTTAATAAGAGGGAGGAATCAGACAGCAGAGAAGCCCCTTGTGGAAAGTTCACAGGCGAAAGTTCAAGTGCACAGCAGAAAACATGTGGCTCAAGTTTGCTTTTCTTGCTCTTGTTTGTAACAACACTCCAAAAGAGCGGGGCCAGTTCAAACGTGTTGAATCAATTAACGAAGGGAGGCAGCTGAAGGAAAGACCTAAAGCGGCAATCCCAGTTTTCTGCTTTATCACGGAAAGAGCGCAGCGAGGCACAAGAAGCTCATTATAGACAGGGAATGGAGAAATCGAAGGACATGGACGCTTCACTGGCAGGTGACTGCCCCAAGGGGTTCTCCTTATGAATTAACCTGCCATTCCCCCTGTTTCTGGCAGTAGTGGTCACCCTGACAAAGCGAAAGGTTAGCATCTTGCACGCGATCTTGCGTAAGGCATTGGATATGTTGCCATCAAGGATTGGGGACAGGAAAAGTCTAGAAGCAACTCATGAAGAGAGGTGTTCCCATCGGGCTGGATGTGTTTATATATGACCATGCTATTTGTTGTATTTTGACGGCATTAGGAGTGAAGATATTTGATCAGTAGTATGACAGTGCTTGCATTTTGCCCTAGGTGTAGGTAAACACAAAATCAGTGCAAGTCGAGAACCACAGAACAGAACTCTTTGAACGTGGCCAAAAATTCATATTATTTGCAGAAAATGACAATATAAACACTATAACTATTTTTCTTCTTTCCAAAAATCTAAATCAGCTCCAACTCAAAATCAGAGCAAACTGAAACCAAATTGCAGCTCTGGTGATGGCATGTCAGTGCAATAATATGCAGTGCAAAATGTAGTGAATGCTTTATATGACCACATGTAAATACAAAATATTAAGCAGTTGTGGAAAATAAATGGATGGATGGATGGAAGGATGGATGGATGGATAGTCATAATTATACACAAGTGTAACACGCTCCTCCTGACATTCTGATAGGCTGGGGTTTGTGCGCCGCCAAGGCTCAGTATCCAATCGCTGACATGGTGAAGATGCTCAGGGAGCAGGGGAAGACAGTCAGGTAGGATGGTCGCTATGCCTCCTTGCCGGGGGAGCTGGTGAAATAAAATGGGAATACTGGGAAAATCTGAAAAAGATTGTATGACCTATTAAAAAAAAAATGTGACCAAAAACATCCCGTTTTACTGAAATTGATATTTACAGGTCTTTGACCACAGCTTGATATATTTTATGTCCATGCTGTTTAAGGTGTATAGTTTATACTATTACACTACAGATTCAAGCCAGGAATCACTACTTTGTGCCATCATGATTTATAAATAAGGGCTTTAAAATACTCTGTTATAAAATTAGATGGTGCTTGTTCAGTACGCAAAGTAATTACTTTTTTAAAAAAAAATTTAAATAATAATGCAATGCCTTTATTTAAACAAGGTGCAATGTCTGCAGAATATCTGTCCAGATTTATGTAAGGAAATTATTGAAATGAGACCAAAGCTTTGGAAAAGCTCCTATGAATATAACAAACAAACACTGTATCTATGGGCTGGACCGCATCTGCCACACTACACACGACGTCAGAGGTATTCTTGGCCTCACTATCAGCGATGTTGTAGAACTGAATGTGGCCTTTTTTGACCCAGGTTTGGCATTCACCCCGTAGCTGGTCGCATGCCGGGCCAGCTGAATGTGCTCCTAGCCGAGGCAGGAGTCCCGTACGACGTCGTGCTGGAGATGGACGAGATCAACGAAGACTTTCCAGGTTGAATAAGCTTGTGTCTCGCACTCCCTCACGGACCCAGAAAGGGCAGAAAAACAGATCGGCTGTGATGGCTATAGTGTTTGACAAGCTGCACGGCCCCGTGCAGAAATTAGTGCAAGCGTTTGAGATAAACAGGGTTTTTCATGCGGAGCGAACAAACAGAAAAACAACTATAATACTTATATTAACCAGGCACATTTTCAGATTAAAGTCATGTAATTCAGCTCACACATGTGAGGCCAGCAGACAGATGAATATTAAGGTAGTTTACAGTGAACTGCTCTGCAGTGTAAAGCTTACATGTGGTTTCATTCATGTTGCATACAGCTAGCTGGGTGACAGTAAATCGCTGACTCATGGCTGTTTCTCTTTGATTGTGCCTGTTGGTGTCCTAAGTTACTGCAGCTCCGTCGAGATTAAAGGTCTCCTTTTTTGGTGCAGAAACGGATCTCGCACTGGTCATCGGTGCAAATGACACTGTAAACTCAGCGGCCCAGGAAGACCCCAACTCCATCATAGCAGGCATGCCTGTGCTGGAAGTCTGGAAGTCCAAGCAGGTAAGGACTGGCAACCCGTCTCAGTTTGAGTTCAGTTCCTCACCTAGGGTACTGTTTCCTTAATTACAGCGCTCTGGTCAGTGGCCAATTTCAGGGGAGCTGGTGCAGACCTGGCAACCCTCTGATACTGGCTCTATTGTCATTAGTACAGGTAGCCATCATAACTGCTATCAGACGATCATGTACCTATCATTCCTCACATGCTGTCCATCAGAAGTTCATTGCTATCCACAGCTCAGAAAACAAGACAATAACATTTTTAATAAATGGACTGAACAAAATGTGTAGTACCGCTCAGTAATATACAACACAGACCTGGTACAATCTGACAGCATCTCGCCTAAGTACACCAAATTAACAGTGACCATCCTCCTGACACAGGTGATCGTGATGAAGCGCACACTTGGCGTGGGATATGCTGCGGTGGACAACCCCATTTTCTACAAGGCCAACACCGCTATGCTGCTTGGAGATGCCAAGAAGACCTGCGATAGCCTGCAGGCCAAAATCAGAGAGACCTACTACTAGGCGCAGGACTGACTCCAAGTCAATTATACATTTATATATATATTTATTTCCCTTTTCCTGATCACATGTTGATTTATGGCAGTGTTCAGCTGATTCCAATATGCAAGTTTTAAATGTATTAAACTTAACTTCTCCTGTTGCTGTAGGCCTGTCTCTGTAAGCCACATAAATACGGGGACCTTATAGTGCAGGGATCGAACCCACAATCCTAGAGGCGTGGAACCACTGTGCTGCTCTCTGATCCAGAGAAAATCCGATAGACAACGAGGCAAAAGACATGATAACTCTGAGCCATTAAAAATTCATGAGGACATAGGAAGTAGCATTGCTGTTGATCTACCTACTTTACTATATTTTCATACATCCATGCATCTTCTGTAACCACTTATCCTATTCAGGGTCGGGGAGGGTCCGGAGCCTATGGGGGCAGGGAACAACCCAGGATGGGGCACCAACCCAGTGCAGGGCACACTCGCTATTATTTATGACTATTATCCTTTCATTAATTTATTCTCTGTACTGACAGGCAACTTCGTGGATTAATAAGGGCCATTTACTTTATACAAAAAGATAAATAAATGAATGGCTGTTGTTTTTTTTACTTTTTATTCCAGATTTGCATTCCCCGGAGCAACAGAAAGCATGCTCTGTACAGCGCTTATCGCAGACCATTTCTCAGCTCCAAAGCAAAATCAGACATCGCTGAATTATAATCTAATAGTGACACATTTGTAAAAACTCAATGTAAAAAAAAAATATGAAATATTACAATCAGGACAGTATGTACAGTCATATCTACAACAGGACAAGTATTCCGCAGATCTAACGGCCAAAATGCACGGAACATCCTACTGTGGGACATGCAGGCTATGTTTACAGCTTCCCCGCAGAATGCTTAGCACTGTTAATCAGCTTGCGCAGGTATACAAAGAAGTACAGGAGGTTGTCGTAGTCTCCTTGATAGTCCTGTGACAAGCAGAGCACATGGTAATCCTTCAGGAAGTAATAGATGGCCTCAATTGTTGCCAGGTATGTGTCTGGGGACCCCTTCTGGTGACGCCAAAAACAGGTTTTCCTTGTCTTCAGTTCAACTCGCAGCAAGGCTGAGGAAAAGGGGCCAACACTTTAGTTTCCCAGTGGTCTGGACAAGCACAACCCAGTACTTTGCTGTGCATTTGTCCTCACAACTCAATAACTTGGTAAGACTGAAAGATAACACTGCAGCCAGGAATATTTGAAATTCTGCCACAGTTTTATGTGTTTACCTTGAAGCCGCTCATCTGAGATTATTTTATTTGTTTGATTCCATGTGCTATCAATGAAGACGACCTTTTCGAGTGCACAGGCTGGCTGTTGCACTTTTGTGCTCTCTCTCTCTTCAGACTCATCATCTCTCTTCACCCTCTTGGGGGAGGGCTCCCCAGCAGAAGGGGCCCGACCTTTATCAGGGGCCCTAAGTAGCTCCTCCATCATTTCCTCTACGGTCACTGAACCTGGACCAGGGAAGACCAAGACAACCTGGGGACACACCAAGAATGCCAGTCTGAGTCCCAGGACGGGGTCATCATGCAGTGCCTCTCAGCAAAATTTATTTAAAATTGCTTGAATAAAATAAGTGGCACTTAAAGCAGAAGAATAGATTAAATGAATAAAAGTACTTATTGAGATACTAATGCAACACTTCAGTTTCCTTACTATTACAATGAATGAATATATCCAGCATTTTACTGCGGAAGTATTGAGAAGGAAAAAACGTACTTTGTATCTCTCATTGTCATACTCCGGGATGCAGGGGTAGGTGTAAACGGTGACGTCATCAGGCGCAATAAGTTTGGCGTGTACCGCAGTGCTCTTTCCGTCAGTTTCATGAGGATGCTTAATGATATCTATTTTAACTGGAAGCTGAAAGGCGGTTAACAAATGCTCCTTTTAACTCGTAATACTGATGATTAAATCATACATTTAAAATAGTTTGTACATCGCAGACACCTGAGCCTGCTATTACTTCATTCATTTACGTTTTACAATTTAACTAAGTACCTTTTCTTTTACAGTTCAGTACGGTATTGCCACAAACAATGAAATAGATAGATAAAAGAATATCTGAAAACACGCCAGGGTTCAATATAAATGATACATATGAAAGATATTTCACTGAAAATAATCCAGTACACGGCAATAATCAAAGTAGACCACAGACGATTCTGCCTAAATTTACGCTGCTCTTCCTCTTTCATTGGAAAGGCTTCTTCATACTGACCTTGATTTTGGGTACGTCATCTTGGTTCACACCTACTAATGAGAAACACGTGTAACAATAAAACATCCTTGAACCGTTACACTTGGGGCACTTCGACCTGCCCGTCATCTGGGCTCTTTCCAAAACTTCATGAGAAGCGAGTTTCAAGCCATCGAAAGCTTTTCCCTTCATTTCAGATGCATCACCTAAGTGGCTGCGCTCATTTTTCTCCTTCTGTTTCGTGGACATCCCAGATTTATCCTTGATGCCCAGCTTCAGTTTTATGGGTAATAGCTGGCGTGCCCGAATGTGTAAGAGGATAAATGAGCTTTGATATTGTAGGAAGGATCTAGAAAATATCTGGCTTCTTATTGCTGGCGAAAAATAAAGCGACATATGCAGCCCCCCTTTACTCTTAGGAGTTTGTGATTCTAAATCTACACGAAGGCGACATTTATGCTTAACCTGATTTTAAAATACAGCTCCATATTTACAGTACTACTTTGCGGGTAGACACACAGTCACCACGTACACCAACCAAGCCAGCTCGGTCACAACTTGTCTTACGTCCAGTAAGACAATGCCAATGACTGACACAGCTAAATAAAACAAGCCAAAGTTGGTAGATTACTTTAGTCACAGAAAATCAACGGCTATACATATCAAACGTAAACCCCACGCGCGCTGTCGGAAGTGCTTCCTCTTGTTAAACGGAAGTACAAGGTGGTTGGCTGTTGCCTAGCAACGTACCAACGCCGGCGCTTATCATGTGTCCTACGTTAAACAGTTTTCGGCATCCGATGTTGTTTTACTGGAGTCAAACTAATTAATAACAGAACACACTAAATGGGTAAAAGTCTGAGATACACCTTTATATTGCGTAACAACGTTGATCTATATTTTAGTATCTCACATAAATAACGATGATGCACTTCTGTTCTAAGATTGTTTGGTTACTGTCTCTCGCGTTTATTGTATGCGCTCGCTAGTGGGGTGGCTGTAAATGTCTTTCCGACAGCTGTGTTAAATAAAGCCATAAACCACAGACATTGTGTACGCCGTAAATGAAAAAGTCATGGTTAGATTACAGCTTAGTTGCAATGTGCCTGAAGAGTTTTACAATACAAACATGCTCATAGCTAACTATTGTGATAGTATTGCAAAATAAGTTGAGGTGAGACACTGGAGTTTATAGAAACAATTCATACTGACAGGACAAATATGTCGCGCAATATGTTTCTTTAAAAAAGTAAGCCGTGGGTCCTACCTCTCATAACTCACCGGTTCCTGTAGCCTAATTGTTAAACTAAACGCAAGAAAATCCACTGTGAAATGTCTCTTATATCTGAAAGATATAAACTTTCAATATTTCATATTCTGAGCCGTGTATCTCCAGGTGCGATTGCAGATCTGAAAAATTAACGGTGTTTGGGCGTTTGACCCATATATGTTTCTATAAATGTTGTGTGTAGGCGTTTTCTTCCAGTTTTGTAGAAAGAAAAATGGTATTCCGCTTTTCTGTTGTGTTCAGTTGATCGCTCAAGATCTGTGTAAACCTAATTACATGATTTTAATCTGAAAATGTGTCTGGTTCATGTAAGTATTAGAGTGTTGTCCCATCGCAAAATGTAACCCGTTACATCTTTTTGTCTGGGGTGCGTTATGCAACAGTGCCTCCAAGGCATATAATTAAAGTTATTGACTGAATACAAACACATGATTTTGCTTCCCTTATTCCTGTCATTTTCATACTCTGGGGAAAATAAATGTAATTAATAACTCTTAAGCCAGCAGAGAAAAAAGGTGGATAATTACAGTTTGGAATGTGATAATTTCCCTCCAGTGTAATCAGTATAATTTAGACATGAAAGTAAATATTGTGTCATATATAGTGGTCTACCGAAATATTAATATCCAGCTTTCTTTTAATGTTAGCTGTTGTTAGCTTGATGTTAAGCAGAGGTCACTGTTGAAATGTCATACTGAATGAATGTGGGCTTTGCGCCAGCTGTCCACTGCCTTCTCCAGGTAGAGGAGTTTAATGTGTACAGTGTACAATGTTAGAACCTTAACCATAACCTTAGCCTTAACCAAACAAAATACAAGTTTTTGGCATCTTTAGTTCTTTGATTGCATTCAGAGATTTTTTATAATAAAATTGAGTTTCCTCTTGTAGGGACCAGGTGAAAATAACAGGCTATAATCACATTGTGGGGATATTTGGTCCCTACAATGTATTATATACACACTCTCAGAAAAAAGGGTACAAATTTGTACCTTTGCTTGTCACTGGGGCTGTACCCTCAAGGGTCTGCCAAT
>JAODKC010000009.1:7286218-7303698 GCA_026777985.1 Mormyrops attenuatus
TTATTATTATTATTATTATTATTATTATTATTATTATTGTTGTTATTATTAACCCCAGATAAAAGCAACTGCCTATTCACATGACCTTTGGCAGCTGTACTTAAGCTGGTATCAATTATTCGGAGGGATTAACCTCAACGATGTTTGATAGGAAACAAAAGCTTCAACCATTTATTACTTCTTGAATGAACAACAGCAAAACAACTTTCTTAATAACTGAAAACATGGCTTTGGGAACTGACACAAGAATTGGGGTATTTTAGAAATTCTTGTTAATATTTATTCTGGAAATTCCTTATCATTGCAACTGTTTTTAGCTGTCCCTAGAAACTGGAGGCTATAATGAAGCTTGTATTAAACAACTCAAAATCTGTCCTTGCACATTGTCTCTGCAAACTGAAGTTTATTGTGAGCTGCTATTGGAGATGTAGATTGGGTGTGTTTCACCCCCAGGTCTAAAAGAACTTCTGTGGATGGTTTCTGGGCATTTATGTTTGACCGTGTTTTATGTGCAGTACTTGTTCCTCTGCATGGGGAAGCAGCACGGATTTACTGTACACTGCAAGATACTACAGGGCTTGTAGTTAGTTACAATTAGTTGTTTGTTTGCTCTTATTCTATATAATGGGTTCTGCCCCATTTAGATGATGTAGTGGAGGGCTTGAGTGGAGGGCTGACCCTGAGTTGAATTATGGAGTTTTGTATTCATAGTTCTGAACTGCCGTATAACACAAATGACTGGCCGGCAGTGTCTTCTTCTCCACTGCATTCTTTTCGCATCACTGGAAATGACACTGGGTGTCATTTCTGATAGTAAGAGGATTATAGAAATACACTGCCCTTTATAAATTTAACTGAGGCTTTTAAAAATATAGCTAGGGCAGCTAGGTGCATCGCACTATTGTCTTATACCTCAAGGGTGGGGGGGTTCATTGGCACCTCTAAATCGCCCTTAGCAGTGATTGTGAGTGTAAGTGTAGGCCTATCTGTGCCCTGCAATGTACTGGGATCATGTTCAGGGTGTTCCCCTGACTTGTGCCCTCACTGGGATAGGCTCCAGGACCTCATGTGACCTCTTCTAGAGTAAGTGATTGGAAGACTTGTATAAAAGAATAAAAGAACAGAACTATGAACTCCTTTAGGACAGTAAATATTTCATGCTAACACTGATGTCCAGATTAGCAGAGCACAGTTCAGTAATGTAAAGCAGCAGAGGCTGGTTGCCTGCTTCATGCCTCAGTAAAAGCTTAAGGTTCATCTAAGGTCACTGTCTTTAAATGCTGTCTAAACTTATAACATTTTGAATTAAGTAATGAAAAGATCCAGATGCATGGCACCATCTTTGGCACTGAATCTTTAGCAAAATTACTCTGGAACCGTGGATCAGCCAAAAACCATCCTTCCGTATAAACTGTTTCAGATTAAAAAGCACATTTACAGCATGTAATTTGCTATAATCTCAACAGCATATTATGAGCATCTCTGTGAAGTTTTGTTTTGTTCTTATGTTTAAACAACCTGCTATTATTGTGATGTTTATGAGAGGGCCATAAACGTAAGGAGAAACAACACTGTTTGAAATGGCTGAATTTATATATTTCCCCTTTTTTATGTCAATTTTCAGTTTTAAAATATGTTATTGAAATAATAATTCAAGATTTTGGTTCATATATTAGTATTAACACTATTAAAACATTAAGATATAGGGGTGGCACTATGATCTCACACCTCGAAAGCCTTGAGTTTAATTCCTACGCAGGCTCTGCGGTTGTGAGTCTTGCATGTCCTCCCTGTATTTGTGTGGGTTTCCTGTCGCAGTCCACAAACATGTGGTGTAAATTGGTTAGTGTATTTAAATTGCCCTTAGTGTGGAACTAGGGGTGAATATGGATCCAATGATGGATGGGCGGCCTGCCCAGGGTACTTCACATGTCTGGTGCAATAAGATCCATGTTCACTGAGTGGCTGATTTGGATGAACAGGATTGGAAAATGCATGGATTATGGCGTAATAATCATTTACTTCCAATATAAAAGGCAATATTAAAACATTAGGCCAAATAATCAAATAAATAAAAGGAACGCACAAAAACAAGCCGAAAAAATTGCTCTGTGGATTGAAAAAAAAAAAAAAATTTTCTTTGTCTCTATTCCTGAAACCGCATTTTTTCTGTAATTTTATCAAGACGAGGACGAAAGTTCCAGGAGAGAATATGGCTACCGCTGCAGACGTTTCAGGCCAGACAACACGATGTTGTACAAAACGGGGCACAATTCGGGCTTCCCCTGAAGCACAGCACGGTACCTCTTTATGTTTTAGCAACTGTAACTGTTTAGCTGATACAAGGAGACACTAATGCACACACGGGGCACAAATGCCATTGGGAGAGCCCTAATAAGGTTTTCCCCAGCTTGAACAGATTTAGCTTAGCATGCTGTGCTGCCCCAGCCGCCGGCCGACTCTGCTATTTGTGGCTGATTTGTAATTTTCTGTTGCCGGTGTGGAGGTGATATCGTTTGCATCTTTTATATTGGTGAGATAGTAGTGAAAAACCACAACTGTAACTCTGTAGTATGCTTGCTATTATTATTATTATTATTTTGCTCAACTCTTTGGAATGGTGTTCCTGTTCATGTTCAATGTTATAGGCCTATCAAATAAACCAGTAGGCCTATATATATTTCAAATACTAAGAAGGTGTCATATTTAATATGGCGACTATAGATTCAGTCAGTCCCGAGTTGTTCATAAATAAGTGTTGTTGAATATACAGTTTCTTTGTTTGCTGTGTAGATCCTTGAGTTTTTACCATATTTGCTATGTATGCCTTTCCCAGACAGAAACATATGTTTGTAATTCAGTACATAAATCAGAACAGACATTTTAACTGGTGACTGAAATCCAGTTCATTATCTACAACATATCATGGCTACATGTCAGCTTGTTTTAAAATTATTGTTTTTACGCTCTTGGTCTTGTCTGGCTGGTATTTCCCATGAAAATTCATTCTGTTTTTTGACAACAGTTTTTAGTTAAGGTGAGAAGTGATTTCTTTGACTGGCTTATATAATCTGATGATATAATTTAGTACAATCTTTAATACAATGCAAAAAGATACTCCATTGCCGAAAAAAGGGTATAGCCCAGGTACAATTTTGTTTCCCGAGGTACAAACAACATTAATTTACCCCCAATGGCACAAAAATGCTCCTGAGGGTCTGTACGTACATCTACAGTTACCTACAGCTAGGGTACAGTCCCAGTGACAAGTAATTGTACCATCAAAGGTACAAATTCGTGCTTTTTTTTCCTGACAGCGTACAGGCTGGCCGTGCACTGGTACAAACATACATACGCTCATAACTGGATGGTAAACCCAACACCCGTTTCAGTTAATTGATGACAAGAAACATGTTTCTGGAATCCCCAATTTTCTGAAAGGTGGCAATGACTCAAGCTTTTCCCCATGTTTTTCATTTGGAAATTAACTTCCCCAGACAATCAGGACAGACAGATCAAATATTAATAAACCCACTATTCCTTCAGCTGTTAACTGGGAAACGTTGAAAGTTTCTGCTAGTTGAACACCCGCACTTTTTACATATGTCCATCGATTTAATACTTTCCTATTCTTCATTTGCCAGTATAAAATTAACTCAGCCATGAATTTACACGTCGACTACTAATTCTGATTCATTATTTCACTGGACAGTGTATTTAATCTATTTAAATAGAAGCAATCACTGAATTACGACACTTTTTAACAAATAGCCCTACGTATCCCTGGCAATTTCGATGTTATACGAGAGTTCTCGAGTCATTGCTTACTAAAACTTGCTTATTATAGAGACGGAAATTCACTTTGATGATTTTTGATAATTAAATACAAGTAGAGGTAGATATAAATGTAGTACTTAATCCCATTAGCCTGGTATTTTAGTTCAACATTATAATCCTGCGCGCAGTTATCTGATCTCATAGACGTGCTTATTCTGTGTTTTTGATACCTGCACGTGCTCCCATTGTAAGACCCGCCCCATCTATGCGTTTCGCTGATTTTCAACAGTAATTTCCAGTTCTTTCCCTCTGCACTGTGTAATCGTAATATATTTGGAAGCTTAGAATGGTAAGACGAGTACGTGATGATCGTGGGCCGTCCATGGGTTAGTGTGTTTTGCATGCCGTGTTAGCTTTTTTATTCCACTTGAGTTATAATGCCTCCGTGGTGTGTAGTAATCTGTAGAAAGGCCATATACGATATAATTCTTAACCCCCCCCCCCCCCTTTTTTGCAACATTTACAAAATTGCGTTCCACTTATTTTAATACTGTACTTAATTAAACATTATTGTTATCTGGACATGCATGATGTTTGCCGCTTGTAAGAATTAACATGGGTGGTATAATGAGCCAGGTCGTCGAATCGCGTTAACGCAACTGTAATTGAAGTACTCCAAGTGTATGTGGTTTTTGCTATGGTGAATTCACTAATAATTTTCACAGAAATGCATATATTGGACTTATTTCAAAAATTTATTCTGAACTTCATAGATCTCCTTGTAATCTTCACGCAACCTACTCCTATAGCAGCCTAGGAAACTTGATACGATTACGACATGAAGAGACAACGAAGATGAAAGTGGCAGTTGGAAACTGCAGATGCTACGCATTCTCTTGCATACCCGGGCGGCAGTTACGACCTTCGTATGGTTTTTATCAAAACCAAAATCCTCAAAATCAACCCTAAGGCTAATATTGTGTCATGGTCTGGACACGTGACTCGGCGGTTTAACTCGATCTTCACTGACACTTGAAAATATGACACAATCCGTTAGAGCTGAAACTTGCGGCTTTACAGACTTGTTTAATTTATTGGGACCTTTGTTTAGACTGTAAAAATAATACTTTGCCAAGCGAGACACCTGTTTTCTGTTACCGCTGTCGTTTTTCTTGCATGTGATTGAGTGAAGAATATCGTACTATAACTGTGTCACTTATATATAGGTCTCAGTATGAAAAAGTCTCTAAGCAAAGCAAGTCGAAGAATGCATTCAAACTGAACTAAAGTTATATATCCATTCAGTCAGATTAACACATAACACAACCAAACATAACACAAGTTGACAAATTAAGCAGTTGGCAAACATGCTAGTATATGAGAAACCATAACTGAGAAACCCTACCAGTCTGTAACTATGATGACATTTTTCTTACAGGATTGCATGAGAAGGCATTGGTTAGGTACTCACTGTAGCAGTTGGTTGGATCTTGAGTTCCGTTGATATTGCCATAGTCATCGATTGTGAGAAACCATTGGGTTCCACTGAAAAGTTGCCTGACTCTTACGTCCCCTCCCTCCATATAATCGTAATTTCTCGTGTGCCTCTCATGTTTGGAACAGTTCATAATTGCAGCCATTTGCTCCGGAGTCCGATCACTGCAAGCTAGAGACATACTGCTCAGCAGAAACATGATGTGCAAGTACAGTTCGGAGAGCAAAGTTGGCAGCTTCCATTTCAGCATCCATTTGTGCATTATAATGCAATGCGACGGGTATTTACGAACAACATGCTGAAACGTATGGGGAATCTCAGGCCAAAGGGTCTCCCGCCCAGCTTCCTCGATTTACGATCTCCTCACGAGTGAAACTGCGAATGCCGCTCTTGCTCTCCTGGTGTGTTTGTTCGTACGCGGGGTTCGAAGGAGTCACTCGAATGTAATTCTCCTCTGTCCAGAATCCTAGGACATTGCAGCCGGTGCCACTGCAGGCTGAAGGATGCGCATTTTGGGTTGGCAGTCTCAGGAACGGAGGCTCTGCGGGATATAAAAAAAACAGAAGAGCAGGTTTGGTCGATTTGTTCAGACCTAAGAAATCTCCCCTACAGGTGCTACAAGTTTAACAGGTACAAAACTGGAATCAGCCCGACCGATTGTAATGGATTAAAACCACTGTAACTTACTAAAATATCAGATAGATATGAACAGGGAAACATTGGATTTAAATCTCTCCTGTCCTGGTTTGCTCACCTCATACTTGTAGTCTAGCCTTTATAAACACGGACACGTTTGCGGTGAACTAAACACTCTTCTTAGAACTGCCCACATTTGTCCCGTTTAGCGGTCTGGACTGACTTGAGGCTGTCGGCACCTCCCTCTTTTGCTTGCATGCGTGCAGACCTCGCTGCGTCTCACTAGCAATTCTCTTCGCTCGTGAACCACCCTGGTAGAGCGTTTTTAAATAAGCCTTGGAATGCAACGGCTGTATGCCCGGCTTGGGAACAGCCTTCCAGGAGTTTTTGAGTGACTTACATGCAGTAAAGGATGAGAGCTGGGCACATTGATATCCGTTTCCCCCTCCCAAAGAAAAAAATGTTGCACTTCACAAAAGCAATGAGTATATAAAGCTTCCTGTGTGCTGAGGAACCACACCAGCAGGGCTGTAATTCCTCTCACAGTTGAATCGCTAACTTGTGAAGCATGGCTCTGTATGTCCTCACCCTGTGCGTAGATAAATGCATTATGATGACCTCACTTCAGACCAATTACTTCTTAGCCAGTCAGCTGTCACTTGGATCGAGTATGGAGAAAAAAAATCATTTGTAAGCCTGCCAACAGTCATCAGAGGGAGCTGAAAACTTGTGAAATAGCTGTTAGTGCTATGATATGTATTAAGTCTGTCATTCAATTGCTTAAATACACTTTCAGGCACTTAAAAATCAGCCACACTCGATTCATAGCAATTATGTATTGTATCTCCTTTGTTGTATGAAGTAAAGAAATTCATCTGTATGAAATAAGAAAGAAAACTAGCTGGGAAAACAATTTCATTATGCTTAAAATCTGTGTTGTGTTTTATAGATCGGTCATGTGCTACAGCTGTAAAATACAGTCTCCTTTCTATTTTATTCGGATCATTGTTTGGTCACATCACAAGTGTTCAACAGCAATGACAACACGGAACTATTAAGATAAAAGAAAATGCTGAAGATTTATCAGGAAGCACTAGAAAGGCCACAACAAGGTCTTTAACGCCGCCAGCTAAGAGTTGCAAGAAAACCTTTCTTGCACTTATTTTTGCTTTTAAACTTGTCATTTGGAGATTTGAAAACTTGACTCTCCAACACAAATCAGCACTTCAAAAATTAATTCCCACAGAGATGTGAAGACATTACCCTGGAGTGGCACAATTTGTCTCTAATGACATGAAATAAAATGAGTGGTGGTAAATCCTTTATCTGTTGAATTGATACTGATAGCTACAATGTTTAAAGAATCCTGCAGATGTGTTCAACCCATTTGTATTAATTAGTAACAAAGGAGACTGAAACAGATAATGAACAACATTGTTTTCGTGAATGGGTTTATATATATTTTTTAAATTTAAAGTTTCCTTTCCCCTCACAAGAATGAATCTGTCCTTGCTATGCCTGCAGTAATACCTAGGGGACGTGTTCAGAAGAAAGGGCATATTATTCACAAAGAGGTAAATATATTGGAGGTAAATTTAGTATTATTCATAGAGGAAAATATATAGTGCGAAGGCTCAAAGTATACCGGATATCTTCCATTTTTTATCAGTGTTTCCCAATCCGGTCCTCAGGGACCCACAGCCAGTCCACATTTTGCTCCCTCTGAGCTCCCTGCCAGACAGTCCACATTTTTGCTCCCTACTGGGAGTTCGGAGAGGGCAAAAACATGGACTGTCTGTGGGTCCATGAGGACTGGTTTGGGAAACACTGTTTCATTTGAACAAAGCCCAAAAAAGTCATACATTTCAATTGCACTTGTATATAAAAGCTTGTCTGAGTTCCCATCCAACACCATAACTTATTTTGTGATATTTTCTATTAAGTAAATATTTGCACAGGGCTTTACAATAATGTCAGTTAGGTCATTCATTTTGTAATTTTTCTCTAATAGATTTAGTTGGAGGAATGATGCACTTGGTACAGGAAGGGGAGTGTTTAAACTATTAGCGAAAGACAGATCTGATGAGAAGTATATTTCTTGGAAATCAAAACTTTTGCAATGCTGAGGAAATGAAAGTAGTCACGGGGATTATGACGTGTCACCTAATTTCCAGGACAATATGAGTAAAGACGATACTTGTGAAAATATACATGAAACAGTATTTAAATGGAAACCAACAAATATACAGTATATTTGTCTCTTGTTTGAATGATGAAACTATAAATCGACGTACTACTAATTGCTGCTGACAAATAAGTTATTCAGCGTTCTGACAAACCGACTGTCAAACAGATGGCATCTCCTTGTCTTTTTCAAAAGCCCTAAAGGCTTTTTCTTCTTCACTCTTCCAGTGCATCACTGTCATATTTCCCTAGTAAGATTACGAATTAATCTGGGACAGAACTGCGAGGAATGTATTCTTAGATCAAATGTTTAAAATGTACTTAATTATTTGAATTGGTAGAGGGAAATGTAAAATCCAATTATCTTGACAACTGATTTATCTGATCTGCCAAGTTAATTTAAGATAGGCCTACTTTAAATGCACATTTTATAACTGGAACCTGGACATATATTAGAGAAGTATGTATTTTCTCTTTTTTTTAATGGTAAGATTGGTTACATATATTTATGCACAATAATATAAACTTTAAGCAAACATAGCTTGAATAATCTGTTTTAATGTCAGATATTGGCTCCCTTTTTGCTAGAATATTTCTTAATTAACTTGCAAAACTCCGATGTCAAAACAGTAACTTAATACAAGAATTCTGAGTATGTCTACCAAGACTAGATGATAAGTTGCCCACAAAAGCAAAACAATGTAGGCAATATATTTAAAAGTGTGGTGGCATGCAGTGAATTCTGATCGTTTAATCACTCCAGTATCATATTCTCATGCATTTTTAATAAACGGGCAAGACCGCTTCTTCTGTCACGCCTTGGGCATGATCCCGTATTTCACGCATTCGTCGTTGGTATAAACTGGAATTTTAAAACTCCGGTTTTTGCGTTTAATTGACTGCCGTTGTTAAACCGGCCCTCAAGCTTACATACGGAGCGCACTGTCGTGACTCCCCCGGGACGCTGACGCGGGCATCGCATTGCCATGGAGTCCGAGCCGCAACGCTGCGTGCTTCTCCGGAGAGTCGGACATCTCCTTCAACTGTCCAGCGCTTACTTTCCACTGGCACAGCCGACCCCATGTTGTTAAACTGAGTCGGGTAAATGTTTCGAGGTTTCAAGAAATTACCGGTCCTGTCAGTCGATTCCATGCTAAGTGCTTTGAAATTAAAATACAGAACTGCCCGTTTTGTGTACCGTGATATTATTGCAGGTGTAGCCGCTGTTTTCCATGGTAGCCTGTATCTTGGAGGTGGTGTTGAAGGACATCTGTCATTGTTTAAGTAAACAATTTTGTCATGCTTTAACTGTAGGTATCGCTTCTATTTTTTCATAAATATTCTGCTTTGTTTCACCACGTATGTTAATGTTTCAAAATGCTCTTTCAGCAAATAAATATATAGGCCTAAACATCAATTTATTAAATAAAACGGTTAACTTAAGCACAAGCCCAACCTTTTAGGATATTTTTCTGAAAGGTATGTCTCTGTTTTCCTGTTCAAAATCCTCCCTGTTATGCATACATATATTGACGCGAAACCGAATCATTTTATAAGGTCAACCTATTCTTAGACCTCGGTCTTAAACTGGTGTTTACCAAATGCCAGACTAATTGGTGTGTGCTGGTTTATATTTCACCTCATTATAGCGATAGGAAATTACATGTAATTGTGATATAATTAATGAGTAAACACGAACCAATACCTACCAAGGAAAGCAGAGCCCTGTATCAGGAAGCTGGGTTTTTGGGTTAGCAAGGAAACTTCTAGTCCTAGCTAAATGTAATGAACAAAGGTAAAGTCGATTTAAACTACACTCTCAGAAAAAAGGGTAAAAACGTGTATTTTGCTTGTTACTGGGGCTGTACTCTTGTAATTGTACCTTTTAAGGTACAGAAATGGACTCTGAGGAACATCCCAAAGGTACAAACAGCATTAATATACCATCAATAGTACAGAAATGTTCCTCAGAGTCCATTTCTGTACCATAAAAGGTACAGTTACGTACAGCTAAGGGTACATTTGGCAGACCCTTGAGGGTACAACCCCAGTGACAAGCAAAAGTCCACGTTTTTACCCTTTTGTCTAAGAGTGTAGGAAACCTTAAATCCGATAAGTTGTGAAGCCAACCAAGAAATCTTGCTTTGTGAAACGGCCCCAGGCTTTTAAAAATGCGAATATGAGATACCTGGATAGCTTTCCCAGTTTGCTTCATCTGTCTCAGATTATTACACCACTTAAGATAGAGGAAACCGCAGCATTTCACCTGATAAAACGCAGTTATATTGTGCTCTGAATTAGCCTGACATGGTTAATCTTTTTTAATACACAGAGGTTGGCCTGCATTTTCTGCACTACGTTTTACTTACGTACTTATCAGAATATCCAGTATAAAATTGAGCTCAGCCTGAGTCACCAGCTTTTTGAAATGTCCTAATAGAAGTTACAAACACTCTCCTTTTCCCTGAACAAGCTTTTAATGTCGTCCAATGAAGGTCTTTATTTCCTGGTGACAGCTTTGTGGAGGGAAATTAAAGCCAGGCTTACCGTACCGGAGAAAGGCTCTGCGATGAGATCAGTCTTAAGCGTAACCTTTAGGGAGCTGATGTGCTGGATTCGGGGGTGAGGCTGATGGTGTCTCCCCCGACGACCAGGCCTCTTCTGGTTGGTTGTCTTTCAGACTAATGAGGCCACTGCTTTGAAGCTCTCTTTCCCGAATCGCAAAGAGAAGTATGTGTGAAGGCAACAAAAGGTGACAGATTGTAATAGCTCACCAACGAGAGTGAGGTGTGAGGGGCCATTCAGCGCGACAGCTCCAAACTGGAAACGTTTCAATCTCCTTTCTCTCGTCTCTGCAGCTCCAAATTGGAAACGTTTCAATCTCCTCTCTCTTGTCTCTGCATCGTTACCCTCAGAGGAACACTCCATTCTCATAGCTGTTTTTAATAGATTTTTATTTGGGTAATTTCAGCTGCATCTCAGAACAAGTTACCCTGGTGAAGAAAATAGGCCTTGATTTGAAAGAATGTTAAGAAGCATCAGTTGTCCTTAGATCAATATTGTAACACTATTGGAAAATGTGAAATTACAACAAACATTTCTTTTGGATCTGATGTTTGTGCAATGCAGTAGTTCATAAATACTAATACACTCTGACTTTCCTTATAAACTTATCATTCTTGTTACCATCTCTGCCTTGTGTACTTGGCTACGCTGTTCATGAATACATTCCTGCCTACATTGATTTTTTAGTGCTGAGCATCTCACAGATAGATATGTGCTTATTTCCAGACCCAGGCTTCCTTTGCAAGATGAGAACCAAATATTCCGATGAGTGATTACCGTGGGTATTTGGACGGTAGCCCTGTATGTTTGTCTTGCAGATTACCTCTGTATCTGGCGCTTATAACCTGATACCATCTTTGATGCTATACACAGACTAAATTCTGCACACAAGTGTAGTACATTTAAGATATTGCAGACCTAGCTCCGTCTTCTTGATACCCTATGCCCAAGGGCACTGGTGGGGCATAGAGACCCTGGCAGATTCAGGGGACCCAGCATTTCACACCCCCCGGATATACCTACAAAGCATTAGTTTAGGTTGTTCGGTTGTTGAACCGAGCCGGAAGCATGAATTTAGAGCAGCTTGAGTAAAGAAAAATTACTCAAGACAATTATTTAACAAGGCAGGTAACAGATGTGTTATATTGTGAGAGCTGTCTGTAATTGAATTTGTGTTTAATAATACATCGAGGCATTCTTTTCCTCACATTTTGGTGTGTGGAGACTGAACGACACAGTCGACGATGCAAAGTCAGGGTAAGGTAATCATTTTTAATAACATCTTTGAAGCGAGAGATGTGAATAGCTTCTGCATATGAAAACATTTTGATAAGTGATTAGAAATCGAAATTCAATTTGCTCTTTTAACTGGGATTGCAGATTGTACATTCTGCTGTTCGTTTTGTTTTTAATGGAGTCATATGAGGAGGCTGGACTGTATTACAGACAGATTTAAACTGAGGTGAATCCAATAGGGCTTAGTTAAAAATATGAACATGCATTCAGTCCTCAAGTCACCTGAGAATTCATAGATCCTAGATAATACTTGTGCAGCTGTTCAGGATCACTGTTTTGGCTGCTGTAACTAAAATCAAATGTACGCCGACGTATAAAAAAAACAAGAGCAGTTGTTAAATAAACATTACAGTGCCTTAGGGTTTTAAAAAGAGTCTGATCCTAAAATAACCGGTAAAATGGTAATCCAGGAGAGCTTAGTTATGTATAAAACATTCCCTTCAAACGGTTTGGTTGCTTTGGTCATGCTAAGACCAAATCTGCACCTCTGAAATCGTCTTCCAGCTGAGGAGTGTGTGGTCGTAGTCTTTTCCTTTAACGTTCAAATATTATGTAGGGCTAGTGGACTGGAGAGTCCAGTGCACATGTATCGTATGACTGAATGACTGGCATGTTAGACGTGAGTGGCTAAAAAGGTGAAAGTGCCTTAAATGAAATCACCAAAATAACCAATCTCGATTGCAATACAATTCACTATATCCCACATAAGGTGTTGGAACAAAGGATTCTGTAATCTCCAAGATGAAATATTAGATTTCCAGTGGTAATAATCCATGCAGCAGGGTGGCTCAGAGGATAGTGCTGTTGCCCCATACAGTACCAGCACTATTGGGGTTTAAATCCCACCCACACTCTATGAGTGTGGAGTTCTCATGTTCTGGGTTCTGATTGGCATAGGGGTCAAGCATAGTATTCACTTATGCCTGTTTTGGAGTGACTTGTAGCTCTGTGGGTTGGCTATCTGTGCCCTTGTCGGGAAGGTCACTGTTCTGAATCCCCCTGAATCTTCTTAGCACTGTATGTCACTATTTTGAATCCCCCTGAATCTTCTAAGCACGGTATGTCACTGTTTTGAATCCGCCTGAATCTTCTTAGTACTGTATGTCACTGTTCTGAATCCCCCTGAATCTTCTTAGCACTGTATGTCACTGTTTTGAATCCCCCTGAATCTTCTTAGCACTGTATGTCACTGCTTTGAATCCCCCTGAATCTTCTTAGCATTGTATGTCACTGTTGCACTCTTAAGCCCTTCTCTGGAGCACCAGAGAAATGGACCCCAGGCTTTGCCCTTACCTGGATTTGTCTATGATCCTCATAGGAGAGTAAGATGGGATATGCAGTGATTGAATTTCGTACTTGCTATCTGAAAATGACAGTAAAGGCATTCTATTCCCATTCCCAGTCCAAAGATGGGCAATTAGATGAATCGAAATAGTCTCTAAATTGCCCATTATGTATGCTATAACATGTATGCCCTACCTTATGCCCTATGCTACCTGTGATAGGCTCCGCGGCCCCCTTCCAGTTAACCCATCCTGGATAAGTGGTTGGAAGATGAATGGATGGGTTTAATAATCCATGTGCAGAGCAGCGTCATGTGTACAAGCATAAGCTTTCTAAAAGTCCATCCACATTCCCATCAGAATCAGTGATTACAGATCTGAGTGACCGGGTCGCTGCCTGTGCGGCCCATAGTGTGGGACTGTTTGCAGTAATGCAAGTTGCACACAAAGCAAATTTGCAGCAGAAGATAATGATGCCCTGGGGAAATGCTCCGTCTCATTTTCAGTGGTGATCCAGCAAGTCTCTTTGTTAAGGTATTTACAGTGTTACTCAGCTGGCGACTTATTTGGCAGTGAGTTTTGCTGCATTCGTTCATTAATTTTAACAATAAAGGGTGCCAGGTAGGTTCACAGCCTGATGCCATTATGTTAATTGTGTACAGTGTTCTTATGGTTGCCTGTTTCATGTCATTTGAAAACCACACAAAGAACAGACACTTTCTGTTAATACACAAGGGCATTTTAATGTCATTATCAATGTGAAGCTGGTTTGTCAGCTACTCAAAATGCTGGAATTTTGGATGACTGTGATCTCACAAATGCCGAAACCCAACAAAGAAACACAGTGTGGTGACTGCACATCCTCTACAAACATTTTGGTTTACATTTTTACAGATTGCGACAAATCAGGTTTTATGAGTCTTTCCAGTAAAAGCAATAAAAAGGTTAAGTTCAAATTTTAGAAATTTAGAGCCCAAGTGCAAGTAAACGAACAAGGAAAATTCATCAGGTGTTCTGTTTTTCATGCAAGAATATGACTATTACTATGGAGTAGAAAATGAACAGCGTTCTGTTCTTTATTACCCTGACGTCACATCTGTAGATGTTTGCTTGTCTTAGTATTTTGTTCATTTATCATCCAGGGTCTTTGATGTCTCCACAGATGAATACAAGGATTTTAAAAAGTTTGTATTGCGTTATGCATCTATTAATTTCATTTAAAACATTCTTTTGTTTTTCAAAAAAATCTTTTTTTCCATAATTAATAGATCCAAAAGCAATGATTAAACACATTTTCTTTTCTTTGGTTTGTCTCCGAGTTATAGTAATTTCAACACATTTGCCCAGATAAAGGATTTCAGACTGTTTCGTATAAGGGTTGGTGCCAGATGCTATTTAGGGCTGTATAACTGCAGATTAACCAAATACTTCTCAGCACAGTGTCTGGTACACTGGAATATTCCTCTGTCAGTCTGAAAGCTGTGTAGAATAGAAGCAGACATCAAGTACTGTATTTGCATTTGTAATTGCAGATTCATAATGATGCCAGGAAGGGACTGCAGTTTTTGACCACCAGCTGGCCACCTCCTCTATAAATGATGAAATATGGGGATAAAATTTCACCAATTACCAGGGGATATAGTACCAAAGGGATAAATGATAATGAACTAAATTAGCCAATAACTTGTAGAATTAGGTTTGTCATTTCCACGTTTGTCTTCTTTTAATGCTTAAATACTTCCTGCAGACTGTTATTTTAAAGATGACCTGATAGTGAACCACTCAGAACAAACTCATTGTTTTTGTGCCTTCCTCGTAACTATTATCGTTAATGTGACCGTCATCTTCCTCTGCAGGCCAAAGTGCTTCCAGATGAAGGCTTAAGGGAGGCCGGCGCTGCGACTGTTTTAGAGCTTGTTATTTTGCTAGCCTGTAGAGTATTTGACTAACACGCTATGAAAACAATTTAAAGGAACATTGTACTTTTCCACAACAAAGTGCTGTTTTGAAATCAAGGTAGCCTCCGAATGGCAGGGCTCGAACTGACATGCAGATCATGCTGAATGCAGAACAAGAATGAAAATATACATTCAATTGCTAAGTATTAAATTATGAAGCTGGCATAGAAAGACCCTGTCTGGCATGAACTAGCACCACTAGACTCCACACCCCTCTGATATCCCATGGAGGTCTACTTACACCACATCAGTATCACTTTTGGTGACTTATGTAATGGCGTGTGGACGGGTAAGATTGGTTGGATGGACTGAAGGTTACTCTCCAGAAGAGCAGGCATGTCTATTTTGAGGATCTACGGAGAAAAAAATTATCAGATTTTTCTTACTACAGTGTCAAACCCTGCCACATCTCTTTCTGGCAGTCCTCTGTCAGTGTGTTTATAACTTTTTGTAGCAGCAGTTTTATATAGTGATTTATTTACTTTAAAAGACATGGGGTGCACCTCATTTGACACTGAACTGTCTGTCTGCCACATTACGTCACGTCCCAAATGGTGGGAACATTAAATTGCGTTCGCTTAAGAGGATCTATTTGAGTGGAATTTGAAAGAGATGTAAAATGTATCCACAGTTGTTTAGGCTGTCCCTAGTCTCTTTGCAGGATTCATCTATTCCATGTACACTGGGCTCTTAGGTGTGTTTCTCGTGAATTAATTTTCATCTGTTCAGTGAATAAACAATGAAAAGACATTTCCTTGACAGGAGTATATCCCATTTACACCCAAATCATTTTGAAGAGTGAAAATAACCGGTTTTTCATGTAACTTCCTATTGAAAAGACGGATAAGCAAAGCTGGGTTTGGTGGAAATGGAAAGAATCACTCCTCAGTTTCCCGTTAGGTACAGGATGTGATGAACCAGATGCAATAGGTGGACGCCATAATCCTATTTTACACACATCCTCTAAATCAACATATCAAGATATTATTACTGACGGGCTGCACTGTGAAATAATACAGACTTGCCAAATGGGGATGCTGTAATGGTCAGTAAATGTTGGTATAATTTAATAACCAGTACAAACCAGTGATGCCCCCTGGATGGATCTTTAAAAATATATATTGTATGTTTTCTTACATAAACTTCTAGTAATGCCTATAAAAATGTTTAAATCAATTTAAAAACGTTTAAATCAATTAAACCCAACCTGTAATTAGCCTTGTACATTTTCATGTTACATTACTTGTTGCTTCATAATTGCTTAGTCAATTTTATCAAAATCATCCTACTTCAGATGTTTAAGTGTCTTGCTTGCTCAAAGGTAACACAAACCCCTTCTGAGTTTCTCTTCTGCTTCTTGAGCTCTTATCTGGGTGTTTCATATCAGCCACATTCCACTTACCATCCAGCTGAACATAAATCCCAGCCACAGCTGAAGTTTGAATCTAAAGTGCTTTATTGGTACGAATTTTAATTTCATAAACTCATAGGAATGGTGTTAGAGAGCAGAGCTGGGCACCCCAAAACCACGCTTACTACCCTTCTCCAAGGTCATTATCCATTATGGGGTCTAAGCAGACCCTAACAGTCACATACAGCCGTGGAAAAAATTAAGAGACCAAAGCACAGTTTTGTGTTTCACTCATTTCTCAATTTATGGATGTGCGTCTGTGAATAATATATATTTTTCTGCAAACTGCAGCCTGGTTCTTCACTGTTTCTCATTATTGAAGGTCTTCTTCCCAGCTTCATGGGACTTCAGTCCTGCTTCTAGTAGCCTGATACTCACTGTCCTAGCAGTGCACCTCACACCTGCACTTAATATTTTCCAGTCCTTTTGAAGGTCACTTGATGTCATCCTATGATTCATGAGAAACTGTCAGATCAGTTTGCGGTCATCTCTGGATTTAGAATGTGGCCTCTACCTTTTACCTGGCTGGTTTCTGGTCGTGCCAGTGTCTCCTGCTTTAATTTTGAACCTGAAAGCATCCTGCTGCTCTGCGTAGCCTCCTGCCAGCAGAACCACGATTAAACTATGATTTAAAAATGCAGATTTGCTTAAAAATATAGAGTGGTCTCTTAATTTCTTCCATGGCTGTATATATCTGACAATTAACTTATCCGACAGTTTCTCATGAATCGTAGGATGACATGAAGTGACCTTCAAAAGGACTGGGATACATTAAGTGGTGTGAGGTGCACTGCTAGGACAGTGTGTATCAGGCTCCTAGAAGCAGGACTGAAGTCCCATAAATCAAGGAAGAAGCCCTTCATTAATGAGAAACA
>JAODKC010000009.1:7303798-7350543 GCA_026777985.1 Mormyrops attenuatus
ACAGTGTGTATCAGGCTCCTAGAAGCAGGACTGAAGTCCCATAAATCAAGGAAGAAGCCCTTCATTAATGAGAAACAAAGAAGAACCAGGCTGCAGTTTGCAAAAAAATATATAGATTTTTTCAGACGCACACCCAAAAATTGAGAAATAAGCGAAACAAAAACTTGTGCCTTGGTATATGTCTGTCATGTTGACCTGCAGACCACTTGACCACCATCAATGGCCACTAGTAGCTGTAGGGTGGAGAAAATGCTGTTTTCTGATTTTATTGGGGTTTTTTCACTCACAAGCTACACTGAACAGGTTTTGCCACGAAGTACTTCGGGCTCACCGGTACCCTGGGAAAAACTTAATCACACATTACTACCGCAGTGTCAGTTCGTGTCTTGACTGCAGAATGACACACATTCATATACACTGGAAAAATAAGACTCTTCCCTTTAAACATTAAAGTGAAACCTGCCATGGTATTTTAATTGTGAAGTAAATGAACCTTTAAATTGGTCACTGTTATGAGCGCGCTGTGTTGATTGTCCTATCCGTCTTTCACCACTGGTCCATATCCAGCTTCCTAACACGAATCTGAAGAATTTACCAAATGCGTTTCCATAGTTGAAGCCACAAAGCACTGAAGGATTCTGGCTGTCTTTACCCAACCTCGACGTGTCAGAAATTTGTCAAATGTTAGTGCATCACAATGAATAACGTTGTATTCAACCTATAGATTTCTAACAGTATTCTCAAAAACTACTTATAAGTAAGTAAATTTAAACTGTGCATTCCCTAGAGCATCATTCATTAACTCATCCATTTAATGTCTGGTATGATAGTAATTAATAACTAACTATATAATGTGTTAGAATATTATGAACGCATGTAAGAAAATTAATAATGCACACTTTTTACAGTAATATGTGGGATTGGGAAGTTTTTAAAGCAGAATTTGTCAGTGCACTGCAGCCTATCCCGAAAATCCACTTCTAACATTTCCTCTCCAGTGGTACATATGGTTTCTGTTTCAGGCCGATCCGAGCAGCTTGGGGAAAAACGATGCGCAGCGATTGCACCAGAAGAGGGGACAAAACACGCCCCGTGGCTGTGAATCTCTCCAAGCGGTGCCCTGGACCTGGGGGGGGGGGGGGGGTTCTTGCTTTATAACAGGGCGCATAATTAAAACGCCTCACATCTGCCATAAGCACATATCATACAAAGAAAAAGATTGTCCGGACTCTAAGTAAACAACAGCGTCTTTTGTATACGCGATGATGCGTTTGTAAATCCTCAAGTAATGCTTCAACATCACTCAAATATGCAAATTTATAAGCCTCAAATAAAAACACTCGGTCTCTCCGACGAGCGAAGATTTTTAGTTATTTAAAGCTGTACGGCGTATGTCGGTAAAGGTGCAAAAAGGGAAATCCCAGCTTTTTGGTAATTACTTGTGACGAAGTGCAGTGCGCGTCTCTCGGCCCGGCTCCAGTAGGAAGGGATGCTGCGGCTCCCCGCTGGCCGGAGGAGACCTTAAAGCGAGCTGCTCCGCGGTAACCTCTAATAAAGGGCAAAGTGGGAAACGGTGTGCCGCGGGAGTAAAACCTTACAGGACGCGCGGTCTTCCGGGACACCCCCGCCTCCGGGTTTTATGACTCTCTACTTCCCAGGAAACGATGGATTGACGGTCGTAAAAAGACGTCCCTTCACAAGTGCCCGACCCAACGTCAGACGCTCGTTTCGCCGGATCGACGCGTCCATGCTTTACGCACCTTTACTTCGGCGAGAGATATCAAGTTTGTAAAGTCAGTCCAAACCAGCTGATGAAATATTTGCTAGAGGCATTCTTACCGAAAACCAGAGAAGTAAATGAGTCAGTTGCTTAAGTACCGGCGTCAACAGCGTGGCAACATCTGACGGACGGAATGAGGTTTTTTTTCATTTTTATCGCGGATATAATATTTGAAAACATAACCAACAAAGTTTTTTTCTTTAATTTTTTTTTTTAAAAAAAAATAAGATTTACGAACACAGACGAGTCAAATTGCCACGAAGATCAAAGCCGTTCATTTTGTCTAAATAACTGATTCAATAGATAATTAGTCAAAAGAAATAAAAAATGAAGATTATGGTCCGCACCTCCATGGATGACAATTTATCAGAGCAAGAAACAAGCTTTTAAATAACCTTTTTGTGATGGTTTGAAAACCAAATCATTATGGTATCTAAATGTTTGCGTGATTTCATAGTCTCATCATCTGTTTTGTTCCTTTTGTTTACAAATATAAGTATGACTCATATAATGTAATTGCTTTCACCATTTCTCTGTTTTTCATAGAGTTTCTTAAAAGTGTCTGGCATGGCGGTTCATGCCCACTCAGTGGAAGAGGCCCGTCAGGATGAATTAATATATGCACTTGCGTATCCTCCGAAGGCCTGCTCTTACCGAGTCTAGCAGTCACAGTCGTTGATGTTTAGTAATAGTAGGAAAGAGGCCAGCAGGAGCTGCTTTGGGAATAAAGCGGGTAGACTTGACATGTCCAGCAGGTCTCACGGCTCGGCCCAGACAGGTACCCATGTGGTGGGAGAATTCTGAAGGGCTGCCAGTGCGGACTGGGGAAGATGGGCAACAGGACTGACGAGTGACAAATCAAGGCTGTCACCTCGGTCCGGAAAAAAACATTCAATCGTTGATCAAAAATTTTGCACATAGTGACACCGTTCCAAAGGTTGTTTAGGTCTGCTTGATAGCAAAATAGATAGGGGTATTCCCTGTCACGGAATGAAATCCTTTCTTCCAGGACAGATGACCAAGATCCGAGGTGATCCTGGGAAATCCTGGGCAGGGGGGTGGCAACCCTATGACAGAAGTAATAAGCAGATGAGATAGTGACGTTCCTGTGGTGAGTGGCTACTTCCAGGTTTTGAATTGCATGAATTTTTAATCCAATAATTTAAGCTATCCATGAACTACCTATGTGAGGGGTCTCAAAGGGAAGGAATGGTTTATTTTTCGGTTTCCCTGTGGAACTGCTGTGAAGATGCTGAAGTTTGAGGCTTCCCTTGAGGAGATGACAAGCATTTTACCTGGTGGATTTTAATAATGTATAACACAATAGTGATGTGTGACCTCACAATGTTCAGGATGTTTACCTGAAACTCAGCAGTAACAGCCAGGTGCTGTGATGTTTACTTCTTTATAATGTCTGGTGCATCTGACCAGCAAGTATCCATAACAGAAAATTTATATACTGCTAGAGTCAAGGTGAGATGGCATATGAAGGATGTTTGGACTGTTAGAGGGCCAAAGATGGAGCAGTGGTCCAGAGTTTTTAAACCACTCGATTCATTTACATGTCGCCGGCCTGAACAAGATCACCAGCGTGAGTGTAAACTTCACAGCAACAATGAAAAATATGCAAAGCAGGCGGCAGGTTGCTGCATTGAAGGGATAGGCTAGGGTCGGGGGGGTTTGCTGATATACATGCACAGGAGGAGTAGGGGGCCCTGGGGAAATGACACCGTCGTTGTAATCAGCTATGTTGCAAGTATTGCCGGTTTATAACTGGAGAACAAGGCTATCAAAATGTACTTACAAAAACAAGCATTATAAAACACTGATTATGGCTAAATTTTTCCACCCTTTCCCAGTTATTTTAGGTCAATAACATCCTTTAACAGAAACTTATCTACCATCCACTCATCAGTCTTCCATAACTGCTTATTCTCTGCAAAGTAGTGGTGAGCCTCGGGTCTGTCCCACAAAGTGCAAGCACAAGGTAGATGCAGCATTCACTCTGCAATATGAAAAGCAAGAAATGCAGTAAATCTGTTGCCATTGTTGCAAAGCATATTTGATATTAAAAAAACGCGGAGGCATTTCTCAGCAGTAAAGGAAGATGATGAAATGGAAGCTTAGGAAAATGTGTAAACAGAATATTCAACCTGAGTCGAACGAAGTGGGCAGATTTCACAATGTGCTTTCACTCAGAGCATAACTGGACTTGCGTGAGAGATTTCTATATCTCACACACTCTTGTAAATCACAGTCGAACAGTAGTAACTCATAGACCAAACTCCAAACACGTATGTTTTCAATTTCAGTGCTTGGGTCTTGCCAAGACTGGGCCTGATTCAGAGACCACCCTTTGGGTAGGGCTGTACTTTACTAGCCAAATCAGCTCAGAATCATGCATGACTGGGCTGCCCTCACCACGCTACAGCCAGACAGTGTCTTCAGTGTCATTCTTTCTCACAAATGTTGAAATCTCTGTTGTTACTCTATTGTTACTCTGGTGTGACTGTCATTGGTCAATATCGAGGCTGTAGATTTGGGTATGGATGGTAGGGACATGTCCCCCATCAATACTGAGGGAGAACTGTGTGTGTTTAGGTGTGTGTCTTGGGGAGGAGGGGGGGATTCAGGGTTGATTTGCTCCCTACCAGTATTAAAACCAAGCCTATGTTCTTGATCAATATGCAACAAATATCATTTATTTCTGTCAATGTGTCATTCGTTGACAGACATTCCATATATAGAGAAGGCATTCCTGAATTAGCAAGATATACTGCACCCAGTGAACTTTAAAACATCATATAGAATGTTTTATGCTGTTAAAAGGTAAAATTGTGAAAATCAATTTTTCTAATGCAAAATCTGTGACATGCAAAATGTAGTTTAAACTGAATATAGAAAATATTTTCTTAAGTGTGACTTGGTGACAGGCATTTCTGTTTTTTATCGGTCATCGCCACCAGGTACTTATCGAACATAAACTCGGTGTACATCATGTGAGCAGATGATAAACAACAGCGCCCCCCTCAGGAAGTTCACAACCCTCCACAAACGGCAAGTTTCTCACCCAGTGGCTGATACTGAGTTGTCATTCATTTGTTCAAAATAAGGAATCCATCATGATTTCTGAGTCAGTATATGGTTAGAACATGCCACTTATCTGCTGATACAGAAACATGCCGATAAGGACATAGCACCTTTCCTGTGTAACAGAGATATCTGTGGTACCTCAGTGGATGATAGTTATGTTGTGGGTCTCCTGTTTGCTGCTGTGCGCCGGGTCAGTTATTTATTCTGCAAAAGAAATGCTTGCTTTTGCTTCAAAAGATAACCTCAGTCGTCTGTTTATAGTGCAAATAGGTGTCACCTGTAAACAAGCAACTGCAAGGATTTCGTAATAACACGGTGATTTCCTGGACTCTGGTGTGCCACCTGCTTCTAAAAGTGCAGACCGTGATGCTCAATCCAAATAAAAAGTAATTATAATAATGTATCTCTGAGAGCTTCAAGATGCACATGTAGATTCCCTCATATCCAGAAAATAAATTAGTCATGAGCGATTGACCATCAATATGTAAATGAAACCAAAAACAAAAATACAACCATTCAGAGAGAAAAGGTGATCCACAATACACACAGACCAAAGGGCCAGGAATTAACTAGCTTCACTTAAAAAAGAAAAAAGTTAGCATGCCTACATTTCTTTAAAGGCATATATACATATTCAACATTCAATGAAAGGTTGATGCAGGTGGCCAGGGGGCTTATAAATTCAGAGCAGGGGATGATATAGCTGCTGCATAATTAAGATTCTAAAAGAGAAAATGTATGTAGTCCTTTCCCAAAAACCCCCTGACTCATTTGGTGTACAAACACCCAGCCCTGCTTTCAGCCATGGGCCCTGTTAGCCTGTGGCACCACCAAGAACAAACTTGCCTGTTTAATATGTATAAATATCATCCACAGCTGGGCACCGTTAGCCTATTAACACCTAAATGTCTGACATCAAATACCCTCCTTTATGAAACCCAAATGAATCAGTACTATGTAAGCATATTTTCCCCCCAATATTATCTCTGTTGGTAATTATATATTTACAACCTTTGAATGACTCCAAGAAAGCAGTTTTAACAAGCACAGTGTGATAAGAAAAGCACGAAGGATTCAGACGGCCCTGGAACAAAATGTAATTTGTGTAATAGTGCCGTATAACATATTGCCCTACCGTTTGAAGTTTTCTTTTTTGACACATCAAAAATATAAATGTCAAAGCATGCCTGTTACAAAGCAAAGTTATGAATGTCCGCAGTATTCTAAGTCTAACAAAATACTTCGGTTTTGCGTAATCACCTTGCATTTTGTTTTCATTTTATTTTTCAAAGTCTGGCAATGGTTCACGTCACCTTGAAGAATATGAAACCAAACGTGCAAAAATATGTTATTGCACAGTAGGATCTGTCATTTAGAGCCGGGGCATTCGATAGGGAAAAGTAAAAGATATACCACGCAAGTAGTATCCTGGGCTCAGAATGACGGACCCACGGAGTGCAAAATCTAGGCTTACATCTTTCGGTGTCACCCACACAGAACGGCTGGCTGTGGGGCATCTCTGCTGAGTGAGGTACCATATGAAGACTGCGAAGAGAAGACAAGATGCCCCCTTGGTTTCGCTGGAACGAAACGCCTCAGTCTGGTTAATTTTAACGCAGTAATAATTAGCAATCAGCAAAACTTCCCCATCTGCGACCGTCGTGCGCTGAATTATACTAATGACCCTTTAAAACAGGATTAATTCAGTCATTTCTAATGACAACATAATAAGTTTGAGCAGATGCAACCGCTTATATATCACCGAAATATATTTGATATGAAAATGAATGTTACTTTTAAAAACCCACAGTTTATTTTGACTTGCAATATCAAAACAAAAGGGATATTTAAATGAATCCAGATATTTGATGTTCGTTATTTTTTATTTTTGAGGGTGTGTTACAAGCTGAATTGTTTGCTAATAAGATAACATAAACGAAGTGAAACATTTTAAGCGTAATGATTATTTGTAAGCCTTTGATCTCTGTAACATTATAATGCACTATTTAATTTTGAAATGTCAGATAAACTCTCAGCCTACTGGAGGGAATGGGAAGAATATAGGGGGGCCCGTAGTACTGGGCCTGAGCGACGCGGGGGTGTTTAGCTCATCGCTCCGGTAGATCAGCTTCATTCGTGGGTGACTGTAGACGAAGTAAGTGACTGAAAGTTAGCGTGACGCGCAAAGCTTTCGCAAACTGGTCCTATCGCCGCTCACGTGCACCTGCATGTTACTTTTTGCTGCCTGTTGCCATTAAGACAATTAAATAAATCAAATGCAGACCCATACCGCTAGGTATCGAAAAAAAAAGCCATCAACCCGAATGAGAGGACAGCAGTATACTCTCATTACACTGTACAAGCCTATAATTAGCGTCCCCATCTGTTTGCATGCAAACTTGCAATTTGCTGAATTTCTCATGTGTTTCGTATGGCACGAGCGCAAACCCTCGGCAGCCTCGGGCACATGTCTGTCGGAGTAATATAACTAATCACTGTCGGATAATCGGGACTTCGTCGCACAACCACAAAAATCTAGGCAAGATGCCATCTTTTCGCCATCCCAAAGCTCGGGACCACAGAGGTCTTCCTCTCCCCTTCTTAAACGCTCGAATAGCTATGGTGGATTGTATAAGGTAAGGGGGGGGGGGTTCAATACATTATATAACGTCATAAAACATTTCATTTAGTCGTGGGGTTACTCTATAACGCTGATTAATTACATTTAGTAAAAGTAAAAAGCCAGAAAGGTCGCAATGTCCATGCACTTAACTGTATGGGTTTTAGTAGCACAGCGTTAAAACAACTTAAAAAATGTATCCCTTTTACACGAAATCTTGTATGACCACTTCAGACCTAGAGTGGAGAAGTTTGTTTAACCGCAGCGAAGCACTTTTACCTTACCTTTAATTGACTGGTTTCTCAGTATTTCTCTTTGATGATAAATTGTGTTGCGCTGCAAGTACATAATCGCAAACATAGCACTGGAAAGTGCTCCTATTACGTGAAACTGACAGAAACATCTCAGCTTGATCAGCAATTGGCCCCGGTGGTGGAAAAAAATTAAGCATCTTTAGACACAAACAGACAAAGAAAAAAGGATTACACTCGTCCCCTGTTTATGAACAACCTGCTACGCGATTTGGTCGGAAATGCACCACGTGTGCTATATCAACCTCGTCAATCAAACCCGGTCTTGTTTTTTCTGTTGGCAGATTGCTCCCTGGGAATTTTTAAACATTTATCTAAGCATAAACTAACATATCTAAAAGATAAAATATCCTGCAATGTTTATTCTGTTATGAAAAAAATAACCAACAACTTAAGCCACTGACAGAAGATAGATCTACTGAGACAGATCCAGCGGTAGAGTGAATAGCTTCATCTCACCCCCCCCTGAAATAATCTGAAATAAATGTATTACTATTACTATTTGCATTTATATGTGTGGGACAAAATTTTGTGTGCTGGGAATAGACAAAACACAAACATTATCAAATATTCTTGACGGACTCTTAATGCGGGTGCTCCGGGTGGTCGAGTCGCTCCACTTAGTTGAAAACCGAAGTTAACAACCGAAAAAAATAATCAAGGTTGTGGAATCAAGACAGACTAAACAAGAAATCAGAGTGAGTCACATATTTGTGAAGAGTGCAACTGTCACAATGGCGATGCATGGTGCAGGCAGGAAGAGAACGTCACCATCCACTTGCGACCCCGAGACAGAGGGGTTTATTAAGAAAATGGAACACAACGCAGAAGGCGCAAAATAAAAAGGCAACAAGGCAACACCAGGAGCGAGAGCAGGCAAGGGAGCAGAGCTAACATGCAAGAATATAGCACACAATTGCTAACTAAGGAAAGGAACACAGGTAATCACTTAAATACAAACAGACAACTGGCTAATGAGGGGACAGGTGTGGCACATGAGGTAATTAACCAATAGCAAAGGTGCAGGGAAAACAGGGAACAGGTGGGATAAGAAAACACACTAGGGGCTAGTATGAAGACAGAGGAGGAAACAGGATGGCCAGCAACACCTGCTGGCCAAACGGGGAAGAGATATGAAGGACGGGGATGGATGGGCACTGACGCCGACATTAACATGTGACTGCATTGCATAAATAACTTATCGTTTTTCAAAATTGTCTTTTATTTCTTAATGCTGGAAATCTAGTGTAAGTAATACTTGCAGGACATCAAGGTCAAATGGTCTTAATGAGATGAAGACTTAATCAATAGTTATAATTTATCCACTTCATACTCATGCACCACACTTTTTTCTTTTCCTCTGTTTTTTTTGTTTTTACTTTCTCTTCAGTGTAAATTTCTGTTCCATTGCTACAGTCCTTCAATCCTTGATAAGTGGTTAGAAGATGGATGGATGGATGGATGGATGGATGGATGGATGGATGGATTTTGTGCAGGGAGTGCTTGGTGCACACCTTGCCTAGCTCTCGGCTGGAAGGTTCACTTCCATGTGTCAGCATGTTGTGGAGCCCCCATCTGGATGACTAAAAGAGGGAATAGGTGCAGGTGAGGGGAAGTAGGAATTCCCTGACTGGCTGAGACAGATGCCTCAAGGTCTGTGGCCGTTTCAATAGTCATTTGGAATCAGTTCTGCAAAGTACTCGCTTAAGGGCGGTCTGAATGTTGCACTCCAAAATGCTTCGTATTAAATGTCTCTTGATAAACTACATTTAAGTATGTGGTTTCCTGGGAAGTTCATTAAGAGGGAACTAGGGTTTGGTGGTAGACTATAAAAACTGGGATATAAACAAACTGATTGAAAATAGCAGATTAAAGGTAATGAAACATAACAATGACGGGCTGGTGACCTCACACTCCAGCTCTGTGTGATGTGGCCTGGTGGCTTAGCCCACCTAAAAAAAATAAATATAAATATCGCAGTATTTATTGCAAAAAATTTCAAATATCCCAGTGTTCATTTTTTCCAAAATTGTGCAGCCCTAGGTCGCCCGGGGGTTTCTGTCACATATCCTGTCTTCAAATGGCTCGCACGATTGAGAGGGGTAACATTGACCTTTAATGCTGAAACACAAATTGTCAGTTGCATTCCTAAACGAAGGACCACACGCGACATCTTCATTATTATTCATTTATTAATTACTTGGGTCGTTATATGTATTATGTATATAAACGATATATAATCTTCCAAATCAAATCATTGCTAACTGTAGTGTTACTAATAATGTCATTATGCCTGAGCTTGATCTGTAATGTATATAGTTACATACAAATAGCCTCAGGCTCATTTTCTAATATCCGTTTCAGCTACTGTATTTCAGCAGAAATTAAATAGGAGAGCAGTATAAGCAGTAGCCAGGACTGGAGAAACCTCCGAGACACCATGACTGAAACAGTGTATACAGACAGCGTGACATCAACTCCACACTTAAGTGTTTATGCAGAATTATTGCCCACACCATCCTCAGGTTAATCTGACATTACTACTGTTTGTCCGCCGCATTTAATTGAGCACAGTTCCAGAAACATCTGATTGCTGTTATTGTTTTTGGATGCCTCCTTTTGTTCATGCCTTCCTGAAACCACTGAAAAGTGGCTGGAATTTACGTTTATTTGCCAGAACCTTTTTTTGGAACACAGATTGCTTTTTTTTTTTAGGATTCTCATTTAAACTGACTTGGTGTTTAAAAAATCTAAAGAATACTTTTTTAAAATAAAGATTTTGCATAAAAATGTATGTCTGACAGCTACCTATACTCTGATTAAGTGCATGTTTTTCTACATGGAAGTGTGCGTGCTTAAAGGATTTGGACTAAGGTGAAGTTGGGTGGCCTTTGTATTTTAGGGTTGTATGTTTTTCTTTGTTTCAAAAGGAGCGGAAAACACAGTTTTATCTGACTTTAACCAACGAGGGGGAAAAACAGACCTCACTGAAGCAGGACCACCAGGCCTCTCCGCTGAAGTTGTACATCTGGAATTAACAGAGGCATTACAGCCAGAGCTTTCCACTGTGGCTCACAGTGGCCAGTGAGAAATTCTGCTCATAGTGGTCTAGAATGCAGCAGAACCCCTGTCCTTATATGCATTAGCACTGCGTCCGCCTGAGATGTGTCTTTAAGCACAAAATGCTGCTTTCATGCTTTAGGGTTATGCTCTGGTGATCGGTACCACAGGGCTGTCTGAACGAGGGAGGAAAACCTGAAAACTGAGAAATCACACAAGAAGAAAACGAAAAAGTGTCAAATAGCTGATTTTCTGATAGCTCTTTTTGCACTAACTGGCCTTCTGAGCAGTGATAGACGTTTAAATCAAATAGAAGAGGACTAGCCATGCTCCAAGTCAGGGAGAGAAGGCTCAACCCAGCTGATCTCAGAGTGATGGTGCGCGGCGGGGATGGGCCATCGCTTCACAAAGGGCACCTGCTGCACTAATACCTGTCACCCTCTGTGGCACGAGATCCAAGAGGACAGTGCTGCTGGGACATCCATATAAATCAGGGGTCACCAACCTTTTTGAAACTGAGAGCTACTTCACGGGTACTGAGCCACACGAAGGGCTACCGGTTTGAAACGCCCTCCTAAACGTATCTAAACTTCATGTATAATAAACATGTTTTAAATGCTTTTTTTAGATATCGTCATTTTCAAATCTATATAAATGCAAATGTGATTAAAGAAGAATAGCAACAGGATGAAATTACATTTTAGATGCTGCTCACTGGTGAGTTGTGCTATTTTGAGAACAGGTCCGCGGGCGACTCATGTGGTCCTTGGGGGCATCCTGGTGCCCGGTGGCGCCGTGTTGGTCACCCCTGTTATAAATCATACATCTGATGCTGTATCGTGATTTCTTATAAATGGCAGAAGGAAGTTTGTCCATTGAGACTCACAGTTATCCAGCCATTTGTCCTCAGAGCACATAACTGAAAAAGGAAGAAAGAAAAATTATCATGTAATAGAAATTTTAGCCTGAATATTCTGTTGTTATTTTGGATGTTTTAAGTAAATTGGATATTATGCTGGACGGGACATTACTTTATGAAAAAAAAACGGAGCAGGAGAATTTCATGTTGGCTAAGAAATCCCACAACGAAACTATTATTAGCCTTAGTGAAGTGTTTATCGAGGGGTTTATGAAACGGCGGTCAATTAAATGAAGTTTATTATAATGCACATTTAATTCTAATGGCATATAAAACAAAATTTTGCAGAGAAAATATAAATATGAGAATGGTAATTGCTGAGTTTTTAAGCAGTCATTGTGGCACAAAACAGTCCCAATAGGGATTTTAATGTTTGTAAAACATTAAAAATGGTGGAGTTTGCATAGAAGTGACTAAAATCCCAGTTGGTTTGAATGCAGGGTGCAGCGATGCGCCTCTCATTTGGCCCAGGCAGTAGTAGCGCCTTGACATGACTTTGTGTCTATGCCGTTCACAGCACTGCCTTGTCTTTTCACGATGTGCTGCGGCCCACACCCTTCCAGAGCTATGGAGACCCACCCCCCACTGTGGAACTTGCACCTCTCCATTTTCCCTGTCAGCTGGCCCGCCATCAGTCATCACCTGCACTCTGTGTTTGGGAACCTGCGTAAATCAGACTTTTTTAAACAGCAACATGCGAAGGGTGGCAAGGAGGGTGGGTGGGAATCGGTGATGCATCACACCTCCTGGGTCAGGGGTTAGGATATAAAATGTGAGCCCTGTATCTGAATGCTGTGAAGAGCTTGGGCTGAGAGGTGGGGGCCTCCTTACCCTGAGTGGGGGCTTGTTCTGACTTCATTAGGCGGCAGTGATTAAACATCTGGAGTGGAGAACAACACTGTAGTCACAGGTCAAGGTAACAGCTGCTCTGGGTAGCGTCAGCGTGGCCCCCTCCCCCCCCAATATGCGCAGCCTCCCACAAACACAGGCTACCCACGGACTGCCAGTTTGCATGCTTGCTTGCGTGCGAGCCCGCAGCGATGCGTGCACGCCGCGTGAGAAGCGCAGAAATTTGTGTGTAAAAAAAATTGATGTTGTAAAATGGAAAAAAAAGAAATGGGGAACGCCAAAAGTGAAATGTTTAGTCACGCATCATTTATGGGCTGAGGTAAGAGCACAGTCCGGGTCTGTGCATATGACCCCGAGCGATTTCTGGCGCGGCGCTGTGGTAAGTCAGCAGCCTTGTGTGAGCACTTAATTGAAAAACAAATTTAGAGATACATAAAATCAAGTAACATGCTGTGAAATGCACACAGAATCTCGTTTGCCAAATGCCATGCTGAAAACATCTAAAATGTTCTGGTAATGTTTAAGTAACTGTCAAAAACAAGATTAGTTTAACTGTATTACGGTCATTAGGTTCCGCATAAAACGGTTTTTGGCAAAGAAAAATTAAACGGCAGATAAAGCCATGTGTATAAATTTCTGACAAGGGAATAATATTAATATGCAAAGTTTTTCATAATGAATCACAAAATAACTTCTGACAACACAACTTGAAAGGATAGCCCCGTAATGTTTATGAGTTCTGACGCAGAGCAATCGGGACTTCAAAGATGCATTGATCCTTGCTAGAGGAGAGCAGAGAGGTTACTTATGCTAATACAACCAAGAGACAAACTCAAGGAAATACAGGCTGGAAGGAAATACAGGCTGATTACCCCGAGCTGATAGCTTTACTGTGTGATTATATGCCCCGACATTGAGAAAACAGTCGTTTTCCCATGTCTCCAATTTATTAATGACATTGTCATAATAGAGCTTTATCTTCCAGATGGGTTCCGTTTGTCTGATTAGACAGAATTATGAGGACTCCAACGTTAAAGACGGAACTGAAATTATTGCTCCCCTCCAAAAAATAAATGCAGGCATTCCGCAGCCACTTTTCTGGTCTTTGTGTTGACAGGCGATGATGAACTGGAATCGAAAAGCAAAATTACAGCGTAATCAGGATCAATCAGTAACCACCGAATGCCTTACAAGAACCGTCTGTGTGCAGCATCATTGTTAATACGGAGGTCAATTTTATATAATGCATAAAAAAGCTTTTTGTTGTGATTTGTGGCTATTAAAAGCTTTGCAGAATGTTTAGAATTCCAAACGAATTAATATTAATGCATGACAATGTGTATTTCCCAAACTAACAAACATGAAGTATAGACGGTCTAGTTTCAGAATGAAACTTAAAGACTAGCATGGTGGCATGGACATCAGTGTTTACTCCAGGGTACAGCTCCGTGTGTCTGTTCCTCATTTCCGCTGAGCGGTTCCCGCATCGTGCACGGGGCTCTGTGGCTCGCGTGTATGCGTGCAGTTGGTGCTCTTACGGCTGGCCTTGAGCGATACAGGCAGAGAGAGAAGGAGATAAATGGGGCCTCTGCAACGCGTCGGCTTTCAGGGGCTCGACGGGATTGAGCTGGCAGGGAGCTTCCAAACAGCACCGCTGCAGGAGCGGTCCGGTCCGAGCGATCTGGTGATGAAAACATCACCGTTAATGGAGACGTGACCGAAAAAATATTGTCCATTTGGCTTTGCGCTGATAGATGACAGCGGCCCCATTGCGGTTACGCTATGAAAACAGGATACGCTCTCGTTATACACTACGATCTGAACATGATTCCAAATTTCATTCATTTTATTTATTTAGGCTATGCAGGCGTGCCTTCCGGGCGGCACGGTGGCTCAGAGAGTTGTTGCCTCACACCTCCGGATTTGTGGCTTTGACTCTAGACCCAGCTCTGTGTATGCAAGTTATCCTTCGGAAATGTTCTGTTTTTCTCCTGGATACTTGGGTTTATTTGCATCATTAAATTCCGTGATGTCCAGGGGAATCAGTGACCTAATTTACCCCGCATATATGCGCACTGTATTGGACTCGTGTACTCTATAAGCGTTCACGATGCTAAGGGTGGCTGCTGAGAACATAATTATACGGATAGCAGTTTAAAACAGCGATTGTGATTAGCTTACCCTTTTCTCGTACATGCATATGACGTTACAAAGTAGGCTATACCTCTTAAAAACATACACATATTTAAGTAGTCGGATGGAAGATCCCCCTCCTTTGAAATAAAAGCAGGTGCGTTTTTTCTTAGCAATTAAGTTGTTCACCACAAATCTAAAATTTCCAGCAATTGAATCAAATAATGGTCTAAATTGACGCCAATAAAACGGAAATATAGCAGCCAAAGTTATAAAATATATACAAAGAAACTGAAAGAGTACGCTGAACCAGACCCTACAGGGTTAAATATGATTTGGGCTCTTAGAGTTGTAAGAAACTTGCACTAGTTTCTTAGAAATAAATTGTTTGTGCCAAAATATGCTCCAGTTGCATTCCAAAAGAATGACTTAAAGGGTAAAACTGATATAACCAGACCATCCCGCTGGACCCTGTCAGAAATTGAATTCATATTCCTAATGTGACAGGGAAAAGCTGTTGTTATAAAATCAGCTTTATAGTATCGAACCAACACGTATGTGTAAAGGAAAAATCCACCACTTTTAAATACGTCAACCAATGGCAGGTAAGCTGAAATTAACAAGTGGAAAATCATTTAAACATGGGTTACAAGGTTTATATGTTGAAATAAACGCTTAACGATAAACACTTGTAAACTATGTAGACCTATTATTAAATTGTATACGGTTGATTTATCAGACCTATTACTATGCATCAATTAGCTCTACAAGAAATATGACTAGAAATAGTTTACATATAGCACACATATTTCACAAAAAACGTGCCTTCCCCTTTAAAGATTGTTTATCTGAGTAATATTGTTATAATGCATTCCCCTTTAAAGATTGTTTATGGATATTGTTATACAGAACCGTAATGTAATGGTGTAAGAGCGCCACCTAACGGTTAGTGATATTGTCGATTGGAAAACAACAGGTGCTTTTCAAGATCCAAGACTCTCTCCTTCCTTTCATGCTGGTGTTCGGCAGAAGTGAAATAACATTCTCATTGGTCAAGATGCTGCACCAGGTCACATACATTAAATGTACAGGTAATCCCTTTTTCTCATGTAGGTTACATTCACATTAGGGTTTTCATTCCCAGCCTGGCTCTATATGTGTGGGGTTTACATGTTCACCCCATGCATTGTGGGGTTTCCTCCAGGTTCTCCCGTTTCCGTCACAGTCCAAAAACACATTAAGGTGATTTGGAGTTACCAAATTATCCGCAGGTGTGAATGTGTGTGAATGGTGTATGTGTCCTGCAGGGATCTTCAACCTGTCCGTACACATCCGTGGGAAGATGGGTCTATGTCTGTGCCAAAAAAGGGGAGAAAAAAGCCATATATGGCTTATTTTATTATGGTTTTATATCCATAAAAGCCTGTTCTCAACTAATGTGGCGAATGCACAGAAATCCATTGTTTTATGAAGCTTTATGAAGATGAAAACAGAACTCTGTGTGTGTGTGTGTGTGTGTGTGTGTCGGGGGGGTAAAGGACAAATTTATCAGCCGTAGGGGGGCTCTGTCAAAAAAGTTTGAATACCACTGGCCTGGTGGGTGTGTGCTGGGTCTAGTGCTGCACGCATTGCTTCTGGGGTAGGCTCCAGAACACTGCGACCCTGCATTGGATCAGCAGTACAGAAGATGGATGCAAGGTTGCCGACTCTCACATGACTGGTGTGACACTCACGCTTTCAATCTCTTCTGCTCACACAAGAAACCTTACAGCAAATCTATGTTATTCTAATCTATGTTATTATTATAAACCTAAAATTTGCTACATCAAAAGCTGGTAGTTTGTAAACCGTACATACTGTTTACAAGGTACTAAAACTGTTACATGTATAGCCTACATGTACATGAGAGTGCATGTTTGTGCAAACTGGTCTTGAATTGAAAATCTCACTCCAACCAACTGACTAAAGTTGGCAACCCTGTCAATGGAAGAATGAATTAATGAACAAACACAATAACATGTATAAAATAAAAATAAAATGATATTTAAATAATATACCTAAAGGTATCCTAAGATCTTTTTTAATATACAACGATAACGCACATGATAGTAGGTTCACATATACATTTAAACCGTTTATAAATCGTCGAACTGTCACAAATTAAATGCAATTTTAAAAAATAGGCCTGATGTCATAGGCCTATATTCAGAGGTGGAAATTTCAGGTCCAGAAAGTAACAATCCAGACCGTGGTTTTGTTTCAACCAACCTGTTGAGTACTCTGTAACTGTGACTCCTTGCGCTCAACTTGTTGGTTTTTTTTTTTATCCGGATTTTTTATTTTCTGGACCTGAAATTTCCACCTCTGTCTATATCAGAAAAAAATGCTTTATTGTGCAACTGTGTACATTGAATGTTTCCGGAGTTTGTGAATGAAATATTCTACTACTGCTTTTGTATTAGAACGTGCTTCAGTTTGATTTAGCAGGTGAACAGGTAAACAAGATCAGCAAGATACGCATGGCTGTAGTCATCAATTTTGAGCAATATCATCAGTAGTTACTGTATTTTTCAGCAGGCAGAGGACCTAACGCGGATGACTACAGAGCATGCTGAGTAAACGGGTCCCAGACGCGTTTCGGGAGCTTGGCTTGCGGAGAAAGATAATCATCTGAAGTGTGCATCGCTTTTAAATGGAAACTAAATCAACTAAATCAATAGATAGCTTCATTTTTCTAAAAACAGAACTATAATGACCTGTTAGATATAATGAAATGTATGAATTTGCAAGCATAAAAAACGAAATGCCGTTCCCCCCAGACCAGTGCCGCGTAAACAAATAACACAATAACAAGAATTCAAAAAATACACGCCTCAAATTTGTCAGTTTTGATATTTAGTCATCCATCCAGTTTACATCAGTTAGTACATTAGATTATATCCTAACGCAGACTTTTAACCGTCTAGCCACCTGCCTTTATTATTATAGGCCATGTTTTTCCTTTTCTTATCGTGGAGAACTATCTCAGGCCGGTTCGCTAATATGGATCTATCGGTGTTAATTGCCATATGTCCCACATAACTGTGATCGAGGCACCGATGTTTGTGACTGCTTGTGGGTTATAATAATAATAATAATAATAACAACAGTTGTTTGTTGTTATAATGCAACCTAGGACGAGTGTGAAAGCAAAGCTGGATGGATGGATTGATGGATAAATGGCTGGATAAAAATAGTTTGCTTATCGCAGAGGATTCTGGGAAGTGCTGGAGCAAGATGTCTGACATGGAGGATGATTTTATGTGCGACGATGAGGAGGATTATGATCTGGTAAGGAATGACTAAAGTGACGTTTTTAATGTTTTTTTCTTACCCTCCTTTAACGGTTTTGCGTTTTCAGAGGGTACATTTTGCAATATAATTGTCATGACTGTTTTGTGCAAGCCTCAGTTCATTGACACTTCAGTGAAATAAAACATCCTGGGTAAACGTCCCTAAGTTGCCATGCTTTCGACTCACTGAGTAACTGTCATATTTTACCATAATAAGAAAACGAGGTGTTTGAAAGTAAGTGTTTCTTAGTGTAATTTACCAGTTAGTTAGCAAACGCTAAATGCGGCTTGCTAACCGGAGGGGCCTTTGCAGTGATGCTCGTTTCTGTAGCGTTTGTTTTGGGTTATTTTTAGACGTTTTACATATCGTTTACTTTTGAAGAGCGTTAAAACTAATCCTAATGTATCTGTTTATGTGGCTTTTATAAGCCCACAAGTCGCTGAAAGGGGGATAAACAGATCAGCCCTCTGGTTAGGTATTTACATTTATTTGCCGGGTACTTTTATCCAGACCTAAGCCAGAAAAGCCTGCGGTCAGGATAAGCCGCGTCCCGGTGCCCAACAGTAATATAATATCTCTGCGGACCACGGGATTCGAACCAGTGACTTTACCAGGGCTGCCAACTTCGGTCAGCTGGCTGGAGTGAGATTTCCAATTCGAGACAAGTCTGCACACACATTTATATCCATTTAACCGTTTTATTGCCTTGTAAATAGTCTGTATTGTTTGAAAACTACCCCAACGCTTTTGATTCATTTAATTTTAGGCTTGTAATGGATTAATACATATTTGCCGTAAGAATTCTTGCACCCACTGCGGTGCACAGCCACCCATTTATGTGGCTTATGATCTCTGCCCAGAATGTGCCGTAGTTTTTATATTTACACGTTTTAAAGTGCAGTATGACATTTGCGCACTAACCTCTACCACCTTGGAGCTTATGAATGAATGAACTGTATTGTCATTATGCTTAACAGTGTAACAAGAAGCATTTTGCTACTCTGTGCTTAACAAAAAATAAACTGTAACAATGACAAAAAACAGGAATACAATTAACCAGGCGGAACGAGGGTGAGTACAGGATATATTTAGTATTTATAATAAATTATGAGATATACAAAATGCGGATGGTTCCTGAGGTAAGTTATGGATGCAGACAGTACCATGAAAAAGAAATGGTCATTTATATGTAGGAAGTTTACAAAGCAGTGTATCCATACAGATATTGCAGATTTGGTGCATGGACAATATTGTAAGATTTGACCAACCAAGGTATGCATAAGTGTGAGTACATTAACAGCTCTGGGAAAGACCATGTGACCGTAAAGTCCGCAATGTCTTCCCGGACGGCAGAGGGACAAGCTGTTGATGCTTTGGGTGTTGGCGATCTCTGATGATGCGGGCAGCTTCCTTCACATATTTCCTGCCATAGTTCTCATTGATGGGTGTCAGGGCAGTCCCAGTTACATGCCATGCCGTTCTGACCGCACAACGCAGAGCCTTGAGGTCAGATACAGTGGTGGTACGGGCTCACGGTGACTCTCAGAGCAAGAAACGGAGGGCAGTGTGTCACCTTGCATTAAGCTAATACGAAGATTGCATACAAATCAGTATTTCACTTGCCGGGTCAAAAATATTTGCTTTCAGATAATGTGACATTTTGGATTATTTTTCATTTATATCTCTTTTTGTTCTCTTCTTGTAGGAATACTCCGAAGACAGCAATTCCGAGCCAAATGTGGACTTGGAGAACCAGTACTACAACTCCAAAGCTTTGAAAGAAGATGACCCCAAAGCAGCTCTCAGTAGCTTCCAGAAGGTGAAATGTGAACCCCTCTCAAACTCTTATCTGTCTAGCTGTAACTATACTGTGCAATTTTTAAATTTTTAAGAAGATTATATTAATGAAGTGATGTTTCTCCATTTTATAGGTGTTGGAGCTTGAGGGGGAGAAGGGAGAATGGGGATTTAAAGCACTTAAACAGATGATTAAAATTAACTTCAAACTGGTAAGTGCACAGAAATCCAAATAACAGTGCTTCATTTTTCTTTTCTGAAGTTCTTGTGCGTAATATGGTTAATGTTTACCTTTCTGAAATTTGATTATCTCTCCTGCCCAGACCAACTTTCCTGAAATGATGAATCGATACAAGCAGCTGCTCACTTATATTCGGAGCGCTGTCACCCGGAATTACTCGGAGAAATCCATTAATTCCATTCTGGATTATATTTCCACATCTAAGCAGGTATGGACTGCAACTGAATGCCATAGATTGACTTGTAAATCTGCCAAAATCCTGGTGGTGTTTGAGGTTTTCTCTTCTCTTTTTCTTATTGTTTTCTGAATATGTGTGGACCGTTTTTAAATAATTTTATTCTGATAATATGGATTTCTCAACGAACCATGTTTGCAATTGTGGGTAATAAGACGCAGCTCAGAGGCCTTGGAAAAGGGAAGCTTGGGGTCAGGGATCTGGGCGCCGTACAAGTGAGGGAAGCTTGGGGTCAGGGATCTGGGCGCCGTACAAGTGAGGGAAGCTTGGGGTCAGGGATCTGGGCGCCCTACAAGTGAGGGAAGCTTGGGGTCAGGGATCTGGGCGCCCTACAAGTGAGGGAAGCATGGGGTCAGGGATCTGGGCAGCCACTGTCCCCTGTTAGGGTTATTGGTTTCCCTAAGGGTCCACCAGTGATATTATTATTCTGGTAACCATTGGATTTCCAGTCCAGACACAGGTACTGATCCTTATTGTAACCTGGCCAGTGGGTTATGAGTTTATGTTTGTAGTAACAGCACTGTAACAAGCATGGTTTATTCACAGATGGATTTATTGCAAGAGTTTTACGAAACCACTCTGGATGCATTAAAGGATGCCAAAAACGACAGACTGTGGTTCAAAACGAACACAAAGGTACACTCCCAGTTTGAAAATAAACATTATGTTTTCTTTAAAGAGTTGCTTCAAAATGGTTTTATTAACTCGCCTTTTGTTTTTCTCCCGCCCGTCTGTTTTAGCTTGGAAAATTGTACCTGGAGAGAGAGGAGTACGGAAAACTTCAGAAGATCCTCCGACAGCTACACCAGTCATGTCAGGTAAAGTATCACAGCATGGCTCCTGCAGGGATTTGAACCCACAACGTTTTGACCCTCCCCTTTTTGAAGTATGGTCGGCCCTCCGAATCCGCAGGTTCCACATCCGCCGATTCGGCCAACCAAATTCAAAAAAAAAAAAATTTGCCATGTACCAATCACTACACTTAATCCACGCAACTTAAGTGATGTGTAAGCATCCCCCACCGTAGCCTGTATCTGCACTGAACATAAACTTTTTTTTTTCTTTTCATTCCCTAAACAATACAGTATAACAATTATTTACATTGCATTAGGTATTATAAGTTATCTAGAGAATTAAATCTCTATATGGGAGGATGTGTGTAGGTAATATTCCAGAGCTCCCCAGTTCCGGTCGTGGAGGACCAGTCTGCGACACAGTTTGCAGGTTTCTCTGCTCCTTATTCAGCTCACCAGTAGGGAAATCTGGAAACTGTGTCACAGACTGGCCCTCCACGACCGGAACTGGGGAACTCCGTTATATGCAAATGCAGCACCATTTTATATGAGGGACTTGGGCATCTGCGGATTTTGGTATTTGTAGGGGGTCCTGGAACCGATACCCAGGGATGACTATTATTCTGTGGTCTATTGCATTGAATGTACTGAACCATGCTGTGGTTTAGACTGACGATGGGGAAGATGACCTGAAGAAAGGAACACAACTTCTGGAAATTTATGCTCTTGAAATTCAAATGTACACGGCGCAGAAGAACAACAAAAAGCTGAAAGCCCTCTATGAACAGTCCTTACACATCAAATCTGCAATCCCTCATCCCCTTATTATGGGTGTCATCAGAGGTACGGTCTCCATAAAGTCCTCTAACTTACATTGGTCATGTAAGTTATACTGAAACATTACAGCTGCTGTCATTTACTTTGATATTGTACATGTAATGTTTTAACATTTATGTAAGACGTGTTGTATAACTTAAGCAAGGCTGTCTTCAGGCTACAAATTAATAGCCCATCTCTTTGGGGTCTTAGTGTTTGTATTATCAGTTTATTTTTCCACTTTGTGAGAACTCTTTTGACGTTACTCGCTAGGTGCCCTGGAGAATCTTCAGCCTTGTACTATAAAGATTGTATTTTTTTTTTTACCCCTGGGTGTCAGTTATGCATTGTCAGTCAGGGGTATGACAGGACACGGTTTTGTTACTGGCACATTTCCTCATAAACATGACCTGCTAGTTCAGCTTGTTGGTCGATGTTTCGGTCTCATAGCTTTTCTGCATAAATTCCACCTCAATCCAACAGGTGGAGCCACTGAGTTAATCTAAATGAGGGAGAGACAGTGATAGTTTGTGCTTTGCACATGGTATCTGGTATCTTTGTAAGTGACACATGATTCCAGTGAATACTTTTTTCCTCCATGCTTATTGCTGTTGCCTTCAGCATCACACAGATTGATGTTAACGTGCCACTGATTTTTTTTTTTTTTCTCCCTGCTCTCCTTAGAGTGTGGGGGTAAAATGCACCTGCGAGAGGGGGAGTTTGAAAAGGCCCACACAGACTTCTTTGAAGCTTTCAAGAACTACGATGAATCAGGGAGTCCCAGGAGAACCACCTGTCTGAAATATTTGGTGTTAGCCAACATGCTGATGAAGTCAGGAATTAACCCGTTCGACTCTCAGGAGGTAGTATGGATTCCCCTCCTTACATTTATCTTGATCTGTGTCCCCCCCCACTTGTTAAGGCTTGTTATTGGTCATCCTCACAATTTGTATCCTATTAATGATGTTTTACAGTTCTGTCTAAATTTGTTCTCATTTTTTGTGCACCGTAAAACATCACCCTTTATTTTTTTCTAAACTCCATTCTGTGCCAGTCTACTCCATTACATACTCCTCAATTCCCAAAACAGACTTCCTGGTTAGCTGTGAGAGCTTTGTGGAGCAGAGGGATAGGTTAAATTGCCCAGGATGATCTAGTTTATGGAGAGTGGGGGAACAATATTTCGGAACATTAAAGCTTGAGAAAAAAAAAAAAGCTTTTTGTTTCTTCTGTGTGTATTTTCTGTGTAGGCTAAGCCCTATAAAAATGACCCAGAGATTCTTGCAGTGACAAACCTAGTAAGGTAAGAATTGTTTTTTTAAATGTAGTATTTATTTAACATGACATTGATAAAATATAATTCTATGATGAAACTATAACGGATCCTTTTTTGATTGAATGACATTTTTGAAAATAAGTATAAGATATTATTTTAAAGACCATTTTTAAATTCCAATTCAACCTTTTGAAATCTGGCATCTTTTTCAGTTTTGGTGTGCCTTTATAATTTAGCGCTTAGTCATGCCAACTGAGAAATTTAAGCTCCTAAACCTTTATATCCAGTGCCAGAATTTCTGTTTTTGTCAAATGTCATTGCTTGAAAGAGAAGCGATGACAAGTATATCACAAATCTTGATATCAAATGCAGAAGCATTTTTTGTAACTGTTTTTCCACCTGAAAAATCTTGCAATTATTTTCCTTTCATGCATTTCACACATTTGTTTTACTGCAATAAAAAAGTAGGTTACATTTTAGTTTCTAGAATGTATGTTTTAATTTTTCAAAATGGCAGTATTTTGTGTTTTGAAAAGTTTTGAAATGATTTTTTTTCCTTCCACAAGTGCCTATCAAAATAATGACATCACAGAGTTTGAGAAAATACTGAAAACAAATCACAGTAATATAATGGAGGATCCCTTCATAAGGGAGCACATCGAGGGTAAGTTTATGCAGCCTTTCACATTTTATTTGTGCATTTCTGTTTATGCCTGAAATTGGGGGGGGGGTGGGGTTTGATGTTGGAATTTGTTGTACATATTTAAATGATGCCTGTCTTTCAGAGCTCTTACGAAACATCAGAACACAAGTGCTAATAAAATTAATAAAGCCTTACACAAGAATACACATCCCTTTTATTTCGAAGGTAAGTTAACTAAGTTTTCAGCTTTGTTTACTTGTATGATCCATTGTTTTTTTTTCCCCTTCTCATGGTTCGTCTTTTAACCCAGGAGCTGAACATTGATGTTGCAGATGTAGAAAGTTTGCTTGTTCAGTGTATATTGGACAAGTAAGTTCCCCGCCACTGTCTGTTGAGCCAGAACTTTTGTGCATTGTTGTTTGACATTGTGATAGAGAGAATAGGCTCTTCAGCTTTCCAGGATTTAGCTCTTCAGATGCATGTTTCTTCTTAGGATGAATTAAAATAATGTGGGACAGTGATTCTGCTCATCACTTTTTTTTCCCCAAGTTCTGCCTTTTTTAATTTTTTTAAAACACGTGTTACGTTCTCTTGTAGCACGATCCATGGACGCATCGACCAAGTCAACCAGCTACTGGAATTGGATCACCAGAAGAGGGGAGGTGCACGATATTCAGCGTTAGACAAATGGACGAATCAGCTTAACTCCCTCAACCAGGCCATTGTTAGCAAGCTGGCTTGAGTGACAGTGGCTGAGAAGATGGGGTCAGAGTCGCCAGGCGCCGATGCTAAATTACAGACACAGGAAAGAGCGGTTTTGCTGCCTGCTAGCACTGTCCTGCTAAGTGGTGCTTGACAGCAATTTCTCTAATCGGCACGTTTATGTTGGCGACTGTGACTTTTCAAGACAGACAGCTTTAATACTCATCAGAAAACCAAAACTCATTGGGATTGATGTTGTTTTGATATCAAGTCCTTTTAATTTATAATATTTAGCATAATGCTTTAGGCTAGTGTTTCCCAATCCGGTCCTCGGGGTCCCACAGACAGTCCACGCTTTTACCGGGAGCCGGGAGCGACCGAAAGTGTGAACCAACTGTAGGTCCCCGAGGACCGGATTGGGAAACACTGCCTTAGGCTATGAAATGACTGAAAGTCGAAATGTAAACCTGTTCTGAGCACGTATTTCCATGCATGAACCAGCTTAGTGGCTGTTCTCTGCAAAATGTCAGATGTCTAAGGGTTTCATGCCTGAGAATGTGGCTGTACTTAACAGGATGCTTGATGTCGTGATTACCTGGCAAATAGAGATTTCATACTACAAAATAAAATCGGTGTGGTTTTTACATGTATATTTCATGGAGAGAAAAATGCAGGTTGCTAGTTTCTAACTCGTAGTGTGACCTTCCTAAAAATGTGCCAGAGAATTCATGTGAGAAGCTGACTGGATATTTTTGGCCAGAGTGAGAAACGGCCCCTGAGCGCAGCAAAGCTAGTGACAACCTTACAATTGAGCAAAATATAAAGCAGATGCAGTCTGGATGACTGCACTGTCTCATGGACAACTTATACTTTCAACTGTTGGTTTTTAGGCTTTTTACTGAACATTTTTAAGATAAGCTGCCTGCAATGGACTGGAAGACTAATTCTCCAGTAGAGAACTTACAGCTATGATAGGCATGCAATGAAGTATGGGTGTACGGTGTGATGAAATCCTGAAGGATGGTGATGTTCGTTACCACCTTTACCTGCCAGTGTCAAGGTCTGGAACTTAATACAAGCTGCAGCTGGAAGCTGGGGGGGGGGGGGGCATTTTGTGCAGGTCAAACACTTGATGTCAGATGACTCAACAGTTATGAAAGAAATGTACCTGTAGATACCAATAGCACAATTTGCTTATTACCCTTCATATATGTTGACAAGTTCTTCTTTATTAATTGTCAAACCAGGTGAGTTTTGAATGAGGTAAGTTGCCATTTTAGTCTCTGACAACACCGTTGTCCTTACATCGAATACGTAGGAAGAGTTTAATACCAGGAGACAATGATTCAAATAGCATGGTCTATTTATTTATTTTTTTATTGAAGCCAAATTGATTATTGCAGCGTACATTTCCCCAAGTTCCTACACCCCAGCATTGCATTTTTCAAAGTGAAAAAATATTTCATAAAATATTTTAATCTTTATTGATTTATGAATGATACTTCCATTTGGAATTTGTAGGTGCGTGGCTTTGTTTTTACGATGAAAACATGTGTTCCCCAACTGCATATTCAGTAATCGGTAACGGCAGCATAAGGCACAAGGCAAGGGACGCTCTGGGTGAGATGCCTGTCCATTGCAGAGCACATAAATACCCGTGATACCAAATGAATAAAATACATTTAAGTGGATTAAGTCGCACTAATATTAGATGTGGTCATGACAGTAAAGCTTTTAGTCTAAACGTTTTCCAGTTATCTAGAGCAGGGGCAGCGCCAGGATCAGTCTAATGCAGCAGGAAAGTCCCCAATCGTTTTCTGGCGTGTTTTGTTCTTTATACGTATAATGTGGTTTTGTGGTCATGAATCACCAAATTCAGAGCCGCGATGGACACGGAACTAGTGTTTTTGAACGGAAGAGATGGACGGAACTTCTCATCGCCGTCGATCGCCCCTTACTCTAGAACCACCCCTGTCCTACCGTGGCTGAATTTGGGACGAATGTGAAGAAATACAGCTGGTATGTAATGATGAGAGGAACAGAACTCACAGTAGACTACATTATCTTCTGCTCTGCTGGTTTTAACCACTTCTCGCCGATTCCTCTGTTCGCTGGAGCCGAGATAACCCAGGCGACGGCTCAACGAATCACAGACCTATGCAACTCTCCATTCAGAAACGCTGGTACGGTTCCGGCTTTTTGGGCCAGTGGGGCTTCCGTTACGGCTCACGCGCTCTATTTTTTTGACCATAGAAACGCGAGCGGCGCAGGAAGCCGGATAGTTGTTGCGACTGCGGCGAAAAGGGCAGCTGGGTGTGTTTTCGCACGGAGCGCCGACCATGACTGAAACGACGACGTCCCCTTGACATTCGCGGTCTGTCTGTCAGTCAGTCGGTGTCGCGGCGCCACCGGGGTCATGGACTGCAGCGACATTAAGGTAACGGGCTCTTTTTAAGGTGTTGGCTGGTTTGGTGTTCGGTCCGCCAAACTGCCTGCTTCGCTAGGCCGTCAAACTGCACGGTCGCGTCGGGACGTTAAATTCGGCAGTAATGCCGGTGTCTTGTCACCTAGCATAGGAACTAGCAAACTCCTCGGAATTAATAGAAAGTCATTATAAAATATTCTTTTTTTCCCAACTAACTTTCTCGAAACGTTAGCAGTACAGCTAAGTAGTTGTTCCTGTAGTCGTTCGCCTGACACTGAGTGCTATGAAAAGATAACTGGTTATATACGTGTGATATTTAAATTGCCCTTTTCCAACCTCAAAGAAAACTCCTACCTTCGCATTTGCAGTGGTGTCTGATTCTAAGCCTAACCTTAACCTTAACCGCACCTGTCACCCCTGCGATGCTTCTCAAACACCCTTCACTCTCCTTTGGACGTTAAGCCTTGAGGCGATTTAATGCAGCTTTAACTTAATCATCCGGATTGTCGGCGTGAATTCTAAGTATGAATTTGTCGATATAACACACGTCCTATAAGAGCCACCTGTTGTCAAAGTCGCCGTACGTCGTTTATTCCAGTGATTTTTAAAATTTATTTTCAAACACGATCGTTTTACGTTTTAATAGAATGCATTCCTCTGCAAATTTGTTGTTGCTATTCTGTCAGATTTGTGGACTAAAATTAAATTGTTGCCAGTTAAATTGCTGTTTTCTTTAGCAATGTTTTTTCCTAAAATAAATGCCAGTAATTACATGCAGAATCGCCAGCGTGTTATACCTACGCAATTGTAGACTCTTAAAAGTAGTTAAACATTGATTGTACCACCTCCGGAACTTTGTACTCGCTTATTAGATATTTATACTTCGGCTCCCAGCTATATATGTTCTCTCAGAAACGATTTGGTTTCTTATAAGGGGTCCAAGCGACATAGCTGGATCCTTATTGTTTCTTCATTGTTTTTCACTGAATGCCTTAAAGTAAAATAACATTTAATGGCTTCTCTTGCTTGTACTGGTATTTGTTTGCTGGGATAATTAGGGAAGATTTCTGCAACGAAAATGTTATGCGGCTGATACAGTTGGAATGACGGTTGTTATGGCGGTAGCGTTTGGTTACGTGCTTTTCTTGTTTTTCTTCAGCTGCGTAAAACATTAAGGGATGACGTGTGTTTTCCAGGGGTCTCTCTCGTAGTTTTGGAAATGACACATGGGGATATGTAAGCAAAAAAAAAAAGCTGAATAGCGAGCCTCCGAGTTTATATTTGTGTATTGTGGGCATTTTATGGTTTATGTTTAGTTGCGCATTGATGAAACTTTAATAACTTGTCGTAATCCCCGCATAAAGAAAACTGGTTTACAGAAAGCTTGGTATGTGTAACTGGTGGGGAAAATCTACCTTTAACTGTTCAAATTGTAGGATGTAATATAATGGATTAGCTTTCTGTTGCACCATTAAAATGTAATGTTAATATGTGGTAACTTTAACCTAACACCACATTTGTTGTGCTTCTTAAAAGGAAAAAAGGTGTTTCAGTGCACTAGTCTTTCCATATTCAGATGTTACAAGTCTTTCTGAAGTCTTTCTTTTAGAGGACAGTCATATGGTCTGTTCAACGTGTGAGTACTGCAGCTGGAGCCGGCATTGTCTCTGCGTCCCACGGACTGTGCTGGCTCGCTCGCTTCGAACCTTGTGCTGTAAGCATAAGGAGTGGCTGCCCAGTGCGTCCGTACCGGTGTCAGCACAGCTCCGGGCCCCTACACATCTGGGGCTGACCTCAGTGGCAGGCGTACAATTGCCTCTTTTCTCTCGCGTGCTGGTCGTCTTCTGCCCCCGGGGCCTAAGACAATAGTCTAATGTCAACCAAATCGAGATCAAAATAACAGGCATTTTTGTAGCTGTGGTTGTTCAGCCTTTGACCAGCGTACACCTTGGCACTCAAAATGCATTCAAAACGCATATAGTGTACTGTACTGTAAATAGCATGGCCATTTATTCAGTGTGTTTTTTTTTTGGGGGGGGGGGGGGGTTCCATATATTGGTTAACTGTACTGGTAATTTATTGTAATGATGTCTTACTTGTTAGATGTCCATTTTAAATAGTGAGGAGTTATGTTGCAGTGGCTTGTTTCCAGATGTCTGCATTAGTGATTCAGTGCCAGGTTCATGAAAAAAAACAAGTGCACAGTTACCAAGAGCCGTTTAGACTCGCTGGCACAACACATTTTTGGGTTTTAGGAGGAAATTAGCGAAGACTCACATCATCATGAGGAGAACATGCAGATTCCACATGGAGAAAGTCAGATTTCAACATGCAACTCTGGAGCCATGAGGTTTCCCACTGAGACAACTTCCCAACACAAATCGGTCCAGAGGTCCTTTACTACATACGGATTTCTCTGACCTGGCATTTATGTAAACTCTGACCTGATGTTAGTCAGATGCCAGTTTGTCCCGTGTGTGTTACTCGCACTGAAACATGGAGGGTTTAAATGCTTCCTGCCCGTTGAATGCTCTATCAACAGTCAGCAGGATGTGGGGACAATTGCTGGCTGTCTCTGTGCTCACTGGCAGTTATACAGCTTATGCATTCAGTTTACTTGGCTTGTTTGTTTGCCTTTGGCTGCGAGCAGCAGGGATGGTCACCAAGTAGTAGTAACACAGGGCTTGTTTTCCACTTTCGTCCTCTATGCCATTGACAAAGGCACGCAAAGTGATCGTTAAACACATAATAGAAGTCTTTGAGAAGCTTCACCTTCGCTGTCTTTCACTGTTCCGCTATCCCTGTCCGAGCTGGAGGTCATATCTCTGCATATCGCATTTCTTCCAAATATTAATGTCCATTGTCTTAAAGCAGTGGTTTTTGGCTCTTTCATCAGTTACTTGTGTATCTCCATCAAGCACTCTGGAAACCGTGGAAAGTAATGACTCGTGACCTCATGGCATCCTGTCCAATCATGCTCAAGCTTCTTCAGAGTGATCCTCCTGCGGAATTTGTTTGACTTTCAGTTCCGCATGCACAGTCCACTCTGTCAGTGTCTTTCTAATTATATATGTGTGAGAATTACTATAACTAGACCCCAGTGCTTTTTTTTTTTAATGACTTATCGCTACACACCCCAGATGAGATGAATTGTTCTAGTAGCGTCACTGGAATCTCACTGGAATGTCATGTCAATGTCAATAATCACTGGAAGAACCATAATGCCCAGACTATAGGAATATCATTTCTGTTGTGATGTGCTTTAACATGCAGAGCTCACCATGCAGTCCTCAGGTTCCTCACCTTATGTCAGGCCACGATAACTTCTGAACACGTGTCTAAAGTGGAATTTGGGTATGTCAGCGATGGTGCCACCATGGATTGCGTCTAAGAGAGAGGAATTTGAGAATCAGGTGCTGCACAGTGCAGTGCCTAACATGTCGATCATCGGGGATGCTGCAAAGTGGAGGATGAGCTAGACAGGAGCAGCTCTGCTCCAAGCTGACAGAGGAAGCTTATGAATTGTTCAGGCTGACATTTTTATCTGAACCCGGAAGCAGCGTTTGCCTTCTGTGACATGCTCATTTGGGGAAAGAAGCTTCTCTCACTTATTCATGTTTGAAACCACCCTGTAAATGTTGTCAGCACTTTCCTGATAGTGACTTGTTATAAATTTGTACTGGCTTCTTTTCATACGAGAGTCTACATAAAAACACTAACTGAAAATGGCCTCTGCATGTAGATACAGACTTGATACCCGGTTTAAATTTGTGTAAATCTTACCTCTCCTTTCCGCAAGCCATGGTTTTATCTTACCACATGTTGGGTTTTGGTGTGGAAAATCTTGTTTTGCATTTAATTAACAGTTGAATAGAATAACTTTGATGGGCTTTTGCTCTTTAGTTAACTTGTTTTGGCCCAAAGTGACCTAGTAACTAAAGTTCTTGCCAGGATGGGTCATTCAGTTTTATTACTGCACTGACTTGAATGATGTCACTGAAAAGCAGTGCACCACTCCAATGTGGGTGAGCTTGGTGGGTCTAAGTCATTCTGTGTAAGTTCTCAGCAAGCAGCCTCTGCCATACCTCACACCCTCCCTGGCCACAGATGGCTGCTGACTGTGCTGGTAGAGCGAGGGTGAGGAAGTACTTTGTTTATCTGATGTTTCCATGACGGGTGTCTTTCACTGTCGCAATTAATGTCGAGAATGAAAACCATTCTCAGAAGAGGTTAGCAATCCAGCCACCTGGCTTTTGTCATTTACACCCAAAGCAATGCTGCAGGTATGATGGTGAGAATGAGGAAGATCCCCAGGACCGCTGATGGCACCATCACCCCGTCACTTTCTCATAAGTGTCTGATTTCCCTGAACTTTACCACCTTAACTAGACAAAGAGACGTCTGTGTCAGAAGCCTCCTGGTGTAAAATCCCCTGTTGTTGCACTAATAGTGATTGAGTCAGTGTGGTGATTTTTTTCCCCCCTCCATTATTTGCTCGATAAACATTGCATATGCTGATATACAGGCATAATAATTTTTAGTTGTAGTTGTAGTTTCAGAAGTCAGTTCCATTGCTTTAGGAGAGAACATACTTGTCATGTATTGGTAATGCCAGTTTCCGTAAATATTTGTTGTAGATATGTCTCTGAAATAGCAGGGTAGTAGGGTGTTTTTTGGTGTGGGTGTTTGAATCTTTGAATCACGGCTGACTTCCTTTGTTCGGACAGGATGTGAAGCTCTCGGCAGAGGTGGAGCCCTTCATCCCGCAGAAGAAAGGCCCTGAGGGCTCCGCCCTGGTGGGGATTGGTCTGCCTGTGGAAGGAGGCAGTGGGGCCGAAGCCACGCCCATTCCCAGCTATCTCATCACCTGCTACCCATTTGTCCAGGAGAGCCAACCTAACAGGTACCCAGCCCTCTGCCTGGGTATGACAAATGGGGTCCTTTGGCTCGATCTGGAGGGGTCTGGTTGAAGGGGGTGTGTCCAAGCCTCTGTTTACCCTTCTCTGTAATATCTTACATCTACTGTGTTTTTATAGTGCCTGTTTATCACTTTGTTAAATTGGCTTCTTTTTTTTTAATATGAGACATCATCGAGTAAGTCAACAGGCCAGGGAGATGTTTTCCGTCATAAAGGTTACAAGCAGCCGCACAAAGTCATATGGAAAGTGCGCACGCATGCCGACGTCCGGGACACGGTCGCGTCCCTCACGGCACGCTGCTTTCCCGGGTCCTCCCGCCCCTCGTTTCCTTCCTTCCCGTTTTCTCAATGCAAGGAAACGCTGGCTGCAGCGGAATAAAACTCCAAAAAAGAGAGAGCCTCATCCTTCCGTCGAGAGGCACGGTTCAAGCTCAGGCCACAGTCTCTCTAGCAAATGGTGGGGGAGGGGGGTACTTGGTCCTCCGCGCTTAGTGGCATGCAGGCATCCCCTCTCAGGCTGGGCCAAAAAAATCCTCTGAGCCATGCATATTCCCCACCCATATAGCCAGTGAGTGGAAAACAATGGGTAGTCAAATATCTCGAGGGAGAGGGTGTCAGCGGCATGAAAATAGCCATTAAAATGGCCTCCTATTCTTAACTCTTGACTAATCTGTGTCAGACATAAGGAAACTCACAGTACGTGAGATCAGTGTATTTTCTTGTCTTCTAACGGATCCTCTGTCTTCACTCTGGTCCTCTTCCCTTACAGGCAACTCCCTGTGTATAATGGGGACCTGCGTTGGCATGCGGCGGCCCCCACCCCGAATGGGCCGTACCTGGCCTACCCCATCTTGTCCTCGCCCCAGCCTCCCGTGTCTAATGACTACGCCTATTACCAGATCGTGCCTGCCCCCTGTCCCCCCGTCATGGGATTCTACCAGCAGTTTGCTGGGCCTTACGGCGCCCCCGTGCAGCCCGGGATGGTGGGCACACTCTCCACTGACCTTGGAGAACGGTCTCCTGGCCCAGGCCAGGCATTTGGAACCCTGGCCCCCAGAGGGAGGGGTGTCGTGCGGAGCCCTGCGCCACTCAAGGTGAGGGAGGGGCCACGCCTCAGGGGGGCACCTGCTGGACGGCTCGGGTGTCTGACCGTTCCTATCCCTGCAGCTGGTTCCTCAGGCGGGCAGGACTAAGAGGCCCCCCATGCGGAGCGTGGCGGTCCAGAAGGAGGTCAGTGCCTCTGGCCCCGATGGCAGATCCAAGACAGTGGTGCTAGTGGATGCGGCCCAGCAGACAGGTATGACCAGAACCTTGTTGGGTCGTACTGTAGAATTCAGCCCTGGTTGACCACAGGTGACACTCCCGATCCCCCTTAGACTTCCCGGGGGATGTTTCCGGAAAGCCCCTGATGGAGAGGGCCAGCCCCCTGGCGTGGAAGAACCGGGCGCGGCGACGCCGGCCCTCCCACCCAACGGAGTCATCCAGCGAGCATGGGGCCAGTGAGGCCGACATCGACAGCGACAGCGGCTACTGCAGTCCCAAGCACAACCAGGCCGGTGGCACCACCCTGCGGACCTCGGATCCTTCAGCTACTGCGGTACGGCCCGACGCCACTGGGGACTTGGGGGGAGGGGGGAGGCTCCTTTATTACAGCGCAGTCCCATCTGCAGTGGGTCTGTTTTAGGTTTCCTTTCTACACATTCTGTCCCTCTATATTTAGTAAACGGTAAGCTTTTATGGAAATATGTGGTTATTTATTTTAAATCAAAGTAATTCTATATATTTTTCTATTGTTTAGGCTGGTGAATCTGGAGCATCAACAGGTTGGCGTTTTTTGTATTATTGTTGATTTATTTTTCTTTTATATGCACCTTTAGAGAGGGCACTCTCCTCTGCACCAACCCCATGTTTCTCAGCTGTGACGTTTGTGGTTTTAGCCGCAAGTTGGGTCAATGTTGCCTCCCAGGCCACTCAGAAGTCCTGGGGTGAGAGAAACTCCTCCTTTTATCAAACAGGAGCAGCATCTTCTCAGAGGAGCTACATGCAGGTACTCAACACACAGCCTTCCCCATGGACGCTTCTTGAAATAACGGATTACATGCAGTATTGTTTGTGTAATTAATTGCACTGAACGTTTTGGGCGATATGTCTTCTTGTGAGATCCGTAAGATGTAGTTGGAGGATGTGGGGTATGGAGCTGCAGTCTGAGGCTTGTCTCTCCTGTAGGCCGAGCTCCCGACCGGCTTCCGTGGGCGTGGCGGCACCTCCTTGGACAGGGGCTGCACCCAGCAGAAGAGGCTGCAGGAGGGCACCGTGCAGGCCGGTACCCAGCTTGCCGCAGAACTGCTTTATTTTGAGGTGAGAGTGCAAAGAAGGAGACCCCTGCTTTCGTCACCAGGTGCCAGATGTTTATTGTGGTATGATAACTCTGCTGGTTGCTTGATTCAAACCCAAGTTCTGGACATGGACACAGCTTCCTAACTTACTGAGCTATGCGCCGCGTCCATGTAAATGTAGCGCTGTTTTCTAATGCTTGTTGTGTCGGAGGGTTAAGGCCGTCTCACACTGAGCGAGGTCAGAAAAAGCGGCACGAATTTGCTAAACGTTCGGATGTGAAATTTTTTGATCCGTCACATTCACAATACGAAATGTACGTAACTGATTGAGAAGTTTGCATCCCGAAATTATCATGCTGGCAAGGAGCACTACCAGCAGGGCTGAGCTGTATCTCGTTTCTTTTGAGCAAATAAGTTAAAAAAAAAAAAAAAAAAAAAAAAAAAAAAAATAAGAAATTAAAAAAAAAACATACATCCAATTCTAAAAAAGTTTTAACTTTTCCATGAACTTTTTCCATTTCAGATGGCTCTTCAGGTTAAGTAAAATTACATTTTTAAAATATGGCAACGCCTATTGTTAGTTACATAACAGGAATAGAGAAAACAGCTCTTTTTTTTAATATATTTATATTGTATATTGATTGTATACAGATATACAGTATATAAGTCAAGTAAAAATAATAATAAATGGCCACAATTGAATATAATCAGTCATGTTATAAGGGCGTAAAAAATTGAACATAAGTGAAAATCAACATAAACACAAGGTGGCAAGACTTCGGTAAGGGGGGCGCTGCCCAGGCACTGCAGGAAAATGGAACGATCGATCCACCAGCCGAACCCCCCCTCGAGCTCGGCTTCATTGTATCGTTAGGGTTTGGCCAGCACTGAATTTCGATACCTGCGACATCATTCTTGGATCTAATCAAAACTGGATATGAGGTATCGTCCACCACTACGGGCTAGTGTTGTAAACCAAAGGAAAGGTTTTCTTCCTATTCAAAAGAACACAAGTGTAAAAATTGACATACTGTTGGTCTCGTTTTTTTAATGTATCCAATAACTGCAGAAATCGGGCTCTCGCCGAAAAGAAAAGATGGAACACGACAGTGCAAATTAGTCAGACTTAGTTTGAAAGCCTTCATAGAAAGACATTTGTTTGTTGGTTTCAGAATGATGTCTTTTGGTTTTTACCTGTGAAAAAATCTTACTTGGTGTGAAATGGCCTTTAAATTGGAAATCTGGGAAATGAGACAAAGAAAATAGAGAAATTTTTTATTTTTTTTTGCCTACTGCATCTTGCTCTCCATGAGAGAGACAGATATACGTACAGGTGTAATAATATTAATTATTAAATATTAATGTTAGTAATTAATATGGTGGAATTCCTTCATAGGATGAAGAGGAGTTTCCTGAGCTTGTTTCCGGTGGAAGTGGAGGGCCTGTGTCACGAAATAAACCGGAGCAAGTCCAGGCCAAGATCCCAAAAAGCCTGGTGCGTGATTGAAGGTCCCTAAGCTCAGAAACAAAAATCATCCAGGGTCACAGCCAGGCACCTTTCAGAGCTCTGAAGCCTGCCTGCCATATGCCTCTCTGTCCCCTCAGCTGGAGAACCTGCCGGAGAACTCGCCCATCAACATCGTGCAAACACCCATCCCCATCACCACGTCTGTCCCCAAGAGGGCCAAGAGCCAGAGGAAGAAAGCCTTAGCGGCTGCTCTGGCCACAGCCCAGGAGTACTCCGAGATCAGCATGGAGCAGAAGAAGCTGCAGGTCAGCCTCGCTTGCATCCTGCCGCTTTGTATCTGGTACAACCTACCAGTCCACTCAGTATGGGTGTTTCTCAATATGTATAATTAACCGTACTTGTCTTCTCATGTATCAGTTTCATGTCATCTTCCATTGCCGAAGATCAGTTCCAATATTCATGAAAAGAAGTACAGAGGACAGTAAAACCCCCCCGATGTTGTTCTTGCCCCGCCCCAAATATCAAGGGTGCATCAGTTGCATCCTTGTGAAACAGGACCAATCCCATGATTGATTGCATCTCAAGTTCCATCTTGGGAGGCAAGTTAGCAAGACCGGTCTTGCCAAGACCAGAAGTACAATCTTTACGTTCTTTGTATTTAGAAACACCCTGTGGTTCAAGAAAAATGTAACAGATCTGCATGTGGCAGTACAGGATCCCTGTGTTTGTGTCTGTATGTGGAGTTCCGTAGGCCAGCTACATGTCACCCGTGTGCCCTGCAGGAGGCACTGACCAAGGCAGCAGGGAAGAAGAGCAAGACCCCGGTGCAGCTGGACCTGGGAGATATGCTGGCGGCCCTGGAACGGCAGCAGCAGGCCATGAAAGCGCGGCAGCTGACCAACACTAAGCCCCTCTCCTACACAGGTGCTTAGCAGGCCGGTGGGCTGTGGGTCCCATGTGGAATTCACAAAATTGGATGAGGCCAAACAAGCCAGGAATGAACATGCACACATCTAACGCTTTATAAGGGAGCCGAGATGCAGGCCCTTAAATTGAGGTCTGTCTGTCACCACGCCCCTGACTGTGCCCTGTCTCTTATGCTAGTTGGCACAACAGCTCTGTATCATACCAAGGAGTCAGGAAGGATGGGGTCAGGACAGAAGAGTCAGTCACACCTCGGACCCCACAACAGCCTGGACTCCACTGCTCCTAGGGTGAAGAGAGGCAAGGAAAGGGAGGTGCTCAAGGTGAAAAGACCCACAGCTCTGAAAAAGGTGAGCTCTCCGAGAAGGTGAAGCTTTGTGCGGTTTCCAGCTTTGCTCTGGTCTGCTGCATTATGCCTGTGCTGCCTGACGTCCATGAGACACCCGCCACTCTGCCCTTCCTGTGCTTAGATCATTTTGAAAGAGAGGGAGGTGAAGAAAGGCAAGTATTCCCTGGATCCCACTGCACTGAGAGCAGACGAGCGGGTGGACGACGAGCTGATGTTTACAGACGACCCCTCCCGAGAAGCAGTGTCCCAAGACGGTAGGCAGTGGGGGGCCTAAACTGTCTGCTTTTCATAAATCCATTAAATTTCAGTCTAAGGATTCAACTGCAGCAGGTGGTAAAAAATTAGACACGGAATGTGCATGCATGTTTATCAGAAATCTAAAAACAAAGCTCAAATAAATAATAACCGGGAAGTCTTGTCTGTTGTGGTTATGATGCTATGCAGAGAATGGTCTGAGCGTGCCCAGTGACACCTCGCTGTCGCCGGCCAGTCAGAACTCCCCGTACAGCATCACGCCGGTCTCCCAGGGCTCTCCTGCCAGCTCCGGGATCGGGAGCCCCATGGCCACCTCCGCCATCACCAAAATCCACAGCCGCAGATTCAGAGAGTAAGTGCGGTTCTCACCGTCGACCCACAGATTTTCATCTCTAAATTAGAGGTGGATGAAATTAGATCCTACCCATCTTTTCATGCATCCATCGATTTTCAGTAATCGCAAGTGATCAACTAATCGCGTACTATAAACATTTAGCACACCAACATGTCAAAAGCCAAAAGATAAAAAAACGTATCATTTTCATTCAGAGTGGGAAGCGGATTATTTTTCCGTTTACTCAAACTCGAAGTCCCTGTCTTGTATGCCATGCGAGCATGGCTTTACCGAAGACGGGCGATTTGGAGCGGCATTTCAAAACGGTGCACAAAAGCTACGAGACTGAATTCCCTGCTAATACAGCCACATGCGGCCGAAAAAGTGCGAGAACTGAAAAGTCACTTAGCAGCACAGCGGTCAATTTTTACCTAGCTGCATCTTCCCAACGCCACCGGTCCCACTAAGGTAGAGAAATACATTTATTTACCCTTTTTCAATCTGGAGAATTACCTGGATTTGTCCGGATTTGCTATGTGCATATTAACTATGTAGAAAGGCAATAGCTAGAGTAATAAGGGTAAGAGAGTAATAGCTATGGCTTCCTATTTGAACTGGTAGATCTCGGCACACTGGCCACTTGAAAAGTAGATCTTGAGTTAAAAAAAGGTTGGGCACCCCTGACCTAGACTGATTAGAATTATTTTTGTACAGGCCAGTGTCTTTGCAGTAATTTGCTGGTGAAGCATTGTATCCAAACAAAGATTTCCTACATGCAGCTGAAATGTCACAGGAATGGGTTAGTTGCCTGAATTCTTAACCCACCCAGCATATTGGGCCTAAAAGTCCATCCCAGAAATGGAAAGTGTCCTCTGGGAATGTAAATGTGGCCTTTTAAAGAGTGACTATACAATAACGGATTGTACATTGTATGGTGCCAGGCCCGCATCCTCTGTACAAAGTACAATGTATGCCACCCTTTACAGATAGGCCTTTGTTGTGTGAAAAGTCGGCAGCAGTGAGCACATTGTCCCAGCCTCCCGCGTCGTACACATTCTGCATTTGAGCCCACGCCTCTGCGTTTATGCATCGCCGTGGGATTTCAGGGACATGTTAACCATGGTCTTATCAAACTGCAGTGTTTCGTGGGATGGAGTGAGGCTCGCATCGCATAATGCGGTCAATCTACCTCTCTGTGTTCCTGCCACAGGTACTGTAACCAGGTGCTGAACAAGGAGATTGATGAGAGCGCCACCTTGCTGCTACAAGAGCTGGTGCGCTTCCAGGAGCGCGTCTACCAGCGGGACCCCGGGAAGGCTAAAGCCAAGCGTCGGCTGGTCATGGGGTTACGTGAGGTGACCAAGCACATGAAGCTCCTGAAAATCAAGTGTGTCATCATCTCTCCCAACTGCGAGAAGATTCAGTCCAAAGGTGAGGCTCTGCCCCCTCCAGGAGGAGCTGATGTCTGCCGGTGTGGTTGCCTTCTTCACACCATTTCTGCCCCCCCTTTTATTATATCGTCATGCCATGTCATTCTTTGGTGCCTTGTTTTCAGTTTTTATTAATATCTGTGACTTTATACTGTCCTGTCCAGTATTTTAGATCATTCTTAACTGACTTTATTGAAATTCATCCTTGTCATTTTAGATCTTTCCACTAGAGGGATATCAGTACATCCTTGATTTTGATCATGACTCTGACAATGTTCCGTTAAAATGGATAAAGGGCATGTGGACACATGGACAGTGACTCTCTTGATGTGTTTGATCAGGGGGTCTGGATGAAGCCCTCTACAATGTGATTGCCATGGCCCGAGAACAGGAGATACCCTTTGTGTTCGCTTTGGGCCGTAAGGCACTCGGCCGCTGCGTCAACAAGCTGGTGCCTGTCAGTGTTGTGGGAATCTTCAACTACTCCGGAGCAGAGGTAAATGGGACCAACTGCCATTAGGCAAGCTTGTCTGCTCATTCCTATGAACCTCTGGTTTTGACACACCATTGTCTCCATTCAGGAGCTCTTCAACAGGCTGGTGTCTCTAACGGAAGAAGCCAGGAAGGCCTACAAAGATATGGTGTCCGCGCTGGAACAGGAGCAGGCTGAGGAAGCCCTGAAGAACGTGAAGAAGGTTCCTCACCACATGGGCCACTCCAGAAACCCCTCAGCTGCCAGCGCCATCTCCTTCTGCAGCGTAATCTCGGAGCCCATATCTGAAGTCAACGAGAAGGAATATGGTAAGACCTTGATTTTGAACTTCTGGCAGGAATGCAGGTATCTTCCCTTTTGGGCTGTTTCTTATTGCATGTTCATTAAATTCTCTTTATGCCTTGTCCCCCCCCCCCCCTTTACTTTTCAGAAACCAACTGGAGGAACATGGTAGAGTACTCTGATGGCCTCGAGGCAGCAGAGAGTGACAGGGAGCTGAGCAGCAGAGTGACTTCTGTTGGGGGCGAAGCGAGAGCTGTGCCTCAAAAGAGCATCCCTCATGTGGCCCATATGCCACCAGCTCCTCCAGGGGGGGCACAGGCCCTGGGGAAAGCCGGGGCCTGTCTGGACCGGGAGGAGACTAAGACGGACGACAGGCTGGAATGGGCATCCCAGCAGAGCACGGAGACTGGTTCACTGGACGGCAGCTGCAGAGACCTGCTCAACTCCTCCATCACCAGCACCACCAGCACGCTGGTACCTGGCATGCTAGAGGAAGGTGAGGAGGAAGAGGATGAGGAAGACGAAGACGACGACTACGTCCCCGAACCCATCTCTGTAGAAGTCCCACCCCTTAGTAGCCGGATTGAGTCATGGGTGTCGGAGACCTTGGAAAACCTGCAGCTGGGTAAGAGCAGGGATAACTTAGACGATGAGGAGGAGGAGGAAGAGGAGGAAGAAGAAGGGGCTGGGCACAGTGAGGATGATGAGCTGCCTGAGCCAGGATTGGACCGCAAAGACCCAGCAACAGAGCCTAAAAGCATCGCATGTTAATTAGCCTGTCTGTCCCGAGCTCCTTCCAACTATCCCAGCAACCAACCAGCAACTGGCTTCCACAAAGCGCAAGTGGAGCAGTGTATGTGCTGCCAGGACAACTGGATACTCAGGAATCCCACCCTGTCCAGCTCACTTGCAGAAAGGACACTGGCGCTTCTATAGACCACACTTTCCGTTATACTTAACATTTCCGTCTTAAGTTATATCCAGAATGCCATTCCATTGAGGACCATCTTCTGTACAAACAATGCAGACAATTTCAAATAACTCCACCTTTTTTTCCTTTAATTTCTAAAACAGAACCCAGAGCTGGGAATTTACAAAAGTATGTTTAGAATTGTTCCATATGAATAGATGAACAGATTCCTGTTTAGGTTTTTTGTGGTAGTTTGTAACATCATACTGTACAAAGTTCTCTACTCTCAATTGCAGGTAAATCTGCAGTCCTCCCATTGGGTTAGCAGAGAATCATGTTAGAATGGGTTGTGCTCAACCAGTGCAGATTTGTGTTTATCCAGGGTTTTCTTTTTTATGGTTGCTAAGCAGCGGTACTTTTCAAAGCATTGGAAATGAATCCTCATAAATCTGGAAAGGTCTTTATGCCACTTTTTTGGTGCTCCAAGATTTAAAAAGCTGAAATTACAGAACAAATCTTATTTTTTCTTATTTCTTCTGAATGTGTATATGTGACGTGAATATCCTTTTAATCTATCATTTTTGTGTTGCTTAGATTAAGCTTATGGGAGGGGTGCTGTCTAATGCAGTGTTTGTGATTAGGTTAATTAATGTGTGTATGTGTTTATATAATCTTGGTACTCATGGCTGAGTCCTACAGGGTGGTTTTAGCAGTAAATTTCTGTAAATTTGCCATGAATACCAGGTCTAATTACAGTGTAGATTTCCTTTTTCTGGTTAGTTCAAGCTGTTGGGTGAAAACTAAAAGACCTTTTGAATCCGAGACTCCAGACCTCACTCAGTCCGTTTATGTCTGACTGCCAGGAAGGCGCTGTGATGGGCGCTCACAGGCCACGTGTGGTCACATCTGTCACATGTCTCTTTGGCCACCATCAGTCTGGGGGGTCTCCTCTACCCAGGACCCCCTCCCTCGTTTCAGTTTCTTCAGTTCAGTGTTACTCGCGCCCGCTTTGCTCCTTTAGTGACTTTTAATATCCTAGTTCCTTCAGCTGTGTCAATGTTATATAATGACCGTAAGTATTATGTGTGGTGGTATTAACCTTGATTAATGTTGGTTTATGTGGTTTGAGTGCTAAACTCAACCTGGAAGCTCTGTGATCTTCGCTTGCAGTTTCCAGCTAAGGATCTGGGGAAGGTGAACCGCTAAGGTGTCGTTTCACCATGACCCTCTACAGTATAAGCAGCTGGATGATTGATTAATGAGTGGATTTATTCACTTGTATAAACGGTTTAAAGACAGATCTAATAGCTTTTTACATTTTTAAAAAAATTTCTTAGAATCCAATTTGCGACAAGCATGTGTGACGGATGGCATGTGTGACGGAGGTGACCACGAGGAATCGGAGCTTGGTTTGTTCCTGAGCGGTGCCATGACAGGAAGAGATTTGCTGTACATTTGTGAATGAGAAATGAAGGTCTTTTTTTTTTTGGATGTGCTGTACTGTAGATATCAAGCTTCATGTCAGCTCTTATTGTTTTTTTTTGTCTATGCAGTTTGTGTGGATTAATAATAGCAAACGCATCATTTGCACTTTGTACATACTAGTAAAATTCTTGTATCTAATGTTAAAGGTTTGGATGTATGAAGATCCCATTTGGTGTGTCAGTCCTCTTTGTAGTACTTTGGGGATGGCTCTTGGAGACTGTCCAGCACTGACAAATCTGGGTGCTTCTCATACCTGTCTAAGTGTGACTACATGACTAAATGGTAATATGATTAAAACGTTTTAAATAACATTTCATGTCTTCAAATTAAACTGGAGAAAATGTATGCAATGGCTAAATGTTATCAATCTGTACGTCAAAGGACATGAACAACAAGCTTGTTCTCTGTTTTGAAAGTTGTGTAAGAGTCACAGTGCAATGTATCTGTGTGGCTTAAAGCTCAATCTAATAATTTTATCCTCTACAAAGTTGTTGCCAACACCCCCGGATTGGGGGGAGAAAGGTTTAAAGAAAAATTATCGGAGTTAATTCTCGTGGACAGTTGCTGGAGAAGCCTGGAAATATAAGCCGCTTTGAGCCACGGCAGGACAACTTTTGTTTTATGGACACTGTAGAAGAACTCATTATTCATACCGTATGAATATAATTACACGCCTGGCTTTTGCAGGTATGCACAATTTTATGACCCTCCCCCCATTTTTGCCCGTGGCCGCTGATACTTTTAATAATCACAGAAAACAGGAATGCCATATTTAATCATTTTTCTTATTTAATGGTGATTTATACAGGAGTGCGACATACAAGTAAACGTGACGGTGAAATAACACGTTGAAACTGGTAACGCAGCGTGTCTGTACTTGTGGTTTCCCGCTACGGCCACCAGAGGGACTCGGTGTTCCAGTGGTACGGAGCCTTTGCTGAGCCAGTTACATGTAAATGTTAGTTAACCAAACGTGTGTTAAAACGAATTTGGTTCTCAGCTTAAATCAACGGAAAAAAACACAGTAACATGACATGTGATTCTTTCACTTCAGTGTGTAACATTGGCAGGTTTTGCGTTCTAAAAAACGGCACAGATAATGGCTCGTGCAGTGTGAATGCAAATTCGCGCACTATCATCCCTTCCCATCAGGTTCCATCAATGCAGCAGTTTGAATATCCACGTTTGCTCTGGATGCCCTAATTGTTTCATCTTCATGAGTCATATGCTTTCCTGTGGTTATAAGACTCTTGTTTGCCACATGAGGATACAGGGGCTTTGCTAGACTTAGAAGGAACACTTGCATACGTATGGCTTCAGGTAAAACTACAAAATACACCGCAGACACGAAATAGGAGAAACACGCTTCTGATATCCAGCAGCTACGCAACCTTCATTTCGAGAAAAAAAAAACATGCAGGCTATTGTCAACCTGCTACTTAACTACAATTGGATTTCGCATATTTTAATTAATATGTATGTCATTACGTAGGCTCCTATTTTTAAGTAGGCCTGTACTATTTTGAAACAGATCGCAAGTACAAAAAGTATAACGACCCTCATAAATAGCAGGGTGTTTTTTATCAATACAGTTGCACGTCTGGATTATTTTCTTCTTGATCGTGTTTTCATTTTAAACATTTAAGGTCGAGCTATCTTCTACTTAAATAATTTCTGCTGGTCAGTATGCAGTTCCTTTTTAGCATATGAATTTACGGTGGGGGAGTGAAATTATGTGAAGCATAGCTTCGATTATCCACTAAAGTCTTTTCTTGGGGCTGGCACGAGAGGTTCCCGGTTCATTTGAATGGGACCAACAAATTCAGACGGATAAAAAAACTGAATTGTAAGAAAGAAACATACCGTTCCCTTGGGAAAATACCACATGTCGCGGTGTCCACGGTAACATAGATTCGCAATTTCCCCATTCCTCTCCCCCACCTATCTTTCCGAAAGCACATCACTGAACGTCTTTCCCCTCTGCAAATCTTTTCGTTTGAACGCTGCGACAGCTTTCGCATGCGATGGTTACATACGGCACAGCAAAACCAGATAATGATAAAAGAGGACATTCAAATGGTTTCTGCTTTGGTGTATTTATGGTGCATGAGTCACCCTGCCTTTTTGCGATTGGACGGTAGCATAAGAGAGGAAAAAAACACCCTCAAGCACTGTCAGTCAATTACAGGCATCGTCTGCTTCATTCACACGTTTATCAGCATGCGCAGTGAGAGGGGAACTCATTCATAAAAAAGGAAAAGTTCATTCATGAAAATCGTAGCATCCTGCGCTTCCACTTGCGAGCTCCGGGTCCAGGACGCTACGTAGCGGAGGGGGAGCAGTCAGCAGGACCCGGGAGGATGACCGAGGGTGAGTATTGGCTTATCGATATGCATGGAAGAAACTGTGTGTGTGTGGGGCACTTTATTTCAAGACCGCAACGTATGCCATGATCTGGATGAAGAGGAAATAAAGGAGCAGGGCAGCGCGGCAGAAGGGAATAAAAATCAGGCGCGGGAACATTAGCGCGCGGGTAAGCCCGGGCGGCGCGTGCCTGCCTCGTGCGGACCAAACTAGCGCGACAACTAAGTATCTACGTACCGTCGGCGGATCGTATACATACTTATATGTAACAGTTCTACTGTTTTATTTCGTTTTTACTTTATTATTGCCGTTACCTAATGTGCCCTACCTAATTATTACTTAAGAGTCCATAAGTTTATACTCCATAAATCCCAAGTGCTGTTTATATAGAGCGTGTATGAAAAGTTGGATAAAGGAAATATTTGACTTATGAATATATTATAAAAACCTACAGTGTATTTATGAAAATAAGCATATGTGTGCGGTTGTATATCATAATTTTGGTGGCACTCATGCCCCATCTCCTACTCTCCCTCCATCCGCCGACGTCCTGCCAGTCAGCGTGTGCGTCTGGCTTCGTCAGTCTCTCACAGTCTCTGGCTATGAGAGAACATAACCAGCCCAGGCTCAGGGGAAACGCGCTACATGTAGGATTCCTCGGACAGGCAGACATGCTGCACCGGAGCAAGTACAGCCGCTTCCGCAACGACTCGGTTACATCCCTGGAGGACAGCGTGCCCGGTGGTAAATCGGCCCCTTGCGCTGACCGCGCTCCGCTGCCCTGCCTGGCCCCCCTGCCATCCCCCTTCCACCACTCAGCCTCATCCCCGGACGAGGATCCCACCACTCTCTGCACTCTGATCCCCAAGATGGCTGCCATCAAGCTGTCCAACCCAGCAGGCTTGCTTGGCCTCAGGGGACTGGCCCTGTCCTCCAGGCAGACGCCCCGTGGAAAGCTGGGCGCGGACTGCAGCCCCACCAAACCCCATGTCCGCCTGGCCGGGTACCTGCCAGCCTCCTCCCAGCTGACGCCACACCCCGACGACGACAAGGGTCCCTCCTGCTCCGAGGGGCTGCTGTCTGCTGCCAAGACTACCACGCTGACGGAGTGTCCCAGCCCAGACGTCCTGATGTCAGGGACGTCATACAACATCAAGGTACCAGTGCGAGTGCATAATTCTAACCACACCGGTGTCCGGATTTGTCTGGGTTTACAAGGGTGTGCGTTTGTTTATGGACTGGCCTCAGGTGTAACCTCCTGATGTCAGCTGATGCTGGATCATCATCTGGATCACTGTTTGAATGGTGTAAGCTGAGCACATCTTAGCATTAATATAGACAGAACCTTTTTGTGTGAAAACGTCTAAACAACTTTCTAATGAGAAATTTATGTTGTGGAGGTGGGTGGATTTCTGCCAGATTTCTTGAACTTCTCAATCAACCCTCCAACAAAATCTGGATAATGCAGCAGTCTCTCAGCACTGTGTGATGTAAACCTTCTCCTGCAGCTCCTCCTCATGGCCTTGCTCATGGTACCTGGCCTCCAATGGCCTGGAGAAAGTGAGGTCTCCCTTCACCCCCATTCTTCACAGCCAGCTTACAGCAGTGATCCATCCTGATGAAACCACTTGTCTGTGTGCAATGTTCTGCTTAATTCTCCTACACTATACTGACGTTAGAAAAATGTATTTTTATGACACAATATTACGCACCGTGCCACATCGAAGGTGATGCTGTTGAATACTGAACACTGATTGATGTTGTGTCTGGGTAGGAAAACGTCACCAAGCAGCTAATTGGTCGTTTCTCTGGTTCACTGGCTCCACCCTCTGCCAGGGAATTTTGCTGTATAATTAGCCACACATATGCTTTGCTGTATTTATTTTGAATAATCGAGTTTTACTCATACATCTTCCTTAGCTAAGATCTTATAAGTGGCACCAGGATACCTATAATTTTACTATTTAACAACAGCAACTCACGTTAAATAACATAAGCATAACGCAGATATGTGAGATACACAGTGGGACAGCCTCCTAGGATTTTGACCATCAGACTTCAGGTTGTGGTCCGTAGCCGTTGTCACCACTTCCTGCCGTTACCACGGCGCCGGGCGCGTGTCACTGGAGGAAGCAAGCCCGCGCGATGTGAGCCTGCATCGCAGTGTCCC
>JAODKC010000009.1:7354216-7365061 GCA_026777985.1 Mormyrops attenuatus
CACTCTCACATGCACACGGCAGGGTAACGCACACTCTCACAGAGACGCGGCAGGGTACGCCGAGCGGGGCACTCTCTGCACGCACACTCTCACATGCACACGGCAGGGTAACGCACACTCTCACAGAGACGCGGCAGGGTACGCCGAGCGGGGCACTCTCTGCACGCACACTCTCACATGCACACGGCAGGGTAACGCACACTCTCACAGAGACGCGGCAGGGTACGCCGAGCGGGGCACTCTCTACACACACTCTCACGCAGACGTGGCAGGGTACGCCGAGCGGGGCACTCTCTGCGCGCACACTCTCACAGAGACGCGGCAGGATATACCGAGCGGGGCACTCTCTGCATGCACACTCACACAGACGTGGCGGGGTACGCTGAGCGGGGCATTCTACACGCACACTCTCACATGCACACGGCAGGGTAACGCACACTCTCACATGCACACGGCAGGGTAACGCACACTCTCACAGAGACGCGGCAGGATATACCGAGCGGGGCACTCTCTGCACGCACACTCTCACACGGACGTGGCAGGGTACGCCGAGCGGGGCACTCTCTACACACACTCTCACGCAGACGTGGCAGGGTACGCTGAGCGGGGTGCTCTCCGCATGCACACTCACACAGACGTGGCGGGGTACGCTGAGCGGGGTGCTCTCCGCACGCACACTCACACAGACGTGGCGGGGTACGCTGAGCGGGGTGCTCTCTGTGCACAGGCCATGGGTCCCAGGAGCTGGTTTATGTGGTTCCTATAATTACTGCGGGTGTCCCAATACTTTTGTCCATATAGTGTATGTAAACAGTGGCTGTGATATTTGTATTATAAAAATGTATGTTTTTTTGTTTGCCCTCTAGCCTCCAAATAAAGAACTTTCCACCATTTTGGGCAAGAGCAACCTACAGTTTTCCGGAACAAACATCAGACTAAGCATCTCCACGGAGAGTATGACTTTAACCACTCTGGACTCACAGCAGGTAACGCTGGTCCTTTCAGCTGAAACCCCACAGCCAAAACGTGCATGTGCAACATCATTATCGCCATGGTGATGAGAGATGGAAACGACAGTCAGTTTTGTGGTGCCAGCTTTGGACAGTAGCAGGCGTCTGTGTTTACAGGCGAGCTGCTGCGGCCGATGGTTTATGGTCTGTCGCCACCATGGCCGCCCCGCAACGCGGTGATGTTCATGTCGCCACGACGATCTCCCGTCATGGCTTCCTCGCTAATGTCTGTTCATTTCCTCTTCAGACTATTGCCCATCACCACATGCAGTCCATCTCGTTTGCTTCTGGAGGGGATCCTGTAAGTTGTCCCGCATCGTTGAGTATGACATTATGGGGGTATGATGTGGGGATGGAGTGTATGTGTAAGGTGTGGGGTATGTTACAGGGTGCATGGAGATACTGGTTGTGCAAATGGAAAAGGCTGTTTCACACATGATGTGAGCGCACAGCCAGAGGTCGTCCTTTTCATCATCCTCTTATCGGCGTGACGGCGGGTCTTCCTGTTTCCCGCTGTGGGCCACGCGGAGCAGCGCCGGCTTCATTTTCCCGTGTCGTAGCCAGTTTTTCTCTTTTATGGCCGAGTCTGACGGAACAAGCCAGCAAATTTATAAACGCTGATTATCCTGAGTGGCACGGTGCAGACGAGGGAAGGGGAGGGGCCGAATGAGGACGGGGTGATTTCATTAATGTGGCGTTCTCGCCGCCCCCAAGCATTATCCACTTCCTGATTTTGCTCCCGTATTAATCATCGTCCCAGCAGTTTACGTGGCACGCACCGTGTCATTAAATTACTGCTAATTACTTCTCTGCCAGCGGTAGCAAATGGGGAGGTTGGCTTCCTGTTGACTCATGGAGAATGTCCCACACCCCGCCACCGGGGGAGCCGTCTCGCGCGTGCGCACACTACCCGAAAGGTCATGTCGGGCCACCAGTGTGAACCCAGGTAGTCCTGGGCTCTTGGACTGATCTCCGTGGGAGGTGGACTCGCTCTCACATGGCTTACCTGAGATGAGACGGACTAGACATCCAGGCCTGGCTGTTCATTCCTCTTCCAAGCAGGTGTCCTAAATCCTGCTTTGTCTAAAGGCTTTGCACTCTCCATCGTTTGGGGTGGGTACATTACCAGCATGGTACATTCACTGATTCTAGGTCTCCTCTTGCTTCCATCATGTTTTACAGGAAATAACAAATTACGTTGCTTACGTCGCCAAAGACCCAGTAAATCAGCGGGGTGAGTACAATTTGTACGCTATTGGTAGGTGCTGCCCCTATAGTATTTCAGTTATTTTTGTTTTACAGATCAGCTCTGGTGAGTTGGCGGTGTTGATTTGCTACAGGTTTATTTACGTTAGCATGACTACGTGTCCGTGTGCCATTTTCCAGCATGTCACATCCTGGAGTGCCCAGAGGGACTAGCTCAGGAGGTTATAAATGCCATCGGACAGGCATTTGAGCTGCGCTTCCGGCAGTTCTTGAATAATCCCTCCTGCCTTATTGCAGCCACTCAAAGGTCAGTATCTTGCATTTTTATGAGTACGCCCCCCCCCGCCCCAAAATAAAAACCCTTCCAAAAGCCATCCTTATCAGTCCTGCACATCTTGCAACAAAACTGGGTGAACCTGTCTAGAATAAAGGGTGAACTGATCTGATGGCCCTAACATCACGGAACAGTCAGTGTTCGGTGAATACAGTAGACCCCCTTATCTGCGGGGCGTGTGTTTCAAACCCCCAGCAGAATCCAGAAACCCGATATATGCATTATGCTTTCTCCTACATATACCTATCATAAAGTTTAATTTATAAATTAGGCACAATAGGAGATTGACAACAATAACTAATGATAAAATAGAACAATTATAACAATATAGTGTAATAAAGTGAATGTGGTCTTTCTTTAGTGAGTGGGTCATGTATACAGCGTGGATACGTTGGACAAAGGACGATTCACATCCCTGGTGGGACGTCGCAAGATTTCTCATGCTACTCAGAACGGCACGCGATTTAAAACTTATGAATAATTTCTGAAATTTTCCATTTAATATTTTCAGAAGGCAGTTAACCACAGGTATAAGGAGGGACCACTGTACAGTACAATCTCTTGAATAGAAACGGCTGCTGTGACATGGGGAATGGGCATAATTCCTGTCCAGGATAGACGCACATCTGGGCCAAATTAACAAATCTGTGTAGGTCATGACCCCACGACCAAGCCGGCCGCTTGCTGACTGATGTAGTGAATTAGCAGGAAGAGACAGATCTTTGAGTCATTAACTGATCTTTCCAGCGTGTCTCAGGTTTCAAGTGCATATCTTTGAAGTTAACTCATCTAAACTTGGTTCCTCATTGAAGAAGAATTGTATGGAGCCTTAAAGTGCATGCAAAATTATTCACCTGTGTTGTAGTCATCTTCATTTATATTGTACTGTAGAACTTTTTCCTGCTTTTTTTTGCCAGTTCACCGCAATGGGCCATCAGCCTGCTGATGCCCATTTTGTTTGCCACACTCCAAGCCATTTCAGGCTCCTCATAGAGACGTTTCGCAGCATGCTTTCCGATTACTCCATCGTCATACGAATGGCAGTAACTGGAAGTTAGTCTACAGTGTGTTTACTGAGCTCGTCCAGCTTGTAGACCCGAGAAAGAGTCAGAGTTCATTGCCAGCCTCTTGTTCCTTTGGCCGTGTTTCGGGCAGGACGCTAGACGCTGACGGCAACAGCTGGCTTCAGGAGGGCAGCGAGATGCACGAGTATTACAACGAGATTCCCGGCAAGCAGCCGCCTCCCGGTGGCCTCTTAGACATGCGGGTAAAAGCGGAAATACTCCAGGCGTCCCTCGGTGGAGGTCAGGGGGAGGATGAGATGCTCCGATGGGTGAGCCCCTTCCTCCGTTAATCCACACATAATCCGTCCCATAATGCACAGCCCACAGCTTCCTTGGACGACTCACTGGCGCTACTTATACTTGCCGTCTTCCAGATTGGCTGCCCGCAGCACCCCGGCATGTACGAGAACTGCGCTCTGACCGAAAGACATCCACCTCCCTCTGCAGGTGAGCGAGCAAGAGCCAGGGGCTGGCGCGTCATTGTCGTCGCTGAGCGGGTAGGGAGGCAAAAACAAAGTGCTCTGCGGGCTGCCACTTCTGTCTCCACGTGTTGCTTTTAGACCAGACTGGTGCCCCAGTGCGTCCTGCCCACATAATTAAATTATCCCATAAGCACTGACTACGCCGACTGTTTTCCTAACAGGACGGCCACTGTTTCATAAGTTAATTGAGTAAATTACGTGCCTATTAAAGGCAGAGAACATGTGATGTGCAGTTTTATTGTAACATCCTTTTTTAAAAATTAAGTCTAATCAATTTTTCATTCATGTGCCTCTGATCCTTTTTAAGCAATGAGCCTCTTCAGGCTATTGGGTGCACAGCAAATTCACTGGACATTGATATTTGATACACAAAGGATATATATTCACCAATAGTGAAGAAAGACCAGTCAGACATGGCAGTGGCTTCTAGAAAGTAAAATGGAGACTTCCGTAAAGGACTGACTGGGGAATATTATCAAAGCACTTACCAGGATATTGTGTTTCTTCCTTAATTTCAAATCAATAAGTTAACCTTATGAAAAATGAGGTCAGGTAACCTAAGACTTCACCTCTCATTCTCTGTGGGCACGTGTGTCATATATGGAGCAAATCTTGGTGCCTGTCCTTCCAGAGAGCACTGAGCAAACGTACAGCTCACTGGAAGAGGACAACGACCCACCAGGTGACCTGCAGGAGATCCAGGAGCACCTTCAGCAGGAGGCCTGGTATCACGGACGGATGAGCAGGCGTGACGCGGAGAGACTGCTGACGGACAGCGGGGATTTCCTGGTCCGTGAGAGCAGCTCCTCTCCTGGGCAATATGTGCTGAGTGGCCTGCAGGGGGCGACGGCTAAGCACCTGCTACTGGTGGACCCTGAAGGAATGGTAAGCCAAGGAGGTTGTAGCCATCCGCGGTGCCATCTAGAGCACAAGTCTCTATTTATAAACTGACTGCATATATCAGCAAGGTACACTGACGATATTTCACTGTCAATGAACTCTACTTGAGGAACCATTCACCATTCCTGAAGATGTTGAAGTAATTTATGTGATATTTGTCTTTTCAAAGGTGCGAACAAAGGATCACATTTTTAGGAGTGTGGGGCACCTTATTCGCTATCATATGGACAGCCAAAGACCAATAGTGTCGTGTGGCAGCGAGCTGTGCCTGAAACAGCCTGTACTTCAAAAGCAGCAGTGATCGGACTGTGTTGGTGCTCACAGCTCAGAGTTTTCTGGAATTTTCCACGCAGAGAACGACCTGCTCCAATATGTCCCGATACCTGCATGATCATCACACTAGAGCTTTGGGCCATGGCTTACTAACCGTCAGTATATTGGGACAAAAAGTATTTGTCAAAAAAAAAGTAACCTGCATTTTGTACCAGCATATCAAAGCACAAATTTTAAGCTGCAAAGCAAATGAGTGACTTTTGTCTCTGTGTTTGTGAACTGTTTTTTTTTAAACTGTGCCTTGATTAGTTAAAAGAGAGGTTTTTAACCACATTTTGTTAAGAATTGTATAGTGCATTTTGTAGTCTCTGATGATTCAAGTCACTTTATTTGCCTGATTTATATAGTTCTATATAAGATAATGATAAGCCTTGATTCGCATAGTGTATTAATGAGGGCACTTAAAAACTATGTTTTTTAAATATTCACTATAGATATATTGATGATAAATACGCATAAAATTTACAGGCAGCTTGTATTTTATCCGTTTCTTGTCCGCAGTTTAAGAGGAAAACGAGAACACTAATTTCCGAAATATGCAAGACATTTAGGGTTTACTTCCTGACATAAAATTAACGGAGTATCCTTCGCCATGCATTAGCGTTGTCCGAATCGATCCACTCTCACTTTTAAAGCGAAATGCTTTCAGACAGGGCATGCATGCAAAGCAATGTCAGATACATCTTTTAATACAATGAACTGCACATATCTTGTGGTGGGGTCTTTTCTGTCCTGTCCTGCAATATGTGGTAATTAAATAAGTTCATCACCAGCTACGTTCAAGTGTCGGTTTTTGGAAAATTAAACAAAACAATGTTTGAAATAATGACACGACTATATATTACCACAGCTTTAACCTAATATTACAGGTATACATAATATAATATTTTATATGCGATCTTGTGTATGATTTCTGTCATTTAAAAAGCTTACCTGGTACTGGTTCCTGTATGGCTTGCCCAAAACCACTTTTCAAGCTTAAAACAGAATTGGTCACGTTAAACATTTCAGCACTGGGTTGCATTGTACCAGCTGATATAGTTGCATTACCTGGGTCGTTCAGCCTTCTGGAGAACTAGTTGATTAGGTGAGTAATGACAGAGCACTGTTAAGGTATCGGTATTAAAGATTATCTTTTTCAAGTATTTATGTTATTTTTCAAGGGGCACCTGCTATTCGGCAGGTTAACTGGCCAGTTATACCAAATGTGAACCTCGTTATTCGATGTTTGGAAGGATGTCGGCCCTCCAAAACGGCACCATAGTAAGTTAAAATTCAATATAAATTTATTATAATAAATATAATTAACTAAAGTATCATGTCACTAACTGAAATATATAACTGCAATTAAAACTGTAAATACCAATTAAATAAAAAAAATGTGTTGTGAAGCAAAATACGAGCGTTGAAAACGCCCACGCACGGCATGCAACGGACATGCGCAAACCCAGCAGCCGAATCGTGCAGACGAAGCTGATCTCAGGCCAACAGGTGAGCGGACTGTGAGATCCATGTATGATCACTAGGTGGCGCCATTGTACGCATTTAGAGCGTTAGCCTTTGGAGATGGACTCCGGCAGCCGTTTTCAGGAAATTCACTCACAGACTCGTGAGCCAACTCTGTGGTGCCATTTTGTAGAATGTGTTCTTCATATTGCTTCAAACAAACTTACATTTATGTGATGTTTATTTAATTCGCTAAATTTGTATAGCCTCTGTCGTTTTTCTTTTCTTTTAATATTGTGGTACATTGTGTTTTTATTGGTGTGCTAGAATATAATTGTGCATTTTACGGTTTATGGGTAGAATAGAAAATAAGTATTTGTATTTTTCTATTCTTGTTAGAGCCCTGACCTCAACCCATCAAACACCTTTGGGATGAGCTAGAATGGAGATTGTGAGCCAGGTCTTTGCATCCAACATCAGTGCCTGACCTCACAAATGCTCTTCTGGATGAATGGGCAAAAATTCCCACAGACACCCTCCAAAATCTTGTGTAAAGCCTTCCCAGATGAGTGGCAGCTATTATAGCTGCAAAGGGGGGACCAGCTCCATACTGATGTCTATAGATTTAAAATGGGATGTCATAAAAGGTCCTGTGGGTGTAATGGCCAGGTGTCCCAATACGTTTGTCCATATAGTGTATCTGGAACTGAAAGTCCAGTGTCACGGTTTCTAGCTCTGGCCCAATGGTCCACATTGTGCCAGATCTAGGGGAGAATTTAACTGCAGTGATGTCAGCCCTTTGGGTGCCGGACTTCCTAGGATAAAGTGAGATCAGAGTGCGGCACGCTTTATGGTGTGTCTCTTCGTCAGGTGTAAAGCCATAGCTGCATCGGGATGGGTGAGCGTGACTGCCATATAGAGCTTAGCAATGCCGCTAATCTCCTTTTGCTGCACCGTTGCCATGTCACCACCTTGAATACCATAAACTGCGGCTTTTTTTAAGGGATTATTTTCACCCTCTGTCCTTTCCAGCTCTGCTTGGTGCTCTCGCATCTGGAGGAGCAGTTTGAAACGAATTGCTTTTTCACGTGTCAGGCCAGTCATCGAACTGGCACCGGCTGACTGAAAGCGAGGTGATCTGATTTTCCAGATTCCCTCTATTAAGTTTGACACAATTGGCTCGTCAGTCCATCCCTGGAAATGAAATGGGTCAGACCTGTGCTTTTCTGGGGTGCCTTGTGGAAATGAATAGGTTGGGATTTCAGAGGCCCGCATAAATGATGACATGGATCTCACATTTGAATAAAAAAGAGAAAAGTCATCTTACTCTTATTCATCCAAGACTTTACCGCAGCTCATTTTCAGATGTTGAAAAAAAAGGTTTTCTGTATAGTTATATGCAAGTATGTTTTTATTTAATGGGCAGATAGGCATACAGTATAGGAAATATGCTTTACCTTACTGTACCTTTGGTTGTCTTCTCAAAATAAGTCTGTTTTCAGAAACGTTATCTTCTTTTGCTCTCTTCTGTACAATTTACAACACTCCAGCAGTCCATGTACAGCAATCCAATAGTCCGTTGAAAGAATTTATATATGGTTTATATGGAGAAAATTTTAAAGCATGCTTTTAATTAAGGTTTAATTAAAGGATTTTAATTAAGATTTTAATTTCTCACATGATGCAAATTTAAGTACAGAAGTGTATTGGTACAAAATATGCATCAATCAATTCTTCAAGTAGAAAACTTCACTTGTATTTAATTCATTAAACAAACTGGAAATTCGCTTACAGTGTGGGACACCTCTGCATTGTGTTAAACAGAAGAGGGCATTTCTCTAGCATCCACTTTAAAATCCTAATATCTTTTTCAGTCTTCAGAGGTTAATGGTGCTCTTGTTCAGAGAGCTTATGTTGACGTGTTATGTAAATTCCGGAAGATGGTTGTCACCTGTAAAAACTTTTAATCTTATGTGAATCTCTGATGCTGTGGAGCTGAAAAAATATTGTATGCAAATTACCTGCTCCTATTATGAAGGTGATGGCTTTGTCTTACTAACAAAGTTCTTTTGTGCTTTTGTTATAAGTTTATGAGAATATGCAGACGGTCAGTCATGTGTAAAGGTCTTTTGCGCTGATAAACGGTGATGCTTCTGCTCCAGTTAACAGGAATAAGGAAACTGGATTCTTTGCAATCGAACTGTCTCAAACCAAAACATGAAGTGACTGGTGGGAATGTATGCGATTGGCATAGGTGGAAAGTTCAGCTTGAGAAAGTACAAATCCAGACCAAGGTTTTGTTTCAACCAACAAGTTGAGTGTAAAGAGTCACAGTCACAGAGTACTCAACTGGATGGTTGAAAGGAAACCCTGATCTGGATTTCCACCTCTTTTGATTGGTCCTGATAGACTCTGTGGTCAGGTATGAGACCATAGTGAGCATCAGTCAGCCGCCGTGTCAGTGGCTGGCAGAGGTGGGCAGAGCAGTTGTTGGGGCTTTGGAAGGTACCCTGCCTTGTGCTGAGAATTGGAACTCCACCGGACCAGATGGGGGTTTCTGCCTGCGTAACTGGTACTAGGCAGCCTGATGGCCACAGGGTCACAATCAGTCCCAGCTCTGGTGCTGCACGAGATACTAATAAATCCTTATCCATTCTCCATGGAGAAGCTTCAGCCGAGAAATTACGTAAAAATTTCTCACAGTCAGATTTGGTGGATGTTTGCTATTCTGTGAGGCTCATTGGCCAATGCTGACCCCTTCAGGATGGCTTTCCTTCAAAAAGTGTGAAAGAGTGTGTGACCTTGTTCAGTCCCATGGAAAGGTGACACTGTGGATGTGCCGTACGTATTGTAACCCTATGGGTGCAGCCTTCAGTCTGCCACCCTACACACGCTGGCGTGGGGAGCTGACTCATTGATGGATCTTGGCTTTGACCTTAATTACAGTTTACATCTTGCTTTTAGCAAGCAAGTCCACTCTTTTCTGTGTTCAGTAATGTTACATTGCCCTGGGGGGGGAGGGGGCAGCCAGTTGACTTTGGGCCCCCAGAGGTTTTTTTCTCCTCACTTGGAGGCTTTTGGTTCTTCTCCTCCGTTGTCATTTGTCTTTCCTTTTTTCTTTCATTTCTTTGTCTTTCCTTTTTTCTTTCATTTCTTTGTCTTTCCTTTTCCCTGTTTCTGTATTATTCTGTCTTAATGGTGTTAAAGTACCACAACACACCCATGTAAAGCGCATTGGGGCGACATGTGAAAGGCGCTATGTAAAAGAACTTGACTTGAATTGAAAAGGCACCTGGGCACTGCCTGGTACTTCTGGGGCTTGTTCTGGTGGCACCTTTACAATGAGCCACTATCTCACTATTCAGTGTCCATCTTGTAATGGTCACTGAGTTTATCTTGTGAGATGCAGCTCTGCAGAATGCTCACCATGCCTGAGCTCTTGATAGGGCTGTAGGCATTTAAAAAACATCACACTAAAAAAAATCTGGCATGTTTTACCTATATAGATTTATTTATGGGATGTGAGTGACCGCCTTTGCAGAAGGTGACACACAGTATTAATCTTAGCAAGCCACGATTGGAACTGTATGTTGTCATTGTAGATTTTATTTGCTGGCTTGTTTATCATTGCATTATGGAGACCTTCTCACTTTACATGCCTATTGCTCTTACTACACTGTTTCAGGCATTCCTCATTTTATGTCTTTCTGATGCACACCGCTATATGTAATTGCTGAGATTATTGCTCTATATTCTGACTGTTCTGTTATTTTTAATTGTTGTTTTAATGTTTGGTGTGGCACTGCAGTGGTTAGCACTGTTGCCTCGCACCTCTGGGATCTGGGTTTGAGTCTCCACCATGGCTCCATGTGTGTGGAGTTTGCATGTTCTCCCCATGTCATTGTGGGGTTTCCTCTGGGTGCTCTGGTTTCCCCTCTCACAGTTAAAAAACAAGCTGAGGTTAACTGGAGTTGCCATACTGCTTGTAGGCGTGAATGGTGTGTGTGTGTGTGTGTGTGTGTGTGTGTGTGTGTGTGTGTGTGTGTGTGTGTGTGTGTGTGTGTGTGTGT
>JAODKC010000009.1:7365161-7378848 GCA_026777985.1 Mormyrops attenuatus
TGTGTGTGTGTGTGTGTGTGTGTGTGTGTGTGTGTGTGTGTGTGTGTGTGTGTGTGTGTGTGTGTGTGTGCGCCCTGTGATGGGTTGGCACCCACCCTGGGTTGTTCCCTCCCTTGCACCTATAGCGCCCAGTATAGACTCTGGACCCCCTATGACCCTGAATAGGACAAGTGGCTGCAGGAAATGGATGGACTGTGATTTTACTCTTGTTTCTTTTTAATATTATCTTTCTTTGCTTGTATTAAATCTTTCCTTTTTGAGCACAGTTCAGGGAGCAGATGGAAGAAGCGTTTCACTGCATGCATGTTTATTTGTGTATGTGATGATAAAATTTGAAACTTGCAACTTGAACTTGAATAAAGTGGGAGATGAATCAATGGAAAAACAAAGAGGCTGTGTAAGGAGACAGGGGGCAGGTGCAGGATGGGTGGATGGCAACCGGTCGGCTGTGGACTTGCAACGACTGCTAGCCTGTGCCTACAGATGATTCAGAAAATGAAACCCAGCTGACTCCTATTAGGCTGATCACCTTGGCTGGCTTTTGATAGGGTTGGCCGGCTCAGTTTGAGAGTGATGAATTAGTCTGAGACACGTGCCCATGGACGTGGTTGGTGGGGTCTTATGCAGAGGTCTATATCACGAAGACGGGATTTCGAGCTTAGCCGGAGAACTTGTCGCATTTAAGGTAGTCTGGGCTGCACCTAAATGAACAAACTTAAAGTTCATTTAAACTGGGGCACCTTAAATCTGGCAAGTTATCTGGCTAAGCACAAAATCCGGCTTTGTGATACAGACCCCAGGTTTGTAGATCTCAATGTTTCTTGCATTTCTGTTGGAGCCTTTTCCTGTTTGTTCTTGGTTGGAGTGAAACTTTCCGCCCTGTGCTTCCATCCTGTCCTCCACCCAAAAACTGCCTATGATTAGTGGACTTTGAATCCTCTCTTAGCTATTATTATTATTTTTATTATTATCAAGAGGCATTGATTCAGACTGCTCTCCATGATGTATCCATAGTTGTTATAACAGTGCTATTAATGCAGGGCACATTGTACAAAAATTGTGATTAATTTTCCAAAATGGTGACACGTCTCGACTATTCGTTCGTAAAAGCGAATAAATGGTCTGTGCTGGGGTCATTTAATGGGGGACACACTGCAGAATTATCACACATCAGCCATAAATTGTAGTGGGACTGGGAACAGCTGCTTTTGTGCTCGAAAATGCATCTTTCTGTATTTTTTGGGGGGGGGGGGGGTTTGCTGCCTGTTTTTATGGTATGTAGACAGATGCGACTTGAAGAGGGCAGGAGAACGCCACTGCTATTCCTGTCAGGGTGAGTGTGCTGACGTGGAATCAGGATCCCGAACTGGCCTCCGCACGGCATGTGGAAGGAGAGCAGTGTCACACATTTTACAGACACACCATCTTATCTTCCGTCTTTGGCATTTAAGTTCTGGGACATTCTTAAGGAAAACAAAATATATTTTCATTGAAGCCCTTTGTCTGAAATGCTTTTACAGAACTGATCGGGGCACTCTCCTCTGTTTGTGTTACAATTGTAAGGAGGTTTCTTCTTCTGATACTCAGATATTAGCAGGAATTGTCATGTTTAGCACTGCTGTGCAGGCCAGTTTTTCGAGAGTACTGGGTTTCGGGTAAACAGCCCCTCCCATAGTTTGAGAAACACCACCTTCTAGAGATCTGATGTACCAAATTCCCTGACACAGCTCAAGAAAGAATGCAGGAGCCAGTGGTTTGATGGATTGCATGTTAAGTGCAGCCAGTGGGCTGAATTAGTGTGTCTGGTTGTTATGTATATTTAGTGCATTACGGTGTTACAATTGACTTTTGTGTTTATTCTGTACTACAGTTCCAGGTTATTTAATTGGCTTAAGCAAGCCAGCGCCACTTGGAAATTCTGTTTTTTGTCATCTTTTTCCAATTTAGGTGTTTCCTACTAAAATTTATTAGACTCTGCTGTTCATAATGAACACCTTTGACACCTGTAGTCAACCACAAAAACAGGGGATGTGACCCCCAGTCCTGCCTGGATGATGTCACTCTCTGTACAGTAGTTTCACTACAGTACCCCAGCATTAATCTTATGCAGAGGTGGATAATTCAGGTCCAGAGAGTACAAATCCAAATACAAACGATGTATCCTTGATATTTGAGGCAGAACAAGAACAACATCCGGGGATTTTTACCGCCCTCTGTACTTGTGTTCTTGAGTATTGGAACTGGTGTTCAGCAGTGGAAGATGATGAGAAACGGGTAGGCGAGTACACAAATACGGTCAAGTAGGCATATTGAGAAACGCCCATGGATATGTTTGCTGCGGACTGAGAGAAAAACACATCAGTCATGGCTTCTGTTCTAGTCACTTGACACTGACGTTTTACAGTGGTAGGCATCCATCATGCTCAGGGTGGAGGACTGGAATCATGGGACTGGCCGGGGGCCTGGGCCACGCTGCCCTGGAGGGTTTCAGCCCTATTTGTGGTTTGTGCAGCGACATGGAGAAAAAGAAGGGCACCCCTTCCAAAATTTCAATACACATGAAAATCATTTTATGGTCCTGGTTTATTCATTAAATGATTAAGGCGGGTTTCTCAAGCCAATGCAAGCAGCTGCCCTGATTTTACTCTATTTTTTTACTTTACCGTGGTTTGGGGGGGTGGGGGTGGCAAAGTAAGGGCCTCTGATGATGGGTGCGGCTCTGCATCAGTGTTTCCCAGTGTTTCTGCTCCCTCCCAGCTCCCTGCCACACAGTCCACATTTTTGCTCCCTGCGAGGGAGCAAAAACGTGGACTGTCAGTGGTTTACCAAAGACTGGATTGGGAAAAGCTGCTCTACATGATGGGGAGCCCATAGCTCTAGATTTGTAATTTATGCAAAACTGGCCCATAAAAATCTATTGAAACTTGTAGACATCATGACAACAGTATTTTTCACTATCTCATCTAATGGATAATATGGCATCCAAAATTTGCTGATTTTGTTCCTCTAAATATACCTTACAACTGATCAGTGTTTTCCATTGTCAAATTAAAGTGAGTGCCGAGAAATGCAGGACCGTTCTCATGTGTCACATACATGGGTAGAGTGCTGTACGTGATTAGTGCAACACCTCATTCACACAGCACCCAGCTGTAAGAGGCTATAAGCATTCTGTGGTAGTTAATGGTTCCCATTGAACCATGAGACTCCCTGGTTTGGTGCGTATGTTCCGCCAGAGTGACAGGTCAGTAGCTCGCCTATCACTGTGCTCTGCTTGCGAAACCCGTCAGCCCGAGGCCTGTAAAGACAGAAACATGGCGCACTTCAGGGAAAACAATTTTCGTGTAGTCACAAACATTACGTGCGAGCATTAGCGTGGCGTGCTATGTATATGTTAGCATAGACACTTTTAGGTGTTTATCAACCAGGCATGTTAACATCAGTCTGGACCAGGGATCATCCTAAATATTTACGCACTCAGCTGCTTTATTAGAAGAATGTGGCTCACTGAGTGAAATATGCGTAGACAGAGATGTGTGGGAACCTCACACCGTGTCCTACAGATGTGTGGGAACCTCACACCGTGCCTGACAGATGTGTGGGAACCTCACACCGTGTCCTACAGATGTGTGGGAACCTCACACCGTGTCCTACAGATGTGTCACCATGATTCCAAAAGAGTGGATTCTCTGGAGGTGCGGATCAGCACTGGAGGAGCCTAATTTGTCCGATGGGACCCTCTCCGCACCCTCGGCTGTAAAACCTGGTGAAGGCGGAAAACGACCCAGAGCACCATCAGAAGTTTCTCGCCCTTCACCAAACCTTTCATTCTTTCTCTGCCAATCTTTAGTTAATAGAAATGGCTGCTGCCGTTGATTTGAACCAGTCTTATTAAGTCATGTCTGTCGCACCTCCTCTGCCACGGCCAGATAGCCCATGAGACTGGTCAGAAGAAGTGGCCATGATGCCGTTTGTCCCTCGCCGATGTATTAAATACAACTCATACTTGTTACCACTCTCACTGATGTTGGGGCCGCTTGGCTGAGTAACCCGCCTGTCAGCGTCTGTGTCGGTCTCAGCTTTAGTCATATTCACGCACACACACATGCTGAGTCACATGCGAGGGTCCACGGCAGAGCCGGGCATAAACGTGGAATAGCGCTGCATCATTTCCTGTGAGACGGAGAATGTAAACAGAAGCAGACAAACAGATCTGTTTTTGGTAAAGGATTTGGGGGGGGGGCAGTGGGGGGCGGATTACAGGTCAGAGCGAGTCATTAAAGTTCCAGTAAGGAGCCTCGACTCTCACATCTGCGAATACTCCATTAGCCAGGCAGCCCCCTGCTGTACGTCAGGTCTGAGAGGAGGGAGATGGCTGCAGATACACCATCACTCTGGCCACAACCTGCTTTCATTGACTATTAGGAACCTATTGCAGCTGATTACAGTTCGCCCACCTCATTTGCTCCAGTGGCTGGGGGCTTGCCCTCTCCTTCCAGTTTTTGAACACTTTTACCAGTAGCGAGGCTCCTCCGGGGAGCCTGGAATCACACTAATGAGCGCAGCAGCGGCCGCAGCCCTTAGGGACGCTGGTAGCTGTACTCGGGGCGTATTGCTCGCTTCTTCGGGGCCTGCAGAAGGTCCCGCTCATGCTGCATTCTGGCCCTGCATACGCTGGCAGTCGGAGACAGGAAGCCAGGCCGCTCAGGTGCCTACTGCCAAGCGGCCAAAATTTCCCATAATGCCTCCCTGACTCGGGGAAACTGTGTCCTCACAGCTTCCAAGACAACATGGCCTCAAAGGCCCCCACTTACTGCATCGTAGGAAATTAGGTCAGCTCTACTGTTACGAAATCCCCTGAAATAGCTGTTATTTGTATAAGGGTGTAAGTCAGTTTGCAAAGCTCTTTATGTCATTATTTTAAAACCTGCCTCTGTGTACCTAAGGTGACATATTCTGTTGGATTCTATATTAATTGGCTTGAAGCCCTTGTCAGTGTTACGTTGGATATAATGCAAAATAGATCATCACCCAAAACTGAGGTGTCCCATCAAACTGCCTAGTCTTACACCCACAGTCCATTGAAAACAGGCACACCAACAGATTAAAAATAGCAACACAGGAGTTGGCCAGGAGATGGACTCCATCTAACTAGGAACTGTGAAGCACTCTGACAGAGGAAAAACAGGAAAATGAGACCCAATATTTCAATGGTAGACTAAGGGCAGCTTCGCAAGACTTACACAGTGTCATATACCCCATCTTGTCAGGGAAACACCAAACAAAACAGAGCACAGCTTGGTGCTGTTATTATATAGCTATGGACCTCTCAGTACTTCTGGGTTGGAGCGTGGGGTCACATGACAGTCAGGTACTCGGTCCGAATGATCAGTGTCAGTATAAGATGCACAACGTTATAGATATCTTAATGTTGACTCTTCAATACTGCATGAGACAGGAGGTTTACTGTAACTGCTGTAGGGATCTACTGTTACCAAAGAGGGCAGCATTTAGATGAAAAGTCATTAAAGGGCCCCAGCTTCAGAGTGAAGCCCTGACAATGAGTTTTTCTCAATAGCAAGAAAGCAAAGGTCATATTTGTGGTCTTGGCAAGACCGGTCTTGCTAATTTGCCTCCAAGAACTTGGCGCACAATGAGTCATGGGATTGGTCTCATTTGATGAGGATGCAACCCATGTATCTTTGACATTTGGGGTGGTGCATGAGCGACATCAGGGGATTTTTACCGTCCTCTGTGCTTCTGTTGTGGAGTATTGTGTAAAACTGGTACATGAGAACACAAGTACGGTCAAGTATGAATTTGAGAAACATTGCCTTCGATGTGCTTCCTGTCTCCTCTTGTTTCTGATATGCCCTTCATGCTCCATTAATGCCCTTGCTCGGACCTGTTCGCATCGAGGAAATGGAATTCTCTGGAATAAAAAACAAGCCATTGAGTTTATTGAAAACAAATGGGTCGTCTGCAAGAGCAAAGCCCTCGGGGGTATGTGTATGGGGCTGGGTCAAGTTTAGGGGCGTGGAGGAGTCATTTGTGTAGCACATTGCCTGTTCATACTGGTGATGATGTCAGGGGTACTGTCGATTATACGGAGGTGTGGTCTCTGTGACAGCCTGCTGCCCGCCCTGGGGCCGGTCCCAGGGGCCTAGCTACATACATGCCAGAGCGGTCAACGCACAGCAGACCGTGACCACGAGGTCTAACCGCTGATAAGACCCCGGTTCCGGAACTGTTCCAAGTGCGCACTCCCTGTCACATGACACAGGAAGAGTGCAGCCTCATGTCAAAGCCTCACCGCTCTGTGACCTGTGTTAAACAAAGTGGGCTCTTGCCGTCTCTTTATTTGCTCATTTAAAATAAAATTCACAAATGCGTTTTGTGCTTCTTAAAGCTCTTCCGCTGTTCTGTACTCGCATTCGCCTTTCAGGACCTACCAAAAGCGTAGCCTTTAGTTTTCTGCAGGCTGTCTGGCAAAGGCTGAAGAAAACAATGAATAGATGTGTGTATGTGAAAAAAAAGAGTCTAGCCAGACAGACCTCCTTACTTTGACTCTTGGAACGTCTCACTCGAGAGCCTAGACAAGGGGAGGGGGGGGATTCCTGGATCTGGTGCAAACTTCAGATACTGGAGTGGGAAAATAAATCCACATGTTTCCTGAGGTAAACCTGAAAAAAGAAAAGCCCAACCACCATTCCTTTGAACGTCTCTGTCTTTATTATACTTTGGCTACTTCTACAAAACTTTCTCAGGGTTTCTGATGAGAAGAAGGACCCCGTAGCTGAAATCTTTGATTTTTTTGCAGTAAGTAATCAGAGGTGTGGCCATGAATTTAAGTCTGTCCTGTTGCTCATGCTTATAGCTGTCTTAATGTTTTGTTTGAGTTTGTGAATGCTGCTTTTGGATGGAGAAATGTGAGAGGTGGCAAAAGGTGCTAACAAATTAGTTTGCTGTAACTTAGCGCCCAATCATATCTCCTACAAGACAGATGGCGTTCATGAATTTCTCTGTGGGTGAACTGCATATTTTCCATTCCAAAGATGGTCAAATATGTGAAAAGGACACTTTGCTAATTTACATCAAATGTTTTGTCTGTGTAACAGTCTTGAAAACTTGCTGACTGCAGAGAGGTGAAAAATGACTAACTACTGGGAAGTTAGTTCAGTTTCCAAATGAATTCATTTAAGAATTCCAGAGAATTTGGATAAATAAATATGAATAACAGGTGTGGTACCAACTGAGGATGGAACCTGAACCACTGCAACCACCAAAATTAAGCAGGCAAGAGGATTAGTCCCCTAAATTAAAGACCCCGATTAAGGGAACCAGTCAGTCTTTGGGAACAGCGGTCTTTGTCATAGCAGGCATGTATGGCCCAATACATGTTCTGGGCTATAGCAGAGATGGATATGAATATACCAGTATTTCATCCTTCTGGGCACATCCCATAGTTTCCTTTTATATAATATGGTACATGTTAGTGCCATTAGATATTATGGGCAGTAAAGGTATAGAACAGAAGTGGCTTGTCATATGGATCCTTTAATACTTTTTGGATGGTTCATAAAATCCCTGATCACATCTACCTTGCATTAATCTTCTCTAACGGAATAACAAGGCTGATTAGCTTGAATTGCAGTCTGTACGTTTAACCTGCCCATGCCATGCCTTTGTACTAAAGGGCTGCTTTTATTACCGCTACTACGGCTACAGCTGAAGCGATTTTCTTGATGGATGAAGGTGATTTAACTCTAGCCTGCTGAGACTGATTGTGAGTTCACATGAAACATTCATCCTTGGTTCTCCCCAAGTGACGGAGAGGGCTGATTCTGAGGCAGGGGCGTCACTAGAAATTCTGGGCCCCTTGGCAAAATGTCCCCTGCCCATTTTTACATATTTTATTATTTAAGGGTAAATGTAAAGTGCTGGGTCTGCTGAATCTGCCAGGGTACCCACGCCCCTACTGCGCCCCGGTTCTGAGGTTCCACTTCTACAGTTCTGGTCCTCTGTCAGCAGTAATGTAGCACCACCGAACTCAGCTAGAGTGTCTGGCCTCATCACCACAGTAACGCCCCCTAGGAATTGTATGTAAGAAATAGTGAAGCGGTCTTAGTGCAGTCCAGTCACCGTGCAGAACTAGTCCGGAGAATCTGAGAAAGCTGCAAGTAAAAATGGTCAGAGATGTCTACAATAGATACCAAACAGCAGAGGGAGAAGAATTATACCTCTTTGCTTAGCATTTGAACTGCATTTTGTAGTAAGTGATGTGACATTGAGCTTTTAAAATTCAGGTTAGAGACAGACCGGGGAACTTCCAGACGTCCATCTCCTGACTCTGTCTCTCCGTCCACTCCAAGCGTTTGATGAGTGGGATTAATCTAAGCATGATTCATTCCCATCTATCTCCTCTCTCTTGGCTGGAAACCACAGCAGTCCATATTGCTGGAGCTTGGAAGGTTGCTTTTGGCAATGACTCACCTGGCCTCGCACTGCACCTACTCAGCGTGACGATCTCGGGGCATGAGGAAGTCGCTGCACCTGTTGGCCTCTCAGAGGATGCTTGGGTTGACGCTTGGCGCGCAGAGATGGCACACAAACTGGGCCGCTTCTCCTGAAACCCAGCAGGATCCTTCTGAATGGTGGAGGTTAAGTCTATGTACAAAAAAACAACAGGGCAAACAAGCAAACTTCCCGTTTACTCTTGAACGTGTGCCTCATCGATATAAGATAACTGGCAAAATACGCCACAAACAGGCTCCCAGATAAGTGTGACTTAAAACATTAACTGAATAACCAGGTAGAGTGGGTTTGCTTCAGAGGTATCCACTCAATCTGTCACGAGGAGTGAGCTTAGTGAGTTCAGACCATACAGATGGAAAAAACAAAGCTGAACCTAATATGAAAAATATACTGAAGGAGATGACGCTGAGGAGGAGTGTGGAGCAGAGAGCCCTGAGGGTTTACAGGGAGAGCCCTGCCAATGTCTTCAGCAGAGGATGGCTCAGGAGAAGCAGGTCATACATCTGAGGGCTAGATTATCCCTACAGCCGATCCTGCGGGCCTCTGCATTCTCATGGTGCAGAGGACCGGCGAGGGATTAAGATGGATTTCGGAGAGCACAGGCCCTTCCTTATGGCCCCTTTTATTCTCCTCTGACACTTGACACACGAATGACTAGAAAGAGAGTGAGAGATGGTTTTTATCCTCCCTAATCCTACTTTGGATGGTTTAAGTATGAATTTCAATGCTGGTTTGTCTACCTTCGGTTGCATAAGCATCCATAGAGTTTACTAATATAGCCTGTTGATGGCAGAGCTAATGCTTCATCGATAGGTCATACGTGGGTTTTTCTGTGCCGTCCCTTGTTTTTGTTTCTCGTGTTAACTATGGAAAAATGCACACCTGCTTTATAGGTGTAAAGTGATAAAATAAGATGTTTGTGGACCACGCCCACCTCGTTACCCTCGTGTGCATCCCGCTTGTTACCAGCTGTTTCCTGTTTGCTCTAGTCAATCCTGTGTATTTAGTCCGCGTCCAAGTCTTTTTCCCCAGAACTGTCATTGTAGTTTCATGACGTATGTTCCGTGTTCTGCCCGTGCTCCCATTAAATCCCTGTTTGTTTGGACTCCCGTTTCCCGCTCGCACGCCGATCGTGACAATGACTGGGTACATTTACTAGGGTGTCTTTTGTCTTCATGGACCTTAATCTTTGACTCATGTTAACAAAGGCTCATGGGAAACAGCGAAATACAAGCACGTTGGTTGTATGAAAGACCTCCACTTTTATTGTAAATAAGTGCAATACAGATGACCATCCATCCATCTATCCATCCAACCATCTTCTCCTTTGCAAGGTCACTGGGAGCCGGGAGCCTCTTCCTTGCCTCACAGGGCTCATGACAGACGGACACCCTGAAGGGATGCCAGTCTATCGCAGGGCAGACATGTTAATTTAAATAATTTCACAACTTGGCTTGTAAAAGGGAACCAGGAATATAGAGTCTGTGACAATAGTGGATACAGAGATTTGATAAATGTCAGTTTGTCTGCCAGTTTTCAGTGTGCAGGAAATCCACCTCTGAATATGCTTCAAATGAAACCTACTCCAGATATTTCTCTCTATGATGTCAGAGGGTTTGTGAAAAATAAAAGTCCAGCCCTCTGTGTGAGGTACATGGAAAAGGATCTTTTGGATGCTCAGGATCAATATGATTTTCTTGTTTTTAGGTCAGGAAATGCTTTGGTTTTTCAAATTGGGGCATTGTTTGATATTGGAGACTTTTCAGGCAAGATCTAAGCAAAAACGCCTTTTCCACTATGGCAGCCTCTCTCGGTGTCTTGAGGATGTTTGGCAGCTTGTGTGGAAGTTTGCTAAACAGCTCCACGGTGCAGAGAAGACAAAGGGAACGTCTACAGAGGCCAAAGACAACAAATAATGTGGGGAAGTCTCAGAGAAATGACCGGTTTGAAGGACATTGATGTGAATCTCTGCAGTTAAGCTGATTTTGTGAGATATGCAGATAATGCTATTTATCTGGGTAGTGCATTAAAAGGGAAATGCCGAAAAGGCAGTAAAAATCAGAGCATAACTAAGCCATGCTTTTTGGCTGCTGTTTTATTCTGACTATTAAAAGCCCAACTTCCCTCCCAATGCAATTTCAGTAATGGGATAAATATTCTAACAGAATAAACAAAAAGCTGCAAATAGAGCTATAAGCGTATCAGTTTTTACTTGACCATAGCTATTATAAGGTACGCTGGTCAGACTAATGTGTCAGTGCGTTGGCTTTGGATGGAGATTTTTTTCTTCTCTCTTGCTCGGAGCAGAGCGAGATTCCACCTTGAAATTCTATACCATTATAAAAAGCATTTGTATTAGCAAGCAAAAATGGTAGGTACAAATACTTTACTGGGTCCTTGGCAGAATATACCTCAAACTGCTCATCAAACAGATACAAACATACAGTGGATATTCCTACATATACAGTTATATGTATTCAGCACTGCCAAGTTGCATAATTAGGAATACTACGTAGTTACAGAGCTCTACTCCCTATTCTGTCATTATTATCCTGTGGTATATTCAGAGCTATACTCTCTGTTGTGTTATTATTATCCAGGGGTATTCTCTTACAGATATATAGTCTCTGCTGTATCATTATCATCCAAGGGTATTTTCTACAGAGATATATGGTCGTGTGTTCGTGTTATCCGTGGCTTTTTCCACAGCTGTGTTCTCCATTCTGTCATTATTGTCCAAATGTGTTTTCAGCATTTGAGCGGGGGAAAATTGCAATTCTGTTACTTGGATGTTCTTCGTGCAGCTTTTGCTTACTGTAAGATGTCTGATTAACGTTCTTTTAGTCATATCTGTACCACGCCAATGACAAATCTCAGGCAGCAAGACGTCTGAATGTGCAGAGCTTAATCCAAACAAAAACGCCTGCATGGTTCTGAGGCTGTAGCTGCGCTATACATTTACACACTTAGCAGACACTTTTGTCAAAAGCGACGTATCAAGTGAGGCAAATCGCACATTGTAAACATTTATGCTGTCAAGGAGTCGACTAGATATGAGTCCAGCTAGGCTGAGCTTCCCAATCAATGCCAAGGCACAGGAATAAACAGTTATGGGAGCAGGAGCTACACAAAGAGCTGTAGAACTGCACATAACTCAAAGGAGGAACCTAGTAAAACTATGTGAGAGCCAGTAAATGCTACATTGAGGGAATGTAAGGAGACATCAGGCTAGCAGAGTAATTTATGGAACAGATAGATCTTTAGGCAGCTCTTGAAGGTGGAGAGGGAGTCTATTGATTGATGTAGTTCAGCAGCTCATTCCACCACTGGGAACCACACAAGAGAATCTGGTGTGACACTTCTCACATGGTGGAGGGAGCTCCAGGCGGTGTTGGTCTGCTGACCAGGGGGGACGAGATGGGGCATAGGCGAGGAGCCTTTTGATGGAGATGGGTTCCTGTCCATCGATGGACCTGTAAGCCAACATCAAGGACCTGAACTTAATGTGAGCACCAATAGGGAGCCAGAGAAGAGAGACAAGGATGGATGTGACATGAGAACATTTGGACTGGCAGAGTATCACATGTGCCGTGGCGTTTTGAATCATCTGCAGCGGTCTGACGGCACAAGCTGGTAGATGTGCCAGTAGCGTGCTGCAGTAGTCAAGTTGGATAAGTTGGATATATGCCTAATCTTTCTGTCGCCATATAAACTTTCAAGTCCCTTTAATGTAAGACAATGCATGCATATAATTTTATCGATTGATACTAGCAAGTTGCCGGCTCGTATTTGCAGGGGAAATCACAGAACAGTCTACATTTTTGAATGTGGGAATCATCACATTACTCATACCGCTTGTCAAAAATAGAAGTTTTAAGTGACATTGATGGGTCCTTTGACCGCTGCTAATGACGACTGTGGTCTAGCAGACATGGTCACATGATCTGGCTGCTGCAAGCTGGTTAGTGTGAGAGGTATGATGTGTTAACCTGCAGTCCATGCTGAGCACACAATACCATATCAGTGAGCACAATGATAAAGGGTAATACCAGCTTTGTTAGTGCTACGTATATAAATGTAGAATATGTTGATATTTGCTGAAGCGCTGTACTTATCTGCTGTCTCTCAGATGTTTCACCTGACAGAGAACAAAGAATAGATCCCAGCCCTCCCAGTAAGACTCTGCATTCCTCCAACTGGAACGAACCTCAGATTTCCAGCACTTTCAAACTCTTTCAAGGCAGCGTAGAAGAAATTGGCTCAGTCGTCCAGGAATCACTCCACCAAGAATTGGGTGTGTCTCACAAAACAAATTATTCCCATGCTCTGCAAACCCCCCCCCCCCCATTTTTTTTTCTGACCCAAATATCTCTGTGGCCGATTGTTCTGGTAGTAGCATTTTGGCGGATCAGCCTGAATATTTATCAATACAGCAGGTCGCTTCGTGTGATTTCACAACATTTCAGGGAAATTCGGAGCCCGTGTGTGTTTTTTTTAACTTCTTCATGTGGGTAAGAGCAGTGGCAGTAATGTAGTACCAATAGCTCACTCCCACTGGGAATGCGGGGATGAAATTTGCTTCAGCACAGTTCACAGAGGTCTAGTCCACATACTGTACGCCAAGTCTGTGTCTGTTTTCTGTCACCACTGAGCTGTTTATATTATCTATAGATTTAATCAACAGATATTTGTAACAGTGGTGGCAGCTACTCTTATGTCACAAGGTATTTCAGTGACCTGCAGGCTTATGGGGTATATTTTTGGATTTTGTAGACCTAGGGAAGGTATACACTCTGTGTCTCGTTTTTACAATCCAAGGCCATTTTCATTCTTAGCAAAGCGGATGAGTATCGCTTGGCTTCCATTCAAAATGGCGGAAAATACGTCAAGGCACAGAAGCAGGACATGTTTCGGGCATCGGACCAAACGATGATCTAAAATATTATGGTGATGTAATGTTAGAGCACATATGTTGACTTTCTTTGGGAATACAGTGAATTATAACATATACAGACCGTCTGGTACAATTAACAAAAATCTAAACGTTAAACACCAAACTCTCCTGCCCCAGGCCTGCCAGCCTGACAGTGGCCATGTGAGTGAGTGGTATGTGAGTGAGTGGTGTGTGGGTGAGCTGTGTGAGTGAATGGTG
>JAODKC010000009.1:7378948-7393989 GCA_026777985.1 Mormyrops attenuatus
TGTATTTTGCTGCTGTTCCAAAATCTACATGTATAATACAAGGAGCAGCGATATGCTGATTCTGACAAGAATAGGCAAATGTTATTCTTTTATTATAATTAAGTTTGAAAACAATGGAAAAGGAAGAGTTCAAATACTGTATTTTTCAATGTCTTGTTACATGTTTTAATATAGGTAATTTAACACCGGGCGTCTGCCATTAAACGTCCCGAAAATCTGACATTTGTCAAATTGACGGTTTTGCTTACACGCCTCGCATTGAAGTTAACGCAGGAATTCTGCCATCTGTGTATCGCGAGAATGAGAGCAAAAAGTTACTGAAACGAAGAGGGACGAGAGAGAGATAGGGGAAAGCAGCGAACAGGGAGGCTGAGTGGGAGAAAGGGAAGGTGCTCACCACCCATCAGACCCAAAGTGCCAGCGCTTTCAATATTGTTCATATTGGAAACTGATAGCGCGACAAGACATTTCCTGCCGAGAAGAATCAGGGTGGAAAACTTTAAGAAGTGTTCAGAACAGTGCGGTATCGTTTTGCATGGGTGGATTTTTAATAATTTTGTATTTTCATCTGTTTTCTTTGGTAAAAACGTTTATCCAGTACTGTACAGACTGTAAAAAAAGCATTTGCATATTTTCTGGGGTGTGTGGAAGACTTTCTCCTATTGGAGAGAAGGTACCGTGCAGTTATCTTTATTGTTTATATGCTGGAGTTCAGTTGATATGTGTAATATTTATTCCGTGTATCAACCAAATATGTTTTTCATTTATATAGGTATTTGAACGACGAAGTGAGTTTAATTCCTTATTTAATGTTCTGTTAACGAGAGGCTTCATGCAAAACGACATAGTTTGTTTGCAGTTTTGAAACATGACTGGGAACCTTAATGCGTATTCTTTTCTTTGCTCTTAAATAATTTTTTTCTCTCGCAGATTTTCTTTTGAGGCCGCGGGAAAGTTTTGGATATAGAAGAGGACTTGATCTCAAATTAAAACTTTTTAACGTGGAGTTGCTGCCGTATAAGAAGAAAATCTGCGAAGTATGTTGCGGGGAGGAGTGCTGAAGCTCGCGTTGGGATTTGGAGCGGTTGTATTGCTGATTGTCGAGACCACGGGGAGTGCAACTGGAGATGTGGAAGCTGACAAACAAGCAGAATTCCAAGTGAAACGGAGATCAAAGCGGAGAGGAGGGGGTGCTCATGATGTTCTTAAGGGGTAATGTGTGAACATAGCATCTGATTGCTTTAATGCAGTGCTTCGTGTGTGATGAATGCATTAATGACATAGAAGATACAAATCCGACTCGTCGCGTTTCATTAGAATACAAAGCTTGACCAGACGTTAATTAAAACTCACTGCAGACTGACAGAAAATATGTTACAATTGTCAGGTTGAGAAACAAAACACTTTTCGGGAGTTCTGCAGTTGTTCAAAGGATATATTTTTCGGCGAGTTCGTGACACCCATGTTAAAAGGCGTACAGACCACTCATTAGACGCCCCGCTGAAGCTGAGAGGTATTTTAATTAAAGATGACTGACGCATTAACATCTGTTCCATTGCGCTCATATTCTGCCAGATAGCACAGTACCATACAGCAACCGTGGCGACGAAAATAAGTTTTCGATCAACATCTTAACTGACTGCTGTGTTGACTGCGATACTTTGTTTTTTTATTGTAGGAAAATGCACGTACCGATAACAAAATTCTCCTGAAGGGTAGCTTGGACTAATGTAATTAAATTCTGGCAAGGATAGAACATTCCTTTTGGGCTGCAGAAAATAAATTATCCTCTAAACAAAGAACTCCTTTAGAAATCTGTGCCATTCGGGATGTTTGGGGATGTACTATACAACCATTTTACTTCTGTCTTGTGGACATTTTTCCTCCGATTCTGACACCCCATATATGGATATAATGAACTTTAGTACAACATGCGCCACCGAAGCCGTTTTACTTGACGGTGGACCACAAAGCTAACGGCAAGGTGAATATGCTCTGAGAAACGGCAGTACTGTGTAATCAAAAGAGGACAAATGATTCACTTGTATTAAGGGATATGGGGCATTAAAGTCTATGAAAAATACAAACAGCCGTCGTACTACGATGGGGTCCTGCATTCCTGTAGAAATTAGGCTATAATTATAACAAATTTCAAAGAGATAAAATCTGTTTGCTTAGAAGCGCGTATTAAAGTTTTATTTCTGTCACTTTGTTGAATACCGCTCTCTGATTTATTCTTCGAAATGCTTCCAGATTTTTCCCAATCGGCATTCACCACCAGATGTCACTGTTTTCAGCACAACAATGTGTCTGGATCACTGACCTTGCACTAGGTGGTCCACCGGGGAACACAAATTCTCAAACGTTCTGTATTTAGTTTGCTTATAAAAATGTTCAAATATATTTTTTCACCTTGCTCCAGAAGGAGTCTTTTAAAGCTTTTAAGCCCCCATCCTTTATGTGAAAAAACTTTAGTATACCATTAATGTGGTGTCAACCCAGAGAAAACACATTTCTAAACATTTATGTCATTCAGTATAAATGTAGAGCTGCTGAGGGTGGAGAAGGTCTGAAGATTAAAAAGTATTTTACATGTATGATGTTGAATTTCATTACACCCGCACATACATGTGCAATGATAAAAGCAAATACTACACTGCATACTTCATCATGTGTTTCTTTTCTTCAGGCCAAATGTTTGTGGATCACGATCCAGTGCATACTGCTGCCCAGGATGGAAGACTCTTTCTGGAGGAAACCAATGCATTGTTCGTAAGTGTCTCTGATTGGCCAGTTGTCTGATAGGTTGTACTCCTGATTGGATAAAGTTAATGAGAGTAGAAATGTTTCTATATGTTTTCACTTCGTAAAAACAGGAAATTTACTTCCACCTGGTCAAGCATTAGATATTATATCTGGCCACAAAACCATTACCTATGAGCCAGAAAATAAAAATGAATGCTTTAGGGAATGTCGTGATATGGCGGGAGAAGGATGACCCAAAGGCAGGGTGTCTGCAAGTGAAACCCTTAGCGGGGGAGTTTATTATGGAGACTGGACAGGGCAGCACACACGGAGAGAGAACGATGACCGAACAGAGCGCACAGGACTAGGAGACACTTTTATACATGATTAACAGAGGACTGAACATGAGGCAGCTGTGGCTGGTTAGCAAGAGGGCAGGAACAAGAGGTAAGACTAAGCAGCTTCAGGCGCGGCTGACTATCAGCCACGCCCCCAGGGGAAACGCTGGGAACAGACGAGCAGGGTGGGGCTGGACGTGACAGTAAACCCTATCTTGATGATTACCTAAAAATCTTTCCCTGACAGTAGCATTCAAACTGCCTACCCAGAATAAAAATGCAGGCAGATGCTGACAGAAAGAAAATTCAACTGAAACACACACTGTCTTTGTGGAGATTTTCCACTGAATCTCCTTATAATGATTTCTAACCTCAATAAAATGGACAAACACATGCAAACTTATAAAAAAAACAAAAGTAGTGTTTGTATCGTTTTCTTTTCAAATCTGACTTTTCAAACAGATGCTTGGGTTTCGCCATCTTTGTGGAACAGTTTTATCGAAAAGTCTTTTTTTTCTTCCTCCCCCGTCCACCTGCGGTCGCATCCTGACCGACACACCCGCAGCGATCTGCAGGAGCTCTTGTGGAGATGGGTTTTGCTCCAGGCCCAACATGTGCACTTGTCCTAATGGACAGATTGCTCCTTCCTGTGGCTCTAAGTCAGGTATGCAAGTATCATGGGAAGCAGAACTTTCATACAGATCTTAAATGAACTGCATGTCTCCTTTTTTACACGTCCATTATATATTGCTTGTGGAAAATAAGATTTTAAAGTAAGGTTTGCAAAATTATTTCTTATACCAGTGTTTACCGACCGGTCCTTGGGGACCCACAGTCTGTCCACATTTTCGCTCCCTCCCAGCTCCCAGTAGGAGAAAAAACATGGGCTGTCTGTGGGTCTCTGAGGACTGGATTGGGAAATATTGCCTTATATGTAAGCCAATGTCTAACAATTGTCTATACAAGCAGATTAGTAGGCATGTTCCCTGGTCTCTAGGAGGGTACATGTGGCAGCCTAGCAGAGGCTGTGAACTCGCTCGCTTACACTCTGCTGTCCCTCTCTCCTGGAACAGTCCAGCACTGTAACATCCGCTGCATGAATGGAGGCACATGTGTGGAAGACAGCTGCCGTTGCCAGAAGGGATACAACGGTGCACACTGTGGCCAGGGTGAGCAGCCCCATCCGTATCTCAGCGAGCCTGAGAGGCCCAGCAGGCTGTTGTGCTCTTGAACCCAGTACTCAGAGCTGGTCTGGTAAAAACATGCAGATGTACTGTAACAGTGTGCAAAGTCACATGTTACGTCGCGTGAAAGTGCCGAGTCGGCGGATATTGACAACGTTGCATTAGCGATGTTGTGCAGTCCCCCAGAATCCTCAGCAGAATCGTCCTCTCTCGCCCCACAGCTATCTGTGAATCAGGATGCTTGAACGGAGGAAGGTGTGTCGCCCCAAACCGCTGTGCCTGTACTTACGGCTTCACTGGGGCCCAGTGTGAAAGAGGTAAGCCATCCTCAGCCTGGCTTTTGCTCAAACTGCTAAACCTTTGATCTGGTGCTTGATTAAAGCAAATCTCTCTTGATGAGCAAGTGTGGAATTTCATCTAAACAAATGAAAATCCACTGCTCTTCCTGAAAGTCTCATTGCCCCATCGGGATACTTGCCCCCACCTTACAAAGAAGGGATTGCCGATTTGTACCTGTTCCATATTGCCTTTCCGTAACTGGGCTCATATCTGCGTGTCATGTGGGAGTGGTGTAGAATATACACATATACATGGATACCTGAGTGCTTAAACAAGCAGCCAATGGCAGTGAAGATCGTTAAGATGCAGCTGCTCCGAAATTAATTAAAAAAATTGGTAAGTCTAAAGAGTATATCCTGCATATTATCATTCCATGAAGTCACAAAGGCGGGACAATGAAATATCCATTTGCATGTTCGTAGCAATGTTGGCTTTTTAGTGATGCAGCATATGAAATTGAGTCCAGATAGCAAGTGCGATGGGGTACTTTGGTCAGGTTAACAAGGTGCCCTGTTATAGCACGCTTAAGTAAAAAGATTTAGCTGTATCAATGGCCAAACCTTTCGTTTGGATGAACAGCATCAGCTTGATTGTAAATGGGTGGAATTATCTTGGTCTCCATGGAGTTTCTGGACTTTTGTAGCATCTGGGTTTGGTGCAAAGGAGATGGTTAAATGTAGCCCGTTGGCTGCTTCTGTAACATTGTTTCCAGTTATCGCTTGTCACTTTGTGTTTACTTACATGTGCTGTGGTCTTTTGTTTTGCTTTCATTTTCGATTCATATCCCTGTAGATAACTTGATTGACAGGAACTAATTACGGTTGTGTGCAAGAAACTGTGTTTGAATATATATAGACAGTTTGGATGATAACACTACTTTACAGTTTAGTATATATATCCTTTATTCTTTGCTGAAATGTGGCCACACTGGCAACCTGTATGTGGCTTGCAGTTCTGTAACACAATCTTTATTTTAGCTTTCACGGCATAATGACTTATTTTTCTTCATTTATCCGAGGTACAACTTACAGTGTAATGCAACTTAATAAATCATCAAAATGTCAGTTCAAGGTGGATAATTATGATCCACTTGTTTATCAGTAGTAGTTAGTGGTGTACCAATGTCAAAATCTTTTTTTTTGGTCTGATGTGGCCAATACCGATATCTGGCTGACCTCTGAGGCGCTTACCGAGTGGCCAATTTTTAATTTTTAATTACTTAATTATGTCATGGTCTGCGTAAAACCATCTGACCTTGAGACCATGTTTAGTGGTGAATAAGCCAACAGAATCCATCATCACCCACTATGGAAAATAGCAGACCATCCAGTACAATCATCTCCATTGTTTTAGCAATCAGTGCTTCTGATGCTAATTCTAAATATTGATGAAGGTTATATATCAGGCACCAGTATTAGCCAAGATGAAGACATCAGACCGATGGGCCATGAATATGGGCCAATGCTGATATGTTAGGCGATATCGCCCTGCATCTCTACTAGTAGTGTTTACTGGTGTTATACTATATAGTCAGGCTGACAGGATGGCACTAGCATGGAGAAAAAGACAAATATTTGGAATTTTGATTTCGTGCAGGTTTATTTCAATAAAAACGCAGCCTAGCTGATTAAAAAGGTTGGTCGTGGCATCTGTGGTACCGACAAGATGAAGACGTACGAGAATGAGATTAAAGAGGAACATTTTAATTAATAGTCTGGCGTGATAGTTCACACCGAGAGGGGGGAGGGTTTGAATCCCGCCCGCCTCTGCGCCGTTTCTGTGGAGTTTGCACGTTCTCCCATGTCGTGTACGTTCTCCGCACGTTCTCCCGTGCCGTGTACGTTCTCCGCACGTTCTCCCGTGTCGTGTACGTTCTCCGCACGTTCTCCCGTGCCGTGTACGTTCTCCGCACGTTCTCCCGTGCCGTGTATGTTCTCCGCACGTTCTCCCGTGTCGTGTACATTCTCTCTGGGTCCTCCAGTTTCCTCCCACAGTCTAACATCATGCTTAAAGGTTAATTGTCATCTCCAAGTTGCTTGTCTTATGAGCAATTTACTTGTGCTTTGTTCCCTGTACTTCTGTGGGTCGAGCGCCTGCCTGCCTGCAAGTCAGAATAGGATGAGCAGTGGGAAGATGGATAGAAAAGTTTTAATTTGATACTTCAGTATCTTGAAAAGGGAAGGTTTTTAACCTTGTGGTGTGTTAGTGTATTCAGTAGCTGAATCCTACTTAAGTAAATGGTCTCGAATAGGCTGGCGTTCCGTTTAATATTTATCACGAACATTTAGCAGCTATTCTGGTACCTGCGATGTTCTCCGTCAAGCAGAAACATTAAAGACGGTAAGCCTCCTCTAGGATGTAGCCAGCCTTTGCCGCACCCATCACACGCTGTGTAGGTGACCGTTAAATGTTCATTTTTTAAATGTGGCAGTGTTTACATCTCGCAGACGTGGTTAATAAATACGGCCGTCTGCTTTTTTCGTCTTTGCTGGAGTGCATGCAGTGCCATGTTCGGCCATCCGTTATCGCCACAGATCAGGATTCCACCCCAAAAAGTCTCACATGCCACTTATACAACACGGACTGAAGTTAGCTAGCTACATTTGTAAGTGTCCAACATGGTGTTACGAGCAGCAATTTATCGGCAATGATGGAAAAACAATCCTGTAACAAAGAGGTTCTTTGAGACTTGCAAATTATAGCTTTATTTATATGTTATAGCTACATACTCATTTGTATGGTTTATATTTTTCTTTCTTAAATGTCATGTGATTTCAGCAATAAGAATATTATTTAGAGCAGGGGCCTCCATCCTATTTTATAGCGAGAACTACATTTACAACGAAAATTATCCAGGGAGTCACCACTTCTGCAAAAATGGCATGCAATTGATGAATATGGTTGTAAACAATGTATGAAAATGAGTGTAGCTGATGGCAACTGCTGATGGTCATGTGACAGAGCAGAGCAGCTGGAGGTGGGGGCTGAGCGGGGGCTGATGCAGATCGCTGTGTCAGTACACAGGGTCATAGCAACACGTGGCCTCGTTCTCGCTGTTGCAGGCCGGATGTCTGGGTCTGGTTGATGGTCTGGTAACTCGCGGCCAGGTGGCTCTACGCGGGAGGCAGCAAGAAAAGCAGCGAAACTATTTTGCTTTTGCTGATAATTATTTTGCACAAAAATAGAGACAACCAAGTTCAGCACCGAGCAGCTACAGGCAATAGACAGCATAATGATTTATGCGAACGCAACAGAGACGTGGCACAGTACAAACATACATGGTAAGGATGTAATTATACGCAGTATTAGAGTAACAGCACTGACTGCGTGTCCCACAAACGGTTCTGTGGTTAGAATATATCCTGCACTCAGCTCCTATAGCAACTGAAGCAGTTTAAGGAGTTGAAGACCCTCGGGGAGAGAATTTGTGCAGTCAAATAGCGCAGGATTACAATAATTTGGTCAACAGCTAATGAATGTTGGACCAGCTTATCTGCATCATTCAGACCTTTCTCACCTTGCCAATATTCCATAGATGAAACAAAGACACTTTATGTGTATTAACATTGTAAGAATCAAAGTCAAATGTTTAGTTGCAGGAACTTTGCGTCGTCCGACCTTCAAACAAGATTCAAGTTTGAAGTTAAAATATTTTACGTTGATTGACAGATCAAAATGGGTTTCAAATGGGTTAGCACGTAATGCATGGCGCTTGGACTCATCTTAAATGTTGGGGCAGCGTGTGGCTCAGTGGGCTAATCCTGTGTGCCTGTAAACAGAAGGTTGCTAGTTCAAACCCACCCTTAGTAGGTCTGTGGGTCCTTGAGTAAGGCCCTTAATCCACAGCTCCCTCGGTGCCCCAACGGGTGGCTGCCATACGCGGACAACTTTCTATGTGAAGAGCAAGTCGAGGGAGACATGAAAGAGAATTTCCCCAAGGGGACAATAAATGTATCAATTATTGTTATTACATGTACATTATTACAGCAATGAAAATGATGGTAGTGGACACTATCTACAAGGATCAACATATACAGATAAATGAGTAACAAACCCTCCGTGAGCCCTATGGAGCAGCGTATCTGACCAGAGAGTATTTCAACAGTCCGTCGTATTGTCAAGCATATAACGGTCTCATAGATAGGAAAGGAACTGTCCACTAACACTGAGGTTTAATTGTCTGCTTGTCATCTATAGTGTCAAAGTTGCACATAAATCCAGAATTAAAGGAACACAGACATTAACACAATCAGAGGAGAAGGGCAAGTCATTCATTACTCTGACAAGTTCTGCTTCAGTGTTATTCTGTTGTCTAAACTCAGACTGAAACATGTCGTAGACATCATCGGAAGACAGGCAGCTGTTGGGTGACACATTTCTCTGAAATTGTGGATAAAAATGGAAGGTTTCAGCCAGGCCTGTAACTAGATAGATCACTCAGAACCACATTATGCTTCTTGAATAAGGGCTTAATTACAGCTCCTTTAGAAGACCTGGAACATTTTCAGAAGATAAGGCTGTATTTGTATGATCTAACAAGGGCTCTCAGATTACAGTCAGAAGCTTCTTCATTAACTTTGTAGGTATGGGAGCCAGTAAACAAAGGGATGGTTTACGAAGTCTAACTAGTGTAACCTTGTCCCTTTGTTTAAACAAAACAAATGACTCAGTGTGCTGAGTATGCGTAGAAGTATAACACGCATTACAGACTCACGGGTGGGTGCAAGGACCGGTCAAGATACCTTGGATCTTATCCGCGATGTTCAAAAGTCGTGATCCTTCCAATCATCATTTATAATCTCTTGTCCAGTTGAGGGTCATGATAAAGAAGTTATGTATTTATTCTTTGAGGTGATTAATAAAGACATATCCAAGATCTGTTCTGAATCCATCAATTAGACTGGAGGATTATACTGACCTACCTGCAGTGTAATCGTTTGTTTTATTTGGTAAGATGAAAAGCCTGAAATTTTGTACACTACCATTGGTGCCCTGAGCTTTGAGAAATGTGTTTCATGCTGGGCTGTGCTTATCATACCTGGAGGCTGTGCATGTGAAGTGTGACAGTTTTAGAGTTATCGCTGTATTTATGGTAATGATAACGGTCAGTTTTACGTGATGGGATACACACTGGATGAGATGCCTGTCCAGTGCAGGGCGGACACACACACACACGCACACACATACACACACACGGGGACTGATCCATTCATTTCTATGGGCAAAACCCTAATCCCAGCACTGACAACCTTAATCCCTACCCAGCCCTGACCTTAACCATAAGTAACCAAACAAAATATGAGACTTGGCATTTTTAGTTTTTTGAATTTAGTCAAAGATTTTTATAAAATTGTGTTTCCACTTGTGGGGACAGAAAAAAAGGACCCAACAAGTCAAAATAACAAGTTTTTATGACATTGTGGGGCCATCTGATCCCTACAATGCAATATATACATAACCCCCCCCACACACACAGATAGACACACATTCTGATATACAGTATTGGTTGCTATAGAGAGATGACTTACTACAAATGCATGCCTTGACATTATTGAGAATGATGATCTTAATTAAATAACTTCTGGATAGCTGTGTATGGTGGTACAGTGATCTCACAGGGTGAGTCTAGTGCAGTTTAATTGTAATTAGAAAGAGGTCCAGTACAACAGGATGTTAACCCTCTGGAATGACAAAAGCCTCCGTGAAATAGTTTCATGAAAGAGTGCTGCAATCATGATTATGAGTAGGGTTTATGTTAGCTGACAGAATGTGTAATCTGTTAGCATATTAACAGTATCAAAAATAATGGCATTTTGTTTATTATTTTTACTTTTTAAATTAATTCCATTGTTTTATTGTTATCAATATATCAATTTTAATTTTGTAAAAAATTGTTCATTTTGGACAGATTTCCGTGCGCACTTGGTCACACCCAGGAAACGCGTGCTGTTGGCCGTCTTGGTCACACCCAGGAAACACGTGCTGTTGGCCGTCTGAAGCCTTGCTCAGGACATGTTCCAAACTGCATACTTGGTGGAGGCTGGCAGCCTCAAACCTAAGGTGGCGTCCAGTTTTTATGGGCTTGCACCCTTGAACTCTTAAATGTGAACTGAATGTGAATGTAAACTGATTTAATAATGATGAAGCGCTATTGGTCCCTGCAGAGAAATTCTCTTTTTGCCTATCCCACCTTGGTCTCTGAGAGCAAGCTTGGCACTGAAGGGCAGGCCACCTGCAGCGCCGCCCGTGGAGCTGAGGGTTAGGACTTTGCTCATGGACCCACAGACAAGGCCAGGCTTGAACCAGCAACCTTCCAATCGCAGGCTTAGGCTTAGCCCACTGAGCCAAACGCTTCCCTCGCGTTCTGTAGGTCTAGATAGCAGAGTGTGGTTACTTTGGAGCCTGGTTTTCTACGACATATAGCTCCCTCCTTGTATTCAGCTAAGGTCTCATTCTTGGGCTATTATTTCCTTCCAGCACAAGAAAATGTGGCCTCATACCATTTTAGTTTTCTCATCAGCTTGTTGGTTTTTTATATCTGAACTTGTTGGAGCACAAACTGTTATGCCCCAAGGAATTCAAATTTTTGGATTTTTTCTCATGCTATTTTCTTATGCTTATTTTTGAATAGAGTTATGTGAGGACATGGATCTGATTAGTAAATGTTTGCCATTCCCTGTTGCACGCCATATTTTTTAGATGTGATTTGTTTTCGAGACCTCTCTTTTGTGATTTGCTCTGGGATTCCCCTGGTTGTGCTTAATCTTCTCGGGTATCACACAGTGTCATATTACATTAATTATATATGCTTTTCACAGTTATCTGACCAGTGGCATCTTCTGTTTTCTGTTCCAGTCTGTTGCAAGAGGGGTTAGAAAACATGTTGTGTGACTGATATTATAAATGATACCAATGAAATTGTCCCCTGAGTTCATGGCTTATGTTCATGCCGCGTGAACCGTTATCGCCTGACACGCTTCAAGATGTGTCCCTTGCGGGCTTTTCCTCATTAAAGCAGCGATTTCACACCAAACACTGAAAATGCTGAATGCCATGACATCCAGTCACTTTTCAGTGGCTTCTGGGCTTATATATTTTTAAACTGACATACCAGGGCATGTACTTACTAAAGCTTGCACAGATCTACACAGGCATACATTATCCAACCTGAGATCAGTCTAAAGAAGCTGTTTAAGGGTGGAAATTTCTGAAAATAGTAACTGATGTGATGTGTTCAAATACATCAGTTATATGTAAGCTTAAGTTTGAGATTGGAACTGCACAACGCAACTGTTCTTTGTCTGACAAATTGAATAGGTCGGGCTGATTCAGCTCTGATACAGCTCACTGCAAAAGGCAATAAATAATCCAAACTCCTTATCTTGCACCATTGAGTCAGATTTGCCTTCGCTGAATTTTGTGTACTCTGCATGCTAGAGTAGCGCTGTGTCCGGTGTTTCAGGGCATTTGGAAAAATGGTATGGTGTAATGAGGTTGTATTTCATAAATGCAGATTGAATGTTTGTTAATGTTTTATGTGGTTTCTGACAAAGGTACATGGTAATTGAAACAGTGGAGAAAGATATTGCTGCCAGTAAGGAGTTTGTATATTTGTCATTCAACAACTGGAAAGGTTTTGGTTTGGACTACCTGGGTTTTTGGCCACGGAGATAAATGATCTCATTCATTCTTTGGTCTTCATTCTTCACATCATGTCTGATTTGCTGTTTTGGGTCAGTCCTCAAAAACGTATTCCGACTACAAGTGAGGGAACAAACCCGAATGCCTGCAAAGTCTAATTATTTACAGAGAATCAAAGCGTGATGGAGACCTAGAGCATCGATGAAGCGACTCATGTCAGACTGCGCTCCGGCGGAAATGGGCTCCAGCAAGCACTGGACCCAAGGCAGCTTGTCAGTAGGACAGATGTAATCAGTAGGATGACAACTCTGAAGTTACAGTATTAAAATGGCATTGACTTGGTGGTATTCGAGTGATGAGGACTGCGGAACTGAGGCTGCTTCTGGAAGGTTCTGCAGAATGAATTTCCTCTGGCACCCTGCAGTAGTAAACTCCCATACTTATATAAATGATCTCTGCCACGCTCATAGTAAAAATTGCTGCCACAAGTGGTTTCCTGTAAAGTCTTATTATTTTTTTTCATTGGCTCTTATTTTCCATCAAGTGTAATTACAGGCTTGCTGTTAGAAAAATAAAGACCAAAGGCGTCATATACACAAATGTTTGCAATATGCAAAAAAAAAAGACTGATCAGACGATAAGGGATAGGAAAAGAAGGGGATTTCTAGAAGGTGCCCTTAAGAAATGGGGATCAAGCTGGAGTAAATCGAGGAATGTCACTGCAAGGTATGATGAATCGTAAAAAGTAGCAATAATTTTCTTAATAATGCACAACCTCACAAAGATATTCAGAGGGTGCATTTATTGCCTATATGAAACACAAATTAATGGGTATTATCAAACGTTAAGTAACTGGTTAAATGAAGCATTGTTATGAAAAAATACTAATAATATATAATAAATAGCCAATCATGAAAGAATGGTTCAGAGACCATGAATTCAGGTAGGTGTGCCAGACATTCGTAGTCAAAGCAAAGGGGGGCAGCTTTTATTTGTTTCACAATATTGTTGTTTGGAATGGAATGCTTGTTTTGTATGTTGTCTGCTGTAAAATGTGGAAACAATTCCTGAAGCTGGATAATCGCCACTCAGTAATTAGGAGCAATGTAGCTTACATGCTGATGTATATCTTATGTTTTTACTTCAATAGACCAGATCTTCTATTTGTAGCTGAGCTGGATGTTTTAAATTACAGTGCCATTTTCACCACTGCTTAAACATGAGTCAAAATACCATCATAGCAAAAACCTTGACACAAATATAACATGCCTTTGGACGATAAGGCAACACACAGGAATCAGGTTTGGCTGAAAGTGGCGATGGTTTTCTGTTGTGGTACATAAATCAAGAAGGCTACTGCAGAAAACCAAACATGGTGCACTGAATGTGAATTGGTCAAAACGTATGAGGCCTTATTTATTTATTCGGTCTAAGAGACACAGACATCCTAACCTTAAAATGTACCGCTTAATGGCTCTTTACACATCTGTACATACAACATTTGATCATTATTAGCTCTTTCAACGGGCGGCACAGTTGTTGTTACATGTTTTCCTCTTTAGGTGTCTTTGTATTGTCCAAAGTGTACATGTGAATATCCAGTGATGAGCTGGCATCCATTTACGATCCCCACCCTTGCTGGAGCTGACATATCATACGAAGAAATTATCTAAGAAAATAGTTTATGATCAGTTTATTCAGACCGCCTGGAGCACAATGAAAACTTTGAAACAACAGACTTTGTTTTTGTGTGGGATCTTTTTGCAATCGGATTTCTGCCAGAAAATTTTACTATGTAATTTTATCAAAAGAACATGATGAATAAATTGCCAGAGTTTTACTGTTGAGAAGCACATTGTGAGCAGAGATGTATTCAGTTCGGCAAACATAGTACAGACGCTCCTCTACTTACAAACTTTCAACTTACGAACTTTCAGACATACGAACGAAGAGGACTGTAAGTCCAAATTGTGTTCCTTGGGCTCCCGTTTCCTGTCCGCAACATCAATTTTTTTTTTCTGCGCGCCAATTCTGCCTAGTATGACAACAGCAGCGTAGCGTACGTACTCCCAGCATCCTAGTTCTTGGCACTTGCGTATACCCTTAAAATTATGTTGAATAACGACTTACGAAACATTTTGAACGGCCTTTTGGAACGTATCTCATCCGCAAGTAGAGGAGCGTCTGTATGTTAAACTGTAACGTGAATGAATGGTCTTATCCATAGCAGTTACCAAAGATTATAACCTGTTTAGGGAACGCTGCCCATGATCTTGAAAATAAATGTAAATATAGTGAGCCTTTAAGTACAGTTTTATGGAAATAGGCTGTGTGGATGAGCAGTCCGTGCTGGAAGTCTGTGTTTTGGTTGTACATCTGTTTGCATCACAGTCACCTGGACGTTTCCTTGGTGATTGCCGCCTGTTGGAGCTCTGATTTCCGTATCAGCTCGCAAAGTTGTTTATTAGCCACTTCAGACTCATAGCGAAATGAAGCATAAGTAACAGGTCATTCTCATAACGGCCTTACATTTGCTGCTCCTCAGATTACAGGACCGGGCCCTGCTTTGCTTCGGTGAGCAACCAGATGTGCCAGGGCCAGCTGACAGGTATCGTCTGCACCAAGACGCTGTGCTGTGCCACCGTAGGTCGGGCCTGGGGGCATCCCTGCGAGATGTGCCCCGCCCAGCCACACCCCTGTCGTCGAGGTTTCATCCCCAACCACCGAACTGGAGCCTGCCAAGGTATCTTTGGGGGGGCAGGGAGGGGGGGGGGGGCATCTGTCTTTCGTTAGC
>JAODKC010000009.1:7394487-7466800 GCA_026777985.1 Mormyrops attenuatus
AGCTGTGTTAGACGTGAATAATACCGTGAGAGCGGCGTCATTAACGGCGTGTAAGCTGTGTTAGACGTGAATAATACCGCGAGAGCGGCGTCATTAACGGCGTGTAAGCTGTGTTAGACGTGAATAATACCGTGAGAGCGGCGTCATTAACGGCGTGTAAGCTGTGTTAGACGTGAATAATACTGTGAGTTTGCTGAGGTGGCTCTTCACTGCATGGCTTTTAGTGGTCAGATAAAGGGCTGGACATCTCCAAAGTCATTTTAAGGCAGCCCCTTGGGCGGTCTGGCCACCTGCGCCGATTCCTCCAGCTGTACAAACCTTTTAATCGTGTCAGGGATGGAGGGAGGGGTGACCAGGGATCCCACCATTTAATTGAGCTCCTCTACCTGCCCTCTGGTTCACCCACCTCGGTGTACCTGCAGCCTCAGGAAGGATCCCCTCTCACCATTACAGTGTTTACTGGTGCCCTCCTCATCCTGTGGGTTCAGGCTGCACCTTTTCTGCTTCCAAAACTGGCCCAGGATCTGAGCCGGGACCTGTGCAGGGTTTTAGGTGCCAGTAAAAATGTGACTGTCCTGGGGTTTTTCAGAAGGAGTGGGGGGTGTGGCGGTTCGGCTCCTGGCCCTCTAAGACCAAGTCTCAGTTCGGTTCGGAGGAGACCAGTGTCAGTGTTTACCCCGAACCGCTGGCCTGAGGCATCCAGCTGCACTTATAATACACTTCATAAAGAGTGTCAGCTGGCCAGCTACACAGTGCTATACAGATATTCAGGCAAAAAAAAACATAATTTTAACCCTGATGGCATGATTTTTTTTATCTAGTTCTAGTGCGGGACAATGAACAGAATCGATGTTCACTTTGTGAGTTTTGTACATGTTTGTACACATTACATTTTTTTGGTTGGCCCTTAATCTCTAAGGCAGAGTGATGTGGTGTAATTTTTTACAGCTGAACCATTTTGTTGAATGTAACTTAATTGCGTAATAATTTTTTTTTCCTTGGCAGATGTGGACGAATGCCAGGCCATTCCTGGACTCTGTCAGGGGGGAAACTGTATTAACACGGTGGGATCCTTTGAGTGCAAATGTCCTGCTGGCCACAAATTCAACGAGATCACACAGAAATGTGAAGGTGAGACTCAACAGACTCAAATTCTAAAAATTCCGTTTAAATTTTAGGTTTTCTGTTGAACGTAATAAAACACAGGGTCTTTTTTTAACAAATAAAAATAAACATTGTTATTTTTTAATGGCCGCCTAGTTCTGCACGAGTTCCCCTACCTCAGTGACCCAGAATAAGCTGGGACGAGCCTCGGAATGGCCGCCATTGTGATGCTCTCGTTCCCCACGTTAAAGTGTCTCCCGAGAGCAGAGCTCGGGGGCCCTGACACACACCAGCTGTGGGCTGCGGGGAGGGGTTCCGTAGTGCTGGCCCCCATCACTCACCAATCCCGCAGGGTGACATCAGGTCCTCTCAGGAGTCCCGGATCCCTGACGGGGAGTCCTCTGGCAGGCTGTCTTCCCAGGATTGGGGTCGGGGGGGGCAGATCATTGGTCTGTAAACATTGTGTGAGAGCTGACAGCATTCAGATGGCTGTTCATGTGGTCATTCTCAAATCTCATCCTTTACTAAAAGGGGCAGTGAGTGGCTCAGTGGCTCAGTCTCTGTGCCTGTAAACAGAAAATAGCTGGTTCAAGCCAGAGTCACATGTCTGTGGGCCCTTGAGCAAGACCCTTGGGGATCAGAAATGAGAGAAGTTCCAATGTACTTGTACAAATGGCTAATAAAGGAATTACTATTATCTCTTTATAAAATCAACAGTATCCCCACCAGCTTCTCCACCTGCATGTTGAAATTGGACCTGAATTGCACCTGAAATTGGCATCGATACATGGTGTAGTTTTCAGTTTAATGGCATTAAGATATTTTAACATTTATTTGGCCAGGGAAGTGAGAGTTATCCAACCTCAGCATCTCTAAAATTACACAGAAATAAAAGTTCTGTCTGACTGGATGTTTTAAGTGTAAAGAACGCCGGGCTTGTTAGGAAGGTTCTGTGACAAATTCCAGGCCAGCAATAACTGCACAAGTCTGATTTGCTAAAACAGTAAAAAAATATTTGTGGTTGTCATGTGCAGGAAAAATTCTTAGGTACATTTTGCCAAGAAATAACAAGCGAAGTCTTTGAACAGTTCTGAAGTCTGAGGTTTCGGATCTGCCTTATTTTTTAAGCTCTCGTTAGCTTCATGTGCCAGCTCTCCGGTTGCCGTGGCATTGAAATGGTTTCCCAGATTATTACTGCGTACCATGGCTTTTCACGTTAACCATTTTAGACCGTGCTGCCTCAGTGTTCCATTTTATTGAAACATTATTTGAGCGTCTCTTTCGCGTCCTGTTAGCCTTTAGCTTTTGTTTTGCTCATGCTTCTTTGTGTTTTTTAATGATGCTTATTTATCCTTGGCAGATATCGATGAGTGTGCCAACATCCCTGGCCTTTGTATTGCTGGTGAATGTTCCAATACAGTTGGCAGCTACTTCTGCAAGTGTCCCCCGGGTTACTACACCCCCCCGGATGGCTCCAGGTGCATAGGTACGGGCAGATTCCATCCATCTGTTCTTTGGCTCATATTTGGATACCGTCAATGGCAAATCGACAGGTGACAATGGGGGCACAGAAATTACCCTGAGAGGAACTGACACGGTACAAAATGGCGCCATGTGACTTTGTCTTCAGCTTGTTCAGGTTAAATGGGCTGGGTTAGTCTGGATAAGCTTCTTCTGCAAGGATTTTATACTCCTGGAGCTTGGTGGGAACATGTTCTAGTGCAGCAGGGGTGAACATGGTGGTCGGCGATGGTGTAATACACAAAGCAGCCTTAAGGTTTCCCGTGACCAGCCATGGCGTCCCCCAGGCAGGGTGATGTAGTATCTTCTACTGTAGCCCCATTGCAGATGAAAAGGTATTAAAACGCGGAAAGGTGGACCCTTTTTCACCTGTGACAACTATACGAGAATCAAAGATGTTTTTAATACTCAAAAGTGCGTTAAGTAAGAGTTGTTGGTATGTCAGACTGGTCTTTGTGTCTCACGGCTGCGTGCGTGCCTCCCTGAGGATGTGTTAGGAAGCACGGGAGGGTATACTGGCTGGATATGGAAACCGGGGTTGGCCATCGGGATTGACCTCCATAGCAATGACACATCGAAAATCTCGACCCAAACAAAGGACAGAAAACCCCCAGAAATGAATGAAGTCGAGGTCTCAGGCAGCACAGGGGAAAATCTGGGTCAGAGATCTCCAGCTGATGCACGCTGGCCCCATCCTCAGGAGGATGTTTATTTGGAAAGAATGTCCACTATGAGCTTTTTTTCCTTCTTGAAAGGTTGTTTTGCCAAACATTTCTATCTGTCTCCCATGCAGCACATGCGGGGTCAAAGTCCACTACTAGCAATGTTTTGATTTTTTTTTCCCTGCATTTCCTGGATCTGTGATCAGTTTGGAAGGTAGTAAATAGCTGTTAGAAATGCGAATGGCGCACTAACCCCCACGCAGTGCATGTGGAACGTGACGCCAACAGGCCTTTCTTCCACAGATAGCCGACCCGGATACTGCTTCTCCAGTATCCTGAGCGGTCGCTGTGCCAACCAACTCTCCCAGCCGCTGACCAAGATGCAGTGCTGCTGTGACAGTGGCCGGTGCTGGTCGGACGGCTCCACTCCGGAGATGTGCCCCATTCCCGGGACAGGTCTGTGTGCCGTCTTGGCTTGCGACACTGTGGGAGTGTTACTGGCACTCCGTTAATCCGTGAATTCTTCCCATTCTCTCTGCAGTGGGCTGACTGCCCCTGCTTTTCCTGAGTTGTCGCCACAGCCCATGCACCCTTCCTGCCTTCTGCTTTATACTGCTGGACACTTCATGCTGTTTACACTCTTCGTTCTGTCAGTACTCTTTACTCTGCTTATATTACTCGCTCTGTTTACACTCTTCGTTCTGTTAGTACTCTTTACTCTGCTTATATTACTTGCTCTGTTCATACTCTCCATACTGTCTGCTCATGCTTTGTTTGCTTTTTTGTTCTGGTTCTGATGCTGCTTTCATTATTTATCTACTACTTACTGCCTTTTTTATCTCTGCGCTCTACTTTTAATTTATTAGCAGTAATAAGGTTGAGTATGGAAGCTGCAGACGAAATCTCATTGTACCAGTGCAGTGACAGTTGTACTTATGCAATAACAAAACTATTCTATTCTGTTCTATTCTATTCTATTCTATTCTATTCTATCTCATTCCAGAGGACTACCAGAAACTTTGCTTACAAGTCCTGCCCATCGATCCCATGGGTCCACGTGTTCCACTTGTTCCTGTTGGTCCCGTGGGCCCTATCGGTCCTGGGGGCCCTGTTGGTCCTGTGGGCCCTTTCGTTCCCGTGGGCCCTGTCGGTCCTGGGGGCCCTTTCGTTCCCGTGGGCCCAGTCAGGCCAGACCTGGTTTATCCTCTACAGCCACAACCCCAACCGGTGCCATTTCAGCCTGTCATGCCAGTTTCTCCTCCAATAGAACCTCCCAGTATGTCCATCTAATACGACGTTAACCATTGCAATGCTAATTAGTGTTTCTGCAGTCTGTTTTATAAGGCATATGATAACATGACGATATTGGAGAAGTTACTCACAAAAGTAACATTGCAGACAGAGGTGAAAAGTTCAGGTCCAGAAAAGTTCAAATCCAGACCAAGGTTTTGTTTCAGTTGTGTACTCTGGAACTGTGACTCTTTATACTCAACTGGTTGGTTGAAACAAAACCTTGGTCTGGATTTTTACTTTCTGGACCGGAACTTTCCACCTCTGTAATGGATTACTTTTGTGAATAACTTTCCTAACACTGTTGTATAAAACCTTTTTTGTTTTCTTTTCTTGATAGTATGATACAATCAGATGGTTAACATCGAGATAAATAACAGTGTGTTGTCATGCAGTTATTGTGACCCAAAACATCACCGACATCTGCCAGGCGTACCGCAACCTGTGTCTCAACGGCCAGTGTGTCCCCACGCCAGGAAGCTACCGTTGCCAGTGCAACATGGGCTTCAAGCTGGACAGGCGCGGGGAGTGTGTTGGTAAGACCATCGCTCAGGCCGCTTGGAAGGCCCAACATCTGGACAGGCCTCCCAAACGTCCGCTTTGCCTCGCTATCCAGATGAAGACGAGTGCGAACGGAGCCCCTGCCTGCACGGCGAGTGCGTCAACATGGCTGGATCATACTTCTGCCACTGTCCTGCCGGCTTCCAGAGCACTGCCACCCGAACTGAATGTCGAGGTGAGTGGGGAGGCTGGGTCCAGTTCCAGGGGTCCGGGTCGGGTGATTTAGTGACTGGAGGGAACCACCAAGGAAAAGTGTGAGGGAATAAACCGTAAACCTGAGAGTCTCGATAATGTGATACGCTGTGCCTTTCTGAGCATGTGTGTCACGCAGATCTGGATGAGTGCGTGGCGAATGGGCGCATCTGCAACAACGGCCGCTGTGTCAACACCGAGGGCAGCTTCCACTGTGTGTGTAACGCCGGCTTTGAGCTCACCACCGACAGGAGAAACTGCCAAGGTGAAATTTCCCTTTTAAGGAGTTGCCTTTCTGGGATGCTTCGTAATGCATCAATGGTATGCAAATGTCATCAGTCTGACACATGTCACGATGACAGAGAGAGTAGTGGGAAAGAGAAGCTGAGAAATGACACCAGTCACCATTGTGGTTTCCTGTTCCAACATGTATCTCTTTAGCCCATAATGGGGCACTTTGACATTTTGCATGGATGTTCTTGACCTCCTTACTGCCCTCAAAATATGCTTTACTCACTCTAGAGGGGTATTCCACAGATCAGGATTTCTTCATTAGTCACATAACTTAAGCCAAATTTAAGGACTGTCCAAGGATTGTCCAATATCACTAACTCGTCCTATTGGGCAATTTTCACGTTTGGCTTAAGTTATCCAGATAACTGGGAAACTCTACTTGGTAAAACACCCCCCAGGTCACAAATGTACATCTCTAAGCTGCAATATGACCCTACACATAGAGATTGTTAGTTGATGTTCTGAGAAACAGAAAATGGCAGGTCCTGGAAATGACTTCCAGACCCAAATTAATTTGTGCATCTTTTGGTAAATCCAACACATTGATTGTAAGCTTAAAATGAGGATGAGAGACCTTGCATGTCTCTGGAAGTTGCTGGTGCCTTCAAGCTGTATGGAGGTGGCTTCGTGCAGTCCACCTGCGTGCTGAAGAACATGCCGTGCGCGGGAAGTGTGAAGCGTCAACCATGATGGACACATGGGTGGCCGTTCCCTTACAGATCAGGATGAGTGTCTCCTCACCAACATCTGCCTCAACGGCATGTGCATCAACGATGATGGCAGCTTCAAATGCATCTGCAAGTCTGGCTTCCAACTGGATTCCACAGGTCGACACTGCCTAGGTACGAACCCAAATGCCTGGTTCCTCTTCCAGTGAAACAGTGGAATGTTCCTTTCTTTCTGCAAGTGAAGTACACCTTTGTCAAAATCCCCTCAAAGTCATTAGCGGGGGAGAGAGCACAAGTCTCAGCCCATAGTTTGGAAATTACCACCTAGTGAATAAGCTTATTAACATTTTAGTTTCACCCAAAAATGAACCTTAACATTGACGCAATTGTGTGTTGAGTAACTGAAGGATTATAATTTTTGTATCATTTTAATTCATTCATGTGAACAGATTCCTGCTTTGTGTGACATAAGTGAGATAATTACAGTTCAGGTCTCTCAAAGTAGTTTCACAGGTACTTTATGTGGGAGGCGGAGCAGCCAAATTCATTCTGAAGTAGTTACTTCATTCTCAGTGAGTGCTGGGGGATCTTTCACCTCTGCTGCTTGTAGCAGTGGTTTGTAGCAGTGGTTTCACGGTTTGGGAAAAACTAAAGCAGTCGTATCGCTTTGGGCCATAGGCTTCCCATTTTGGAAGGCCGGATACATGGAAAAATACAGATGGATGAAAGACTAATGAATTACAAATGCTCAATGGTATGCTAAAAAGAATTAAATTAAACTTCACAAGGATGACATGGAGAACATTAGTATGTTCTTAAGGCAGTCAGGAGGCTGCAGGTTATAAAATCTCAATAATTGCCATGTGGAATTATAGTAATTTCCTTCAAGTTTGGGTACCCTCAGTGGTTTTTGAACATGTTTTTTTGTGTTTTTTTCAACAACCTGGAGGTCTAACATACAAACTGTCCTCCCCCTAGACATCGATGAGTGTGAAACTCAGGGCATATGCATGAACGGCCAGTGCGTCAACACGGCGGGCTCCTTCCGGTGTGATTGCATGCCAGGCCTGGCTGTGGGCCTGGGTGGCCGAGTCTGTGTGGGTGAGTCTCCCTACGTCCAGCATACCAGCATGTTATTCGTCTCATGAAAAAACTCCTAGCCTGGGTGTTGGGTGAAAAGGACAGCTGAAAACCAGCTTATGCTGGTAACTGGTTTTAGCTAGTCTAAGATGGTCTTAGATGGTCTAAGATGGTATTAGATGGTCTTAGATGGTCATTTCCCAGCTTTTGCTGCTCTTTGTTGGTTCAGCTGGGTAGGACACCAGTTGGTCATGCTGATATGGCCAGCTTATCAACTAAACCAGCTAGAATGACCATCAGAAATTGGTATGTCCAGCTGAACCATCAAACCATCATGCCTTAAGCTGGTCAACTATCACAAACTGGGCAGCCAGCTTAAGCTGTGTTTTTCAGCAGGAAATTCTCTTCGAAATTCTGGTATAATGGTAATTATTTCACACTTTAATTGGTATAATTTCCTTGAATTCTGCTATTGGACTGTTTTGTAATATCTCCTTTTCACTGGTGATTCTAACTAGCATTTAATCAATGCAAGTGTATTATTCAGGCAGTTCTTGGATACTTCCTGCCTGCCTGTTGTCCTTCCTGAATGGGAACACATGACTGTCCCTCTTCCCTTTGTCTCCTGCTGACTTAGACACACATATGCGGAGCACGTGTTACGGCGGTTACAAGAGGGGACAGTGTGTGAAGCCGTTTATTGGTGCCGTGACCAAGTCAGAGTGCTGCTGTGCCAACCCTGACTACGCTTTTGGCGAGCCGTGCCAGCCTTGTCCGTCACAGAGCTCAGGTGAGGCCAATCTCTGGTGATGTTAATGGCTCCCTACTGCATCAAGACTCAACACACTGCACGTGTTAACTGGGAAAGCCAGCTGAGTGCCATTTCCGTGCCTGGTGAGCATGCTTGGGGTGAGCGTGGACTCTGAAAGTGTTTTTCTTTTTTTTTCTCTATTGGTTTTTATTCCTCTTTTCCATTGTCTTTTGGCTTTTTATGTTTGCATAGCGTACCTTGTGTGTTTATAGATATATATGAATTTGAAGTGTTTGGGGGGATGCAGATTAATGCATAGGCTGTCCTATCATACCCAATCAATCCTTACCTCCAGCACTCCGCGTGCTGATTGGCCGAAAACTGATTACACATTGCTTTTTGTTCTCTCTCAGCTGATAAATTAGCTCCAGTTTCCCACTTGGAAGTAGATCTCTTAGCCGTTACTTTTCAGGTCATTTAAGTTTGAGACCCCTGGGCCAGTCTAACTGCCAACACTTGACTGTCCATGCTATTGTCAGCCTACGGCTCCCAGATAACTTAATCCGCCCCTGGTTTCGGGGTTACTATGTTGGGAAAAAATAAATCGGATTGAATCGAATTGAACTGGTCTGCAGTTTGTACACAGCTACTGAAGTGTATGAAAAAATGTGTTGCATTCTGACAAATTCTTAACTCTTAACTGGAAACTGGCCTAAACGTGGCCTACTTCACATCTGAAAAACCTTTTTCTTCTATTTAGTGGAATTAAAAAGCAGCTTTCCTCAATAGTCAGAGCAGAGTGAGGTAGATTTAGCCTGCCCTACAATTACATGCACATACCACAGCAAAATAGCTGTCTAGTGCCAAACCTCAGTCGGATGTAATAATTAAGATACCTCAGTCTTTCTGCAGGTCAGGTTTTAACACCCGGCTTTGCAGGGTGCGGGGTGTCACTGCCCTGATATGTTTTGGTGACTCAGTGTTGGCGTCATTCCGCCAAAGTCATTAAAACACCGAACTTGAAAACTCCTAATCAAGGCTTAATTTACCCTATTTACACAAGTTGTAATTTGGCTTAATTGGTTGCAGAGGACTGTCCTAGTGATCTGAAAATGCTGAAGTTGGGCAATATTTATATCTGCAGATCTTTGCTGGAATGGAGTGTTAGACCAAAAAAAAAATCACCTGAATTTATCAACTGCTCAAAACAAACGGCTTTAAAAATTGAAATGAGATTGAATTCTTTGTATTCAACTTTTAATTTGTCTGTTATTTGTCTAGAAATAATTTTCGGCTTTCTGACACTGAGCCGAATTGAAGTGTTAGAATATGAAATCTGCAATTCTTGTTTCTGTTTTAATCTACAGATGTCTTTTAAACACTACTTCTCAGGTTCTTCTGCCACATTAAGGAACCAGTTTAATGTGTTATATAAGCGAAATGAGAAAGTACAGAAATAGGTAATAACATAGTATTTAGTCTGCTGGCGTAAGGTTTTCAAGCACCTGACGTTTTAGGATAAACTGTTTGTGTATGTTTAGGCTTCTTTACAGCAAATATGTTTGTTTGTGTGTTTTCCAGCTGAATTTTTGGCACTGTGCAACCACGGAATTGGAAGCAGTACTGATGGCAGGGGTATGTAGCTATGAAATCCACTGCATAAAATCCACTGTGTGAAATGAGACATGTAAAATACAATGTGTGAAATGCGACATGTAAAATGCACTGTGTGAAATGCGACATGTAAAATACAATGTGTGAAATGCGACATGTAAAATGCACTGTGTGAAATGCGACATGTAAAATGCACTGTGTGAAATGTGTTGCATGATCTGTAAGGAGGGTACGTCTCTTTTCTGTTTCGTGATGTTTCACAGAAGCACACGCAAGTTCTATAATGTTTCCTTGCAGATATAAACGAGTGCGCCTTGGACCCTGACATATGCCAAAATGGCGTCTGTGAAAACATGCTACGCACCTATAAATGTAACTGCAACACTGGATTTGAAGTCGACACAACCGGCAGAAATTGTTTTGGTGGGTTTTTTGTTTTTTGAACCACTTTCCCGGCTCCAGTCTCTCGCCTGTTGTTAGCGGGACGCATGATTAACGGGCCCTTGTGCGTCATTTCGCAGATATCGACGAGTGTGCTATCAACCGGTTGCTGTGCGATAACGGCCTGTGCCGAAATACCCCTGGCAGCTTCACCTGTCACTGCCAGAAGGGCTTCACATTCAACGCGGAGGCCGACGTGTGTGAGGGTGAGCGGTGTCGCCATGGCGTTTCCCGGGGAAACCAGCTCATTCTTCTCCTGACGTTGAGGTTCTCCCCACAGACATCAATGAATGCGAGTCCAAGCCTTGCGTGAACGCTGAGTGCAGGAACACGGCGGGGTCCTTCTTTTGCCAGTGCTCATCAGGCAGTATTCTAGACGGCTCTGGCCTTCTGTGTGTCGGTAAGTGGGACTTGGCATAGTAGCGAGGAGGAATCTGTGTATGGAACAGCAGTACCGGAAAAAGCTATGCGCGGGGTAATAGCTAAAGTCTCCGTGTGTGGTAACAGCAAAGACAAACCCGACAAGGCTGCGTGTGAGGTTACGTCCAGCTCCTGTGGGAAGGGATGTGGTGATTATTTTCTGGCAAGGCTGGGCTTGTGTTGTAAATGATTAAGGAACGGCAGCTTTGTGTGCAGTGGCATAAATACATTTAATTTGCATAATTACCTCCAGAGCACATGGTTATGTCGACCACAACAACACAGGCGGCAGACAGCAGACCGTCTGAGAGGGTCATTAAAACAAACGATGTAATTCGACAACTCAGAAGTGTCATGCAAATTTGTTTATTTTGGGGTTGGGCATGTGTTTGATATATCTGGTAAACTGCAATCACTGAAATTATTTCATTTACTTAAATGCTGGCATGTGGGTTTATATGGAAACTGCACGGGGACAGAATGTCTCAGTTTCTAATTCCGGGTGGGCCGGCATGGTTGCAGCCTTCAATGAGACAGTTAATGTTAATTGATTCAGTAAAAACAAACAACTGTGAATAGGTGTCTATATCTGCCTAGCATCTGTAGCTCCTGACAGTAATGACTTTTTTAGTAAAATATGATGGCCTGTTTGTTAACTCGCTCAAAACTTTGGAGCACAGACAAAACACGTGTGTATTTCCTTTCTGAATGGGCAGAACTGTCTTCCCTTGGCAGAAACGAGCAAAGGCACGTGCTGGCTGAAAGCTATCAACGGCCGGTGCGAGGTCAACATCAACGGGGCCACGCTGAAGTCTCACTGTTGTGCCACGCTGGGGGAGGCCTGGGGCAGCCCGTGTAGCCGGTGCGAGGCAGGTGAGGGCAGAGGCCGAGCGCCGAGGCACCGAGGCCGCCGAGGCTGCCAAGGTCGCCACGCACCGTAAAGGCCGCCCCGTTCAGTCAGCGGCCGCTGCCATTGTGACGCTGTGGAAAAAATGGCTCTCCTCTGTTTTCAGACCCCTTTTGTCCTAAGGGACATGCCCGAATTAGAGGGACAGTGTGTGAAGGTAAGGCTGCCTCTGAGCCGGGAGAGAAAATCCACCACAGCCCAGCTCTGTTTTACTGTCCCCCCCTGGGTTAATGATGCACTGTTGAACTGATCAATATGAATAGATAAATACAGTATAATTATATGATGTGCTTGAAGGTATTCTTAAATTTTTTTTATTATTTAATTTTGTGTTTAGTCAAGGACCCATCTGTATTTTAGATAATGTGCTACACATGTTTCATATTAAACCCATTGATGTAGGAGTTTACACATTGCATTTACAGTAACCTGGCATGTTTATAAAAGGACTAAGAATGTGCGTATTCAGGAATTGGCCATGTTAGTGCTGAGGATAGTGCTGTTAGGGTGTGTTGTTAACTTTTTTTTCCGGTGATAGATGTGAATGAGTGTGAAGTGTTTCCTGGAGTTTGCATCAACGGAAAGTGTGTAAATACCGTGGGATCTTTTGTTTGCCAGTGTCCCAGTGGGATGACAGTGGATGCCACTGGTAGAACGTGTATTGGTACGTAGCCCCCGGTCTCGCCAGTCTTCTCTCTCGTCAGGGCGATGGACCATGATGATTAGCGTGTGTATCATGCTGTTTGTCCCTGAAAATGTCATTCGTAAGACGCTTCATAAAGACATTTTGGGGACATTTTTCCGGTCATTTTTCCGGAAACTCAATTTATAAAAATCTGTAACTCCAATCAAAAAACTAAAAAGTATTGTCTTTTCTGTTGGTTGCTTATGGTTAAGGTTATGGTTATGGTTATGGTTAAGGTTAGGGCTGGGTAGGGGTTAAGGTTGTCATAGCTGGGATTAGGGTTAGGGTTAGGGTTCTATGATTTTCCCATAGAAATGAATGGAGTCCCCACAAAGATATGAATATAAATATATGTGGGTGTGTGTGTGCATGCCCCACAGACTTACGCACTGAGCTGTGCTACCTGAGCCACGAGGACGAGCGCTGTGGCGCCCCCATCCCAGGCCGGCACCGCGTGGATGCCTGCTGCTGCTCGGTGGGCGTGGCCTGGGGTCCTGAGTGCGACGAGTGCCCTGACAAGGGCAGCCCCGAGTTCAGCCAGCTCTGCCCCCGTGGCCCTGGCTTCTCCCACAGGGGCGACTTCATCAACGGGAAGCCCTTCCTGAAAGGTGCTGCTCCGCCGCCTGACGCACCTAGCGGGTGCCGCTCCAGTCGGGGTTCGCTCATGTTCCTGTTGTCACCCCCAGATATCAATGAGTGCAAGATGATCCACAGCCTGTGCACCAATGGAAAATGCCGGAACACCATCGGCAGCTTCAGATGCAGGTGCGATAGCGGATTTGCCCTGGATTCAGATGAAAGGAACTGCACTGGTAAATATCCCACCCCCAGCACACCCTGGATGGCCTTTGATGGTCCCATATTCCACACAGTGCTCAATTTTTTCGTGAAAATGTCCCCTGTCCGTGCAGACATCGACGAGTGTCGCATCTCGCCCGACCTCTGCGGCCAGGGCACCTGCGTCAACACGCCGGGGGACTTTGAATGCGAGTGCTTCTCCGGCTACGAGAGCGGCTTCATGATGATGAAGAACTGCATGGGTGGGTGTCGGCGACGGGCGACCTATGAGCCGCTCCTGGGCCGGCTTCTGCGGAGGGAAGCTCGTTTCCTACGGGAAGGGGAAGCCCCACTTCACTCGCTCCTGGAGTTTCAGGCACAGCTATGTCATAACCGCAGATATTTTAAGGGTTACAAATGAACTGTGTGAGGAGAAGCTGGCTACGCTCGTAACTGAACTCCGCTTCGAAGGCTGTTGGGCCAATTTCCTTTAAAGGCTGTGCAACATGTAGAATCGGCTTTATGGGAATCGGGGCGGTGTGATTTAAATGCTCACTGTATTTCCAGCTGTAGGAGTGAGTCGGGTGCTGGCTGGTCCCAGAAGCCATCATTTACTGGGCCTCCTGAAGTATTTTAATGTGCAATTATTTCTTTTTATGTCTCCCCATCTGCAAAAATGGGAGTTTACTTATTTATAGATCTGCATGCCTACTTTTCCTTCTTGAGTACTGCTATTCGAGATTTCATTTTTTAAAATTCGTCTACATGCCCTCGACCTCTCACCTGTGCACCTGGGCGGATGCGTGTGTCTCCCTTGCAGACATCGATGAGTGCGAGAGGAATCCGTTGCTGTGCCGAGGTGGGGAGTGCGTCAACACTGAGGGCAGCTTCACCTGTGTCTGCCCCGAGGGCCATGAGATCGCCCTGGATGGGTCTGCCTGTCTGGGTGAGAATGGGGGATGTCTGGGATTTCATCTGTATGGAAGAACTGGGCCCCACCGACAGAGCGTACATAGGGATTTTAATGCTAGAAAAAACAATACCATCGGCGGTGTGGAGTGATGGCACAGCGCAACGAATAACAACATTTTAACCTGAAGGTTCTAATTGGTTGCCAGTTCGAGTCATAGACCATCATGCCCTCTCAGTTCATCCTGGATCCAACTTCCTCCAGGAAAAATGTCCAGCTGTATAAATAAAAAAAAATTGTAAGCTGCTTTGAATTAAGGCGTTGGCTGAGCAATGAAATAACAGTACTGGTCCAGAATGCAGAAACCAGGCTGGGAGCAGAACTGCCCCGAGCGCGGATTTCTGCCCGGTGCCAAGCCACACTATGTCCCTGAGGGCGTCCTGAGCTCAGAGGCTTGTGTTTGTGCTGCTAAGGACAGGATGTCAGTTCACATTAATAGATTTGGGATCCCATCAGCTTGGCCACCTTACGCCAATCTACTAAATGCAACTGGTCACATGGCACTTTATGTATCGCACCCCCCCAGTTTTCTTCTGATTTTATATTGGCAAATAAAACATTTTCAAAAACAAATGATTGGCTAATGAATATATGCCATAATTATTAATCTCTAAATTTCTAATATTTGCTGTTTTTTATAGGATAAGTTATATATTGTTGATAAACCTTTTTACACTATATATCAATGGTAATACGCTGAATGTGGTTAACAGTAACACAGGGCCCTTGTAAACAGTCTGTGCGGACAGATAAATAGCGATGTCTTTGGTCAGCGGCTTTGTGTGCATGTTGTATTGCGGTCAAATTCTGCCAGAGACAGCAGCTCAGTTTACAGTCCAGTTTGCTACAATTTATAGTGAAAGCTTAACAACCGTATTAGACAGGATTATCCTCACGTTTGAACTGCGAAGGGAGGGCTTGACCCACGGTCCCCAAGTGTTTAGGCAGACAGAACCCTGGGTAGCGAAGAGCCATCAGGGTGCATGTCCTGCTGGGCAGCTAGTGGAAACCGGCCAGGGAGACCAGCCTTCTTCTCTCAGGAGTCTGTCATAGCTTCGTTGCATGAAAAGCCCAATAGAGTGACTTCACAGCAGACCAGGGATGCATATTATGGGATTAAATGTAGCATTAAAGAAGAATCTTCCTTGGGTAATACTGAGCCTCCATGCAAGCTATGATGTCCCAGTCCTGCACTGTTTTGGGTTTATTATGATAATTGTTGTTCAGGACTCACCCACCCTCTGGGGTCTCCCCTGTGAATGTATCACCCATGCAATACCAATATATCAGTGGATAATTTTTGAAAAATGCTCACTTTGACTAGGGAACATGCATCTGAATGAAATTACGGCACCGGATGGCTTTATGCTTCTCGTGAATTATTGCCAAATCAGAGTGAGTAAATGCCAAAAAGAAAAAAAATCCAGCTGCTGAAAGTTAAAGTGTTTTTTTTTTACATCCCGTCCAGATATCAATGAGTGTGAACTAAGCGACAAGCTGTGCAGGCACGGCCAGTGCGTGAACGTGATTGGTGGTTACCAGTGCTCATGCAACATGGGCTACAAATCTACAGAGGACAGGCTGTCCTGTGTCGGTAAGCGCCTCACTGGGCCCGGGGAGGATTGCTGCACACGTACGTGCACTAATGGGCTGGCTGTGTGACGTGCGGCTGTATTTGCAGACATCGACGAATGCACTATCCAAAATGGCGGATGCGATAACTTCTGCACCAACTCAGAGGGCAGCTACGAGTGCAGCTGCCACAGCGGCTACGCCCTAATGCCGGATCACAGGAGCTGCACAGGTGAGGACCTGCACTTCAGACCTCCACCCTCACACAAAAACTCCTTGCCAGACAGCTGGGCTTAGTCACCTACATGATGTGCTGCAGTGCGTACTGTAGGGAACCCCTATTGAATCACCTGACAGAACCGGATTGCTACTACTACCTGGAAGTTGAACTCCATCTTAATTTATACTTTTCAGGAGATAACCGCTAGATGATTTATAAAGAAAAATCCGTTTACATTTCAGCCTTTTCCCAAGAAAGTCATGAGCTTCTAACAGATGGTCTTGACAGATGGATGAAATGCAACATCTTGTCACGAGCAGTACAGAACATGAAAGGGGCAAGAACTAAAACACGCCATTAGTTACCTGCCAGAATTAAAACACGCCATTGGTTACCTGCCAGTGTTGAAAGTCACCATTAGTCACCTGCCAGTATTAAAACACACCATCGGGTACCCTCCAGTATTAAAACATGTCATTGGCTACCGGCCAGGTTGAAAACACATGAGCATGATTATATCGTTTCATGGTTCATAAGCTAGTATCACAGTGGGCTAAATGTTCCACCCATCCAGGAATGTCATTATTTCATGCCCAATAAAACACAATCTGAAACATTTCTGTCTCTGGGCAATCATACATACAGTAGAATCTTTCAGTAGATCAAGTATAGTATATGACATCATTAAATGTCAGTTTGGCTTTGTTAATCATTTCAGTCTAAGTGTTTGACTCATTTTAGGTTAACCACATGAATTGATATAATATCGTACAGCAGGCTTAGTTACAGCAGTTTCAGGCTTACATCTATAATAGGCTAACATCTGTAAAGGAAACCACATCAGTCCTTGATGAATGACAGTTAGCAGACCCATTCTGGCAGGAGAGAAGATGCTGGAGCAGGTGCCCAGTAGCGAAGAGGAATTGTTATGTCCGTTAGCTTCATGGCTTGCATGATTACTCCCTGACAATCATTTAACATTTCGCCTAAACGATTAGTAATTGTTTTAAAAAAAGATAGTGGGCGCTATTTTGCATCTGGCATAAAGCGCCGCCGGGTGTGAGGCAAGTGTTTTTGTTAGCATGAGCCCGATGCAATTGTCATTTTTCAGTCCAACACCCACGTCATTTAAGTAGCAAATGTATTTGCGCCCATCTGAGGCGCTAGTGGGCGTGTCAGTCTTAATATGAGGCAGAGTCAGGGGCATCGTTGGCCCATTGCTATCTTCCGGCAGCGGAAACCGATTGTGCTATTGCCCAACAAATACCTGGTGTAAAGTAAATGGCTCAGTATTTTACTGTTATCAAGATAGTACCACAGGCCTACTCATGCGCACAGGCATGCAAGAGATTTTAAGAAAGATTACAATGTGAAATGATTAATCTGTACGTCAAAATATGGTAAGAATTATATGTCATAATGGCTTTTCATAATATTCACAGTTAGCTAATCAGAATTAAATTAGAAAATTATTAAAATTGGGACCCCCGTATCTGAGGTTTACCATGATCCGAAAAAAAGTGTCCAGAAAGGTTTCGTATTTTTCAAACAGTCACAGTGGCACACTGAAGTTACACTTGCTCTCCTGGTGCTGAGTTAAGAACCATAGAGCCTTTATATCCTGTTTTCTCTCCAGATATCGATGAGTGTGAAGAGAGTCCAGACATCTGCGATGGAGGCCAGTGCACAAACATCCCTGGCGAATACCAGTGTCTATGCTTTGATGGGTTCATGTCCTCAGATGACCTGAAGACCTGTCTGGGTAATTTATTCCGTATTTTTTTCGGTGAAATGTTTTTTATTTATTGTGTTATTATTTTTTTTATTGTGTTAAATTATGTTATTATTATTATTATTATTATTATTGTTGTTATTAGCTGAAGATTGTCGATTCAAAGATATATCTGTGTGTGAAAAGTGAGCTGTTTTGAATCATCTGTATTTCTGCCTGAATGACTCCTGAAATATGACATGATCTTCATCTGAGTCATAATTAGCAACATTGTAATATAAAGCTAATTTAATCAGGCTAAGTCATCGATGGAATATGAAACTCAAGGATAATGACATCTTGAACACGGGGTAACTGGACTCAGATGTTCCAATTAATCCAGATGTGGCTTTGAACTACCCTCTCATATGGAAACACCACACAGTGCCAGTTACCTGCTCCTCACAACACAGTTCTGCTCAAGAGCAATATGGCATGATTAAAAAAGATTTCAGAGGACCTCACGAGAAGAGTTATTGAAGCCTGTAAATGGTTACAAAAGTAACTGGACCTCCACTAGCTCTGGCACTTATGGCCGAATGAAGCTTCTTGAACCATTTGCTGTATTTTTTGACCCCACTAGATGGTGCTCTTGGTTTGTTCTGGGGCATGCTTTGAGCCCTCCTTTGAACACAGAGCACCATCTAGTGGGGTCAGAAAATATAGCAAATGGTTCATGAAGCTTCGTTTGACCAAACATAGCAAATACTTTACAAAATGAAGAACGTGGGGGCCGTTGCTGCTGTCTGTGGGAGCAGGTACGCAAGGATGCAAGGGCATTTCAGCGTAAGGGCACACTGTGGTCTCTCACAAGTGACAATGAAGCCTAGGGTGATGGCTAGGGATCTGTAGATATCTCTTTCACTAGATAACGTCATTGTTCATGAGTTTAGCATAAGAAAAACGGTGAACAAGAGTGGTGTTCGAGTGAGGTTACCAAGGTAACAGGCACTGTGTGCCAAAAAAAGCAATCTGGGCACCGGAAGTGTGTTACAGACCGCCTGGACGCTTCGCAACACTCCAGAAACTAAGATCTGTGGAGAGGTAAAGCAAAAGTTGACGCTTTAAGTAAATGTACACACTGTAACACTGTGTACATGGACTTAAACCGCATGGTGGGGAGGGTATATGGTGTGGGGTATTTTACTGCTTTGGGAGCTGAACAGCTTGCAAGCATTGAGGGACCGAAGAATTCCAAGTTGCACCAAGAAATTCTACCGCAGGGTGCTTGCCTGTGACATACACCTCAAATGAAACAGGGTCATGCGAGATGACAATGATCCAAAACACAGGTGTATATCAGCAACAGAGTGGATCAAACAGAAGAAATTATGTATTTTAGAAAGTCCTGACCTCATTCCGATTGAAATGATGTGGCGTGATCTGAGGCAGGCTGTTCGACTCATCCCAAAACTACACAGGAATAGAGACCAAAACGCGTCCAAAACCTTCCACAGGTCTAGTCAGCAGCTACAGAAAGAGACTGAGACTACTGCCAACAAAGGAGTTTTCTCTAGTTAATAAATGTAAGAATTCACATAGTTTTTTCCATCAATGAGCCTACTTGTTTAAACTATTTGTTCAATAAAGATATGGCAATGTAAGTGATGTGTGTTGTTTGATAAAACAGACCGTGTTGTTTGATAAGTAGATGACAGTCCTACGTACAGAGAGAGCATATAGCAGACTGAGACATTTATTTGCTCTTTATTTTTAGGTGAAAATGGATGAAATGTGAAAACCTGTCACTCCTCTCTTTGTTTTTTAAGATGTCGACGAGTGCAATCTCAATCCCAACATCTGCTTGAATGGGAACTGTGAAAACACAAAGGGCTCGTTCATATGTCACTGTGACCTGGGCTACTCAGTGAGAAAAGGCTCGACGGGCTGCACAGGTAGGCCTGTCCCCATGGGGCAAAGATCTATGCCCATCCTGTCCCCAACAGTCACACTGTCCACACAAAATAAGTAGCCAATCAAACCATGTGAGTTAAAATAGTGATCAATCGAACTGTGTCCTGTAAAGCTAACTAACAGTTGAACTGCTGCTATTTTGACAGTGTCTGCTCAAGCTGTGTCCAATGAGCTGGCATTCAATCAAAACATGTCCAGTTAAATTAGTGCCTGATTTCAGTGAGCTGTCTGATGTGAAACATATGGAATAAAAAGCAGTCAGGGAAATCCATAAAAATGTGAATAGTGCAAATTCAGGTTGCTACGGGATGTTTTTAAAGAACTCATGGTGAGTCAGTGAAACCAAACAGATTGGCCTGGGCTGGCCGTCCACCGCAGATGCTTACTAGGTCATATCGTTGGTCCTTTGGTGTTTTTAAACTCCTTTTCAAATGATTCATCGAGCAAAGTGAACAACTGGACAAATGGCTCCCTGATGTGTTCAATTTACAAAAGGAATTAAAATACACTTATCATTGGCCTTTGTGCTGTGATATATTGTTCCTTTAATAAAGTAATTATTGTGTCATAGACTCAGCATCAGACAGGCTTCTGAATTACCCCAATGAATCATAAATCTGACCTGAGTGATTCAGCTACATAAAAACAGACAAACCGCCTAGTACTACGATGTGGTCAAAGTCTCACCGCCGGTGTCAGGAGCTGAAATTGGCAGATTCTGGTGGGTTGTGTGGTGTGTGGATTCTGCTGATGTTTCACAGAAACAGACGTCTTCGTTTTCAAACATTTCAAGTGAAACGTCAGGGAGAATTTCACTCAAAATAGGTGAAACATCAGGGCCATTTTCGGTTAATATGAGTGGAACAGCGGAAAATCAAACGCGTTGGACTAAAGGCAGGGTACTGGATCCAGGAAAGGGGGTTTCCAGGGGTAGTTTCAGGCTCTTTGGAGTTTTGCCATCTTAACTGGGCAGAACATGGCAGTGATTAAGGGCAAGCATGGGCTTGGATCTAAATGCCTACTGGTTTAGGGTTTTGAGGAGCCCAACTGTTCTATACTTGAAAGACTCTCCCTGAGATCCTTCTCTGTCTCCCTCTACCACCAGACCAAATCGCAAGAACAACAAGGCTAACGTTTCTGGGAGTGTGTGAAGTGTTATCAACATGCCTGGGGAGGGAACACGATTAAGAATTCCTCTTTCTGGAGTATGTGCCCCCTGTAGTTATATGATGAAATTTGTTTTGTAATTAGGTTACGCCATGCCAGTAAATCAGAAGAAATCATCCAAAACAAATAAATATGGGGGTTAAGCAGACTTGAGTTCTCACCATTCGTCCGTATGAGTTGCTAAATTATTTAGCGTGGGAAAGCTGGTGCATCTGGATGACAGAATGAAAGATGAAACGGACTGGGGCTTTATTCGGGGGAATCCCCTGTTCTGAACAAAAAGTCGGGGGGATGGCGGAACTGTACAACAAAGAAAATACTTTGGAATAAACACGCTCGGCGTCTTGGCAGCGAAGAACCAAGAAAAAACGCAAAACAGGACACAGAACGCTTTCCTGGGAAAATTCAGGAATGAAAAACAGGTGCAAGCTGGTCACCTGACTTCCTTCACCAAGGTGGATGCTGGCCCCTATCTGACACATTTAGACAAAATCTCCCTTGTGGCTCAATGCTGATGAGGGCTTCCTCGGTGCTGGTGATGTCACAGGCCTAGCCACAGGAAGGGGCTGCTTTAGGAGATGTGAGGTACAGAGGGATCTGTGAATCCTGCTGGCGGACGGCTCCCCACATGCTGAGGTGTTCAGTACACGTCGCCAGTAAGCAGCTAGTTTCAGAGTGCTGGGAACACTTCTGGTTTTGATGTTATCCATACCCCTGGAACCAGTTAGCTAGTTATACTTGATTAATCAGTGGAATGACAGGCTTTACTGTTTGCAGAGTCTGAGAAAAGCTCTCCAGCTGGAGGTAATTCCAGGACAAGTCCTTCATGCTAATTTCTGTTGCTTGTTGGAGATGTCATTGCTGAGGGCATTGTCATCATGACGTTGCCGCGCGGCGGCTCTGCTTCTGTCGTGAGGAGGGAGCCAAATGCCACATTCGCAATGCAGCAATTTGTCTTTGTCGTCAGACGGGTCATAGGGCAGCTATTGTAAATGTGCACAGCCCAATTTTCAGCAGACCCACTAAGGTGGCTGCCCGCTGGTTTTAATTAACTTCCTATCCACGTGACTTGTCATTGGTGATTTGTTTCCCCGTTGATAAACGGACAGATCTTCCCTAATTGGGAAGGCTTCGGAGAATCCTGCTTTTCCCACATCTGCTTCCCACACAGATGTCCATATTGTGCCTGTTTCAAGAAGTGATACTGCAATGGGGACTGTGTGGAAATACACATATGAGTCTTCACGGCTTGGCACATTTTGACACATAGATTTGTCTCAGTGCACAGTGGTATTGCTGCTTCATACCTCCCAAGCCGGGAGTTTGGATACCCTCCCTTGGTCTGTCTGTGGAATTTGCCAAAAGGGATAGGCTGTAGGATCACCATAACTCAGTACTGGATTTATGGTATGGACGATGAATTTAAAACATTAATATCAAATTTAATGATTTTCCGTACCATTTGTCATTGCATAATACTGTCATACCTATCCATTGTTCAGCTGGTCAGGGTCACTGGTGCCTCAGAGTCTGTCCCAGCCAGCAGAGGGCACAAAGCAGGGTGCCACACAAAAACATGCTAACTATTTCTCTTTGGACCTTGGTATAAGACCACAGAACATTCAGGTCCCCCCCCCCAGAGCAGAGGTAGCATTCCAACCCTCATGCCTGGACGTGTGAGGTGACAGTCCCACCCACTGAGCCTCCCCAATACTGCAGTGCGTCACAAGCTACAAAACACACATCACCTGAAATAACTTTTCAGTGGCTGAAGTATGACTGCTAACAATATCATTTTCGTTTTGCCTTTAAAAGTATATTAACTGTGGACACTGATGGCGACAAAACAGTTTGTGACATTATTTCAAGATTTTGATACTTTTACAGGTTTTACTTGGGGCATTTATAAACCGGTGGAACAGTTCTGTAGTAAAGTGGTGTCTGGTTCCGGGTCATTTTCAGCATTAGCTAAAGCTTTCGCTCAATCGCAGACCTGATCCGGCTGTAAACGTTTGCCTATGGGGAATAATTACCCTTTTATGTAGCATTACTTGAGCGCATAAAGATAGGGTGGGAATACATTTGTGCAGCAGAGAGTTTTAGGAGAGGCTCTGAGTGGGTCACATTAAATCACTTGCACAGAGACTTCTTTGTAATCGGCATGGGAAGTCCACAGCAAGCAGCGAAAATGCTTTAAATCACATTCGGTGATGCCTGAAGTCATTCTCTTCTTCTCTGCCTTGACAAATAGAATCATCCCCCATCATATGAGAAGCATTAGTCTCTCTAAAACAGTCCAAACCCGTCTTTATCGTTACCAAGGCCCGGCTGCACGGGTCCGCAGCAGCCCCTCGCATGCGACGACAACCTTGCTTTTCCAAGTGCAGTTCCTGCATTCTTTGCAAGATGTACATATTTTTCCTCATGAGGCTTCCAGGCACCATGAGAGATATCTTTAAATCACAGGCATCCTGTATTCAGACAGGGCATAATGTGTTCTTTAGACCCCATATTAAGAATCATTTTATGGGCTGGGAATTTAAAACAGTCGGTGTGAAAATGAAGAGAGGAGCTGTGCGAGATTCTGGGGCAGCCTGTAATTTTGGGGTTACTAAGTAGATGCACTGAGAAATAAGTACATACCGCATTCTGTGAAGCTTGGCTTGGCTAGTTTTATGGTTGCCACCGATTCTGTTCAGCATAACCAGCTTCATACTGCTAGGGAGGATCCTATCCAGATACTGTTTTTGTCATGTGGCTGGGCACAGAATTTTTTTTCAATACCACATCATTATAACATTTGGTTAAAAACAGATGGGTTTCAGATTATGGCGTATTATTCAGGACTTCATGACAAAACAAGGCTTTGACCTCTCTGGAGGTTGGGATAGGACTTCTGAGCTGGAAGTAGATGGTTCTCCAACACCTTTGGACCTTCGGGAATCCTAGGTCCCTTTCTGCTCAGTAGGACCATGTGCTGGTTCTCTTGGACCCTCCAAAGGGCCTGATACATCCGCTGAAGCGTGATCTGGGTTTATAAGCAGGAGCTTAATTCTAGTGGTTAATAGCAAAGCCTGTAATCCTCATTTTCTTGAGAGACTGTGATTTAATTATAATTGGAAAGGCCTTTAAAAGCATATTAAGTTTTGCTTTAGGTTACGCATGATTTCACTCATCTGTTTTGTCTTTTGATATTTTCAATATCTGGAGTTTCCAATTAAACATCTGGACATGTACATTTGCCAAGTGGGAACATAACAGAATTCGGCTAAAAAGCCGTAAGAGCCCATAATACTCTCTCTGTTTATTTGTCCATCCGCCTGTCTCACAGAGTGTTGTTAAGCGTGCCAGCGGACGCAGATTTAACACGCCTGCAGGGAGTTTTCACCCCACTATCCGCTGCACACCATGTTCAGCTTTTTTGCTTTTTCTGCTCAACGTTATTTTCCCGCTGCTCCGTGGATCCATGGGGTCCTCCTGAGGGTCACCGGAAAACAGGAAACTGTGGCTGGAGGGCCAATTAATTTGGGGCTTCGTTTTTGGTCAGACCTAGAATGCTCCGGAGCCGACAGCGCGCACGGCGTGTCATCACGCAGCAATTTTGGCGTACTGAAAATTGAAAAAAAGTATGATTTTTTTAATGTGGGCTATTTTTGTGACCTTTATGCAGGTGTGGTGGACAGTGCGTAATTCCTCGGGATAGGTAGCCAGTATGTGTAGCAGTCAGATCATTCTGGCAGCTTCTATTTTAGGTGACTTTACTGGGTCGCCCTGCTTGTGATGGACAGTGTATTTACTCCCGTCTGTCTGGATGGCTACTCTGCAGATATTAACGAGTGTGAGATCGGCGCTCACAACTGTGACCGGCATGCCTTGTGCACCAACACGGCAGGGAGCTTCAAGTGCAGCTGTGGGCCCGGCTGGATTGGTGACGGCATAACCTGCACCGGTAAGAGCGGCGCGCTTGCCCACCACCAGGGGGCATTTCTGGTTTGCTTCAGTCAATGAGTCTGGCTGGTACTGAGGATGGCTGAGCTCTACACTTGTTACTGGGTATTTATCTGTAACAAGCCAGGCTGCACTTATACCTAGTCAACTCCTTGACAGCTGTCATGTACCGTCTGCCTCGCTTGTACGTGGGATTTGAAGAAAAGAATATGCTAAAAATAAATAAACAGGTGTGTTAGCTGAACTGTTGTATGTCTGAGAGCCCCCCTGAACCCCCCTCCCCCACGCTGTTGTACATCTGGGACCCCCTTGTGAACCCCACCCACCTGTACCTTGCAGACCTGGACGAGTGCTCCACCGACACCAACCAATGCAACCACAACGCAGAGTGCAGGAACACCATGGGCTCCTACCGCTGTGTCTGCAAGGAGGGCTTCACTGGGAACGGCCTCTTCTGCACAGGTCTTTGCGGCCCCTGCGCTGTTCACCCGCCCCCCAACACACGCTAACAGGGCTCTGGCCCTGTGCTTTCTTGCTTGCAGGTTAATTCGGGGCGTCTGAGTGGAGCAGTTGTTTCATATCCCTGATGAAAACATATCTCTTACAGTCCAAACTCTGATGGTATTTCTTGTTATGTCTAGGAAGGTTATGGTGGATGATGTCGCTGTTTAATATGTATTTGTTTTATTGGTTTGACTCATTTCAGTGAACTCAGACCCCAAATGCTTTGCTAATTTCTCACATGAACACGAATTACAATTAAAATGCAAAGCTCATTACATTTGAAAAACCACTTCCCAATTCTCCGAATATAGTCACTGCAGATTACAGTAAAGTTCGAATGGTTATTACTGGAAATATATGGACGTGACTAAATGGATCCAGCATGTGCTGGCGCTGACGTACCGTGTGCACTGACCGCCATCCACTCGGGAGATTTCATCACAGCACTACTGTTAATCTTACCGCCATTGCCGCATAAGGGCTGCAGGGTAATACTTGGCAGCCAGTGAAAATGCGGCCCACAATTTGTTACCAAGCACGGGTGGGATCACGGTCAAGGTCGCTGAAGCGTGGATTTTTAAAAGAGGCAGTAATTGTAACTCCTGTGATGGGGAATATGTGACGCCTGGCGCTTTTTCAGTAGCTCAGCACTCGCAGCTTTCTGCTGAACCTGTTCTGAAACTGTGAACGTCTGTTTCATTTTGTGTTCCGCCTCGCCGGGTTCGGAGACAGACGTCGACGAGTGTGCAGAGAACGTCAACCTGTGCGAGAACGGCCACTGCCTGAATATGCCGGGCGGCTACCGCTGCGAGTGCGACATGGCCTTCATCCCAACTCCAGATGGGAAGGCGTGTGAGGGTGAGCTTGCACCTCCGTGCTGAGAACCAGCTCCATCCAGCTATACAGGATCCATTTATTGTCTCCCAAGTCTGCTATTGGCTATGACAAGACAAGTCAATTGAATTGTTGTGGACTCCATTTCTGTATCACCATAGCTAGTTAAGTGTCTGCCCCATCTTTCTGTCCACAGACATAGACGAGTGCACCTTTGAAGATATCTGCCTCAATGGGAGGTGCAAGAATACACCAGGCTTTTTTCATTGTGAATGCGACACAGGGTACGAGCTGGACAATAGCAGGGTCAACTGCACAGGTAGGGGCATTACAGGACCCGGAATCTCTGCCTGTAAAACTGAGAGTCTGGGTCTCTCACCCCAAAGGCACTCATCAATTTCTGGTTTATTTTCCAGATATAAACGAGTGCTCCATTCCAACCACATGTATCAGTGGCATCTGCATCAACACTCACGGCAGCTATATCTGCACCTGTCCCCCGGACTTCAAGCTGAACCCGACCGGGGTTGGCTGCGTGGGTGAGACGCTTAGTCAGGGCCTCATGGCACCCACTGTAAACTCCAAATTTCAGCTTGTGTGCAATTTAACACAGTTATTTTTAAGGCTAACAGGTGTGTCTGAGCCGAGAAATGTCCCAAATGGCCTCATGGAAATTTATGAATAATGCAGGAAAAGCACTTCAATGAGAGTCCAGTCAGAAGGACCATATTGAATCACTTTTTTCAGTTAAGGAAAAGATTACCATACACTAAAGACTCATCTTCCATTAATATGTGCGCTGTTTCCTAGACACTCGATCTGGCAACTGCTACCTGGATGTAATTCTGCGAGGCGACGCATCTGAGAATCTGGACTGTTCCAACGAGATCGGTGTGGGGGTGTCCAAGGCCTCATGCTGCTGCTCTGAGGGCCGCGCCTGGGGAAGCCCGTGTGAGGCCTGCCCCCCTGTCAACTCTAGTGAGTCATGGTGTCTTGCTGTTGTTGAATAATCCTCTAATCAGTTACCAAGATTCCAGTTTAGTGGGGTTCTGCAGACCACATATAACAAATGCAGAATGTTCCAAAAACAGCACATCTCATTCAGGCAATTAAGTACTTATCAAGACATTTATTATTTGAAACGCAGGCTTCAGTGATGTACACTTATTGAGACAATGTAGAATTATATGTGCATGTGTTTATTATGGGTGTAACAGTACACAAAGGTCACAGTTCTGCACAAACCTTGGTTTTGGGTTCACGGTTCGGTGCAGGTTCTGTACATCAGTGAAAACTAGTTGTTTTGAAGAGAGAGTTGAGCCAGAAGGCGAAGTTACCCATGTACCAGTCAATCCGTGTTCCTGCCCTCACCTGTGGTCCTTTGCAGAGCATCTTCACTCAGCCTTAGAAGTAGGGTGAGGAGATCGGACATTCGGGAGGGGCTCAAAATAGAGCTGCTCTTCCTCCACATAGAAAGGAGTCAGTTGAAGTGGCAGACCCAGGACACGCTGGAGTGATTATTTCTCTCGGCTGGCCTGGGAACGCCTTGGGATTCCCCTGGGGGAGCTGGAGGCGGTGGCTGGGGACAGGGAGGTCTTTGCATCCCTGCTTAGACTGCTGCCTCCGTGACCCGACCCCAGATGAGCAACAGAAGCTGAATGGGCAGATGGATGGATGGATTATTATTAAAACTGCAAACACAATTAGGAACAGTTATAAACCAAAGGCACTGGGTTTGCTGAAGTGTCGGAATAACGAAACCTAAGAGCTGCCTGCAACATCGTAACAGTCAAAATGAACCAAATCCCATATTCTATACTGCCTGTCATGTTGCAAGAGATGAAGGACTGGAGGGCAGGCATTCAGGAAAACAAAAGCGGCTTTATTATCAAAAGAGGAGCAGGAAAGAAACAGGACTGCGAGGGGTCAAAATGGGAAGGCTTGGACTGGGATGGGCACAAGCAACAGGAGGACTGATGTCAATGACTGGACTGGGAAGCACGTATATACAGGACTAATGAGAGAGTGATATGATTCAGGTGTTGACATTTACCACATTCTGACTGGGGATTACGAACGGGATGTAGCTGGGAAGAAACAGGAGGGTTCTGGAGGACCAGCAGTGACCCCTGCTGGTCATACCAGGCGATGGACAAGACGGGTCATGACACTACTGAGTATGGTTCCATATTTGTAGCGATATGTGGTCATAAACACACCCATCTCTAATGAGTTAGTATGTTGGATGTGTTTCCAGCAACATATCCAACGTGATGGACAGTCGTGATTCTATCAAGTACTCTCTCTCCAGCACTGGTATAAATTATCGGGACCACTTACATTTTTCCAAACTGCCGATAACAGACTGTAACCCGCAGTAACCATCTCACAGCTACAATCAGAATAATGTTTTCAGTGTTGAACATTTATTTTTGAATTTCGGTTCCACCTCTGTCAATAAATATATTCATTCATTTAATTGTGTGCCGAACCGAAAATGGTGTACTGAACAGTAGACGACAGATATGTGTACCGTATAGCATTAGTACTCACGCTGTATTTCTCTTGTATTTGACATATTTTATTTTGGCTGTCGTTTAATTAATACATGAAATATGGATTAGGTGACTAGGGGAACAGCCCCTATTATGCTAAATTGTCATGCTCTCCTTCAGCTGCATACAAAACCCTATGTCCTGGAGGGGAAGGATTCCGACCCAACCCCATCACTGTCATTCTGGAAGGTGAGACTCATCGTCGTTGGCTTGGCTGCCATGATGAAGTTATAAGGGACCAATTTTAAGGTGCAGTAGAGTGTGTCCCTTGGAGATTGTCCTCCTCGTCTTGTTTTTGACAGACATCAACGAGTGTCAGGAACTTCCAGGCCTGTGCCAAGGAGGAAACTGCATCAACACCTTTGGGAGTTTCCATTGTGAATGTCCCAAGGGTTTCGAATTGAACGAGGAGACCAGAATCTGTGAAGGTAAAAAAAAAACGGGGGATCATTAACTGAAATTAAATTGAGACCAGGTCTGTTATGTGGCCCGTCTTGACAAAAACCGATGCCTTTCACTCGCGTTTTTACTGCCAGACCTGCATCGACATGTCACACAAGCTGAGGAATCGTAGCAGTGTGGTTGAATTTGCCCTTGTGCTGAGCCCAAGGCAACCCACACCAGTTACAGGGCCTTGTGTTGTGGTCCCAAGCCTGGGCGAGGGCAAGCCCTGCTAAACACATAGTTTAGAATTCAGAAAACCGAGTATGCTGTCAAGAGAGACACATCTCACAGTACTTAAGTCTTTTCAGTGGAGTGTTCTTACTGGAGAGGAATCAAAAATCTGGATTCATCTGCTTATGTGTCCCAAGTTTCACAGTCAACAAGCAAAACGGTTTTTGTTGTTTTTAGCGTGCTTGATCAGCAGTGTAGAGAATGAATTAGCTTTTTTTTCACTGTTGCTGTAGATGTTGATGAATGCGAGAGACCAGGGATCTGTGGACCGGGCCGTTGTTACAACACCTTTGGAAACTACACTTGCGTCTGCCCACCGGACTACATGCAGGTCAACGGTGGAAACAACTGCATGGGTAAGATGGCCGCTCTTCAAACCAGCTTCAGTCAGTTTGGATGCCATATTTATAGGAAGTGCTGTCGAAGACCTCAAGAAGTCCTACGTGTCGACAGTGGCTGCATGTCGCCTAGTTTGGTTACTTTTTCTTTGTTTTTTGACTCCAGACATGAGGAAGAGTCTGTGCTACAGGCACTTCCACTCGGAAAATGGCTCCTGCGACGGCGAACTGGCCTTCAACATGACCAAGAAGATGTGCTGCTGCTCGTACAACATCGGCCGGGCCTGGAACAAGCCGTGCGAACAGTGCCCTGTGCCCAGCACCAGTGAGTCATGCACCCGGGAGGGTGTCGGGGCGACCGGCAGGACTCGCTGAAGCCCCAAGGGCCCACTAATCCACTGCTGGCTCTCTCGCTCTGTAGATGACTTCACCGTCCTGTGTGGCAGTGAGAGGCCCGGATATTACATTGACATTTACACCGGACAGGTCATCGGTAAAGAAAAACGCTTGTAAACTTCACCTGATATACACTAATGCTACTCATAACAGTTATCATTGATACGTGTAGCCTGTGAGAAATCTGTTGTTGTTTGTTAGATATTGACGAGTGCCGGGAGATTTCAGGTGTGTGTGAGAATGGCGTCTGCATCAACATGATCGGCAGCTTCAGGTGCGAGTGTCCGGCAGGCTTCATCTACAACGACAAGCTGCTCATATGTGAAGGTCAGTTCCTGCTTTTTAGTCCCCGTGTCCATCCCGTTCACTGGGAACCGGAGAATTCTGAACTTTCTCGGATGTCGGCGAAAGCCGACGCGTATGTCGCATGTCTGCGGCCCTGATGAGTTTTATGTCTTGCCGTGTGTCCTATGAAGACATTGACGAGTGTCAGAACGGGCCGGTGTGTCAGCACAACGCAGAGTGCCTGAACCTGCCGGGAAGCTTCCGCTGCGAATGCAAGCAGGGTTATCGTCTCACCCCCACCGGACAGTGCCTGGGTACGTCCTTAGCCTAGAGAAGGCTCTCCATCCTTCACTATCCTGCTGAGCAGAGCAGAAGCACCTAAAATTAAGAAATATGTATTATGGATGTGGTTCCTCAGTCTGTTGCTGGACCGACAGAAAATAAGATTTGCAATGACAGAGTTTGCAGTGATAGAGTTTGAACGACAAATTTTCATAATACTTCATAAAAGATTTTAGTAGTGCACAGAGCAAAACACTTCATTTCTTGTCTCCTATGCATACAGCAATTTTAATAACGTAGTGATCGGTCAAGATTTTCTGAAAAGATCATATCTACTAGGTTAAATTATATCGTAGAAATTGTCTGTTGGCCGTGGTTGCTTAAACGTCACTTGTTCGGGGAAAACATGGAAACATGAGAACATTTGTTATTTAGCCAGAGAAAAATGTAAGTTATTTTGAGCATTGGATATTATTCAAAACTCTTATTCATCGATTTGTTGCTTGTTACTAAGCAAGAGTTTTATGTACTAAACTTTGCTTCAGCATGTTGAGTGTGTGTGTATGTGTGTGTGTGTGTGAGTGAGTCAGTGGCTGTAATAGTTTCCTTTGTTGTTCCTAAATTGCTCAGTTACATCACATTGGACCAGGCTTCCCTAACCTCCAAAGACCTAACATTCTCCTCCTCTTTCAGATCGCAATGAATGCATTGAGAACCCCAGCATCTGTAATCCTGGGAAGTGTTACGACACTGATGGCAGTTACAAATGCGTGTGTCCAAATGGCTTCAAGGCCACTCCAGATCTGTCTATGTGTATAGGTGAGTTTCACTGGCTCCAGTCATTTAACAGCGAACATAGATATATGTATATAGAGGAGCGGAAATGCAGGCCTACAGCACCGAAGCTAGTGGCCTGTTATACTGGGAGGTTGGGTCACATGACAGATCTGTGCTGTCGGATACAGATGTGGATGAGTGCGAAAGACAGCCGTGCGCAAACGGGACCTGCAAGAACACAGTGGGATCCTACAACTGCCTGTGCTACCCCGGCTTTGAGCTGTCCCACAACAACGACTGCATCGGTGAGTGTGACCCACCAGGGCAGTGGCCCGGGAATGTTACCCCAACGTTCCCTCTCTGTCTGCCGTCTCCTATGAGGTCGGTGGTCTGACCTGCCATATCGCTGACCATCCTTGCTGTCATGGCTGCCATGTAACTACGCCTCATTTCTCAGACATGGACGAATGCTCCTCGCAGAGGACCCTCTGCCATAATGGGCTCTGCATCAACACGCCGGGCTCCTTCACGTGCGTGTGTCGCGACGGTTACGAGCTCACGGCCGACGGCCGGATCTGTGTAGGTGAGGAGCCTGTCTGTCTGCATGTCTCTCTCTCTCTCAGCAAAAATACAGGCCAACACAAATAAACAGTGTATCTAGGGCCAAACTGAACACCTTGGACCTTTATACAAAAGGTTAATTGCAGGTTCTGACCCGGATTTAAAGAGGTATCTGTGTCTGGATCATCATGAATGGGTAAAAACTGTCAGTACATGGTAAATGTATCAAGCAAGCAGCTAAATGTAATTTGTAGACTTGCACAATAACACGTTGTACAGATTGATTTTATGGCTAATTTTATGGTTTGTTGCGCCATGTAATAAAATTGGCTTTACGTGTGTGAGTTGCGTCACATGTTGTGCTGTAAAACCTAGATTTATTTACACTTTGGTGGTTCATTGTTTATCTGTGCAAAGGTCAGCAAGCTCGTTGAAAGCACAGAAAAGATGAGGCTTTACAACAAACAGGCTTTTCAAAGGATTGCGTGTGTTCCATTCAAGACTGTAGATGGAAAAGTGTAACGACTGGATCATCTTTCTCATACAGATATAAACGAGTGCCTGGTGAATCCGGGGACATGCAGTCCAGGAACGTGTCAGAATCTCGACGGCACCTACCGGTGCATCTGCCCACCCGGATACTATGTGACTGATGATGGGTGTGAAGGTAGGAGCGCGTCGCGCCGCTTACCGCAGCAGCAGCCTGTTTGACGCTCCTGGCTGTGCTTAGAGTGCTAAGCATTCACTTAGCAACCTGTCCCGTAAAACATGCTGCTGCCTTAAATTATAAAACAAACAACTGTGTAGGTCGAAGCCGATACCTTCTAGAAGCTCAAATTTTTGCATATGTGGCTTTTAGACCGTCTGCTGTGTTTTTTAAGCAAATCCAAAAAATCTGTTTGAAAAGCAAAAAATAATAAACAAACTTCACTTCTCGACGAATGTGCTCTGGCTGGTGCTGACGAGCTAAATACCTCACATATGAAACCCTTCTCCGACAGGAAGGTCTGCTAGACGTGCACCTGTTGGGATTAGGTTGCAGCTAGACGCGACCGTAGCTGTAAATGCTGAAATCGCATCTGATTTCTGAAGGGTGCCAGGCTCTGCTGACGCAGGCAGGAAATGCACACCTGCTGTTTGCCTGAGCTCAGAGCCACGCATGAGCAGTATTATTGCAGTCAGCCTGTTATGGATTTTGGGGTACAGGACAAATCTCTCCTCAGACCTGGCTTCTTTCTGCAATGCAAGTGAAGCGGGAAAGTAGATTAATAGCACCTGGGTTTCTTTACAGATGTAAAATTAGGCCATTACGGTGCCAAAAAGGTAGCACTTAACATCCATCCGTCCGTCCATCCATCCAGCTGTCTTCCATAACCACATATTCGGGGAAGGGTAGCGGAGAAGCACGAGCCAGTCCGTCACAGGGCACATACAGTAACACTAATGCCAGTTCACCTAACCGCATGTTGGGCAGTGGGAGGGACCCAGATTACCTGGAGGAAACCCACCCAAGCACAGGGGGAACCACCCACATATATAATATATATACTGTAATATAATATATGGAGTATCACAGAGACTGGAGTGAATTCTCATCTTTACATGTATATATTCTTGTAGCTACGGTTTATTTTATTAATATGTACCTTTATCTGTATTCTTATGTATTCTGCCTCTTTTCCTATGTGCGTCTCAGTTTTTGTTACCAGGATGTCCTAATTTCCTTCCAAGGATCAATGAAGAGCCAAAGCCTGTATCTCTTTGAAGACGGGGTTTTTCCTGTACGCCGGACTGAGACACTCTTTTCACGTTGCAGACATTGATGAGTGTGCGCATAGCGCCGACTTCTGCGTGTTGGGGACCTGCTCGAACACAGAAGGCAGCTTCCGTTGCCTCTGTCCAGAAGGCTTCCTTCTCTCCCCTTCTGGAAGGAGATGCCTTGGTAAGCCAGCCTTACCTCTCTAATCGTGGTCACATGACATGATCACATGATATGATCACCTGACACGTTCCGGGACTCTGTCTAGATTACTTAAGGATGGACGTAGAACCTTCCCAGTCAAACATATCACCCATTTCATACGTATCTTTTTCATTTTAAGCTGAATGGATTAGTAATAAAATAAATTAATTTCTAGGGCATTCAGCAGTCTAGTTGAGACAGTAAGAAGGGAATAGTGGTATAGATAAGGCTTGCAGAGAAAACAGTGAAAAAGTTATATGAAAATGATATGATAATATAGAGTTTTTTCTCTCACACACATGCAGTCCATCTGTTAGCAGGAAAATAGCCTATAACATTTGATTTGTACAATAGGAGGGTTTCATCTTGTTCTCGGGGGTGTGAGGCAGCTAACACTGCCCAGATGTCTCAGTCTGAGGCTCCATGTTGCTCTTGGGCCTCAGCACGCCGCGGTTTTTCCATTTCCTCACCTTTTGAGCTGAAGGGGCCGTTCACTCACACGGCTGGGAGTTCCCCGCCAAAGCTTGCGATGATGTCATCAGCTAAAGGGGGGGAAATGTTTACGTTTCCTGGTTTACCCTTACACAGATGGACTGCGAGAGGGTGGGAGAGCGCAGCTCAGAAAATGAGAAGCAGGCCATAGAAATTATGAGAGTAACGAGCTAATAAACAGCTCCAGAGCGCCTTTTCCAGTCCTTCAGGCTGCGTTATTTAAGTTTTGTTATCATAAGGTATGACATCTTTCTGAGTAACGCTACATTTCATAGTTAAACATGCCATTCTGCTTTCATGGAGCCGTCATGAAGGACGGTGTGGGATATAAATCTCTTTTACGTAGGGAATGCTGACCAATCGGTGAAAAGGGAAACATAACACGACAGCCAATTTTGACATTTTTCCGTTGAGTCTCTGAGCCAGGTGAATGTATTTTATGGCCTGTAGAGGTTGTAGGTCATCTGTGTGGGAAGTGTAGCAAAGGTGCAAGCACAGAAAAAAAACAAATTCTTGCCCTTGGTTTCCCTTAACAACTGGAAAAGTATTTTGCTACTGATATTAATGGTAAATGTATTTAGCTACTAAATTTAACAGTAAAGCGTTGAACTGAACAAATGGGAACAGTTGTAATTGTTCATCATGCTGGACAGAGTATCAGCAGTTCAGTGAGCATTAACTAACGTGTAGTAACTGTTCCTCTGCCCATCCAGATCTCCGCGTTAACTACTGCTTCACCAGATTCGAAAATGGCATTTGCCAGGCACCCAAACCCCACAACACCACCAAAGGAGAGTGTTGCTGCAGTGCCATGCCAGGGCAGGGCTGGGGACAGCCCTGTGAGATCTGTCCCGACATGAATGATGGTGAGTGGCGGACAGGGAAAATGTGGCAATGAAGAGAGCAGGGGAGAGGGATTGGTTGCTGCTCCGGGCTCATCTCTATGTCATGAATGATGAATGATCAGCAAATATTTAGATATAAAGTCTGATATTTTTACTTCCAGAGGCGTTTGCTTTGCTGTGCCCTGCAGTTGGTCAGACCCACGACAAAGACAACAATCCAATAGGTGAGGCGTCTTTGATGGCCCGTGACACAGACTGACCACAAGGGGGCAGTGCCATGGCTTATTTCTTCTCTGTTTCAGACATAGATGAGTGCACAGCTAACCCTAACATATGCAACAACGGGCAGTGCATCAACACCGACAGGTCTTACCGCTGCGAATGTCCCTTTGGATACCGGCTGGACTACAGTGGCGTCAGATGTGAAGGTAAGGGGCAGGTGAGAGTCGTCCTGATCTGGCCGGAAAGGTTGCTTCAACATTACCCATGAAACGGAACATATATCCCCCCAAGATATCAACGAGTGTGATGTGGGCAACCCTTGCGGTAACGGGACATGCACCAACGTCGTTGGGGCCTTTGAGTGCAGCTGTGATGATGGCTTTGAACCTGGGCCTATGGTCACTTGTGAAGGTGAGTCAGGGAGAATTCTGATATTTTGACAAAGCAGCTTGTGAAGACAGAGACTGATTTGCCTGTACACCTTCTGTCTCACTCCCTCCAGATGTGAACGAATGCTCCCAGAATCCCCTGCTCTGTGCGTTCCGCTGCATCAACACGGTGGGCTCGTACGAGTGCACGTGCCCCGCGGGCTACATCCTGCGTGAGGATGGGAGGATGTGCAAAGGTACAGCGGCTCTGTGCTTTACAGGGTTCGTGGGTTCTGTGTCTGGTTGGGTCGAACCCGAACATGGACACAGAGAGTGTTTTTTCTGTCTGTAAATGGGGAGAAATGAGGATCTGTGGAAACGTGTGACGTCTAAAGGACGTCTCCCAGGCAGTTCATTTCCTTGCGGACCTGAAAAGGCCGCGGATGTAAACAGATAACGTTTAAAAACCACAGCTGGTCCAGTCTGGAGCTATACCGCTTTTATTTATGTCTGATTATAAACAGAACATTAGCTCGGTTTTTAAACATGTCAGCCAGGAACAATCTGTGCATGAATTGGGCTACGTGGCTCTTCTGACTTTTAAAGGATTGCATTGCGTCTAATGTCATGCCTTGAATTTCCTCACAATATCATGACCACGACCATGAGCACCTAGGCCTGTGCCAGCCGCATACCCAAACAGGAGACCATGAACCATTGATTAGTATGAATACATACAAATGTCTTTGTCTTCCAGATCAGAATGAGTGTGAGGATGGGATTGATGACTGTGGAAGCAGAGGAATGATCTGCAAGAACCTGATTGGCACTTACATGTGCATCTGTGCTCCTGGCTATGTCCGACAGCCCAACGGTGACGGCTGCGTAGGTGAGGCGGACGGTCCACGTCTTTCCTGAAGCATATTCCCATTTGTAATTCCATATTTGCAGGAACGGCTCTGCATTCCATGCAGCGACAGAAAATCAAATCTACTCAAAGTCCCAGAACCCATAAAATTGTCGTGACGTCTGCTAGCGTCTGTATCTTGTCCCTTTGACAAATATATGCAGACTCTTGGCAATGAAACCTTTCTCACCCACCCCCAGACCTGTCTGTTTAGTTTAAGGTCACTAAATTACAGTAAGCCTTTAATAGTGTGCTCTTTCTGTTTTGTTGTGTCTTATTTGTGAAGGGATTCTTCAGCAATAATACTTCATATGACCGAAATCCCATAAAAGCTCAGCATTGCATCTCAATGAAATTGCATCTCTTCTTCCCAGTTGTTCTGTGACGCCGTTCAGCAACAATACTTTGCCTTTTGCACAATTCTTCACGTAATCTGGTGGCAGAGTAGCTCAGTTCCTTTCATTCACACGAACGCACCCCTAGGGTGCTTATCGTCGATATCCACATGTATAACCACTAGCGGCACACATATCTGACTTCTCCCTCTGTGTTTCTTCCCACCCCAGACCTGAACGAGTGCTCGGCCAAACCGGGCGTCTGTGTAAACGGCCGCTGCGAAAATACGATAGGAAGTTACCGCTGCAGGTGTGACTCAGGCTTCGCACCAAGCCCCTCGCACACGGACTGCATTGGTACGTTCCAAATGCTTTCTGTGCTTTTTTCTTTAAGTGTTATCTTATTTATTTCACTTGTTTATTTATTTCACTTGACACTTAGGAAAATATTTCTTTTTTTAAAAACAAAATGAAAAAACAGTTGCTGCTAGCATTTCTTTGGGGGGGGGGGTTGCATTTATGTAAGTGTCCTCAGTGAAGGGCTAGGCTCAAGGTTCGAAGTCGTACCTATAAGCCATGAAAGCTATCATATTGCTAGGCCATATTTTCGAATCCCTCTTCAGTTACCTGCGTCTGTGTTTATAATACAGTAACATCAGTAACACGGCACCATGGCATTGTGGGAAATATGGACGCCATGCACATGGTTGTCTTTGTGGTGGGTGTCATGGCCGTTCAGGGCTTCACCGGTCTCCCCACAGACAACAGGCAGGGATTCTGCTTCACGGAGGTGCTGCAGACTTTGTGCCAGATGACCTCCACGAGCCGCACCAGCGTCACCAAGTCCGAGTGCTGCTGCAACGGCGGGCAAGGCTGGGGCCACAACTGCGAGCTCTGCCCCCTACCGGGCACCACACAGTATAAGAAGATGTGCCCGCTGGGCCCTGGATACACCACTGACCGCAGAGGTACCGCCGCGGACGGCCCGTGTCACTCCGCCAATGCCAGATCAGTTGACACGGAATCCTTGCAGACGATTTCCCAGCCTGCTTTCTGTTCTCGTTAAGATATCGACGAGTGTCACGTCATGGGGAACTTGTGCCATAACGGGCAATGCGTCAACACTCAGGGCTCCTACAGATGCATCTGCAAACCCGGCTACACCACAGACTTCACTCTGACCACCTGCGTGGGTACGTGCCTTCGCTAAAAACAAACATGCCTAGTGTGACATACTTTCCCTACCATATGTTTCCTGTTTGTATATTTGTTTTCTTAGGTGCATGAAATCAAAGCCCATTAAACGGCTGGTTCTATCTGTCTGCATGATTACAGAAGGAGCGTATACATGAGAGCAGGTCAACCCAGAGGGATTTGGTTGCTTGTACAACCCCCTTTGCCAGTGGCCAGGGCGGGACCAGAGGTCATTTTGGGGCGGCACATAAATCTAAATATGAATATGAGGCATCTAGAAAATAACGTAATATTTTAAGTACTTAGATGCTATAACTCTACATTGTTTATAATTCAGGCAGTGTTTCCCAGGTGTCTTGCAGTTGCAGAGCAAAGATCCCCCCTTCAAGGAACGTAATTCTGGGCAAGAAAAAAATGTGGCAAAAATGGCCAATGGGGGGGGGCAGGTTTCGGTCTAGGGTGGCCACGGCCGCCACTTGCGACCCCCCTGATCTGCGTATGCCCTTAGCATCTCCCTGAACCATCTCTCTTTGTTGGAAGCGCAGATGTGGATGAGTGCATCCAGGCACCGAAGCCATGTAACTTCATCTGCAAGAACACAGACGGAGGCTTCCTGTGCTCCTGCCCAAGGGGATACATCCTGCAGGAGGATAGGAAGAGCTGCAGAGGTAACAAGGAAGCCCAGTCCTCGAGCTGGGGTCTGCTCGTACCCAAAGCAGTCGTATTTTCTGCGCAGTGATGCGATTGTGTGGAGTTAAGTAGAAGAAAATAGTTCCTACATCAGACTGCTCACTACAAAGTCTGTGGATTATCTTGAGTAACTGGGTCATGATTTCTGGTAAAAGACGTCGCTGTTACATTTTTCAAATGTATTTTTTTGGTGCCTTAATTATCACAGAAAGAATGTCATTCAGTCCTATTAAATTTGGGAGAAGACCGACATTTCTATGGCCGACATCTGCAAAACTAGTCAACTCTTGCAGAAAAACCTACAGTAGGCAGATAGAAGCCCCTCTAAAACATGTTTTTCAGTTTTGGGGTGAACTCGCTGTGGCTCAGCTCCTTGCAGTGGAGAAACAGCATTAGATGTTTCCATTAAGGGGATGAACGACGCAGTTCGGCACACGGGAGTGATCCTGCCTACAGTCTCCGGTACCTGTGTGTGCACCGGGGATTCCCCACTGCCACCTAATGGTCACTCTGAAAACCACTGAAGTTCTGACCCATTATTTGTAGTACCGTTCCTGGGTGTTTAACAAAGAGTGTAAAATTACTAGGGATGAACACCATCCGCAGCCGTGGAAGATAACTGGGGTGACCTAGGGCAGGATTTGTAAACTACCATTTCTGTTAAAAAGACCTGGATTTCACTTTAGCACCGAGTTCTTGCTGTGTGCTGATTGGTCAGTCTCCTATAATCGTGCGTGTGTCAGTAATGTTAATGTGAAACAGCTGGATGAGTCTTTCAATCATGGAAACGAACCAGTCAAAGCACAAGAAGAACGGAACCATTTAGCCGAGCACAGGAGCCTTTCATTTGTAAAGCAGTTTGTAGAACCCGAAGTAGCTCATAGTGTCATGACATGGATTAGGTGACATAACAGAAGGTAAAGTTACATGATATTATGAAGCTTTTGTGGCAAAGAAATGCTAGGAGACAAAAGGAATCCATGACTGTAGGAGAGAGCTTCTGGCTGATGATATTCAGATAAGACTCATTAACCTTAACCAACCTAGAAACAGGTTTTGTGTGAACAATAATAAATATCTGGGTGAGTGTTCAGGAGGGTTAACTAGCAGAGCTCAACAGGTCAGCCTGTGGTGGCGCTGTGTCATTTGCTGTGTAGCTCACGGTGTGTCATTTGCTGTGTAGTTTGCGCTGCGTTGTCCACTGCGAAGCTCACGGTGTGTCATTTGCTGCGTAGCTCGCGGTGTAGTACAAGCCTCACGGCACGCATTCAGTCAGCGGTCACCAGGGGTGGAGCAGACAGACCATAATATAACCGGTGAAGTCATATTAATGTCACAGAGACACTTATTGCACATTTCAGCCAGTGAGTCAGTTCCTAGGTTAGTATTTGGCAAGCTGAGTGCTGGGCGCGTCGCCCAGTGAAGCCTGTAGTTTGTAAATCACACTCCTAACTTCTCCATGGGCGTAGCGACTGTCTAGTACACAGTCCTGATGAATACAGCCCACTTTGAATTAGCCATGCCGTTTAGAATGAACTAGTAACTTTGCACCATCCTCATTATTTTTCATCTTTTTAAATCTTTATTTACATATTTCTAGGCTGATTTCTCTCCGGTTTTCCCCGAAGTCCGGTTCATTTGCAGGGCACGGTCTTTGGACAGGAAAATAATGAATAATTAGTGTCTCCTGCCCCGCCCGAAACGGCCTGTGAAAGCCAGGGGCTTTGATGAGCATCTGGAGCACAGGGGCATGAGCGCTCATTCAGGCAGTAGTTTGTGTTGTTTGGCAGTAGATGTCTCTCGCTTCCTGGATCAGGCAGGCCTAGTGTGCAGTTTTCCCCCTGTGCTAGACAGAGCTGGTCTCCATGAATGCACACATACACACGCATGCACACACATGTTTTTATTCGTATTTTATCCTAATCCCAGCAATGACAACCTTAACCATAAGAAACCAAACAAAATACAAGACTTCTGGCATTTTCAGATTTTTTGATTGCAATCGCAGATTTTTACAGAAATTGAGTTTCCCCTTGTGGGAACAGAAAAAAGGGTCCCCACAATGTCAAAATATCAGGGCTGTATAACATTGTGGGGACAGCATATACATAACACACACCTCCAGGCTAACGATCTGCCTTCTTTCGCAGTAACTCCTTCGAAGGCTCGGAGGTAACACTGACCCAAACTTATGTGAGCGCCTGTGTTCATGTGCCCCCGCCCCGCCTCAGATCTGGACGAGTGCTCAACCAAACAGCACAACTGCCAGTTCCTGTGTGTCAACACCATCGGGGGCTTCACCTGCAAGTGCCCCCCCGGGTTCAGCCAGCACCACACGGCCTGCATCGGTGAGTCACCCGCGCATGCGCTCCTGTCCGAGGTAGCTGAGCTGAACTAATGGATCCATTTAGCTTTCATCATACACCGTAAAATAACTCTCTTCGGGATATCTCAGACTTAATGGTTTCGGTATGATATCTAAAAATCAAATTAAGCCTGACTGATTTGTAGTTATGCTAACTTAACTATGACTTGTTATGGAGCATTGAGCTGTCTGTTGCCATGGATACAGCAGTATTAGCCAGCTCCTGCTGAAACTCCCATGACCTCAGCCTTAAACACTTGAAATTAGGTAAACTCTTTCAGCCAGTCTACTGGGAACTTTTAATTGGGACGGGGCATTGCAGAGACACAATTTAATGCACCAAATGAATGACTGTGAAATAATAACTAACATTTTTGTAACGTAATAGTAACATTTTTGTAACGTAATAGTAACATTTTTGTAACGTAATAGTAACATTTTTGTAAGACCATATCGATGAGGACAAATCATATCAGTAACTATCGTGAAAAAAGAACCATGAATACAAACATGACTCCTCAAATTGAGCAGTTACCAGGAATAGTGAGTAGCAGTAATTTGTCATAGGGATTGTTTTACTGGTTACAACCAAAGTTTTCGAGCCAGGGACGAATCAGGGTGTACCCAGTCATCCCCGTCACATTGATCTTCATGGGTGGAAAGTTCAGGTTCAGAAAGTACAAATCCAGACCAAGGTTTTGTTTCAACCAACCAGCTGAGTACTCTGCCAATGTGACTCTTTATGCTCAACTGGTTGGTTGAAACAAAACCTTGGTCTGGATTTGTACTCTCTGGACCTGAACTTTCCACCTCTGCTGTTCTTAGGACTGCAGATCCCCGTTCAGTCATTCGAGGACAGCAGTGTGGGACTGAGGCTTGTCGTCTTGTTCCTGCAGACAACAATGAGTGTGCCATGGACCCCGGCCTTTGTGGCTCTGACGGAATGTGCCAGAACAGTCCCGGCAGCTTCAGCTGTGAGTGTCAGCGTGGATACATCCTGGACCAGAGTGGACAGAAGTGCGAAGGTCAGCCGCATCTCCAGACGAGGAGTTTCCGTATCTCACTGTGACTCATGGTCTGTCCTCGGACATAAGTTCAGCCTGGATAAGTCCCATGAAACATTTGGTGCTTGTTTTCTGCTGTCCCGCGCTGCGTCCTACAGACGTGAACGAGTGCGAGGGGAACCATCGATGCCAGCATGGCTGTCAGAACCTAGTGGGCGGATATCGGTGCAGCTGTCCCCAGGGATACCTCCAGCACTACCAGTGGAACCAGTGCGTAGGTGAGGCCACTTGTCTCTTTCTACCAGACGCTGCGTTGTGATGTTCACCAAGACCGCCTGCTTGCTCATTCTCTTTCTTGAAGGACCTCCCTTCAAAGATCACTTTGAGGGTAAAGACTGCAGGAAATAACTCTAAGAAAGGAGGCTTTTATTAAATTTAGGTTGCCCCTCATTTTACCCGAATCTGAAAATATACCTTAGCACACAGGTATGGCAGTCATTCTCTCAGAAGGAGGTGGGCCTGTCCCAGTTTAGATGACAGGGTGATGTAACACATGGAAACATTCATAAAAGGACTTGATTTACAGTTATTTTCGTTTCCATCTTTAATATAAATAATTTATTTTGGCCTACTCAGTCACTATTTACAGTACCATACTTTTAAGGTCCATGGGACAGAATATCCTCTTCGATATTTATTTTTTTACGTGTGTGTATGTGAGAAAGATTGTTAGGTTGTTATGGCATGTGCGGGGGTGGGGTTGGGGGTGCCTGAACACTTGCAACTTTTGCCTGAACAAATGAACATGCCCAGCCCCCCACCCACCGATGTCACATGTGCCTGCCATTGAGGGCATCACCAGTGATGTCACTAGTCAGCCACACCCCGTCCCTTGGAGCACCTGGCCCTCATAAAGTCAGTGCACCACATTGTTTCTTCATCTCTCTGTTTTTGTTTGTCCTTTGTCTTTCACACTCAGATGAAAACGAGTGCCAGAACAGCCAGGTGTGTGGCGACGCTTCCTGCCACAACACGCTGGGCGGTTTCCGCTGCCTCTGCCCCACCGGCTTCAACTACCAGGCGTTCAGCGGGGCCTGCGAGGACATCAACGAGTGCTCATCCTCCCAGAAACCCTGCAGCCACGGCTGCTCCAACACTGAAGGGGGCTACCTGTGCGGCTGCCCGCCAGGCTACTACCGAGCAGGACAAGGGTTAGCGCCCTCTGGCTGCTGCACGTCGAAACCTTAGCATCCATGCCTGCCGGGTGTCTCTCCAAATCATGAGTAATTTTGTCACTCTGCCTTACAGGCATTGCGTCACCGGTCTGGGCTTCGGAGGCCAGATAGCCGACAGTGACGACAACGCCCTCTCCCCTGAGGCCTGCTATGAATGCAAAGTTAACGGTTACCCCAAAAAAGGCAGAAAACGCAGGAGTGCCAATGTAACAGACGATGGAGTTGTTAGCGGCTCTCAGGTAAGCTTCAAGGCCTGTTTAGCATCCCTAAAATCACATGCACCGGCTGTGAACTATGATTTCCTGCCTTCAAGTCACAGACTGCCAGAAAAGCAACAGACTTTAAATATTTGACCCGTCACCTAATGCAGGAAAGGTCACTGAAGTGAAAAGCCGTCATTGTTGACACCACAGCACACAGAGACAACCATGAAACGCGTCCTTTGCATTTAATCCATATGTGACATAGCGGAGGGCAGCTATTATTTAGTGGCTGGGGAGCGGTGCATTGCTGGTTGGGGAATTCAAAAAAATGCTTGTGTTTTTGTTTACTGAGTCGTCAGCTGATTGCAGAATGGTCTGTTATATTTTCAGGATGAGCAAGAGATTGTGAGCCTGGCAAGCGTGGATGTGGAAAACACTTTCCTGCTGAACCTCAGCATCAGCAATATGAGCAGCAAAAAACGCATCCTGGAAATCACACCCGCTCTGTCCGCCCTCAGCAACCACATCCGTTACCTGATTGACTTCGGGAATGAGGAGGGCCTCTTCAAGATCAACCAGAAGGAAGGAATAAGCTACCTTCATTTAACCAAGATGAAGCTTCAGCCTGGAGCACATTATTTACAAATCAGCAGTATTCCGTTGTACAAAAAGAGAGAACTGACCCAGCTGGAAGACAAGAATGACAAAGACTACCTCACCGGTCAGCTGGGGGACACGCTGAAAATAAAAGTGCAGATCATTCTCCACTAACAGCACAAGGAAACGGTGAAATTACGTGTAACCAAAGAGACAGAATACAGCGCAGTTGATTCCCAAAGACGATTCCACATATCATGGATTCAATCTCTTATTGCCTGCAGCGAGTGCAGAAAAGCCGCCTCTTCCGAAGCAGCCATAGGGTGGGAAAACAAAGTGTGAGGGGAAAAATCAGCCCCATGGTTTGTCGTCGTTTCAGGCTTTGTGCAGAAAGCTCCTCGTTGAATAAGGGTTTGCATAATGATATGTTGAATCTTGCGACAATCAGTGGGACACAAATTGCAGAAGGGCACTGATGCTAAGACTTTTATTTTTATTTTTTAAAGAAAACTGCTTAGCTAATGTTGAGGATTTGGATCGGCCTTGAAGGACTTTTTCATACTTCTGCTTTTCCATCGTTTCAGCTGACTAGATTGGCATTGTATTACGTATTAACTTCTGCTGGCAACGTGACATCCTAGGATTAAAAAAATAAACCGTAAAATGTCAGATTGCCCAAGTCTGAGAGAAGGAGACCCAAAAACGGCAAAAAGGGAAGGTTTGCAGCTGTATCTTAACAGCCACTGTGATGGTGCCAAGAGACTCTTTATTTCATTATGTTTTGGGTTTGAATTTTGCATCGTGCCAGTAAATTGTGGCTTTTTATTATTTCAGTGACAAGACTTAAGTCACTGTTTTCTATTCAAGGTTGAAATTCTTTTAAGCAGGTTCCTGTGAATGTTTCTCTGAATCACTAAGGAAGATACTTGGGCCTTCTGAAGTTTTACAGACCAGAAAGCCAAAAAGCAACTTTACTGTCTGAGAATTAAATCTGCAACCAACCAAAGTTTAGCTCAGTAGCCGCTTTCAGTTATATCTATATTACATGTAAATGAAGTGTGTTTATACTGTAACCATACCACTTTTTTAATCATCAAAGCAATTGTTAACTACATAAAGCCCTGAAAGGAAGGGTTTTGTAATGGTGCTTATAATGACCAACTACTTAATTGTATACACCATTCTGATGAGGTAATATCTGTGACTGAACATTATGCACTGAGGCCTTGTTGGCCACACCCATTCTCGCAAGTACAATCAGTGCGGTCATCAAAGATGATGCAAACACCTTTCACTACCAGTGTTTGTTCACATCGGTGAGGGATTAGTTTCAGTAAATTCACAATAAAAACTATTTTTTTTGGTTTAACAGGGCTTGGTTATACTTAAATGCAAAGTGTGCCATTGTCAACCATCAGAAATCATAGGGTAGTTACTGGGTTACCTCCAGTGTAACGAGTATTGATTATGTGCACTCGTGACAAGGCGGTATCACAGCCAATGGGACAGACCACCTTAGTTTGGCTACCTACATGTTTGTCCCACCTCTACACTCAGCCAGTGTTCAGTTGAAGAAGATGTGGGAACATTCTGGTATGTGGCTTTTGCTATTGATGCGGGAGGGGGGCAAACAGATACTGAAAGCCGTGCTTAAATGCATCTTTGTCTCCCAGCCAAATACGAGCAATCAGTGTTTAATGGGCAAGTGGCCCTCATACATTTTTGAAATCTGTAGGAAAAACTCTGCTTTGAAATTATTTAATCTTTAGCCAACAAATCACAGAAAGGACTGCTTGGCTAGTTTTATGTCAGAGGATCAGTATTACCGGTTAACAGGAACAGAAAGCCTGTGGATTTCTAAATGTCTGATGCATTCCTGAAGCACCAGGTGAGAAGACTTATTTTCAAGGTAATTAGTGGTCGCTGGCTGAGGTGTAGCTGAAGCAGCAAACCCTGTGGCCTGCTGGGATCTCATCTAAATTCTAGGTCTATGGTCAAGATGTTTCTTGATGCAGAATATATTTTGTATGTGATTATTCCCCAAATTATCGAGGGGGTGGTACAATGGTTAGTACTGCTGCCTCACACCTCTGAAACCAGGGTTTGAGTCTCCGCCAGGGTTCCGCGTGTGGAGTTTGCATGTCATTTGCATGTTGTCGCGTTTGCATACCTTCAGGTGCTCTGGTTTCCCCCCACGGTCCAAAAATGAAAGAGTTTTGGCCTACTGGACATTAAAGTTATGCAGTTTTTGTTCTCCAAAAGCATGTTGTACATGAGTTTGGCAGATTCATTGTCTCAGTTCATATCATTACAGTTAGTTATGAGCACAAGTTCCATGTTTAGAAGGGAACTGGTGGTTGCCAAACTAATGGTATTAATTCACAACCTACAAATATACACTGGACTCACGTTACTTAATACTCAGCAACTAAAAAAGAGCACTGTGGAATGTAACGGTGTCTTTAGGGAGCCAATATACTGCTATGATATTCTAAGATATTCTAAGCCGATTTAAGGCTTGGAAAGGAAGCTTTATGACCGTAGTTTTGCTGCATCTTCTCATGATGTAGACATAGGTCTGTAATTTAAGGAAATAAATGAGGAGACAAGATGTTCCAAAGCTATAACACTTTATGTAAGAAAATAAAAATCTGAATAAAGTTCAAGTATCCAAGTAATAACATTTAAAGTAGAGTCAGTCAGCTTCAGCCAGTCGATCCAAAGCCATCAGCCCCACGTTCCGTTTCATCGAGTGCCTGGGTAAAATAATAATTTAAGTTGGGGTGGGGGAACGTGCATAAAGGAATGTGGTTATTTTCATACTGTCAGCCGCACAGGCAGGATACCTCGCACTGCTCAAGGTCGGGATGGCAGATTCTCTCACAGATCAGCTGGGCGATGCGCTCCCCTTTGCGGACTACAATCAACATCACCACCGTTGTAGTTTTTTCCTTTCTTAATACACCTTGCAATAACATGCACATACCACCATACCCAAAAACAAATCCAAAAAACGCATATTCTATTAACCATACAGAAAGAGTAGGTGATGAAACAAAAGCTTAATCTGGGACTGTTTTATTTTGCAAATGACGCGCAATAATGGCTTCTGTATAATGAATACTTCTTACTTTTCCGGAATATTTTTTAGCCCAGCTGGTGACCTACGCGTTTCATTGTGAGCTGCACTACAAAATACCACATTATAGATTTCATTGTCTATTCCAGAGAGCTGAAAAAGGTCACATATTTCACTTAACAGCATGTGCATGGGTAATAAACATTTTGAAACAAGTCTTACCTTGAAATGTTTCTTTGCTGAAATTGAAAAGGACAACACCGACATTCCCTCTGTAATCCTCATCTACAACTCCAGCTTAGGGAAAGAAACGTATTAGAAATCTGCTTAGAAATCCACAGACTGCAAGCCTTAGGGTGGCTTATATCTGCCAGTGACACAGTCCAGTCTGAAATCTGAATTAATATCGGTAAGACGGACACTGAATGTTTCAAAATGTTATTACCTCCGACGTCTATGAAGTGATTTACAGCTAATCCGGATCGTGGTGCTTAAAAAGAAAAAATGAGTTAATTTTATTCGTTTGTTTTCACACGTTTACACGCCTGGATCAAGGAAAGACGCAGGCAATAAAAAGTAAATGGCTCGGCCTAGAACATACCCAGTCTGCCATAGCATCCAGGGGGAACGGCGATCTGGATATCAGTATTTACTACGGCTTTTTCCATTGGGGCTATAGAGTAGTCATACGCACTGTCAAAAAAGAAATGGGTAGTTATTGTCATTTTAATGTTACTTCGTTTTATAAATACTGACATGTTTCTGTTTCGGGCTGAATGTGAGGCAAACTTAAATCGACTTAAATTTCTGATGCCTCACCTTAATTGTACCTTACTTAAATTTAAACCTATATCGCCTACCTGGGCTTATAAAAAATAATTAACAACACGTTTGCGATTTAAAAACTGCCCAGTTGCTTAATATCAAAACATGCGGCAATAAATCAGAAAGTTATTTTCGTTTAATTTGACGTTTGTAGCTCCATTTCCGCCGCACGCTATAAATGGCATCATTGATTGAACGTGGATAGATGTCAGTGTAACGCTGCTGATGTGTTAGAAATGTAACCAACCTGTACAGATCATAACCGGCGGCTTTCGCCGATGCCTTTGTTGGGATGGTAGCATTTTCCGAAAGCCTGGCGACTTTCAGTACCGGCTTGACTTGGTCAGGACCACCGCTCCTACTTCCAGCGCCAGAGATAACGCCGGCTGTTCGGGTAACACCGTGCAGACCACGGCTTACACGACAGGGAACTGCCAGACAGCACCGGACTCCCTTGAACTCTGAAACCACGCTTTTGTTCCATGCCGATCAATCTGCTTTGCGGCTGTTTATCCAGTACAGGATCGCCAGGCTTTTATAACACTAACATAACATTTACAAAGCATCAAGTATACATTTTTAATTATTTTAATTTTTTTACCCACGACCGATTAAATGTGAAGGGATTAATCTCAACAATGCAATACTTGAAATAGATTTTACTTGGATGTTTTCGTTTTGTGCAAACAGAATATGAAATACTTGCACAGTATAGTCAGATTACTGCCAGCTCATGGTGCGCAACCCGCCGCTATATGCATGCGCTGTTTGTAACTAAACATAACGAATGTTTGGTTAGCTAATTTATGCTAAGCTACTATAAATAAGTGTTAAGCCAGAAAGCGAAGCTACACGAATACGGTGGCTGCCTTAGTATGCTAAATTCACGCTCAGTCGGGAGTACTTGGTATGCTAAAATACCTGGGTTAAATATGTCTCCGTTTTTTCTTGTAGTGATGGCGCATTTCTGAAAGTGAGGAGCAGGTCTTCTTTGTAATAACCGTACGTCCGGACGACAGTGTACCGAAACACAACTGCAGATATGCCTGGTTTTGTAAAAGAGACAAGCCATTTCTTGAAATTGAGCTGATTTCCGCAGCCCAGGGAACGAAGAATGATGGGAAATTTTGAAATAAAGTTTTGTAGTTGAAAGCGTCAGCGCAGTAAGCCTGCTGCGCAACTGACTTGGCAGACTAAGCGCAATCCCGCCAGACGCAGCAGAGGAAAATATTGCTCTCAAAGTACTCAGTACGTTTAATCATTGCATTGCTGGTGTTAATTTTTTTCGTTGCAAATGCAGTGGAATCAAAAGTAACATTGTATTAAGTATTAGTAAGCCTGTTTCTAGCTACAGGTAATGTCTGTCATCCATCCACCTATCCATTGGAGTTGATTTCTTATTCCGCATTTTATATCAACTTTACGATTTTTTTTCATTAGATCATCTCTGTAGAACTTGAAAATGAACACATTGTACGTCAGAATCAAACACCAATATTTCACTTGCATTTAAAAAAAACAATACATTTATGACAACCAGCAACAAAGTACATGAATTGAAACTGCAGCTTGAAAAGTTTTTATTTGCGAACTAAGTGCCTAAAAATGATTTAAGCGCAACTTAAACTGAAGTCCATACAAAGAACAATACGTGTGGAAAGTTTACAACCCCATTAGGTTTTAGATGAAACATGTATGTACGTGTGTAATATTGTAACATCCAAGCGGTTTCTTTAATAACAATTCCACTCAAACCTAATTAAATGACTGGGAAGGGCTATTCGGCAGGATTGGCTGCTGTTTCGGTTGTCTCGCGCCTTACAGATAGTGCCATCGCCATCAACAGACGAACCAGAGATTTCGAACTGCATATATACAGTACGAGATGTACTCTGCAACCACTATAATTTTTTTTTGCCTGTGTACCGTCTCTGCCTCCATCCATACATTGCATTAACTAGATTTATCTCTCACTAACATTAAAAGTGCGTGATTCACATGGACTCATTAATATGTATTTACGTCTAGTTCAATTTAAATGGGGCATTGTATTGTAAAACATGTTTATTTCAGCAATATAGCAAATATGAAAAAGCTTGTATGGCGTTTAAATAATGTACTAGATGTGAGGCTTGTGATATGTCAAACTAACCTTTATCCTGTGTTAAACCCTTTAATTTACTGTAAATTCATAACATTTATACAATATTTTCAACCTCTTCACCATGCAAAGACAATACATGGACTAAATGCTGTTGAATGCGGTATTAAATGGGTATGTCCACTAGAGGGCAGCAGAAGAGCTACACATGTCACCGTTTGCCACATTGGATGTTACATTACGGAAGTTGTTGTGGTGTTTGGCCGTGAAGCGGCCACTTAAGAGTAGAAGGTTAGCACACTCTTATGGTTTCCCCTGATAAGCAAGACTGGTGGGAGATTTTTGGTTAGGACGTCCAGCCAAGCCATGTAGAGGTGGTCAGAGACGGCCCCTTTCCGAGCTATAGGCGTGCTCCTGCAAGAAAGGTCCGGTCCATGTAAGGGTTGGTATGGTAGCCGCACATTACAGAGTACTGAACATATTCAATATAATTTAAGCCTAAAATGTACAGGTCTAAAAATGCACAAAAAGACAGCAATCCAATCCGGCTAAGCCTTAGGCCTGCCGGAGCATTAACTGGGGGATTGATACATTTTAATTGCACAATGTAAACATTGTGGCAGTTTGCAGGCCTTCATGTCATATAACATGATTCAAGCATGCCATTAGCGGCAAACTAATTTTGGAAATACAGTTGACCCTTCTGCATCATGACCTTCCCCATCGTGGTTTCCATATATCGTGGGTCGGCATAAAAAAGTAAATGGTAAATTTTGGGGAGTTTTACGAAAGCCACAGATGATATACAACAAGTTTAATAAGTTATAAATGCATAAAATATATGTACAGTGCTGGTTTGGAGGACGTCAAGCGTGTTTATGGCATCCTCTCATGGGATATCTCACTGTGATCTCACAATGGTCTCGCAGTGATCCCACAGTGGTCTTTGTATCTCGCTTTGTCTCACATTTTTCTGCTTTGCTCCGCTCGCCAAGGGGACCAAAGAATTTTATGCAGTTTTTCCAGATCGCAGGGGGCCAGTGTCCCTAAGCCCTTCTATGTGGAAGGGTCAACTGTACTTTCAATGATAGCATTACTGTAGAAATGTCAGTCCATCACCGGGCATACAAACATGTAGTATGGCCTATATAGAGATGAACGAATATAATTATTATTGATTTTCTGTAGGTACGTGCTAATTAAATGTACATAATTCTTGCCATAATTAAAATCCAGAGGCTGTATGAGTCCTGTGTACTTACACAATGATAAGGTTGGCTGCCCTTGAATTCTCTTGCAGCAGTTCATTCAGGCGAACTTGCAGGTATGTCTGTGTAGGGAAAAGTACCCACTGTTTATGTCTTGATTGAAGAATGCAGTGATGTGTCCATTTTAGGTATTTGCTATTTCCACACTTCCAGCTGTGAGTTAATTCTGAATTGAGGACGTCTTATGTCTCGCCCCCCCTTGTCTTTGCACTTTGCTGGCCTGAATCTCAATAAAGATTTCCTAATCTTTCTTCAGCTACTGAGAACTTGAGTTACCTTCTCCTCAAGCATTTCCAGCTCGGCATCTGTGATCTTCCACGAGTTCTCCTTCTTCTGTGCGTCAGAAATGGCTGTCTCTTTTCTGCCATCGCGAAGGCGGAAAGGCTCAATCATGTCCTCAAAGTTTTTCCAGCTGAGAAAAGTAGGTGCATATAGTTGCATCAAATTGGATTGGAGTGAGAAAAGCTTAGTGTGTTAACCCTAATCACGTGAGCCGAACGTTTTTTTACCTCTCAGAGCTTGGCTTGGAGGTGATGTCAGTGATGACGCTGATGTTTATGTATTTGATCCTGAATTGTTTAAGAAGGGCCTCCATCCTATGCAACAAACAGAAAGCCTGCTAACTACACATTTTCTTACAAACACAATGTCCTTTTTATGCATTCGAAGGGTTTCCCCCCCACATACTCTGCCCAGTCTTGCTCTATGCGGTCAGTCTGCCCCGCAATGAAGATCCTCAACTTGCAGTCCTTCCACTTCTTGCGTGTGGTTAGGATGTACGGGATAAGCAGAGTCAGGCCTTGGATGGAGAGAGTGTTCATCGCCATTTCATATTATTATTGCCAGGGCCAGTCAAATCAATACACAAAATAGGAGTTCCAGCTTCTGTGGTCGCACGTCCTCCAAGACATGAAATTGACTGGCTGAGTAGAAGTACTCTGCAGTGCTCATAGTATTCTCCTATTGGTGCACCAAAATTAACACAATTCAAATTAACATGATCAAAGAAATAACAATGCGTTATGATTTGACTTTGGACCTGAGGATTACAATTCATCACCCGGACTCAAGTTATATGATACTCTTTAATGGTATCCTGAGGTATGGACTGAACCTAGACACTAAAGACTTCATTTGTTTCCAAAAAGCATAAGAATACATTTGAATACGAAATAATCTGTGTGAACACTAATTGTTTCTGTCTTAAACATATGCCGATCAACCATAAAATTAAAACCGCCTTCTTGATATTTTGTAGGTCCCCCTCATACTGCCAAAACAAGCTCTGACCCATCGAGGCCTGGACTCCACAAGACCTCTGAAGGTGTCTGGTGGTATCTGACACCAAGACATTAGCAGCAGATCCTTTAAGTCCTATAAGTTGCGAGGTGGGGGCTCCATGGATCAGATTTGTTTGTACAGTACATCCCACAGATGCTAAGTTGGATTGAGATCTGGGGGATTTTTCATGTTCCTCAAACCATTCCAGAACAATTTTTGCAGTGTGGCATTATCCTGCTGAGAGAGGCCACTGCCATCAGGGATTACTACTGCCATGAAGGGATGTACTTTGTCTGCAACAATGTTAGGCGATGCATGTCAAAGTAACATCCACATGAATGCCAGGACCCAAGGTTTCTCAGCAGAACATGCTTCTGCCGGCTTGCCTTCTTCCCATAGTGCATCCTGGTGCCACCTCTTCCCCAGATAAATGACACACATGCACCGAGCCGTCCACATGATATAACAGAAAACGTGACTCCTCAGACCAGGCCACCTTCTTCCATTGCTCCATGGTCCAGTTCGGACGCTCCCATGCCCGTAGTTGACATTTTTGGTGACAGACGGGGGTGAGCGTGGCCATTCTGACCGGTTGGCAGCTACGCAGCCCCATACACAGAAAAATGCGATGGACTGTGTGTTCTGATACCTTTCTATCATAGCCAGCATTAACTTTTCCAGCTGTTTGTGATACAGTAGCTTTCCGGTGGGATCGGACCAGACGGGCTCGCCTCCATCCCCATTTTAACAAGATGATCAATGTTATTCACTTCAGTGGCTTGAATGTTATGGCTGATCAGTGAATATCTTTAACTTCAATTTGCCTTTTTTTGTATAATGAAGTTGGCTGGATATTGCTGATTTCCAGAAGTGTGTATAAGTTAATATCAAGATTACTATTAACCAGATAACAGATTGCATATGCAGTATATGGCGTAAGATCAGTGTTTAGCTCAGAGAACAGATCACACCACCTGGATCTGGCCAATAGAAAAAGAAATGAAGAAAGGTGCATGCTTAGTAAAAATAAATAATAAATAAATAAATTGTGTGTGATGTTGAAATTCCAGGATGAAGGTGTGTAATCCAGCAACCCATCCATCTTCCAAGCTTTTATGCAAACCAGGAAAGCAAGAAAGTCATAAAATGAAACATACAATGACTAATGCAGTTAACCCTAACTGTGACTGTAAGACTGTAAGTGACATAAGTGGCTTTTACCTCCGTCGTCAAAGAGCCACCACACGTCAATTGTGCCTTTGGTTTGTTTCTTCTGGAACTGGGTGCTTGCTTCCATTAACCTCTGGTTAACCTTTGGTACCTGAGAAGTCTGTGGGCCATTCACAGACACTGCAGGGGTGGGGGGAGATGGAGATGGAGATGGAGAGGGGGTGGAGAGGGAGATGGAGAGGGGGTGGAGTAAATGGCAGTGAATGGAATTGATTTTTTTTTTACTACACACTGATTTTGTTAACCTACAGAACTGAGTGAAACTGTCATGAATATAAACAATAAACAAAAAGTTATAAATTGTATTAAATGCTATAGACAAGAATGACCTTTTGATGTGCATTTCTCATTTTACACGTTCTCATTAGAAAACTTCAACGTAATGGTATTTATGCAGTCGTATGGTGTGTGGTGATACCAGCACAAGAAGCCAATAAATGAATTCTGGTACCTTGTGGTGTTAGCATCTGTTTAGATGTTTTCCTGGACCAGAAGGGGCCCCTTCCAGCCTGCTGAAGCTCCTCAGCCTCCACAGCCTGCTGTTCTAGGGCCAACCTCTCCATCTCCTCTGCGGCCCAACACAGATGCAACCGAATTACACTCAGCTGAAAACGGTCAGGCTCTATGGTATTTAACTTGGCTTCAACCTTCAAATTTACTACCCTGATATGAAAGGAAAACGTTTATCGAGTCATATGTAAGCGGCCTTCGGATCGGTTGCTTTGATATGTTTCCAGTGTAATTCAAAGTTTAAATTCCATCATAAGCCATCAATATATGTAATGAAGGCACAGTGTGCTATACAGCCTTTTAATCGATTATACTGTCATTGTGTCACATTTGTTATGAATGCTCTGCAGATGATTACGCCCCTTTTAGGCCATGCATGTATAGCACTGCATACCTACCTTCCGCCTCAATGATGGAGGAAATGTCCAGGCCCTGACTGACTCTCAGTATCACAAGGCCGTATTCGAAGTCGAACGCGTCGCTGCCACAAACAGGACCAGAGCAGACATTACGGCTCAGGCCCACTTCAGCATCACCGTTAGTGGCAGTACAGCTGGAGGTACTTACTGCAGCACGCCAACGTAGTTCTTCACGTCCTCCCTGGCTGCAGTCCTCCAGTCTTTCTTAAACCCAATCACGATAGTGTTGGGCCTCAGTCGACCCAGTCCAGATGCCTATTAACCAATAACCAATAGATAAGTGCTTTATGGTCCCCAAATTAGTTGTTTAAATCAGCTGAACATGGTAAACTCTACACACGAAGTGTAATGATGGCATCATACGGTGCATTCGGATATTTAAAATCCTGATAACGTATCAGTAGTTTGAGCTGCCTTTCCGATAGTGAAAGCTGTAATGCTGTCTTGCTCCGTCATCAACTTTACGTGCGGCATTGTCCCAAACACGCTTACCTGTAGGACATTTTCCACGCCTTCCCTGAAGGAATCGCTCGCTACCGCTGTGTAGAAAGCTTTGCGTTTTTTCGTGTTCAGCCATGCCTGGTTGGGCTCCATTCCCGCATTCATCTCTTGGAGCATCTTTAACCGCGGTCCCTGATTGAATTGAAACAGTGTCACGAAAGTAGCATCCCTGTCTGTCTCTGTGAGTGTAGTGTAATTTGTAAATTTCGTAAATTTCAACTTGTGTTTGGGGATTCAGTTTGACTCGCGTTTCATTCCCTTTGCTATGGGCCGTATTCAAGCAGGCCGCGTATTAATGACTGAACGAAGTCACCAGGTGAGGTTTAACTGCTGGCGTATAAAATCCCTAATCTATCTGAAGTCAAGTGTTAATGACCCTCTACAAAGACCATGAACATCTGAATGCCATCCAAGTTCAAGTTTACAGCACTATAAAGAGTGTCCTCACCACAAACACTTGGCAGGTGAGACAAAGCCCATAGTCCTTGGTGATGGAGTGGGCTAAGTCAAGGAGCGCAGGGCGGGACCTGGGGGCTCCAGTCAGCACAATGCACTGGGGCCTGAAGGGAACAGGAGATTAAAGGTGCCTGCATCTTCTAAATGACTGTAATTAATGATGCATCATTTCCCATTATAAATAACGGTCACAGTGATGAGCATACTCTCTAGGAAGAAACTTCAACAATTTAATTAAAACTTAAACTATTCTAAACATGTCTTTTTTTCCCTGAACGCCTCTCCATCTTTTTTCACAGCACCTGAAGTTTTTGATGTGGTCATCCACTCCAAGTAAGGTCAAAGCATTGTTTACAGCGTTGACAAATGTCACTGCTTGTGTCGAGGAACCCCAATTCACATCTGCAGGGCAAAAAACGAACAAAGGTGAAATGAAAACAGACAGGAAATGGTGCTCTGTGAGAAGTCACATGGTCCAGCTAACAAGAGGCTAACAATGACAATGTCATAGAACTGTGTTTTTCTGTCACCTGGCTTTTTCACTGTAACGTAGATGTACAGGAAGATCTCAATGCCGTAGGTCAGCAGCGCAGCCCACCAGTTGATGACGAACATCACGGAGCAGCACAATATGGCACCCAGCAGTGACAGCCACATGTTGTAGTATTTGTAAGCCGGTCTCCATCCTGCCAGACCAAATCTCTCCAGTTATACCATGTACAGACAGGACAAGCATTATAACAAGTACCTTAATAAAATCCATGCATTGTCTAATTTACAAGAAACTGCAAAATGGCACTTGCATGGAAATAGGTTCTGTTGTATCTCTCAGGTTGTTTCACAGAAAAACACATTTTTCAGATTAACAATTTGTTTTATATCTCATTGAGGAGTACATCAGGACTCCATATTGGGACCTATAATTTTAGTTCAGTCCTACTATTCAAAATGAGGCTTTGTATTCTATTTAGCACAGTTCACATAAGAATTAAGAAGTGAATTACCCGGTGACTTTGCATAGGAAGCGTGGAAGCAAGAGAAGTTGATGAGGGCATAAGAGGCTAGGAAGAAGTTCGAAATGATGGGAGCGATTACGTTGAGCTCCGCTGAGAAACAGAGATGAAAACATAAACGTCAAGGCGATGCTGGTACAACCTTCTGAAGGAGAGTTTCTGAGTTACACCAACACATATTCTATTCGGGGGAAATGATATATTATTTGGATTTATTTATTTATTTTTAGCTTTTTTAGATGCATAATTTCAGGACACAACAACATACAAGTTTCCAGAAGTAGGAACCTTTTCATCATGTACAGTACCTTGATAACACTTTTGTTATCAAGTGTCAAAATGTTGTTTTTGTCTATAAAATCTGGGCGGACTTATACTTTATGTTGATCTGTGACTTGTGTTGGATGTCAGGCTGGGTTTTTCCAGTGCTCGGTTTCGGATATAGTCACCGATAAGAATGAATGCCACGGCAATGGCGAACGTGAGGACGTAGCCACGGAAGGGCTCATTGTTTTTGCCGTGTCCCTTGGCGAAGAAATGTAGCGCTGTGTAGATGTTATCTTTGCACAGTGCCTGTGAGTGGAGAATTTTTTCAAGGTTACATTTATGGCTCTCATGACAGAAATGAGAGAATAATAACCATATTCAAAAAAACAGGCAGCCTTCATCCATTTAAAAATAGCAAAAGCTGTATTTTGTGCAGTGATTTGAAACTCAAGGGAACTGAATTCCCCAGAACTTAAAAATGAACAGCTCAGTTCAAATGAAAAGGTCACAGCACCTACCTGGAAGACTTTGGGGGCGCTAACGAGAGAGGCAAGGGCTGATGAGAGAGTAGCTGAGAACGTTCCTGCCGTTATAAGTGGGCCAAAGCCAGACACCATAGTCATGACCTGGGCGGAATGGGACACAGACTCAGCACCACCAAGAGTCCCGCTCATTCCAAACAATACTAACATGGCGTGAATCCTTATATCAAGTCACCAGTTTCATTTAAATGCTGAAGTTGCATTTCTGGCTACCTGGAAATTGTTCATGAGGCCGAATCTGCAGGGCTCTATTTTGCAGGATGTGAAGTTGTAACCGAGTTCACAGGCCACCGAGCCGTTGCAGTTCACCGGCCCCGAGACGGTGCTGTTTACATTGCCTGTTGCATCCCGCACAACTGTAGAGGCTAAAAGGAAAGAAACAAGACAACAGGGTCACTCATTGTTAATGGGGTGATGAATCCAAATAAAAATCACAACTTTAAACCCTATTCACTAATACATATTTATATGGTGTTCTAAGGGAGGAAATCTGGGTAACTTCTAGAAGGAGTCATTGTATTCATAATAGGTGGATATAAAAATGATTTATATAATTTGTTGACGTGGCTGCTCAACACTGATACTGGGCATAAAATTTCACCTTGTTTCTGAGACGCCACGCTCAATTATGGAGGCAATGTGACTTGAATCCAACATATATCTAGAACATTCATCCACAAGTTTACCATCTGGTCCAGGGTGGTCGTAAGCATGTGGCCACCTGGCCGATTCTGGACAGGACTCTACAAAGTGCTCACTGACAGAGGGCTGCATGGAATGCAGTAACATGGATGACTAACAAGTCAGACTGCAAAGTATGTCTTCTTAAAGAAATATTTAACATGGCAAATTGGACAGACAGGCTGTACTGTGGGAGTACATCTCACACCATTGTAGGACTGCCAGAAATTTTGTTTTTTGACTTTGCAGGTACATGACATTGGACTCTGGTTTTGTCAGTTGCTGCCATGGTATGGGACCATGGACTTTCACCTTGTATCACTGATATCACTTTTAGCGCAGTTCACTACTGTTCCACATGTTAGTGCTTTTTGTTGTCTTTGATAATGGAGCACATGCCAAACACGACACACAGATGTGCTCCGTCAAAGTCATTAAATCAGTTTCCCTGCTGGGACATCGACAATTTCATATGCCAATTGTATGATATATCAGGTGCCATATAATTTTTAGATGAATTCGGACTGTATTTATAGTCCTGCATTTGAGTCCATGGATTTGATATTTAATTTGATATGCAAATTATGCTGTCAAATTTATGATATCACAGCAGTGTTTTTCAACTCCACTCCTTGCAGGACATTGCACATACTGAGCTCTTAATTAATTAAGCCTCATTGAGCTATTTATTGAATTAATCCTTGGAATTAAAAATGGTAAAGACTTTAAAATCATGTTAAACTGAATCCATTAACTAAAGACCTGATTTTCCTGTTATACTAAGTCAAAGTGTCATTTGCAATAATATGAGATTAAGAACTCACCTGGACTGAATGTATACCATATTTAGTATATTTCAGGGACCATGGCTGAGAAATGATGTGGTACACACATTTATATGAATGTGTAAAATCACTATTAATATAATAATATTCCACGAGTTAGTGTGGAGGCTCTGAAATGTGAACGCATGTGTTGTGACAGGCAGGCTTTTTCGTCCCAGTCTGTTTTCTCAGTGGGTCTTTGGAATTGGAAGCTGTCAATTGATTTTAAACTTTGCTGCAAAAGACTCACAGCAGCATCAAGCCAGTTTTTTGATTAGACCAGGGATTCTGTGAGCCATCATGTACAGTGATTTTCAAGCACGCTTTTGTGCCATTTCAATTAATATTCAAACACCAGTGTATTTAAGCATCCCCAAGCATCCCTAATTAATTTGTAGAGACTGCAACGGCAGCTATGAAATAACTCATAATTTTCAAAGAGTGACAATTTGATGAAACGAAAGATTTGAAGGTCAAAGGTACGTGCCCTTAAGAAAATGCAGGATTGTTTACATCTACTTACACACACAAATGGCTACGCCCAGATACGTCAGTCCCGTGATGAAAATGGCCAGAAGAGTTCCCTTTGGAATTGCAGCTTGGGGGTCCTTTACAAAAGGAATCCAATTACGTGTTAAAGTAGGACGACATGTAAATCATAGCAACATATTCTCCTGAATGGTCTGGAATCACCTGTCATACATTTTAATAAGACATTCTGAATATAAGTCTTAGGTAATTCAATTCTGTTAAATAAACGATGTACAGCATGCCTGTTTTACAGATAAATGTTAAGCTTTTGTGAGTGTTCCTGAGTGTTAGTGCCCCATAGAGCAAAGTCATTTAGTTCATGTTCTTTGGGCTGCATTGTATGCGAAGTCTAAAAATGTACCAATTTCGATGTATCTCGCTAGTTGCAAAGCCAGTACTATTCTTTTAGGGAGTTGCTGATTCGTGCTTCTTTTTTTACAGCTGTATCTTTTGCTCAAAGATACTAAAACCTAGATCCAGGAAGCTTAATTATTTGGGTCTGAAAGGTCAGTTTGTGAACATAAAGGCAAAGTTCTGTTTTCCTCTGTGTTGCTAAAGTGGTTGCAGTTTTATTTTTCAATAATCTGCTCTATGAAATGATTTATTGAGGGGAAATGGTACAAAAAGCACAAATTCTGCACTGTTGACAAGAACAACAGCTAGGTGCCCCCTTCTGGCGCTCTGGGGTCGTCCCTGACCCACGGCACCTACCTTCAGATCCCCAGATATATTGGCACCTGCCAGAATGCCTGTGGCTGCAGGGAAGAAGATGGCAAAGACGGAGAAAAAGGTCTCTCCGTCTTGAAACTTAGGGACAAAGTTTTCCGCAAATATGGATGCTGCAACACAGGTGGAAATGTCTATTTCACATGGGATACCTCTAAAGATTTCGGGCCACATTAAAGGGCCCCCTACCCAGACCAATTCAATTATGTTCCAAAATTTTTAGGACTCCTGTCACTCGGGGGCCCTTGGAATCATCCTAAATCCACCCCTCCCACCCCAGGATACCCCTGATTTGGAGTTTGGCTGTTGCACAAGAGCACAGAACTCACGCAGTTCTGGTTGCAGTAAATTATATCATTATCATGATTAACATGGTGATATATTATCTGGTACAATTGACCCTGCAGCACACGGAGGTGCAGTGTGAGCCGCCGGTGGAACACCTTCACCTTTCTCTCACCTTGGTAATTGAAAAAGCCTTTAGATTTCTTTTCCTTGGTCGCAGGGATAACTGTTCCTACGAAGAAATTTGCGATGGCCACCAGCAAGATAATCAACAGGATGATCTGAGCCTGAAGTAAAAAAAAAAATAAAAAATTAATAAGTTATTTGGGGAAAGTATGGGGAAGAACATGTTTATACATCAGGTGAGGGGAAAAAAACTAGTGGGCCTATCGCAAAACGCAAGAGCAAATCCAGGAAGTGATGTAACAGGAAGGTGGGGCATGGCTGGGCTTCAGTGGGGGAGGGGTGTCTGCTCATACATTCAAATTACCCACTTTGTAAATGGGGCGTCCCACCAGAAATAAAAACCAAGGCTTGTATTTCATTTTGGTCTCACCTTGGCCTCCCACTCCATTCCGGCCAATGAAATCCCCAGGAGCAGCACCACTGTGATGCAGCCAACAATTCTGATGTCATTGACCTCATCCACCATGATGGCATTGCTGTCCTATGAAGCATCACCGTGGATGACATCATTAAGACAAATGATACTGCCATTTTCCTTGCTGAATAATGAGTTGGTCACGAGACAATCATTACAAATTAAATTCAGACAAATGTCTTGTCCTTTCCCCCTTTGGTTAGGACTCAGTGAATGAAATATTTTAGCGCATGCCTGTGTGTGTGTGTGTTGTTCTCAGTGTGTTTGCTGCTTGAGGTTGGCTTAGAGCCCAAAGCTGGCTGCTTTGCTCTGTCCCCAAACCCCTGCAAAGGAGAGCATTCCTGCTAAAGCTGATAATATCTATTTGACCCGCAACTGATTTTGCGTTTTGTTTGTTTGTGCGTTTGTTTTTACATATTTTGTTTAACTTTCTTGTGAAACGATTTGCTATTATTTAATGTTTTATTTCCACTTTGAAAAGTGTTTAAGATAGCAATAGATTGTTCGTAATGCTTTACATCACTAGCATGCCACGCAGGGTGTACCCTGCCAGGGACTGGTGCCGGGTTCATTCCAACCCTGCCATTCTGGAAGATGGGTGGATGGATGGATTTTTTAAGTAATGATAGTGTAATTATATTATGTGACAGCTATTATAAAATATAGTACATCATGATATGATAGCGGTGTATTTTTAGCTTGAAATGACACACAATTAGAAAAAAAATGATGCAACAATAGTATAATAATACAGTGGCAAAAAAATGCATCTATACCTTAAGGAGATCGACGACTGTCTCAGCAAAGCCCACCACATACATGGCCACAGCCACTGCATTGGCAAAGGCAAAAATCAACCCGATGGAGCCGCCAAACTCAGGCCCCAGGCTGCGGGAGATCAGGTAGTAAGCACCCCCTAAAACGGGCACACAGAAAGACAGGTACCTAAAGGCGAGTCCAGAATCGAATGAACAAAACACTGTCTGAAATATGGGACAAAATTCTAAAAGAGATAGCAAAACTGTAAGTGTAATATACCAAAGTTCATAATTGAATTTTAAGCCTCATAAATATCTATCTATGTGTACAAATAATCATCAATGCATTTCCCGTTTACCACCCCCCACCATTACCTACCTCCCCGGACCACGCCATTGGTGCAGATCGCGGACATGGAGAGACCGGTGACAGAGGTCACCACCAGGCTGAGGAGGATGATGACAATCCCTAGACCTTGAAAGCAAAGGCTGTCTGTCAGAGCAGCTGGGCTGTTCTCGCAACACCGAGAACCGAAACCCTTCATGCAGATGCTAGTGAGTTACTATTCTATTTCAAACCACTAAACTCTTTAAAGCTACATTACATAGCAGTGTGATCCAGGGGCAGATATAAGGGGTGGCAGTATATATGTGGCTCCCCCAACAGCCACCCCTTCCTCAGGGTCTGGCTCCGCCCCTGGTGTGATACACTGCCACCCATGTGTGGGGTTCTAATTCTCTTTATTGAGTTGTACCTCTGTAAGGATTAAGCAATATGCTTTCTATTGCATAGGTGCACAGTGAGCTCTTGTTGGCTATAAAGAACGATGGCCCGCAGCTCTCCTTAACACCTCGAAAGGCAAAATAAAACAGCAATAAGTCACAAATTGCCCACTTGAAAGAGTAATTGAGCTGCAAGGCTTAAGGCCACGTCTTAACTCAAGAATCTTTTGTATGTTTTTTTTCCCTACCTGCAGCTTACGACTTTTAATCATCATTAGTTACGCGTCATAAAACCTCTAATTCCAGTATGTCAGGCCCAAAAGAATAAGGGACACACATGAGCAATGGCTCCCCCCCCATAGCATGAGCTGCATTGTTGGCTAATGGTCTTTGTAATATTCCACTAGGCCCAGTTTGGACTCGAGCAGTGATTTCCAGCCTCGTTGACTGACATGCACAATATCTGTCACTGACCTTCACCAGAAGGACAGCGGGAACGCGTAATGATTAGCTCTCTGTTGGCTTCAGTGAGTGGCACAGGTGCTCCTTAACATTGTCACGCAATCCCCTTTGTTTCATGTTAGCTTCCCTAATCAACGAGGTTTAGATCTGAGTACCACTGACTTTAGTGACTCTACTTGTTTTAGTAACCAGGGAGCAAAAAATGTTGCTAGAAAAAGCATCTTAACTCTGCACATTTTTGCACAGTGTTGAAGGGGCATTTTTGGATGAAATGAAACGCAATGTGCTATGTGCAGTGTAACCTATGTCAATGTATCATTCTGGTGATTTGATAACATAAATATGTACACACAAAAAACACAAAAGAAACCACAGACAGGCCAGCATGTCTAATGGGAACTGGAGATACATTCGATCATCCACTCACCAATGCCAGCTTGACCGAACACCCATGAAAGACGGATGAAAAGCATCACTCCCCAGATGTTCAGCATGCATCGTACCTGGAAAGGCAGGGATCAAGGTAGGGATGAAGGTAGGGGTCAAGGTAGGGATCAAGGCAGGGATCAAGGTGGAGTCAAAGTTGAGGTCGTGGCAGGGGTATAGTCCTGTCAAATTCTGCAGTGCCTGATTTGAGAGACTCTTAGCATCCAAGGGGCTTTAGAGTGAATGACAATGGGCAACAAAGATACATTCCTCAAGGTTTAAACATAATGAAAGTTAAATGGGATTTCATCTGTGCCTTCAAACTTTCATAACTAGAACCTCTCCACAACTGCTCTTGGTGGGGACATTCTCACACTCACCAATACACCCGTGATCCAGCCAAATTTGACTAATCCTCCTGTGTCCTCGGCCGGTGAGATCGACTCCACGTCGACCGGCGTTCCATCACTCCCAGTTGTCTCGTCCACTATGTCATTAATGGGTCCACCATTCTATGGGGGGAGAAGGTGAATTATAATAAATGAACAATGTCACTGAGCAATGCCAATCTTAACATTAGAGAAGAGAAGGTGCTGAATCGAGTTCAGTTTGTAGACTGGGCACATTAAATGTTTCTGCCTTGGCTGTGTTACCCCTCCCCACAATGGTACAGCTAGCCTGTTGATTTTCCACTAAGTTCTCTGAGCTCATTTCCATTAATTACTCAATTTAAAGACAAACAGATCAATGCATTTGCTGAAAGGGGCCGTTTTTCACCAGCTAAATGTGGACGAAATGGCTTCCTGGCCGACGTCCGTCGCCGAGCGCGACAGCGCGACCCCTGTTTCGGGCAGGCCGACGACGTTCGGCATGTCGTCTGTTCAGCCTGGCTTCCATGTTCCGCTTCATTACCGGTGCAAAGACGTGTTACTGGAAGATGCCAGACCTCCTGGCGCTAACGGGTGCCAGCGGTCAAGGTGGAGGAGCAGAGAGGCCCAGTCTGACAAGCTGCTACAGTAAAAACGGCTCAGTATGCTTGCTCTGCTCCTGCCGACCTGCTCAAACAATAATTGAATAGAAGCTTTGGTTTGTACTTCTGCTACAGTAACCTGCTCCCTCATTGCACAAAAATCGGTACAAAGAGCTTTACGTTATGAAGGCTTCTCCTGCTTGACAAAGGCAGGACACAGAATCATATTCTGATTGTTGTTTCTCATTGATTTAAGTGGAGCTTTTCATTATATTGAATATGAACATCCGAAGCGCTGATGGAGACTTGAATGACTTGGAAATGGTTTCTGTTGCTCGGTGCTATTCATTTCAATTTTCCTTGAAAGAGGAATCCCGCTCCACTAAAAGGCTTTAAATGTTAACATTAGGCTGTCACTGGTATTCGTACAGCTAGCTACTGCAGCTATCGTTAATTTTATGTTTTTGAGGCTATGCTAAGTAGAAGAGGCAAATGTTTATTTGTGGCCTGACACACTACAACAGTCCCAATCTGATCCTTGGGGACCCACAGACAGTCCACGTTTTTGCTCCCTCCCTAGTTCCAGTAGAGAGCTGGGAGGGAGTAAAAATGTGGACTGTCTGGCAGGGAACTGGGAGGGAGCAAAAACATGGAACGGCTGTGGGTCCCTGAGGACCGGATTGGGAGACACTGCACTAGAATAATAACAATCCTTCTCCTGCAGGGGGTGAATTAACTTCCACACCTTTGTATAGGGGCTGCCAGATGAACACTCACCTGGAAGACGCTGTGAAGCTCCTGCAGGGAGGGCCGGATTGCGCGATGCCCGCTGACACTGCCTGGGTTGCGGTAGAAGTCTATGTTGGGCACCCTGTCCAGCGTGTTGTGGCCAAAGGCACTGACGACCGAGTGTCGGACCTCCCTGGCTTTGCCCTTGTCTCCAGCCGCGTAGCCGTTTCCCGCCGTGCCCGAGAAGGATGCCTCCTCATAGTGTGGCGGCTCGTCGAGGGATGCGTCGTATCCCGGGTTCACCCTCTCGCCCCCGGCTGCAGAGTAGTCCTCCATCATCGTGCCTTGGTGCTTCACACCCTCAGTTGGTCAGGATCAGACTAAAATCCTCCAATCAGATATGCATCCAGTAAAATCACCCTGTGTTGCTGTTTCTTATTTAAACATCAGTGCCAACGTGTCCAACAAATAATCTTATAAAACACAAGCCCTTCGTGTACGGTGGGAATTTAGCATCTACTTTTATACTTGGGGCTGTTCTTAGGGTGTGACCTTTTGGCTCTACCCTATTGGTTCAACCAAAGCACTTTAAACGGCAGAGGAACATGGCTTCCTCAGTAAAGAGGACAAATAGGGGATGGTTAATAATTAATCAAGCCATAAACACCACAAAGACTTGTCCTTTAAATCAGGGACCTTCCTAGAGATTTTCCAGCTCCCTTACCAATTAATACCAAGAGAAGCCTTATTTAATTAAATTACCAATTAAGACAGCCAGAGCCTCAGAAAGACAAGTAAAATTACAAGAAGTAGCTCCCCATGGCAGTGATAAACATTTTTTATTTATTATAATATACTAAGAATTATTATAGCTCGAATGAGTGTTGCTTTACAGATTTTCTCAACATTTCTACAGATCTACAAGTGGACCTTGGCTTTATGTTACTGATGGAATTTGGCCCCCCAGGGATAAAATAGTTGGGGACCTCAGTGGAGCACAATCTGCGGTAAAGAACGGCTGTAGACTGAACAAGAAGGCAGTTCAGGCAGGCCTGTAGACAAATCGTGGCTTTATTGGTACTTAGTCATGTGAAAAATAGCAGAATTGAAATGAGCACAGAAGGTTCTTGAGAAATTTATTACATTTTATTAGGTTTTGAACATCCAGTAGCGTTTCAGAGATTACTGAGAATTGGCGTGTATTGTTCAGAAGCATGATAAGCACTTATCTGCGTGTCAGATCTTTCATGTGCGTAAGGTCTTTCATAAGTGAACAGATGATAATATTAATTACACATGTCAGTGCTATCTTGCTTGAAAGGGACAGAGTAGCACTTAATGCCAAGTGTTTGTAAAAGTTAATATGAGAGCACAATTAACCAGAGCTGCCCCAAGGCGATCCTTTACGGACACATGACTTACGTCCCTCACTTTTCCAGAAGTAATTATGAAAATGTTTCCTTATTACTCTGACATTACTGCAACTTTGTGCTCACTGTGAATCTCAGAAAGAGTCTTGTTACCTGACCTTGAAAAAGCATTTAGAACATTCATCCAGTATTCGTAACCAGAACCAATGCATTGAAAGTTTAAATAGCCAATTCTGTACTGGGATTCTAAATTTACTGAATAATTTAATTTCCCCTGATAAATTCTGTATAGTGTGACTTCCTATTGAAAATGAACAGTAGGAAGTTATACAATCGAATCATTTCCCACAGGAAATGTAAACTGTTTCTCTTGATCCGCTGTGTTTGTAGTTGTGTGTGAATTTCTAGGATCTTATAATCATCTCAGTTCAGCACAGCCAGCCTGACATTAGAATTTCTTTGTGAAATTACATCAGCCTGGATCCCCAGCAGCTGATATCTGTCTACCTTTGGGCAGACCAGCCAGGTAAACTTGGATCACTGTCTGTGTTACAAGTTGTCTATCTGGATAAGGGCACAAGAACAGCAACAGGTGAGGTAATTAAAGTGATTGATCTTCATGTATTTGTATCATTCCTTGTGTCATCCTCCAGCTGACTCGTACTTTAACACAATTAAGGGAAAAATTAAATGGAAAAAAGGAAATTGTTTTTTTTCCCACTTCTTTAAAACAGGAAAGAAGCATGAACTGTTTACCCAGAATGCTGTTTGTGTGTTTTTGTGCATGTGGGGATCTTTGAGCTACACAAAGATGCGTCATGCCGTAATTCACACAATGGCTTTCCAGAGGGTAGTGTAGCCTTTGGGTGACGTAATGCATGTTTGGATGATGTTGTGTGTGTTTGAGTGATGTCATGCGTCTTTGTGTGTGTGCAGTGTGCGAGAGGGGTGTGTACATGCAGCGCACGTGTTGAGTTCAGACAGCACAGCTGGCCTGTGGGCCGCCACCGAGTTCTTTGTGAGCCACCGGCCCGTTCAGTGCTTAGACTCCCAGATCCCTGCTTTACTCACATATTAGTTTGCCGCGATTGTTGCTCGTCTTCCCTGAGAACCAAAGAACCAGACATAGTGCTGATGGAAATTTTTAAGCAAGAGGACATTTTATTCAACAGAGAATAGCACTGATATGACCTTCTCCCGTCCTTTCCTCTCAACCACCTCCTTCTTGGCGCTCATAAGCTTTTTAGCCATGCCTTAGGAGGGAATACCGATTAATCATCACACTGCACACACACAGACAGGCAGACACTGACACACATCTAGTACTCCATCTCTTTGGAAAGCACTGACACCCCAGTCGAAGGCACAGTAACCCACTCAAGGTTATAGTAAGGCAAATTCACAGGATACATACATTTGCAAACGGTACGTGGCATCTCTCAGGTGGCGGGGTACCGGGTGCCCAGTGGATCCCAAACAATGAAGGACCATCTGTTTTTCTTTTGTCCTTTTCATCTCCATTTATGAATTAAGATTCATAAGACTATTTTGGCCCAGATGGAGTGATAGAAGTTTATCACTTTGTCACTATGAAACATGACGAAGTTGGCGCTAACTTTATCTTCTACAGAAAACACCTTGTTCCTAAAAAAAACTTTTGATTTATTTAAAGCTTAAAGAAACTGATGCTTTACAGTTTTTCTTTAAACTGTCACATATCCGTAGAAATTGGCGAGTCGTTTTCAGCCGTACTTCTTGCCCCAGTGATATTAAATTTCTCCAGGTGCATCATGGGAGTTCAGAGGGGGCAACTCATGATGGGACTCAAGCCACTGTGTCCCACCCAAGGGGAAAACCACAGCCAGGGCCCCTCAGTGAGGCTACTGGGATAAACTGCAGTATATTACATTGTTTGGGAACAACCTACATACTCACCACACGGCACAAACAGCAGGCCTCCACACAGTTCGCTTGTAGTGTTCCCGTCCGTGATCGTGAGAAACTGAGAACAAGGCGCGACCCGCAATTCATTTCATGCTTTTCCCATTATTTTTCTTTCTTAATAAACCTATTTGTTTTCCCTGAGACTACCATCCATCCTTCAAATTTCCAGCACAGCAGACATGTGCCAGAGCAGCATAGCAAAGTACTCAAGTTCCCGGGTGATCACAGATGGACGGACCCAGCCTTGGTCAAAAACCAACCCGGAGCACAAGAAAGTGACATATTATTTTTTTTCTGGTTTCTGTTTAAATTGCAATTGATTGGTATGACTCAGGCCAAGGCGTACTCGAAGGTCCCTTTTTCCAGCCCCTCCACGCCATCTGCCCAGGTGGAGGAGGGCATGCTGCTGTAGGGATCCAGCAGGATCCTGAAGCACCTGACAATCAGCAGCCCCAGGAACACCAGCAGCATGCCGACGAAGGCGAACGCCGTCTTCTGCTCCAGGCTTAGTGAGTGGCCCGCTATGTCGTCACCGTTCATGGCTGCCAGGGAATGGTTGAAGTGGACGTTACACATGATGAAAGCCATATTTCTGTATCCCGCTTATGTTAGGCCCAGCTTGCTGGTAAATAAGCTGGGATGGGAGAAGAGAAAGCTGCGATTAATGAAGGTCGTTCAGAGAATAAACGTATCGGGTGGGGAGACATCAGTTAGACTGGGTCGGACCCCGTGTCATTACGTCGCAGCTCTGTGGGCTGATGAACAGGAAAATGAATTCTTATGGAATACTTGTGTTTTTTTCTTTACAAACAAAAATAAGAGAAAAAAAAAGAATTTCTTCTCTCCTAGATTACACATCATACTGCGTTTAGCATAAATTTCTTTAAAATGCATACTGATCAGTGCTCTTATGATTATTTTTCAATTTAATGCAATATGTGTGTATTGCATTAAATAGAAAGAGAGAAAGAGAATTGCATGTTTGATACAGTGCAAATTAAAACTAAGAACATTAACGCATACCAACACAGGCATTTTTTGATAAATAACATTTTGAACACAAATGTCTTTCATTCTAGCTTATCCTACTATTTTTACGCATTGAATTAAATTCCCAACTAATTTAACACCTGGCAAAAAAAAGACAAAAATTAATCACAAACGCGACAAGCAGGAAGAAGCTGTCTGTACCTGTTGCTATCAAGATAGAGATGATAGTGACACAGGAATAAAGAGTCATAATTAATGCGGCATAATTTAAGACAAGCACCCCCAGACTGTAAACATGTTTACAGACCCTTGGAAACGTGCCGCGTGAGAATAGCATGCTGCTTACCTTCATTCTAGCCTCATTCTCCCAGACCTGTTGCTAGGAATCCTACTGGAGTGCTCACAGTGGTCTCTTAGCAAAAATTTGAGCTCCTTATATTGATTCCTATAGCCTTTTCAATAGGTGGAGAGCACTGGGCTCTGGCCCGATTCTGTGCCAGGTTTTAACTTCCTGGGTCTCAGCTTCAGTGATTTTGAAAAGGGGTGAGAGAAATTAGCTTTTTTTTCGTCCTCTGATGAGAGCACAGCCCGCTGCCCATCTCGAGGTGCGACTTGCCAGCCTGTGATTCTTCGCGGAGGGATGCGCCGCTTCTCACTGGCTGGTGCTTCATTATCATTCTGACCCCCCCCCCCCCCCCCCCGTCCATACCTCAAAGCGGGGGCACACCCTGCCTGACAGTTGCGCCTTCAGTCCCAGCCAGCCAGTCTGTCCCCAATCACACACGGCGGTGGTGGCTGTAGATCCTAAGAGGGGGGGGGGCTCCTCTAAATGGCATCTCCTGATTTCCCACAACATCTCCCCCTGCCAGTCTTCTTCATCACTTAGCACTGGAATACTAGGCTGCCTCTCCGTGCACTTAGGCTAATATAAATGTAGCACTATCTTTAACCAGGCCATTAATTATCACAGGCTGCTTTTTGAAAATTTAATTACAATCTGTACTTAAAGGCTCATTAGCAGACACCTGCCTTGTAGTACTGATAATGCACAGCCTACATAGATTATTAATAAAAATAAATTTTATATGAATTACTGTGTTTAGATTATGGATATAAGGGGCATGTTTTCAGATTTTATTCTAGTTTTCTGTCATTGGTAGCTTTGCTATAATTTAGATTGTTTAAGTGTCTCCTCATTGTTCTAAATATATTTTCCAGATACATTTCTGGAATGAGACTGGTTACATTAACTGCAAACTTTCAATAAGAGTATGAAATAAAATAATAAATACGATGATTAATAGGCAAAACTGTATGTTTATAGTTAATTTTGAAAAAGAAGGAAAAAAACATGTAAAATATATTTTTTCCCATCATCTAATATTAACTCTTTGGAAATAAACAGGTTATTATATTTACTGTTTTTCGAGTTTGTGGCAAAATAAATTACTGGTAAAGAATTACAGTGAAAGATCACTTGAGTTTTTTTTTTTGTAATGAATGAGCTGACAGTGAAGTGAATTCTCATTTATTGACATAATAGACTGGATTAAAAACAACCCAGAAAGCAGCAGGCCCCATCCAAAAGACATTTAATTCCCATTGCTGAAAATGAAAGCAGTGGCTTCCTGATGGAGCTGAATGACCAGAACCATCCCATAATGCAATGCTGTCCACGGCAAAATATCCTTTTTCCTCCTATCCTAAACGTCCATCATTATTTAGCGATTATTGATTCCTGCCGAGCAATGCAAGACTGTGCCATGAGCCTCAAACGATCCGGAGGTGTGAGAACAGAATCGTTATACCATCCTCTCTCGTCTGTAATTGTATACTGGCACACCCTGGCCTTGGAAAGCAAGAACAGGCTTCAGGTTTCAGCTTGTCGTTCGTATTCTGACCTAGATAAATAAATGTTCTTTTCAGGGAAACAGAAATCTCCCCGTTAAAGTTCCCCCAGACACCTTGATGTGTTTCTTGTGAAATTAAATAACATTTTACTGGAATCTGTCCCAGGGTGCCATTACAGAAATGCTTTAGGTAATAGTTATTGACTGCGAAAAGGAATGAGATTAATAAAAGTCCAGCCTGCTAGAGCTCCAATTAGGCCCATGCTGAGGCATCATTATCATTTAATCTTTAAAAGTGCACCTCAGCTACCCGTGTAGCCTGTTCAGCTACTTGCTTTCGCATTTAACATTATTTAACATTATTTCATAGTCTTTATTACAGTGTGCAAATGACAGCAGGACCACGGAGACCTTGAATTGCCTGTATTACAAATGTTAATTTTCTTGCCCATTGAGCACCGTGTTTTTACATCAACTAGCATGATATCAGGTGATATCCCCATGTGATGCAAATATCTTTGACTATCTCATAAAAACAGTGCATGTCAAAGTCTGGGATACATTACATGATAAGGCAACATTTGGTACTCCTAGCTGACATATTGAATTCAGAAGAACGAGGTTTGTGGGCTGTGGGGTGTCTGTGGGGGGAAAAAAAACATAATCTGCCAACAGGGTATTGGATGGCTAAGGCTTGTTGATGAGAGATGTGAACAAAGGCTATCCCATATGACAGGGTTCCCCAATTCAGGTCCTGGCTATCCCATATGACAGGGTTCCCCAATTCAGGTCCTG
>JAODKC010000009.1:7483619-7496819 GCA_026777985.1 Mormyrops attenuatus
AAGCATCTTTGAGACAAGTTGTTTGGTCTAGCAGTGATGTTGCTGTTTTCACTTGACCACAAATCACTTGTTCACAATTATGCAGCTGCATTCTGTAATATAGTTTTCTGGAACTTGTCAGTGAAGCAGTTTGATATTGCGCACAGTCTATAGTCCAGAAAGGGGAATTGGAAACATTGAGTGGTAGTTACACGAGTCACTGGAATTCAAGAAGGTTATTCATAAAATTAGAGTGGAAATGAATGTGTAAATTTACCTCCTGTCGAGGTAGATTCTGTAATCAGTGAAGGTATTCAATTTCACCAGAAGATGGCAGTAAATACATGTTTCTAGTTTTTGTTTACCTGACACAACCCCAACAGTAATGAAACTTGCGCTGGCATTCTTTATGTGGTGTGTTTTGAGTATCATATAGTGCAGTGATTGAGGGTGTAAACTTACAAATCTGGACGCAAGAGGAGCCTTGCTCTAGCAGTCCAGATCTGGGTGCTCAGATTTAGGTACTCGAGGGAAATATCCAACTGGATAAGCTGGTAAAAATTGTATAATCTTGTATAAATCTTGTATAAAAAGTCAAGTAAGCAGCTGATTGTAACTTTTCATTATCTGAGTCCCCATGTGCTGCCAAAACAAACTATGAAGTTTTGTTTTAAAATCGCATGTGTGGCTTAGTGGGTTAGGTGTCTGGGCCTATGATTGGAAAGTAACTGGTTTGAATCCTGTCCTTGGCAGAATAGTCACATTTTCATTAGGCCTGTAATTATTAACTGCCCGAAACGTTCCAGGGCTGTCGGATAAGTGACTGACCCTGACCCCAAGCTACATTCTTAACGCTATGTTTGTATATGAATGCCTCAAAGGAGTGAAGGAAGGGAAAAGTGAAAAGAAGCATTTCAGTGTGCTTGTACTATGTGCAAATGGCACATAAAGAATAGTTTAATTTCGTTTAAAAGCATAGTAAGCTTTACATCGCCATTGCAAAATTACAAGAAGTTGTACTTTTTATGTTTCAGTAGTGCAGGTAGATTAACTTCTGTACCATTAAAAATATAAAACTTACTTTTTAATTTGTAAATAAAACACAAATGCACTGGACTGACATCACATCCAAGCTGTTCCTCTGCTGTGTGTACTGTGCTCCAGGCTCCCAGTAACACTACTGATACCTAACTGGAAGATGGATGCATTTAAAAATCATTAAAAAAAATGATCAGTAGGAGTGTTCAAAAGAGCAAATAATTGGCAACAGTTTTTCATTGAAATAGACTGTGAGAGGGCATGATCATTTTTGCTACTTTCATTTGCATTTCATCACTACAAACAAGCAAATGCTGTTCTTGTTTTTTGTTTTTCAAGGTAAATGAGTTAAATAATATAATATCTGATTACCTGTGATTTATTTTCCAGAGCCATATGTTCAAATTCAAACTTGTGCTTTAGCCTGTGCAAAAGACATACACATATGGAGACAGGAGGAAGAAGCAGGAATAGGGAAATGGTTTACATTTCCTATTTTTGAGACTTGCATACTGACACGACAGGGTGAATTTGTTGTTCCTTTAAACTCATTTTGTCAAAGCAGCTGGCATTTGGTCAGTATCTCTGGAAGGACAGAAGCATAAAGATTGGAAAAATGTAAATGAATCTGATATATTAAGGACCAGTTTTACTCAGTCTGATAAAATAGATAGCTATATGCAGTTAGAAGATGTGTTCTCTTTAAAAATTAATAGACCTTCCATTATCTTTGAAAATGGGATTTTTTGTTCTAGAACTATAATCTCCATTGCTAGTGTAACTAGATTTCAGAATTGTTACTTGCATGAAATTTGTGATGATGTGACTTTTTTGGTGGGGTACAATGTAATGCATTGTTTGCTGCCTACTGTATTCTGGCGAGCTGGAAGTGTCTTGTACTAAAAATCTCACTCTATTGAAAGCGGTTTCCTATTGGAAAAAAAGGTCAAAATTGCAGGTGTCTTTTTTTTTATAGTGAATGATATCCAACTTTCCCCTTTTTTTAGGCAGATAACGTTTTTGTTGAGTCTTATGCCTTTGATTTGTGAAGTCATTGAATGACAATTTACAACAAACAGAAACTTAACTGGACTGGTTACAGCTATATTAGAATGTATCATTAATCTGTAGAACTTTACTATGAATAGGGAATTGAGATTGAGGATGGTGGTGCTTGCCCTGCTTGGGACTCGGCTGAAGCGCATTCGGATCTACAGCTGTTGTCTCTGTGTCATTTGTTCATTGCGTGAGTCAACCAACACGCAGTAAATGGGATCATACAGGTTTCCTGGAGTCACCTTCGTAGAATGGGTACTAAAATTGTCACTTCAATAGATGTTTTCTTTAAGGCCATATGCAACCACAATGTCATCTGACTGGGGCACCAAGGTGTTGAATGAAAATGAGCACAGAAAGGCTCCGCCTTATTCTCCCGGTGGTCTCTAACCCTGCTGTGCCAGAAGCTGCCCTATCACTACTTGATATAGATGTTGTTTTGGACGAGGGGAACAGATCCCTTTCTCTATGTAAAGGATCTGTTGAATAGGTTTAAAAATGATCAGTTTTTTTGTTACGCTATTTCATGAACGGCTTCAGAAGAACACATTAAGGGCCTTTACGGACATGGCTTTTACAGATCTGTGCCTCTGTATTGGCCAATGAAGAACTGAGGATCTGGACGTGTTGGACTCGGTGGGCACTGCTGGCACTCTGTTAGGTGTTACTAAAGCTGTTGTTTACCTCAACTTTGTAGTGTTCGTTTTTAGCTCTGGTGTATCCAAAGTGTAACACATAATATAGTGTCAAAATACTGTATTATTATTATTATTAATGTTCTTTGAATTTTTATGTTGGCCCTGACAGCTGGCCGTGGAGTCTGTCAAAAAACATGCTTGGATGAGCAGGTGGTGTTTGCGTTTTCTTTACGCCTTAAGTTATCTGTGAAACGTACACCACCCTACCACCATGTCAAGCATAAACATTCAGCACAGAAATAACAGCCCCTGGGGCAGGGGGGGTCCAAAAATAAAAGTCAACAAATAATAATTTAGTTTATCTGTCAGGAGCACGCACACTAGTTCCTGGTAGGATATTTTTATTACTGCTGATAGTAAATTCTTACATTTATTCAGGGGTGTTTGGTTTCTGTATCCATTAACTGTGTTTTTTTTAAAGCTGGTTTCGATTTTTTTTGTGTGTTGATACATGATGAACTGGCACTTTAGTCTGTACAGTTGTTTTGACTTCACTTGACTACCAAAGCATTTGCATGTAAACATTTAAGCTGGAGAAATTTCTGTATTGCCGCATTGTTTGTTTGAAAGTATCACCATAATATGAGTTTGCTGCCTGCTTTTACTTGCATAAAATAAATAAATATTCAAATAACTTAAAAATTTTAAGATGCACTTTTGCTGATAATTCCCCTACTTAAGACGTTTAGTTTGAAATGTCAATGGAATGGAAAATTACCTGTCCTGCTCAGGGTCCCATCGATTTTGTACTGGTGCTGCTTCAGGGCTGCTAATTAATTGCATCTTTTCTTAATTGCAAGTTTTCTCCCCCGTCTTTTGGACGCTATGAAAATGCTGAGAGATAGTGTATTGCTGCGAGTCTGAGGTACTCCATATGTCAGATTAGCTCAGTGCCAGCTGTCCACACTGTGAGGAGAGAGCGCATTTAAATCCTGAAGGAATTTGTGGCCTAATGCAAATGAGTGCACTGATTAAACTGAGTGCCCACTGGCCAGATATATTCCTTGTGGTCCCTGCTTGGATCAGGGTGGGGGTCTGGTTTTTAGCTGCAGCTATCCTTACAGTTGTCAGTAATGTTTGATAAGGTTACAATGAGTTCCCTGCAGCAATTATTGCTGCTTTTCACTTTCAGAAGCATGGCTCACAAACTCATTACCATAACATATCAATTTTCTCTAATTTAAGAAATTAAAAATAGACTGAAATTATACAAATTCATAATTTAAACTGTTGATTGATGGTAGATACTCAGTTTTATTACCATTTATTCCTGTAATAAATGGAAGTGTTTCGTCAAATCCAGGGCAAGAAATGAGGGAAAAAATTACAAAACTGCTGAAAAAAACCGAGCAAAAATGCACATTTTATCAAAAAATCACTGTTTTATGTTATATGCAATAAAGCTGAATTTTTTTTTTAAAGTTTGGTGCTATTTGATCTTAAAACTGTTATGGTAATGAGGAAGCTTATGGTACTGTATATATATTTATATAGCGCCTTTCTCACACTCAAAGACGCTTTACAATGCAAACAATGATACAGAAAACAATGCACATGCAGCAGCAACAATAACAACAGAACAACAACAGGAGTGTTACGTAGTAGCAGTTACATTATAGCATTCGTGGAATTAATGGGTCTTCAACTGAAGCTTGAAAATGTTAAGAGACTGTATCTCCCGCAGACTGTGAGGAAGTGTGTTCCATAGTGCAGGTACTGTCACACAGAACGCCCTGCCACCCACAGAGGATAATCTGAATTTAGGTATGGTAAGAAGGTTGGAGCCTGATGATCTTAGTGTGCGAGCAGGGGTGTATGGAAGAAGAAAGTCAGACAGATAGTGAGGGGCAAGACCATGGAGAGCTTTGTAGGTGATAGTAAAATTTTATATTTATTTGAGGAAAACGATTAAGAAAAAACATTAAATCTGAGCAAGAAATTGCATTTTTAATATGCCTAAAATATTACGGTAATGTCAGTTGCTCTGCACAAAAACAAGCACTTTTTTTTATAGCTTTTTTCTTCTTTTCAAAAAATTCTCAGATTTCTCAGAATGACCCCTACTATAGTTTTCTGAGTGCCAGTAATTACATGACAAATAATATCTTCACGTTATGCTTTCCTGTTAACTGTGTCTTTGTGCTGAGGCAGACGTTTGTGTCAGACAGGCTTTGGTGTATCTTTTTGTTTTGCATCGGTCTCCTCTTTACGTCTTAAGTAATTGACCCATCGCTAGGGTCAGAGCAGACAAAAGCCAAGCGACCCTGCATGTGGTGAACAGGGCAGGCAGCGAACAGACGGAGACCCGCTTTGTGTCCGCGTGTGGAGCATGGGGGATGAAGGCTACCTCCCTGGGGCTTGGCTCAATGGCTGTGGTCAGCAGGGAACTGTGACTCTGCCGGAGCTCGGAACTGGCTGCGCTGTTTGTGTTGGCAGGCCGGTCTGAGGGAGGGATGTGGGTTGTGCCCCCTGTATTGTCTGTCCATGGTAAGCACTGCTTCGTCCACATCCTCCACTCACTCATAACAACCCGGCCACCCGTCTTGTTTTGTTTGTTTTTGTGATGTGTTTCTTTTATCCTGCTGAATAAGCAAAAAGGCTTTCACTGTTTTTTTAATCAATTCTCATTGTGCTGAATCAGCTGCCCTGTCACACTCCAGCCAGTGGCCACCTGTATAGTGGAGCCATCTGTCTGAAGGGAACATGGTTTTACCTTCAGGAGCTCATACTTTATGCCTATTGACTATATTTATGAATATATTAATTACCATTTTAAAAACTAATTCACTTTTTTGTTTATTTCTGTTTGCACAGTTGAGCGTATTTAATAATGAATAAAAACTATGGAGCAATAGTTAACTTTTTTCAATTTAAGAGCAAACTCCACTTATGTATTGCAAAATGCCATCTGTTATAGAGCAAGGAAAATTATGCAGGTGGGTGTTGGTGGTATGCTTAATTTAAATTTTGTTCATTTCCCTGGCTTTTTTTTTTTTTAATAAATTGAATTGCAACGCATTTAGTGCTGATTGATTTACAAGCAGATGTTACAATTGGAGTCAGGTGTTTGATTATTTATAATTTAAATCCCTCCTCCTCTTTGTCTGCATCTAAATCTGGTATCTTATACCCAGAGATGAGAAGACTGGAGTGGAACTTTAAACGGCTTGTTCTGATTTTCCATATTCTTGGACAAAGATTGTCAGAACCCATATGTTAAAAGAATTTTGTAAATTAATGTAAGAAACACTGATAATTCTGCTTGTGTTCCCCAAAAGAGTGAGAGAGCTGATGATGGCAGATTACATGCAAGTCTGCTGAGTTAAACACAAACCTTTATTCTACATAGACAGACCATATTAAAAAACCCTAGGACATGCCAATTATGTAAAATCCCTCTTGTTTCTGGCAAAAACAGTTTTGTTTCCTGTGCTGCTTTTGTGCAGCTATTCTGTGCTGAATTTACAGGGCGCCCTAACTCTGTTAACCAGTAGCTGTGCACAGCACACTATGCCTTGGTGCATGGAAACATTATTTTCTACCAGGAAATAATAACGTGCATATCAACAAGACACTAAATATGCAGGTAGAGGACTTTTACAGGTGTGCCTTTTTTGTCAAAGGTGAAGGCTGAAAAGTGATAGCCTGGTCTTTACATAGTACTGTCTATCAAAGTGTTTTACAGGTGCTGAAAACAAATTTTCACTCTTGTGAGGCTTTCTATGTGCTATTTATTAAAAGATGTACTGTATGTGAAATGCAAATATGCAGACACGTTTGAACTAAGTCTCAGTCAGGAAGGAGCAAATATTCATGTATATTCAAAGGAAAGATTCAAAATAAGGGCGTGACCAAAATAAGTTAACCAGTGATATGTCTGAGATGGACTAAGCTTGTCTTAAGTTAAAAAGTAATGGGAACTGGAGCCAGGATAATGCTGTAGCCTGCCTGTGCTGCATCCACCTCAGCTGGCCAGCACAAGGGGCTCACTGCACGTTATGGCATGTACTGGTGTCTAGCTGGTGAAGAAAGGAATCCAAAATGGGCTTGCATGTGCACACGCAAAGGCTGTTATCCCAAAGCATGTTGCTTAGTTTTTCGAAGTAAACATTTAAGGGTAGTCCTTTTTGTTCCACAACAAAAAAAGCAGACTCGTGCTTTTCTAATCCCATCCTTGCTAACTTTTTTTCTTATGCCTTTCCTTTTGGTCTTTTTGTGGAGCCTAGCTTCATGGTCCGGTCTGTTGTGCCTTTTGCCTCCCTGTGGTTGAATGGCAGTGACCTTGTCGGCAAGGCGCGAGTTCACTTCAGTGGGTCACAGCCAGACAACCGTCCCGCCAAGTTCAAAAGGCTGCTGTTCAAATTCACAACCTTCTCATCCATTAGGTCGGAATGGTGGAGCATGGATGGGCCTCTCAGCCAGCAACTGGGACTCTGCTGTCATTTCCTTGACAGCAAAAAACCGCACCCAAGTAACTCGAACATTTACCTTGCATTTCACCTACAGCTTTGGCCTTATTCATGCCAAGAATTTATGAAGTGTTTAAAATGATTTTTTTTTTTTTTTACATAGAAAGTGAAAGCAGTTGTCCTACAATTACAGAAGAAGAGAGTTTTCTTGGTCTAAACTTTTTTTACTGTTGGTGTATCCAGTCCCTAGAATATAAGTATAATATAAGAATATAATCTCCCATCATAATGATGTCACGATATTGAACATACAGGGTCAAGTATTTTAAAAACATGCACATGTCCTGTTTTGGTTAAGGATGGTTTTCTTTCAGTTTCTGTATCATATCTTGGTGGTCTTTTCTGAAATCTGAAATGGATTTTCTTAGCAGGTACAAATATTTTTACCTTTACTGAGGAAAATGACCTCCATACCTGCATATGAAAGTTCGTCAGTGTTTCTTTTGCTCCACCTTACTTCCACAGGATCATTGAATAATCAAAATGGTTCACAAATATTTCTTTTTTTCCCAGTATTGTCTGTTCATTCCAAAGACATCAGGAACTGATAATGTTTTTTTTCTGCTAAGAAGTTTTTAGACTTTAATTTTTGAAAGGTGCATAGTTCTGACTGGTATAGGTATTTTGACTATATTAAGCTCTAAGCTGAGTTTTCGATTGTGTTTGTTTCTCCTGCCTTGTTGCAGTAATCATGCTTATTTTGTGTTGCATAAGTGGTGTGTAATCTTAGTCATGCATTTCTGGGGTCTGTGTCAAAACCATCACACTGAGAGTGGACTGCAATGAACAAATGTGGAATTCCTTCAAATGCAGTATCTTTAATAGCAGAGGGCTGCTGTTGCTTTAATTTATCCTTCCTGGAGAGGGGCCTATTTTAAATGATCATATGCTTACAGTGGTCTGTATATAACTAGCTCCTCTCTCCATGAGGACCCCAATAAGAAGCCTTTCGTTAGACCAGGTAGTGCCACCCGCATAGAACGCTGACACAGTCCTTTGAGCTTTCATTTAAATAGGGGCATTGCCAGTCTGACTAGACATTAAAAAACTGCTTGGTGTGAATTAAGTCACACCGAGAACACAAAACCAGGTGTATGAAATTTTGTTTACTTGCACTTTATTTGACTGAAAGTTCTGTGCTGCCGGGTGGCTTGGGACTGGCAATGTCTCATCCTTTGTCCATCAAGCTCTGTTGACGCTGGGTCGACCCTTGGTATGACACAAAAGAACAGTGTTCAGAGAATGGATATAGTGAGTGAAATCATCTTTGCTGTGGCAGCACTTTCATGTCAGACTTGGCAAAGGGAGCTTGCGAATACGTTGGACTCGCATAGCCCTGTTTGAGATGAGCAGCAAAGTTAGGCCCAGTTCTTCAGTACGGTGCTTTCTGATTGTACTGGTTAATTCCAGTCAGTACCTCCTGGGCTCTTGAGCTTTTCGAAATGAAATGCCGTTATCCATGTGCACAAACTTTGTTTGCTGCGTACATGTAAAATGTTGACTTGCAGGATTAAATGGATGCAGTAGTTTTGCATTTAAAGCCCAGGAGACGGTAGCTTGAATAATGTTTGTGAAAGACCCAGCTGCATATACTGTGCAGTAGCTTAGAATTTGAAAGATGTGCGCAACATTTGATAAGCGTCTGCATTGCAGCTAAATAACAGGAGTGGTAATATTTGTCAGGGGCAGCAGGCAGCCTAGTGGTTTCTTGTTTACCTCCCAGGCAAAGCCATGTTATAGTATTACCTTGAACTAGATGTTGTCGGAACAACAACAGTGTATTCCCTGGATGGTTCTTTCATCCCCCCCATCTAATCCCTACTCCTCCTACACCCCCACCCTCTACAATCTCTACAATAAACCCAATACACTTTCCTCACTCCAAAAAAATTTTTTTATTAAAAGCCGAACTTCATCTCAGTGTAATAGGTTCACCAGATAAGTGGGATAAGTGTCTGTGGCTGTCTTTCTCTTTGCTATCACTATGTGGTACTTCTTCAGTTCTGGTCCAGTTTATTTCAAAATCTGCTCAGTTCAAGATATTCACCCATGCAATCTGTGTGCACGAAAAAGATCCATGAAATACTTTTTCAGTTGTTGCACTAACAAATAAGTGTCAGTCCCTGATCGATCAGTTGTAGTTTGGAGACAGACCGGAGTCTGCCAGTTGGTATCCGCTCCCCCAAACCACCAATCAAGACCATTACTCAAGTAAACCTTTCTTAATGGATTAAAATAATTTGCTTTGAATAAAGGTAATGATGGCCAAATGAAGCTTCATGAACCTTTTTTTTTGTTTGTTTTTTTACCTCTAGCTGGTGCTTTTGGTTTGCTTTGGGGCATGCTTTGAGGCCTTTTTTGAACAAAAAGTACCATATAGTGGTGTCAGAAAATACACCAAACAGTTTATGAAGCTTCATTTCACCATCACTTAATAAAAAGCATCTAAGAAATTGAAAAATACAATAGTTCAAGGAGTTAGCCAGGATAAACACTGCATTTATTGCCCCTTCCAGTGAAGTGTATGGCTGTGGAGGAAGCAGTTTGTGTATTTGTGAGCCATCTCCAGCATTTCAGCATGGAGCTTTTATCACCAATGTACAGTAGAGATGATCTTATGTGTTTGTGTCATTCAGGGTGTGTGGTAGTTCTTCATGGAAAATGTGTGTCTGCAGCAAACATCTAAAATGCCAGCACCTGGTTTAGAGTCCCAGACGATGTTGCAGGTTGATGTAGGGATGTAGCTCTTAACAAGATGAGGTATGAAGCAAACATTGCAATTTGTACGCCCCGAGGCCTGTGCATAGGACTCTTTTCGAAAATTAATGTTATAAAGGCAATAAAGACGCAGTAGAATTTCTGCAAGAGCAACATGCCCACTCTGTCACAAGTGACGAATAGGTGCCCTCTCCTCTGGTACCTCTCTTTCATCCAAGGCAGATGATGGGAAAGGTGTGGCTTGTGCCTCCATTAGTGATGGGCATAGCAAGCTGCTTGTTTTTGTTTTTTCTTTTGGGGTGATTTCCTAGGATGAATATGCGCATACTAGCCATACGGGTGCCCATTGTAACTACCACCTGTCCCTGTGGGATTTGTACTGGATATATAAGTAGCAATTAGCCTGCTGGGAACAAGAAGCTTCTTGTTGGCCTTGTAGAGTTAGAGACAAGAATCGGCCTTGCCTGAGGTAAACACTGTTGTCAGGAACCTTCTTTTTTAACTCTTGATTGTATCCTGGTATGGATTGCAACAGTCTTCAGCAGGCGTCTCCAAATATTTTATGCATGTATATAACATTTGTATATACTGTGCGTTTATGTACATGTATGGAGTGAAAACACGCATTCCAGGCGTAAATCTGGGAGCCTGTAAGTTATATCTGTCTTTGATGAACTACACATTCATCCCAGGGAGCATTTTGACTCTAATCCCAATTTGTATGCCTGCTCTGACATCACTTGGATGTAACTTGTTTTATGGGATATAGTGAAACCTGGAGAGCTATGCATTATCCACGACAGTGTCCTGTTCCTCTTCAGAAATGCACTCATCAACCAGGAGCAAGGCCTAATATACTGAATCCTGCCTTAATATATAAGGGATATATTTATATTTAATATATTACATATATGTGTGCCAGACTCTAAGATTTAAGAGCATCAGTTAAGTGTTACAGGGCTCCAGACAAAAATAAAAACTTTAGGAGCCAAATATTTTTTTAGCAGCCATAATCTCCATCACCTGCCAAATGTAAAATAAATAAAAAATACTTACCTGGCACATTTTGTCTCTAGTCTACCTCGCACTGCCATTTCTTTCTCCTACCTGAGTTATCTGACCTGCCTACTATTGTCTTCTGTCTTATACATAATTAGAGAAGAATAAATGATACAGAAACATGCTACACAACGATGGCCTCAGCAGGAATAGACACAGAATATTTTTAATACATATTAAAAATGCATAATATGAAAGTTATATGGTGTGCATTGTCCCCTATAGTTTAATGCTTAAAGCACATTTAACTGGACATATCAGTTGTTTAGGATTATACTGTATTGGTCCATAAATAAATTCTATATTTTGTACCTTAAACGGATACAGTCCAGTTGTTATTGGTGATGAAAAAGTATTGCGATATCTTGAAGAGGTCCATTCCACCTTTGTGAGAGTCCATGTCTGCACATAAGTTAGATGCCTCCACTTTTCTTTTTAGTTATTGAAATTTTTCTTGCATTGTGAGAGGCAGTCGTCATTGGCGACTGGAATGGGGGAAAAAACTAGTTGCAGAATAAAAAATCTTGTCATACTGGTGACCATTTTAGCCCTGTGTTAGGACAGGGGTTCAGGATGGTCAAAACCATCTTGCAGCAATGACGACTGGGAATCCTGCATCAGCTGTGCTGGAAATAAGAATCAAGACACAGACTAATTTCTGTGCTCTTAATGGTCTTAGTCAAGTGGTAAACAATACTGCAGTCATTTTTAAATCATGATGATTCATGACCTGACCCTTTCAAAGGCGGAACACTCGATTGTAATTTACCAATGGAAAAAAATGTGCAATGCGTATTGTATTGTTATTCAAACAAAATCTGTAAGACTGAATTGAGTTTTCACTCTGCTCTGCCTCCAGGTTTGAAAAGATTTTCTAATTCCGATGGTAACTTTGGTGGTATGGTGTACTTTGGTTTTGAAGGGTATGATGAAACTGCACATATGGATATTCCACAATTTAGTGCATTCAAATAGTTGCATAGCTTGGAGACTCTCTGATCTTTGTTTAGTCTTCACTACTTGAAAAACAGCACAGAGTGGCCCTTTGGATAACTTTGTGCACCTTAATTACCTTTTTTCTCACAGACCCTTAATCCTCACTGTGCTGAAGTTTTCAATTAAATTGAAAATATTAACTGCCACTGTGTCCTGATTTGCAATCTAAATGCTTCTCCAAGCTATGGAATTCTAATGTTTAGGGAGTATTAAAGTGGTTAAGTGGAATAAATCTAGTAAAGGTACACGTTTTGGGATAGACTCCCTGCTGTCACACCGTAAGAGACTTAGAAAAATTGTCACTTGACAGAGATTTCACTGCTGTTTGTTAAAGATTTTTTTTCTTACATCAGTCTTCTATTTCTTCTTATGTCTAGAATAAAATATTTAGCAAATTTATTATTTAATTTTCCCCACTTTCAAGTGGATATTAAACTCATTTTGTTGAAACAGTCTTGACAGCTGAAATGCCGGAAACGTGTTTCTGTCCAAGTGCTCTCTTCAAAGCTCCCCTCAGACACCATTTTATAATCAGCATGTCAAATTGTAATTAAAGGTTTCAGATACGAAGTACTTTCAGACAGAACAGAACTTGTGCAGCACAAATTTCGAGATAATTGCTACCTTTTAATCTTCTGGAAGAAAGTCATTAAGGAGGTTTTCAAAGCAAGATGGAGCTGGGAGAGACAGCCCTGTCAGGTATAGTGTGATCTTTTTAACAACTGTCACTTAAAAATTGGGAAATGGATAGTACAGAGAGTGACAGCACTACATTCTGCACCCCAGCTTAATTTTTTTTATTTTTTTTGTAACTCTGACTTCATTATTTTATTTATTTAAATGAATGATTCAGTGGCTTGGGCTGCTTCTGTTTGAAATCCACTTGAAATTTCTTTAAATGAACCTTAAGCTATTTAGCTCTGGACATCCGTTCTCTCACCTCTCTTGTTTTTGGGCAAACAGAACGTCTTTTTCAGTGTTTAAAGCAATCATGGTGAAACAATAAAGCGGGAGGACCACTGAGTGCTTGGACTGTTTGCTCTGCCCCCCCGGTATTGATAGATCTGATGGAGGGGCGGTTGGGACAGGGGGAATGAGGGCATCGGGCCTCACAGCTTGCATGCGAATCAGACGACGGCACTGTGACGAGCATCCACAATGGACAGCGGTCATGTGAATGCCCAGAG
>JAODKC010000009.1:7496845-7533796 GCA_026777985.1 Mormyrops attenuatus
TAGTTACCTCGAGGCATGATTTCTCAAAACCTCTTGGATAAAGTAAATGAAGGGCCACTTGTGCCAATAGGGAGCCACTGATCGAGGGGTGGGGGGCAAAGGTGGTTTTGCATGGCAGGCTTGAACAGAGCGCCGGCTATTCTTAGGAGAGAGCCCTCCACTTTATCGGTAGCTGACTGAGGTGTGTGGCTTTACGTTTTTCTTACACTGGTGCACATTGGCAAGCGGCGTGTTTGTTCTCTTTTTACTTTGATGTGTTTTTTTTTTTATCGCAGTCTTTTTCATTTAGACCGAATCTGCGTTTACATTTTTCTCCTCAGAATCCTTATAATTCATGAAGGGTGTTAATTCATGTTGCGTATGTCCAGACTTTAGAAAGTTGTACAATGAATAGAGTCTTAACAATACATGGTGATCACATAAATTATGCTATTAATCTCTTTGATATCAGCATCTCTAAAAACTGCATGGCATTTTAACAAGCCTCAGATGCTTATTAAAGCCCACTAGTGGTTTTTCCACCTACCATGTTTGTTTATATCATTAAAATAAATGAAACATGAGGATAGTGATTGATTGCAGCATCAGAAATGTGTTATTTTAATGCTGAACAGGGAAAAATGCAGTGATGTGGATTTCAGAGTTTGGAGGCTAATTAACAAAGCGGATTGGCTGGCTTAACGGCAGCAGAATGACTCGAAGCGGAGGAGCCAAGAACCTCCTAAAGTCTCATTCTTGACTGGCCAGAATGGTCGCCGTATGTTGTGTGTGTGTGTGTGTGTGTGTGTGTGTGTGTGTGTGTGGGATGTTTCTTCGGCCCCACCCTCTAGTCCTTGTCTAAATGCCAAATCACATCTTTGCCAAGTGTTAAGCCCCTGGCGAACAGGGAACATAGGCCAGATGCAGTTGGAGTCTGCCTCAGAGGTTTGCCTGGCCTTATCTACAAAGGTTTGGTCTGTGGAACACTCTGGGTCTGTGAAACACTCCCAATTCATGTTTTTTTTTTTTTTTTTTTTTAAAGAAACTGAGTGGTGCTCCATCGACGTCCGTATTTTCAGTGTCGTTGTCATATTTGGAAAGATGCTGTCATGCCCTGCTCATCCAATCCTTCTGTGTGCCACACCCCCTCGCTACCCCATGTAGAATCCCCGTGTTTACCAGGTGTTTCTCGTTGTTGATTAGTCCAATGTATTTAAGTCTGAGTTAGGTATGTTTTCCTCAGTCCGGTCATTAACGTCTAACGTCAGTGTGAGTTTGTTGCCAGTTCCGTTGTCCTGCTTTCCTTTACCTCTTGATTAAACCCCGTGTTCCCCGACTCCTGGAGTCCTGTCCTTGCTTCCCCGGTCCGCACCCGCTCACTTCGTGACAGATGCAGTGCAGATGGTTTGCCTTTTGCGTTGATAATTATGTGCATCTATGTTTTTCTTTAGCTGGGTGCTTTCGTGCTCTATTTTTAGCTGTGCAGTCAATTGACCTCAAATGCTTGTTATGACAGACATTGTATGTCCCCATTTCCATCCCTAGGAAATAGCTTTCTTGATTGACTTGGTTTGTACTTGAAGGAAAGGGAAACTCACACTGGGCCTGCTGTGGGTGCAAGGTCTGGGAGACTGGGTCAGAAGTCTCTAAATTACTGCTATATTGCAATGGTTGCCGCTGTTCCATTAGCAGTGATTTCTCAGACGGTGTGTAGGGAAAAGACTAAAGGATTCTTGAAGCTTCATGTGTGTCGAGGCTGTGAGGGTAAAGATGGTTCCCTTGGCTGTTACATTTGATTAGTCTAGCAGATCAGTCAAGTCAGTACTACTAGAAAATACACTTGTGTGTTCACACCAATGGAGCATGTTGTAAATGCAGTGTACGACCATATTGTCAGAGCTTTCTAAAACCAATAACTGACAGCTTATCTTTTTTCATTATCTTGGCACTTCATTGCTGTGAATTCCTAGTTTGGCTTTAAACGCATTTCCCAGTCTTAATGTGGATTCATTATAACATGCCATACAAACTTATAGGTGAAATGTACAGGCATGGAGCAGGAAAACCTGTAGTCACAACTGATGTGTGTGTGTGTGTGTGTGTGTGTGTGTGTGTGTGTATATATATATATATATATATATATATATATATATAGCGCATACCTACAAAGGGAACCAGAAGTAATGCATTAACTGAAAATCTTTCAGAATTAAATTATGTGCAGTAGTGTTTTATTTCAACTATACATGCTGTGTTAAAAGAAATCAATGAACATAATTATTTACACATTCACAGTACAGGTTTACAACATATCTACACATTGAAATACTCTGCAAAACATACAACTTTATCTCGTCTGCCAATTTAGACAGTATTGGAAATTAAACTGACAACTGGTTTATCTGCACACAAAAGCGGCATTGTGAATGAAATGTAAAGGTTCGGAGAAATCAAACTGCAACATATGGAATCCATACTGCAAAATACAAGGCAGCTCAACATTACAGAATTTCTGGGAATGGAATACGTGTACAGCACTCACTGTGTACCAAAACTGATCAGCAGATGGTGATAGCTGAATTGAAAGAATAGGCAATTATTAATTACAGTCGTTTGTTGTAAACAAAATGTACCTTTGGGCTTGTATTGACAAACCAATCTCTCTTGAAGTACAAGATAATGAAATTTTAGGAACATTGTTTAAGTTTGAACATTCCTTTAAAAAACTGCTAAGGTTGTGTGTATCCAAGTGGAATAATTTCCACTGTTGGAATTAGTCTGTCTATCCCTGCAACGCATTAATGAAATATTCATTTTTAGCCATGTTATCTCTTTGAAAGTTTTCCCTTGATTGTTATTCTTGTTTTAGAGAAATACCAGACCAAACTGATTTTTTTGCAGTTGAGCTGAAACTTGAGTATCAGTTGAAGCAAACATTTTAATCTGAAAGAACATTTCTTTGTAATATATAAGGCGAATTTAAGGGTTAACAACCTAGGGTGAGTTGGGAACAAGTCTGTCTTCCATCCTGTTATCATAATATGTTTAATGCATGGCACCTTAGTGTTGTAAATTAGCACTGTCCTGAAGAACAGACCTAATACAGAAAAATAAGTTTTGAAAGCAGAGGAAACTAGTGAAATAACACGCAGATCTCTAAGCTAACCGGTTTTTGTCCTGAAATGAAATGTTTGTCAATTAATTTTTTTCTGTTTTTAATAACTCCAGGATGGGGTTTGGACTGGTCCTGACACACCTCACATCTCTGGCAAAACAGACCCAGTGAGAATACTAGACCCTTTGATCCAATATCATGGTTATTCATTGAATAAGGCACAAAATGCACAGATCCAGGTAAACTTGCCAAAAAATATTTATATTATATACACATATATTTATACACACACAAAATGGTCATTACCGGCATGACTCTTTAGGATAAGTTGGTTATTTTTTATGATTGCACAATAACCTTACACAGGGTAATTGTTAGCAGTTCATTCTGATCGTCTATAGATCACTTGTGTGTAAAAAAAAAAACAAAAAAAAACAAAAAATAATGCAGTAGAATGATTAGAGACCTATCTTTTTGTTCGCATTGTTGCACGAGAAATGGGAAGATTTGGGGAGAATTGTAACTTGGCATACATAGCTACAGTGTTATGCTCCTCAAGGATTGTTACCAGTGCCAATAATTCATAACTAATGAATTCAAAGGCATTGTTCAGACAGGCTACTAGAAACCTTTCCATCCTACATGTTCCTATAGTTGCTCCCTAATGAATCATCACCTGCCTTTGTGTCTAGGATGACACATTAATTTTGCTACATTAGCCCGCTCCTCTGGCCACCATGAACACCCAAGATGGACATTAATTTAATTTGGCATCAAAGCCTCCACTTTAGAGACTGCTTCGAAAAACCAAAAATGCAAACAACACAAGTCAGAAATAAGCATGAGAAATGCTCCCTAGTCTGAAACACATAGCAGCAAGTACGTTTATTGTAATACACCTTGGGCAGCAGCTTTGCCTGGCAACTACAAGTTGTTCCCTTTTTGACTGACTGCACATCCAGTGGCATAAGTGCCTCATTTGCTGAGTGCTTTAAAATGTGGATAAGAATCTGCTCATTAAGTTAAGTCCAAAATTCAGCATCTGTCAGTACTCCACAGGTACATGTCTTAGACAAGGTCATACTTTTATGTACAGCATTACATTAGATCTTTACCTTTTCTCCTGGGGCACTTGACTAAGCTATACGTCTTTTCTCATTTAGCAAAGTTCACATTTTAATGGGAAGACAGTGCTCAGTGGCAGTGTAATGGAACCCATTCTTCAAGTATATCCATGTTGCGAATCTCCGACCTGGGAATGGCGAAGCTGCAGGAAGCTATTGGTCCGGCTCCTCCATGCAGCGTGTTCTCCCCCCAGACACAGTGGTGAGACAGATGCCACGACCACCCATGTCCTGAAGCTCATAAGGAAAACCTCTAATACGCCGTAAGGTGTATGTTTCAAGAGATGTTCAACAAAACAAAAACAAGTAGTACTGCTGGACAGTAGCTTTCTCGGCCACTGGTAAAATTTCCCTTTTCAAATACTCCAGGTCGGTTGGGTGTCCCACAACATTAGGACAACCCTGTTTAGGTCCATATTATAACATCCATCATTCTTTAGAATGCAAGGAATTGTCTAGTGGTCCTCAGTAGCTGTATTTGTGCACAGCTCTCGTCTGTGTAGTCTGTTGCACAAAACCACTGGGCTTTGGAGGAACGTCTGGTTTTAAAGATGGGGTCCTTTTGACCCCCATTTGGGGCAGAGAACCCTGCCCGCTGTAGCTGCTCTGTCTAGACACAGAGGGCTGAGGGTGGGCCGCTACTGTTGCAGCATGCGAGTCCAGTCTGGAAGGAGGTGTGGGGGGCATGTAACCCCCTCTGTTGATACTGGACTGCCGTGACACAGCAACTCCATTGGTGTTTATGTTTTTTGGAGGTGCCGATATAGAGTGCCTCTGTGAGGAGTTCCGATGGTAACCCCTCTGTCTCTCTAAGGTGTTCAGTTGTCCTGGTGGGCTGGTTGGCGTGGTGGGCACATCCACCCGTTTTGTTGGACTATTCCGAGGGAGGGATGAGGATGGTGAGTACAGAGATGCTTCTCTGCTGGGGACCTTTGGAGGGATCTCCGTCATACTCATGGCATCCATCGTGTTCTGCCGAGACTTGGGCACGTCTGCGAGAATTGTTCTCATATTAGTGCCTTCATTTTCATTCAGGTGCTTCAGGAGTTCATTCAGGGTGTTCCTTGCGTCCACTGAGCGCCTGTGCTCTTTCCGGCCGGACCTGGAGCTGGCACCGTGGTCGGCATGTTGGACTTTTCGCTCCGAGTGTGGCACATCTGCACCGGTGAAAGGGGCCTGGTAGTTGTGGGTGGCATTAGGAAGAACAACTGCACTGGGAATGTGGGCCTGCCCGATAGCTGAGTGGGGGGGCGGGCTGGATGAGAAACACTGGGGGCTTTTGGCTGCAGAGTCTTTCCGAGGTGTGCTGATCTTGCAGTGGGCCTTGTCCCATTGATTTTTTGTTTGCTGCAGGCCCTTCTGTTGAAGAACGGGTGTAGATTCTGGGGTCGGGAGGGCAGCCAGTTCTGGGGGTTGACCGTGACTATTTAGTATAATTGTCTTTGTGTCGCCAGTTGCCGTATCTTTTCCATTACTCAACAGGTTCGTGTAAAGTTTAGGGGAGTCAATACTTTGCTGGTACTCCTTCACAGGGCTATCAAACAGCCCATTAAGTTTCGCAAAGCTGCCTGCTGAGTCCGTGCAGGACTGGGCAGACTCTGCGTCTTTGTGGACCCTCCTGGGTTTCCGTAGGAAAGCGTTCCGATAGCAGTATACCACCATTCCAGCTATGAAGGCCCCGAGCAGAAAGGCAGCGAACACACAGGTTATCAACACATTCATGTGGACCATTTGGTTTGATTCCCCAGACTGAATCTCCCATATACCTGAAAAAGAAATAGTAGAATTTAATTAATTAAATTTAATTAGAGTCGTATGGTTTATTCTTTTATATGTGAGATTTCTCTATGTTCTGGCTGTCCAGTGTCCTATCTGCATTTTCCTGGCGTCCATCTACCTAAATCCAAATCATATGAACTGTGGGGGGAAAAAACTAAACAATATACATATCTCTTACTGCCACTTTTGAAAGGGATAAGCAGATCACTGTGGTATTTGAAGGAGCACACAATATAGTATTGGGTAATAACATGCAGATTGCATGGATATGTTTTCAAGTTACCTGGAAAGACTTAGAATAAGTGAAACAGTGAACCAGAATCTAGAACTTTCTTTCCTTGCATGCGAGTTGCTGTGTATGTGGATTAGTGGATACATATACCGTTGTGTAAAACCTTACTTCCTCAAGTGGTGTGCAGTTTTCTGAATGACATGCAGTTTTTAAAATCTATTGCAATTTTACCCCTCTTAGGTTCAAGAGCCTGCCAAATAGCTGTTTTCATGATATTTAAACTGCATTTTTAGAAATGGGGAAACCTTGAGCGTTATCTAATTTGAGATTTGTTAGTTTCCACAGACACGGAGAGTTATTTAACGATGCAGTGTGTTACACAGACCTCAGAGCTAAAACAGAGCAGAGTGTTTAACATAGGCCTTTGGGAATTTTCTACAATTGTGGGTTAGAGGCGTCTACTGGCAGTGCAAGGGAAAGAAGGCCAAAGAAAAGAAAGTTTAAGGGAAATCATTTTACCATTAAGTAACTCTGGAGTGATGTGCAGAAAACATGGACAGAAAACAGGAGCAGCAGACATAAATCATAAATACAAGCAACAAAAGAACGGCAAAAACAAAACCACTGCCAAATCAGCTGATGGAAATCCTGGATCACGAAATTCTTGATGCACTCGATTAGAATCCTCCAGCGTATGGCATTCCTTGGTGAAAGAACACCTTGTATTACACATAATTACAAACGAATGTCAAGTAATTGCTGCATGACTATCGTGCGTATTCCAGCGTCCTTCACCCCCACCCGGCCCTGGTATAGATGGTGTAGCGTGCTGTCCTGGATTCTGGCTCCCTTTCAAAGGCTTGCTAATGGCAGCTATTATTCCAGGATTTCCATTCAGCTGCAGAGCTCCCCCAGCAAAGGCCTTACCCTGCAGGACACCTGGTAATGATTCAAAAGAATGTGAAGTGGCTGGGTCATCTCGAAGCACGAATTTCCTTGAACCAAACAGTTCAGGTTTCTGAGTGGCAATGATCTGAGGTGATTCTATGGGGTCAGATGCCACAGAGGTGACTGAGGGTGAAACCAACTCCATGTCTGTGGTGACAAACAAACGGTCAACAAAAAAAAAAGCTAAAAATAAAACATAAAACAGTGTAGTGCGCGGTAGACAGAGCAGCGTTAAGTGCCAACTTAGTTGATGTGGTCAGTAAGCAGTGGGTTAGTTCACTTAGAACAAGGCATGCTTTTTAAATATGCACAATACTGATCAGATTTTTATTAGGACAATTTGTCACTATAATATTTTCAGTGACCTAGCCTAATATGCTATCACACAGGCCTGGTCCCCCACCTAGTATTTAACTGCCCCTAAAAACAACATAGTTGGGTAGCGAATATGTTATACTTCTCTGCTAACAGTATCAGACCCCATGTCAATAGCAAGAGAAAAGATTAGGAAGTCTGTCTTCATTAATGACTATGTTTGCACAGTGCAGGAAGGGTCGATGAGGTGCAGAAAGGAGAAAGAGCCAGATGGGAAGCCATGCAGAAGATGCACATACACAGGGGGGTGGAAATGCTGCTGGTGTCAGTAGAGATGGACCGTATCGCGCCTGGTGTGTAATGAGGCAGCTCGCCCACCTGCCGCTACAGTTATGATGGCCAAGAGATGGGCGACCAATGGTTGAAGATGGAGTGGAGAGGGCAGAAACAGACTCAACTTAAGGAAAGAAATCAATTGGGGAAAAAAGTAAAACTAACCAGATGTTGGATCACCAAATGATTTGTAATCTGGCGAAGATGTAGTAGCCAAAAATTCTAAAAGAATTAAAGGAACAAGAAATCAGTATAAAGTAATCAAAAAAGCTCAAAACTAAAAGCCTGAAAACCCAACAGCATTTTTATTTAAATTCAAAAGTAATTATGCGTCACATAGCATATTCTTTTGCAAAGCCAGTTGGGTACACCAGAAAAGGATTTTTTTTTTTAACTAGAAACCATTTACTTGAAATAGGTCATCCTTGTGAGTCTGCTGATAGCTTTGCATGGCATGTTATGAGTAATTACTATGATGTTAGTTGTAAATTAGGTGCATAACGGGTTCCACAAAAAATGTAGCAGGGAGTTCCTAGGGCATCTCCGCAAGGTAAAGCATGGTTTGACTCTCACCGTGACAGTCACCCAGCTGTGCTGTATTGCCATACTCCACATCTTGTTCATAACCTGAGCTGCTTAGAGGAAACAAGATATTAAGATATTAGGGGACTGTATCACAGATGTGTTCTCTTTCAAATACTGGGCACAGTGATGAAGCAACAGGACCTTCTTATAACTGTTTTTAAGGCAGGTGAAAGGAGTGAGGTCTTCAGAATAAATCCAGAAGGAACTTACAGCCCACCAGGCTGGATCTTCTCACAGGAGCCATGAGTCGCCCAAGCACAGTAGGGGTCCCGCGATGCAATACAAGACCTGAATGAGCAACGTCAAGTAAAACTCAAGGTCACTTTAGAAGGAGGGAGTTTTGGAATCTCTTATCATGGTAAAGCAGCATCAGTTACGGTGAAACTGAGTGGACTCACTTATGACATGAACCATGACGTTCACAGCGGCTAAGGGGCAGCCGGATGACGCAGCTGGAGAAAGCCACAAAGATGCCATGGTTCTCTTTATCAAGATGCAGAGAAAGAATGCGTCGATCATCCTCGCTGTTTGATAGGCACCTAGACAAAGGGAGAGTAAAGAGAGCGACTAAGGTGGGATATTAATCATCCTATGGGATGCCTTAAGATAAAAGTCCATGTGCTATTCTAGAAAAATGTGTTCTGGAAGTGTTGTTTAGCAGTATCTAACACGCAGTTTACATGCACACTAAGAAAATTTTTATTGTGTTAGTCCTACTGAAATTGTACTAAGACACCCAGATAATGCAATGGGGAGTCGATTCACTCCTGTATGTATACTTTGAATTGGACTCAAACTGTACAATGTACAGTACATACGAAATGTATAGCGCTGTAAAGCTGTCTAATCTACCGCACTAGGTACCGTATTTTTGAAGGTACCAAAAGTGTGGTACTTCAAGGTGTTGGTTTTCCACTGGCATAAAAACTGGTACCGGCCCCGAATGATATCATAACGCGGGGCAGGGTATTCTGTACTGAATTTGAAAAACTGTAGTAGGCCTGGACGACGTGCGATATTAGTACCAATATTGTTAGATTACGATCCGGATTTTTCATGTCTTCAGTTTGGTATGGAAATTACAGCACAGGGAGTTTAAGCCTCGCTAAAACATTGTTCTTCGAGACAATCACAATCATTTTCATCCTTGCTGTTTCAAATCACTTCTAGATAGGTTTGTGCAAAATTTTATGTTGAACTCCTTTTTTGTTTTAGAAATACCCCGATATTTATTACAAGAAAATCACATTGCAATATTTGAAAATTTTCCAATAGCTTGCTGTCATAGTATATTATACAAAATACTTTATTTCTTGTTCTGCAATCCTGATCTTGTTGTATCTGATCTTCTGACAAGATTGCAATTAAAGCTTGTGTCACTTCATTTGTCCACGCATCCATTATTATTTTCTTTTTACATCTATGACGTAATAGGTCAACTGGAAAAAGCCCAATACTAACAAGCTGAAATGAGCCGTCTCACCATGGAGTCGGACATACTTCGGTCAATAAATTGATTCCCCTCCCATGCATGTATACTGGGACAAGGACAGTAGTCTAATTAAATGGAGTAGTTGATCTGCGACCTGAACTTGACTTAGCTGTGCATGTAAACGTACTGACATATGCGTTGCCCATTCTTGACACCATTTCAGGAAGTGCCAGCATACTTTGCTCGGTTGAAGACATCAATCTCCTCCAGAAGCACACTGCTGTTCAGTGAGAATGTGGAGGACTTCGCCAGGACCTTCAGCAGGATGCCGGCTTCGGAGCCGATAAAAACCACGGTGTAGTTATGATGGGGCCCAGCAGAGCTGTCAACTGCTAAAGCAGTCATCCTGTACCTACAAACAGCCTTTTGTTAGCTCTTCCAAATGATGTTTTAACTCCAAGAAATTTAGTGCCACAGTCTTCCTGATGGAACAGAGGGGTTTACTGACCTGACACGGGTTTTGGTGAACCAGGGCTCCTCCCTGACTGACGGCACAGCGGGATCCATCAAAGGATGGGATTTGATGAAAAGCAGAGTTTCATCTGGAAAGTCGATGGAGGATTTGTGAGCCTCGGCCGGCCCTCGTCCCGCACAACAGCCTGGCCTGAGGGGAGCACAAGAAGGCATGCCTTTACTCTTAGGTTCTTTTAGGACCTTTGGTGTTAGCAGATTACTAAGGGCAGTCTGGGGTTCAACTGAGAGTTTCAGTGCAGACCACAAAGAAACAGTATCATATTAGTGTTTATCTACCGCGGCTTTGGTAGTCTTTCCTCAGGAAAAGCTGTCCAGACTGAGTCAGGCGTCTTCTGTTCTTTAAATCTACCCCGAAAGACCTTCTCTATATCAGCCATGGAAAATGCACAAACTGCTGATCCTGGGATACTGCAGTTATAAAACAAAGAAAGTGAAAATTCAAATCATGGATACATACAAGCTTTAAAATGATTTCTACTCAACCAATTACGTGCTGAATATCATATTTTAAAGGTAGGATGCACAATGCTGGTACCTGTTCAGCTGTGTGGTGAAGACACCAACCACTGTGGGTACCCCGTTTATATCTATTATATCTGTAATGGACTGCAGGACATCAAAGTAGAAGAAGGATTCTCCCGGGACAGAGCAATTCAGGCGGGCCTTCACGAAGGAGGTCCAGTGCTTCTCCAGGACTCGCTGGGATCCACCCACGTCATTCTTGCATATGCGCGCCACGCGGGAGAAGACAGCCTTCAAAGCCAGAAGAAAATGAGAGTGGAGGTGGCCTGTCAGGATCTTCCAGCTTTGGAATAATCAATTAAGCAGAGCGGCCAATCCTACCAACATCACCGGGTCTTTAAGGCTTGACGATGCCTAGCAGCCAGTCCGGGCTGCGTCACTGGCTTGTGCCACACCTCAGAGCTAAGTACTCACTAATCAAACACTGGTGCTCTAATTTGCTAAACGAGTTGGGTTAAAGCAAAGGAAGACACTACGGCTTTAAGGCCTTAAATTAACCGCGTGCAACAAGTTTAATAATTCAACACAGCAAATCTCCACCCCTATGCAGGTACTGTTCAGAGCATTAGCTAGACTGAAATATTTATTGCTCTGTGGTTAAGAGAGAGTGCTTAAAACCACCTGGCAATTTCCTCAGTGATCTATTGGTAAATTTCAACCAAACTGCAATAAGTAGAGTGCATACTAATATCTTTTGGGGACAATCTGTTATCACTGAATAGAGGGTTGTGAAAAAGGCTGAAGTAGGCATACAAAGCTTGTGTTTATGGTTGTACTTTAAAGGCATATAATACATTTTATATGACACTACAAGGTTGATGTGTTTTGGCGTTTACATACAACATTCAACACGTACCTTTCCCAGGTTGTTGTGCTCTGTTGCTATCTCTCTGAAGAAGAAGTAAACGTAATGCCCATAGTCTACGGCATGTAAGAAGTGTGGTTCTGAAAAACAGTGTTTAGTTTCAGCTTTGTTTCAAATAGGAAAATGCACATAAGGAATATTAACCTGCAAGGTAAAACAGGTTCAACTTTGAGGTATGATCATGTTTCTAAGCTTTCGGAGGCCGCAATCCAGAGGTTGTTAGCAATATAAGTTACAAAAATGAGTAAGAGGACCAGCTCAGAGGACCTTACCCTTTAACCACTTAGAGTCATACTTGATGGTCCTGAGGGCAGAGCCGTCCCCCATGCTGCGGTAGATCACTGCGTCACTGGCCAGGAAGTCGGCCACAGTGGCCGAGTATAACTTCCCATCTAAGACAACACGTGGGAGAGGTCAAGGCATTACTTAAGTGGAACACTGAGTTGTGTCTCCTACAATGGGCCTTCAATAGACGATAAAACAACTGTGTATTTACTAGCTTTGACACTATGGGGCTGTGGTTGCTATGGCCACCACTGTGCTCTGATCATTGTAATAAAATGATGATTAATGCCTGCGGTGGGGGCCAGGCCCCTCACAGAGTCTCCAGCATTTTTATCCCAGACCCCCATGATCCTTGAAAGAGCCATTCATCATGCTGACTTATTATTTGGTGGGCTTTTCATACCAGCAAATAGTGCAACGTTGGTCTGCTTGGCATCAAATGGGCATCTTGCCAAGCCACTGATTTCTTCGCCATCAAACTCCAGGTTGTCTAGCTGAAGGACAAAGAGAGGCAGGAAGCATGATTAAGAGGCGGGTTCCCTAGATTTCGGGGCGATGGCATACATACACACACACACAATTACGATATTATGGCTGAGCTGCAGACTCACTCTGTAGTATCTGCACATAGGGTTAAAGCCGTTTGTGCCGCAGATGAACACTAGGTCTTCGTTTCGGGGAACTAACACTTTGATGAAATTATGGCACTCGTCCTGAGAGGTGAACAGAGAGACAATGGAAGGGAAGGAATATCACAGAGTCATAGGGAGCAAAGCAGGTTCAGTGCCAGAGCAGGAGAGTGGCTTGGTGGCTGCGAAGCTTACCCGGTGTTTGCCCTTCATAGCACAGGTTTCTCGGTCTGCCTGGCCTGACCGCCATGTCAGTTTCTGTGTGGAGGAAAATAAAAAAATAAATCAAAAACTACTTGGCTTCTGCTGCATGTCCAATCTAGTCACGAGCTCATTATGGATCATTTCTGTGATTTAATTGCAAATTTCATAGATATGGGTTAATAGGTAGCAGTGTCTGCACTTACCCTATAGGGGATAATCTCATTCCTGTAGGACTCTCGTAGACTTACTAAATAAACCTGGTCTCTGTCGAAAAAAGAAAAATTTAGGGCGAAGCATAAAAAAGGGCTTTTTAATACAAAAACCTGCCAAGAACTAATGGTTCTGAACATGGGTATCAGCCGTAAAGCACTGTCATGTGTATAATAGCCATGAACATTACGGCACAGAAATACCAAAGCCCAGTATAATTAAGAGGTATCTCAAAGATTTACCTGCCAGCAATGAAAAGTGTGTCTTGAATTTTTGTCATCAGCTGAAAGTCTAGCCTGTGCAAAGATTCGTTCCCAATGGGCCGTCCTCGGAATACTGGATACTGTCTCGAATCTGTGAAACAGATCAGCAGATGCATTATTTGCCTTGATAGAGTAGCTTATGAAAACATTGCAGGCTACATTACATTACAGAGCAGGGGAGTTGACTTGAATATATGACATAACATAATAGCTTGTCAAGTAATGTCAAGTAATGATGGCAGGAATCAGGCTACTAAGCTCACAGTGGTCATTATTTTTATGGATGTCATCAACCAGTTTAACTGACCTCCCATTGGTTACTTTACTGGATCCCCTTGGATCAGTTTAGGGATAGACATCATGAGACTGATTTCTCCCACCACTGTTCCTGATGTCAGAGACCATGTCGGTAACGCCCTGCACACTCACATTCTGTTATTTTAAATCTGTGCAAATACACGTTAAGTTAGTCCAAATCAATTTATCTGCTGCTTTGTTAAACCATACTTAGTTACTTTTAGCCGGTGGCGCCAATTATAAATACTTTTTTCTGTTTTTTTTAAGGAAAAGAAGTTTTATTCTGACTTTTCACTTGAGCAGCAATATACAACACAAAATGGACAAAAGCGAGCTAATGGCACAAGAATTCCAACAAATTTCTCTGAGCCTGGAAATGTGGGCAGAATGGTGGACAGCAGCTTGGGTACCAGTGGCCCATGGGGAGAACTTACAGTGGTAGTCTATAGAGTCATTGGGCATGTCATCTTCAGGAAAGCTGATTGCCCGAAGGCATGAGGTCATCAGTGACACCAGACAGAGTAGGAGGAGTCCGCTGGGGCTCATGGTCGACGCAGAGAGCGGATGCTTCCTGTTTCGGACAAATGCGGACGTTACCTGCAAAACACAGAGGCAGCACAGAGCATTCAGCATCTGTGCTATGTTTGCCTATATTTGCCTGTCCTGCCGATCACCTCTAAAAGAAACTGTTCCATCTGCTACACACAGCACAAATCGGGGCACTGGTTTCACTTGCCATGTTGAGCGGTTCTAATTTTATGCCAGGTTTCCCGTGTCATGAGCTGGCAAACATATATTGTTACAGCTGTGCTGTACTACGCTGGAAGATCGAGGGAGCCGGTGACATGGCCCCCCTGTGAATACCGTGCACACGCACAGATACACGTCAGCATACATGACATCATATAATCTGCCAATACCCTTCCTAAAAACCCATCTCTCTCCTGAGGGTCTTTGTGTATTGTGGCTTACACTGCAGCAATAGCGATAACAACACCACCGCAATGGACAAGGGCTGATCACAAACCTAGAGGATTCTCTGTAGCATGAGTGTCTCTATCCAGCCTGCAAGGGTTAACAAACATGACATGTTGGGCTCTGCCATGTTCTGAGGGTAACGGCAACTGGAGACTAACCGTACGCATATTAATGAATGTTGTACAGTAAAATATTTATGAGGCAAACAAATTATTCATGTGGGCAGAGTCTGGATAGATATAAACAATTTACAGGGAGACAACAAACAACTCATGAAATGGATTAGCCAGTGGGAAGCAGAGCAGCGGATAGAACCCTGGCATACTGTTGATGAAAGCTTCCCCCCTCTACAGCCACACATCAGCATTGACAATTTTTCAATTAGTCCCAACGCACACCTGCTCCACACTTCTGAGCGACATTGACTGCTGATCCATTTAGAGTTTTGACAGATTATGGCGGCAGGCACAGCAGCGAGGAATATTATAGATCTAACAGAAGCATTAACTGCTTTTCATCGTGCCGGATGCCACAGCGAGCATTCTGGGATGAGTAAGTCAAAGGGGTCATCCTGCTGGAAGTGGTACTGCACCCCCCTGGGTGACCTCTCCCCCCCTCCATTTTTAATTCAAATTTGGAAGTCTGATGTTTTTCAGACAAGTATATATACGGGGTATTTTTTATTATCATTTACACCCATGTTTTAACACACTGAGGACAGGAAATGATGCCACACCAGCCGTTGCTACAGATTTAAAAGAAGCCAAACCATTTTTTTTTCAGTCACAATACTAAAAGGTTAGGTTTTGCCCGCTGTATATCCATTTCCCCCCAGGGGATATTTTATACAGCATTCATTATTAATGACACATTAAGGCTTTGATTTATAGATGTTGCAGATTCAGGGTGGGTCTGAGAAAGAAGGGGAGAAAAATGTAATCTAAATGATGTCTTTTATATTGCCAGTCACCACACAGCAAAAGAAATGGTATTATAGCATACAGCAATATGTCTTTCTGCCCTCTCTGTACCCAAGTCTCTGAAAATCCTGGGTTGGAACTAGTATCATACACATCTCCATGTAGATTTTACCCGCACACTAACTGTGAAAACCGTTCTGTAATTATCACCGGGGTTTCCGTATACTGCTCACGGTATTTTTCAGCTGATGATGTTGGGGAGAGGTGAGGGGGTGAGAAGCAATAGAGCCTTCAAAGTCCTAGTGGAAATTGCTGGTTTTCTAGACTGTCCGGTTTGTTGCCCGAAATCCTTCGCCTGCATCAAAGGGGCTTCTGAAGGCTGTATTATGTGAACTACTGCAATAAGACAACAAGCCAACGCTAGTGCACATTTCATACCTTGTCACAACACGCTACACTGCCCGCAGCTATACTGCTAAACGGCAACGTGAAATCTGATAAATAAACAGTGTTTGGGGGTCTGTTTTGTGATGCAATACGAAAATTGAGGCGCTGGCGTTTATTCCACACGGATTTATAAACGAGTTAGAATCTGGGACGCAGTTTGCAACTAGGGTGAACTTCTGTAGATTGTGGCAGCATCGCTACTCCTCTGCTTGCATAGTAAGGACGTGTGATCTTGAAGTATTTGTGTACGGATTATACCTGCGTTTGTTTTCTTTTAAAGAAACGGAGGGCTGCGGCTCCGCCGCCGGCGGCATCACGCCCTCCCGTAGACGTGGGACCTGGTATGGAAGGAGGCGCGGTGCTGTGGCTTTTATAGGCGCAGTTTGCACTTTAATGAACGACGAAAGCCCATCGCCGCAGCTGTGATGTCCGGCTCCCCCTCGACCATCAAGCTCCGCCGGCAGGTCGGGACAATAGAAACTTCATGTTCCGGGTGTTAAGTTTGGTTACCGAGGACTGCCGTGTACTGTCCGCATGAATAAAGCGGCCGGGCACGGCCGGCTGCAGCGTTAACACTCCACCGACTACGGCCGTCTTCGGCTGACTCGTTATCCGCAAGATTGCAGATACCGTTTGGATATGGAGGGGAACTTTGCTCCGGTGCTATAAAAAATGCAAGTCTTGTCAGGTTAACAATAGACGGAGCAAACTAACAATTGCAATAAATAAAACATAACTCACGTTGTGTACATGCTTTTAATAATAATTCTGTTTTAAGAGAAACGTACATGACCTCTGTACCCTTCGTACTATTAATATGACTGTCTAACAGTTATCAGTCTAAGTACTGCGTCGTCGGAAATGTATAATAAGGTATTTAGAGTTCGCTACGCATTAACATTATGTGCATAATATGAAAAGTACACGTAAATACTACAGAAAATGACTACTAATTTTAGACGCGACTATCTTAAAATGTTAAACTGTATATGCATGTAAGCACTGATAATACCTTGCTGTATATTTAGAATGCAAGCACCAGAAAGAGTGGCTGTGAAAGTGACAAAGGGCAATTATCCGACGAGCAAAGTGAGGCTGCTGCTCGAGCCTGCGAGACGTCGGGAACGGGCAAAGAGTGATGCAATAGCAAACTGGACCCACATCTACTGCTTTAAACGCATCAAAACGTTTAAACCATTCTATGCTGTTTCAGATATAGGTAATTATATTCCCAGCGAACACACATGTAAAATGTATGTGCGACAGCTGAGTTGACAAAAAAGGTTATGGCCACACAGATATGATGGAAATAGCCCAACACGCCAGTAAGTACTTAGCGAAAACGCACATAATGGCTATACTGTATTTTCTTATGTTATTATGCGGTTTAAAATATCTCCGGGAGAGTTAATATTTGCGATGGCGTAATGTCTAAAGATAACATTACAGAATTTATTTTATACCTGTGCTTGAAATTATACACCATATAATTCGGGACAGGGGTTGGATCATAAACTTGGTATCATTTATAAGCAAAAACATTGTATAATACATGTAAAATTATAAATAGTTCACTATATCGAGTCATGATACAGCTGCCGAGCATCACTAAAATTGACTTACATGTACAGGACGTCCAATTGAAATACAAAACAAAAACACTAGGAACCCACCTGGAGGTTTCCAAACATTCATGAAATCTAACACCGGCTCGTCCACAGCTATTCCGCAGCATTTCCTATTTTTATGAATCCGTTCAATTTCGCGTAAAAATCTTGAGAATCAATCCTTTGTCCCGGGGGTCTCTTCGCTTGTGTCTTTATCCAGTACAAGTCAACTTCACCAATGATTCCGATGCCAAGAAAGACCAAAATTTCCTCCTGAGTAGTCCGTCTATCCGGTCCCGCGTTAAAGCTTTCTGATCTTTAAAGCTGAAGACCGATCTTATGGCGTAACTGTGCCCCAATCCCACTGACTTTATCGTCCTTTCGTAAATAAGTTTACCACTCCGGTAACAGAGAGAAAACACATAGGAGAGGTGTGCACACTTGTACAATGAGCTATATCAGTTAAAATATATCATGATGTTTCACTACATAGGTTATGCATTTCACATGTTTTGCAAGTGAAAGTACTACATGCCTGGATATAGCGTGCATAAAAATAGCTCATCCAGCGCTATTTTTGTACTTCACAGAGTCGCTAGATGAGTTGGCTGTACTGTATTCTACACTGCCAGGCGGAATCTTTTCCCTTTCGGCTTTCCTCCTTGGTTAAAACAAAGCAATTTTCTCAGCACGTAACTCACCTCATCGGAACAGAAATTATGGTTGTTTTATATCCTCGGGTATCGCAAGAAAATCCAAGAGGCGAACTCTCCCAACTTCTCGCAGTGCGAACTCCACCAGCGCAAAAACAAACTGATACCCTGCGAGGGTGTAATACGATCTATTCTGAGTCGCTCCGTGGAGAGAGTCGCGCTGCCGCCTACCAATAAGCGGTGCTGTGCTCTACATCCCTCCTCCAACCATTTCTTCATCGCTTTCTCCTGAGAGGTGGGTTCGGGCAGTGCTGCTTTCATTCTCAATATTTACAGCATAGGCAGATGGAAACGATCGTCTATCATTTAATTTTACACCTAGAACCAGCTACCTCAAAAAAGAGGTCGCGGTTGGAATGATTTGCAATTGTTCCAAAGGACCCACATTGTTCGGTTATAAATATCTTGAGATGTAACCTTTACCTTGATCAGCGCAACCAAACAAGCAGGGACTTCAAGCAGTTTGATATGGGCAGTTCTTCGATTATACCATAGTACTGTAATGTGAATCACGGTTTTATTTTTAGACAGAACATTTGTTCTTCAAAAGGAATATGATTTATTTGATTTCCACTTAAGTGGACTTAAATACTGGCAATTGTTTTTTCATAGATAACACTAAACTAAAAAGCAATTGTGTGTCCCTTGTTATGGACCGAAAAATCTGGATCAGTTGGACGCCAGTACGGTAGAAAGGTTGCAGACTAATCTCGTTAAATGTAATTGACTGCGATGTGGAAGCCGCGCGTGCAAAGGAAGGAAACCGTCCGCCAACTGGCACCTGCGTGCGGGGACCTATTGTTTGCATAAGATTAAGCATTTATCTCGTGGTTAACTCCGTAACAAAGCGATTGCTATTTGTATTCGTTCGATACGAGGCAACGAAAATGAAAGTAAAAGAGAAATAGTGGTCATAATTTCATTTGCACGTGGGGGCACGCGCACATAGCATCTTATTAAAAGATTTCTTGCCGAGTTCTTTCCTTTTAAATATTAATAACGTTGACATAAGTTCTGTCACTTGGATTAAAGAAGGGCAGAGGCCCTGCGTAGGCATTTGTCAGCAATGCCCAGCATCCCCACCTTGTTGGTGGAAATGACATCATTACACTTGCATGTCTGCCCAAAGACTGGATATTTGAAATATGGCACGGTTGTCTGGTTATCCTCTGGTGAACTGGCACCTTTCCCTGGATGTGTCCGTGATTATTCTAGAGGCTCGAATGTCAGTGACCACTAGCTTGGAGATGATAAAGTTAAAGAAAAGGTAATTTCCTTAAATTGCCCCAGATTCTTTCATTATTGTACTTTGAATGAAGGAGCCGTGTCAGCAGTGATAATTTCTCTTCGGCACTCCTTAATGAGAAGCATACAGATGACTTTTTAAGATTGCAATCCAAACTATGACCCTTTGCCTCTCCTGCATTCCCAACACTTGTGTAGATCTTGACTTGTCAAGCCATTCTCATTCCATACAGGGCTAGAACTCTCTGGGGATACTGGGATATTCATGACCGGTAACGTCCTGAGCCTGCCGATTCGCACCTTAGCGACTAAGCCAGTTGCCAGATGTGTGAACCTTCCAGTGAATCTAGTCTCAAACCCATAATGATTCAGGGAAGTCTAATTAGCGTTAAGGAAGAGAAACCAGTGCAATGGCTTTAATTGCTATGCTACACACATCTTATACAAGTGGGATGTAGTCATTTAGCAGGCGTGTTTTTAGGCAAGATGTATAACCATTGAGAGGGTCCTGTGTATTAACACGGCATGGTAAGAGAGGGGCATTGGTAAACCTAGCCTCTCATCTGCCTTCAGGGGCAGAGGCACCAGACTGTTTCCCGGCTACATGCGGAACTGGCATGCTTCAACATGATTTGCGAACAGGAATATCTCCGCAGATGGTCAAGCCACGGAGTCCCTGCCGCCTTGTACATTTCTGTGACAAATGGGGGACGAGTGCTGGTGTTGTGCAGAAACAGACATTTAATCTGTCATCTGTTGATGCTTTTGTTGGGGGGGGGGGGGGGTTGATTACGATAAAATGTCACTCTTAAACCTACGTATATGTTTAATGCTGGTAATTTTGCATAAAATTCAACTTTGATCAAAGTTAGAAGCCATCTTGTCTATTGAATATATCGATTTAACCTAATTGTTGATATTTCTGTGGAACAAACCACCATCTGGTCTAATGAACGAGAAAGAAAGTCATCATCACTTAAAACTGGGCACTTTTAATTTTATGGAAGGGTCTTGGCTGCTTATTACATTAGTCCCCGTGGACGGGGAAGCGCAGGCACGTCTGAAAGGGCTGCCGTGTCATGGCTCTCTGCTATCTTGCTATTCTTCTGGAGGATCTTCAAGAGTGGCTGTGGCCCTGAGGCTTCTGTGGGTAATTATTTCAGGAGGTTTGTGGTCCTCTGCAACACTGTCTGTCTGTCACGTGCAAGAAAATGTGCAGCCTTTAGGTATGGTATCAAGATGCTTTCTCCCTCCCAGTATTTAATGAGAGCCATGACCGGAAGGCACTCCACTACCATGGGGAGGCAGTGGCAGCGATCAGACAAGTCATCCATTACTCTGACAGAAATCAAATTAGCTGTCATTTATCTAGTCAATATTTTACACAGCACTACTAGGCAGTCTGTGTGTTTATTTACTTAATTGATGAGGTACACTCTCAGGCATTTCATGACAATTACTTTCTTATTTAGTCATGGAAATGAATTGAGAATTAATTATTTTTCCCAGTAATTGCCCAGCCAAGAGGATCATAATTTGTGGGGGGAAAGATGGGATTATTTTTTAAATTGTTTTTCAGTTTTTAGTGTTTACAACTAACATTAGATAAATATGGAGTAATTACTGTATGAAAAAAAATCATCTGAGTGAATTGAAACATCATTTAATAATGCATGCACCATTTTCAAGTTACTAGCAAGTAATCAGTTAGATCATGGTGTGTGTGTGTGTGTGTTGTACCAGTAAGCAGAAAATATTGCTTGCACTGTAATTGTTAGGTGTTACTATTAGTTGTAGCTGTTGCCATTAACAAACAGCCAAAACCTCAGTGGGTTCTGCCTCAAGTGGTTCATGCACTTTATGCAGTTACTCTATACATGGTTTTGGAAATGACTTTTCTCCAAAATAAATTATACAATGGATAGAAGTCATAAAGATGCATTGAGGCATCGTGATGAATCGATTATTAAGGTGGTGATTTCACTGCATTGTTATGTAACGTCAGAATCAATTTTTTGGGGCAAAATAAAGATACTTCCGGGTTACACTCTCTACATTAACGTGCTGCAGGTAGACGCGCAAATTAGTACCGCCGACATGCAGTTTTCCAAAACAAAAGATGGCAGGGAAGGTTCATTTATATGTATAAAGAAAACACTGCTTGATCATCTTAGCACTACAGTGGTGATATTTGCACTATGACACTTTGGGGAAACTTGCCAGCATTGTGGCGCAGAACGCTGTCTTTCATAATCTTTGAGCTGTGATGCTTTTGGTAAACAACTCTCATTTTTACCACAATAAAGTACTTTTTGCTAGATCCGGCACCAATAATCAAGACTCTGAGTTAGCTTCTAACTAGCCAAATAAAGAGTAATGTTAGACTTACAGATGCATGATATTGGTTAACATATCGGTATCGGCCGATATTCGATAAAAATCAAGATGTGGGCATCGATCCGATGGGTTAATCTTGGCCGATGTTTTTACTAGTATTTCAAGGTAGCGACACCAGAGCCAAAGGCATAGCTACTAAAATAATGGGACTGATTGCATTGTACTATCAGCCATTTTATGTAGTGGGGGCGCGGGATTTCTTTTGCACGTTCACCACTTGGTCATTTATAATTGGTTATTAAATCTGGCCCATGGATTGATCTTTTGTTTTCTACAGAATTAAAAACAATGTAACGTTATTCTGCAAATTTGCTCCAGCAAGCTCAGTGAGTTTCACTGTTGCCCCGCCCCTCACCTCTATGAGGTAGCGCTTCATTTAATCTGTTTGTTTATTTTCTGTACAGTTCAGTAGTTGGCCTTTTTGACTATTTACGCTTGCTTGTTCTCCCTGTTTAATAATAACAATAAAAATCAATATTCTGTGATTTTACTTTCTTTGTATTCCATATGTAGTGCGTAATTAAGTTGCCATGGTAATATCTTTTCAGTGAGGTTGGTTAAAAAGGTCTGAATTTAGGTCATCAGAATAACTGATTATTTGTATAATGCATTTTCACCGTATTACATTGTCTCAAAACACTTAACAGTATTCCTGCCCAAATCCCCCAGTGAGCAAGCCAGAGGCAACAGTGGCAAGGAAAATCTCCTCAGTAGGATGAAACTTTGGGAGGAACCAGACTCAAAGGGGGAGCCCATCCTCCAGGGACTGGCAGAAGAAGTCAAATGAAAAAAAAAAATACAGATTTATACAACTTAGGTTTTAAGATTCAAGTGTAAATGTGGAGGGCAGGCAGGTGGTAATGCTTCTGGTGGTATGGCAGCAGAGATGTCACAGGCAGGAGGGTGAGCAATCGGATTGTAATACAAATTAAAGATTGATGATGCATTGAACAATTTCTTCAATAACCATAATAGAATGAAAATGCCTTGGGGCCCACAATTTACAACCCTAGAATAGATATTTTAGTGCAGACGTAAGCAGTGTGTGTGTAGATATGGATGCTTCCCCTTTCGTTGGGGCCACAGACAGAAGGACAGGTGCAGATTACACTTGTGTTGACCGGACCCCTGAGCTGCACTGGGTATCGGGCCGGTGTGACAGTGTTAGACCGCCTGCGCAGCACATGCTGCCAGACAGCCCTCCCAGAACAGCTGTGATTTGCCCATGTTGTAGACAAACGCGACCACACCGCCTTGCCGGCCCTGGGCCAGAGTGGCCCCACCCTGCCGAAGTCGATGCTCCCTTCTCAAACTGCAGGCTGGACATGATCTGCTCCCAGATAAGCGCCTCATGGAGATGGGTCTTGGCAACACAAGGCCTTCCAAAGCCCCCTTATCCAAGTGCTTTTTGTCCGAGTCCCTAATGTACAGTGTGTAGGCTTTTACTCAGGCAGACATTCACCATAATAGAGGTTATCAACCTAATTATTTTGAAATGGGAAAAAGTTTGTTTTCACAGATTTACTGTTACCATGGTTTTGTTGAAGAACTTTGCCTGTGATTTTGAGCGCTTACTACAGTAGTTATATGCATGGAGTCTCTTTGGTTTAAAAGCAATCCGATAAACGAAAATTAAAGGCCTTACTCAACAACAAAATTTTAGAAATCGCACTGGTGGTGGCTGAGCTCGAGGTTCGGCCGGGATTAGTTGACTGTGAGACAGCTGCCTTTCCTGTTGGCTAGGAGGTCTGACGCTTCACAGGGATTAACATTCACAGACTTTCTCAATGACTGTGACTCTGGACAGGTGCAAACAGCAGTGCCTTCAGAACAAAAAGCTGCAGACTCAATGTCTAGGACGAGTGTTCCAAGCACTGGAATTTATCAGTGATTTACATGCATCTTCTTGTCCATTAAAGATCCGCCCCTGCCTTTTCCCCAGGACAGATATCAGGGCCAGCAATGACACATTAAACCAGGTGCTAGGACCCAAATACAGCGGGTCCTCGCCCAAAGTTTTTGACCCCTACTCACATGCTTACAGTTTCTCAGGATAATAAATGCTGTTCCCATTACGTAGAACTGCAACAAGAATACAGGGTGTTCTTTAAGCTTTGCAGATGGGTAGGTGGGTCCTTTTTATTGCATAGATACTTGGGGAGCCAAGAGCAGCTGGAGATTGTAATCCTGTCTCAACAGGTCACACCGTTAGACAAGCTGCCGCAGGTTTTTATTGTAAGATTCATAATTAACCAAGACCAATAGGGAAATCAATTAATCTGGTATCAGGGAGGGTTAAAAAACATGAATGCTTTCCTCTGCAACAGTTGAAGTCTTTTTACTAGCTGCAATGTGCTTAAACCAGCCTCAAGCTTTAAACATATAAATTTATTATTTTTTTATATAATGCATACAGTGAGCCAAGCATAATATCAAGGGAGATTTAAACAGAAGTAGCAGTCAGCACTGAGGTTTCTGGCTTTATGTTAAGGCATTGAACGGAATGTGTCCTTCATTAAAGTGTTGCCTGTTATTGAACCACCAACTTCCTAACTGGACGGTGTAAAAACGGTACATTTTAAAAATGAAGTCTTTAGAAAACCTGACACTGCAGGTAACTGTGATGCAACAGTATGTGAAATGAAAACGTTGTATATTTTATGGTAAATGCCTTTTGGAAGATGTGTTCTAGTGTGGTTTGTAGATGAAAGAAATAAAGAGGGTCTGTTATAGTCATAACCCACATTTTAATTATTTCAGACCCTCCTGGCAAATGAGGTGCCACCTTCCTTAACAGCCTAGTGCCCGTGAAATTGGGGCAGTGTTAGGGAATACGAAAGCCTAAGGGGTAGTGGGGGCGTAATTGCACTGAATGATCATGAAGTGCATTCCTGAAAAACCACACTTCTATTATCAAACCCCTGTTGGCTCATGTGTTGGCTTGGCAACATCAAAGGAGATGAAAGGATGAGCATGATAGGTAGCTTCTTGCAAGCAAAATATATGATCACTTAAATCTACAGTTTATAGTGCTCTGAATAGTACACATCATTGACAAATAGGGTTTTCACACTCCTTATGCAAACAAATAAACCTTTTTGTTGTTTCCATCAAAATATAACCACACAAACTGAAATGCAGGGATCCCCTGACCTGGGGTGAGGTTCTATAAAATGTAGTTTTAGAAGACAGAGGAATCATTGCTGAAAAACCTCTGGCACCGCCAGAGCAATTGCAGTTATTGTAATCCTATCATTGTTTTGATTGCCTGCACAGGTCAGCTCGGGAACCTAATCATAGAACCAGTCAAAATTTGCTTTGCGGCTCGGATGAGACTCAGAGTTTCCTGTAAGTCGCTCTTCCTGGAAGAAGAGTGATAATCTTTAGAATTAGGGGTTAGAGTGATAGTTATTGTTCAAATTAAAGCATTGATATGCCTTAGCAGCAGACCTGAGAGACGTCAAGATCCAATGAGAGCAGGGAGATGAGCAGCTAAATTAGATGATGTGGTGCCACCTTGGACAGATCAATTTCCACATTCAATTGATCTAAGAGGCTGTTCCCAGGCTGGGTGAATATTATCGTGAACAATGACTGCATAAGAAATTAGTTGAGAATTTGATACATATTCAGTGAGGAAAAAATGTTAAATTAATGTACGTGCGGAGACATCTGTTCCATTTCATCAGTTCCGGCCTGAATTAACAGTTTCTCCAATCAGCAGCATCACACAAGTCCAGCCTTGGTCTTTTTATCTTTGAAATGAAGTGTCATGCTGTACATGCGGCTGAACTGATAAAAGCATTCAGTGTTTTAATGGCTGCCATAGTCTGTATCCAGGTCTTATTTCTGTCATGTCATTCAGTTACATAGAAATATAGGTTCTAGAACAGTTACCTATACATAAGAGAAGACTCTGCTATGTTATTATTCCATTTCCCAGTAGAAGGTAGTAATCTGTTTCTTGGTAAGTCTTTATTTCTGAAGTAACAATTTCGACAGAATTCTGCATTGTGGGGTTGAAAGAGTAGAATGCACAGTGCACACCATTAAGCTTATCCTGTGAGTAGCTTAGGTTGAGCTGTATCAAATGTCAATAGAGTGGCATTTCGGCAGCTGTTGAAAAGAAAGGGTGGTTTTACTGGGCCTTAACAGATCACAGTTCTTCAGTTCCTCTTAGACGTTTCTGCTGAATCATCATACTGTTTTCAGCTGCATCGTAAGGTGCTTTAATTAAGTTGAGAAGTTTTAGGCTCTAGGTTTCCAAAGCATCGATTTGTTTCATTTTCAGCATTTTTTAATGTATTTTATTTTTAGATAGATCTCTGGAAAGTTTCTGGGAAGCACATGTAAGTTTAAGCAAGTCGGGATTCCACAGGTAAAAAAACGCTACAATGAAGTACAATTTCGCTGAAAACATGGAGAGACTCAGGCCAGCTAAGAAAGATGAAGCACATTTAGTCAATGAACAAGGGTTATGAGGGGCAGAGGCATTATAATAGTGTGGGGGGGAGACAGAGCAGCCTGATCTCCACAGCTTTAGAAGGACAGAGGAAGGGGGTGAACCGACAGAGCAGCCTGATCTCCACAGCTTTAGAAGGACAGAGGAAGGGGGTGAACCGACAGAGCAGCCTGATCTCCACAGCTTTAGAAGGACAGAGGAAGGGGGTGAACCGACAGAGCAGCCTGATCCCCACAGCTTTAGAAGGACAGAGGAAGGGGATGAACCGACAGAGCAGCCTGATCCCCACAGCTTTAGAAGGACAGAGGAAGGGGGTGAACCGACAGAGCAGCCTGATCTCCACAGCTTTAGAAGGACAGACGAAGGGGGTGAACTGACAGAGCAGCCTGATCTCCACAGCTTTAGAAGGACAGAGGAAGGGGGTGAACCGAAAGCTTCATGACTTCTAACAAAGGCCACATGGACAGTTCACATTCATGACCAGATCTGTTTTTGACTCATTCACATGCTAATTGATGTCAAATTGATTTAATGATGGGCCAGCATCCCGGAAAGGCACGCACACACACACCCACCTTCAAGGCTCTCTTCAAATGCTATTTATGATACGAATGATGAGTTATTGTACCTGTTAGCGGCAGCAGTGAAATGAGAAGGTAGTATTTTATTAATTAGTGTGTCTTTGTGTGATGAATGTGTTTTTTTGGAGTACTGTAAACATTCAGAGGCAGCCCATAATAGCACCACAGCCTGCTGTTTTTCCCAGCAGCTCCGACATCGGCTTGGCGCAGTGGCTCACCCATTTCGGCAGGCTACAGGCAAGCTCCAGCTTGCGTGCTAGAAGTCTAATAAGTTTTCTCTCTTTTCTTATTTGGCTAAGTGATCCAAGTGAGTGGCATTCTAAGCTGTTTATATGAAATTGCCAAAATAAACTAAAATCTGAGTATGGCATATATTTGGCTGTATCTTCAGGCTATTAGCCGCCATGCCTAGCAGACTCTTTCGGAGCTTACACTGAAGCATGAAGCGCCCTTCCTCGTATCGGTAACATGAGGATCAGGGCTTCACTTTCACTCTTTGAAGCTAAAATTCTCCTGAAGCACTACAAGCCTTTTAAAATCTTTTTTTTTTCCTAGTTGAAATGCATTGTACCTCTTAAAGTAATCATCTTTCAAATGCGGCCCATAATTCAGACATCTCTGTCATAAAATGAGAATTTTTCTGTATCAAGTTTCATTACAGGCATCTGTTCCAGTCTCCTAGAAGAATTTGCCTAATTTATTTTGTAATATATTTCTGTCATTATACAAAATTTCTACCAGTTGTGTAAAATGAGCAGAGCTAGGCAGCTTGGGCTCAGAAGGCAGACAGTGTCTAGGTTCAGTGTCTAGGTTCAGTGTCTAGGTTCAGTGTCCAGGTTCAGTGTCCAGGATGGGTCCTGCTGTTCTACCAAAAAGCAAAGTGCTTGCTGCTTTTCTGGGTAAAAACAGTTTTTTTTATGTTTAAAATTGCACAGGCACTAATGTATAAGGAAAGGATTTGGTTAATTAAACAACCCTGGGTTACTCTGAGAACCAAAAGCGCTGAATTAATTACGGCACACAGGACGTCACTGAAGCGTCGTTAAATAAAGGGTCTTATTAGGAAACCGACAACCTGAAAACTATCATTTCCGGCTCTCATTTAATTCATACAGTAATGTTTTAATAAGAAGGTTGCTGATATTTACAGGCTTGTGCACACAGACACACAAGGCCAGAGGGACACACACACATTGTCTGGGCCTTATTTCCTACAGGCAGCTATTTTTGTGCTTTTGTGTGCAGGGTCTCAGGTTGAATGGACCCTTTTATGCCTTCTGTGCCAAAGTAAAGCATAACACCCTTTGTGGGGGGGTGGGCAGTTTCTTATGGAGTTCAGCTGAGAGGAGAGCTTGTCTTGTGATTTGGGGGCTGGGTGAAGGGTTCAGTGACCTGGTAGCAGCCCTCACGCACCCCCCCTTCCCTGCCTCTCACCAAGTCGGCTGTTTGCGTGGTTGCAGCTCGTATCCGGGGGCAGGTGGCCCCTGTGACACTGCAGTGGGGATATACAATAATGCTACTGTATCTGCTGGCAGCCAGTTACTGGTCATGGCGCTTTAAAAACATGTGTTTGTTTCTTTTTGTTCCGGCATGAATAGTGCCTGAGATTCAGCTGTTTGATGCAGTGTTTAGGACATATAGAATAGAGCTACTTCGTTCATCCCAGTGAGGAAATTCTCTTTTCGCCTACCTAATCTTGCTCGTCAAGAGACACGCAGGCGCACATGCAGGTGAGAGCAAGCTTGGGGGTCACAGCGCAAGGTCAGCCAATGTGCAGTGCCCCTGGAGCTGGGGGTTAAGGTCCGTGCTCAGAGGCCTGCAGGTAGCGTCAGTCTGTCAGCCTTGGGATTCAATATGGTAACCTTCTGATCACGGGCACAGTCCCAGTTCTCATGTAACCGACGGACGGGAGCATCATGCTTCACAGCGCAAGCTCCCAAAGAATCTGTGAGGGATAGTCACTTCTTAAGCTAATTAGCTGATTGCAGTGTAATTCGCTTGCAGTGTTATTTAAAGACATTTTAACCAGGGGTGGAAAGTTCAGGTCCAGAAAGTAGAAATCCAGACCAAGGTTTTGTTCCAACCAACCAGTTGAGTACTGTGACTCTTTATACTCATCTGGTTGGTTAAAACAAAATCTTGGTCTGGATTTATACTTTTTAGAACTGAACTTTCCACCTCTGATTTTAACTTATTTCTTTTTGATTTTGAGAATAAATTAAGGCTAATGCAGGAACCCGCAGGGTGTGCTTCAAAATAATGACAGGCTCCAATGTGTCACAAAGACGAGACACTCGCCATTCTTATTTACAAGAAGACACTAGAATGACACATTCTGATTTCCAGACAGAGACATTAAAAATATTAGATGTTTGTGTTAAAAACGAACCCAGACTTGTGTGTGTGATTCACAGTGTGTGTCTGTGTCGGGTAGATTCGCCCAAGGCTGGGACGGTGGAGAGGGACCAGACCGAAGGCACAGTTTGAAGTCGTCAGGCTGTATTTGATGTGGTCACCAGTGCTCGGCAGATTAAGGACCCGGTCTGACTGCTTCCCAGCTACAGCTGCAAGCTTCTAACAAAGTCTCTGCTGGAATAAAGGGCAGAGAGGAAAAACAGAGCGCTGGAAGCCATTGAAAGGAAAGGCAGCAAACTTGCAGGGCGTGGGGAGGGAACGTTTAGACAGACACTTGGTGACTCAGTCCACACACCTGTGCGTGTGTGTGCGTCATGGCTTGTAAGGTGGGGCTTCCCATATGCCCAGTTGGCGAATTTGGCTGTTCTGTGTTTATTTATTTCTTTTTTACTTGGCTGCAGTGTTGCGGGTCCCTGTCTTTCTGGTAATGCTGCCTTTCAAGGGGGTCTTACCCTCTACCCTGTCTCCGTTTGTTTATGCAGCTCAAATAAAGGTGTGTTCTGTGTTAGCTTATAAATCACGTCTAAAGCAAACATTACCAGGAGGTGATTTGTGTCAGAAGTTCAGGAGTAAAAACTCAGTCATCAGTAATTAAGGTGATGTTAATGGACTTGTTGTATTACATGATTTGATTTTCAGAGTTGTGAACAGAAGGAAAGAAATTATATCTGAAAAACTGATAAAAATGTTTTTTGTTTTTCCCCCCCATTCATTTTGCTTCAGCATATTATGTGGAAAACCCCCCGATAGGCCTCTTTTGAGTGGGGGGTGCCCCTCATTTTATGTGTGCTGACACTCTGACATCGTCTGCTGAGTTCTTTATCTGGGACCTGTCGTGTCCACAGGACAGAATTATGGTGGACGGCAGCCACCACTGCAACTCCAGCAAAACACCAGCACCCCAAAGACCCTTTAACCTCAGACAAAGTCACTTTGATTTCCATGTGAAAAGAAAGCGGCAGTTTGTCTTTATGGGCTGTTTGCTCACACTGCACCAAGCCCTCCCTTGGAAGCTGAACTTCCCCCTACAGATGGCCCTGTATGGGAATTTCTCCTATGCGGCTGTTCAAACAATTACTGCACTCCCCTGTGATTTGTATTTGGGTGGATGTTTTAAATATGTCCTTTTTTGTCAAAAGTCAAAGGGCAGCCCATAAGGGAATTGCACCGGCGAACCCATCTGGTTTCCGGTCGTGCGTCACCCGAAGGGCCTATCAGATACGGCAGTTCTCGTGCTGCACTAATGGCTGTGTGTAATTGGCCCTGGGACTGGAAATCGATGCTTCCTGTGCAAGGTTTTTTTTTTTTTTCTTCTCGCTGTGCATATGCACTTTGGAAAAGCCTGCTTGGAACAGGGTTAATTGGCCAGGGGGCATCAAAGTGGGACACCAGAAAACACCGCTCCATTCATTCATTTCACTTTGTGAAAGTTTCTGCATTGTCAACAGGGCACTATGATTTAACACCTAGTTAATATGGATTAACTTTTAAAACACAAACCAAAAATTTTCTTCTGGTAAAGTTTCTGGAGCCATAAGTGGTATTTCCTGAAAGATGCACCCATTTGCTAGGAGCCTTTTGCAGGGTTGCCAGTGCAGGACTGATGCTTTCAGACTCTCATGCTCACACAACAGATCTTACGGAAAATATATATTATCCCATTATAAACCTAATATTAGCTACATCAAAAGCATTGGGGCAGTTTGCAAAACCTACAGACTATTTACAAGGTGATAAAACTTTTACATGCATGTAAATGCGCGTGCATGTGTGTGCAGACTTGTCCCGAATCGAAAATCTTGCTCCAGCCAGCTCACCAAAGTTGGCAACCCTGCTCGTGTCCTCTGTTGTCCAGCCCCTCCCCCATGTTTTTCGGAGGATAAAGACTCCACTTATTGTAAAAGTCAAGTGCAATTCGAGGATTGCTTTTATAGAATGCATCTAACCTGAGTCAGTGGTGTGTGTTTGCCAGGCATAACCATTGCAGGATACAAGCTGGGCAGTCTGTCAAAGTGACACTGTGAGGGACACTCCAACAGCACCAGAAACCCAGAGCGCATCTAGACATACATCTTCGCTGGGGAAAAGGCTTCCGTTATTAGGTAATTGTCATGTTGAAATTTGTTCATGTTATATGCAAAGAGTCCTGAAACTGCTTCTGCTGATTAAGGAAGAAGCATACATTCCTCTGGGGGAATGAGTCACACTCAAATTAGATCAAGCAAGGACGTGCAAATCAGAATAAATTGTGTACCACACCTGACAGTAAGGCGGGGCCGCAGTTAACAGTGCTTGCTCACGTCAGGCCATGCGTGCTAGTCCTCATTCCCAGGTTGAAGGTTCCCCTTATCAGTGAGAAGGAATCACCTGACCAGAGCCACAAGGAAGCAGCACAACACCTGGATGTGTTCTTTGCGTTATTCCTGTTTATGAATCAGCTTGTGCTGTATTGACATGTACCTTTTATGGTATGTGTCTACGTCCCATTCAGGGTGTCCCCCTGCTTCATGCTTTGGGCTTCCTGGGATGGGCCTTTATTTTTGCCAGCCTGATTTAACTTATCAACCGGTGAGGACTTCACATAGCTTTGTATGGGCTTTGTAAGTCAGCAGCACTGGCCCAGCGGGCTAAGCCTCACTGCCTGTGGTTGGAAGGTCGCCGGTTTGAGTCCCGCCTTGCTGGAACAGTCACATCTGTGGGTCCTTGAGCGAGGCCCTTAACCCTGAGCTCCATGGGTGCCACTGCAGGTGGCTGCCCTTCACTACCTAGCTTGCTCTCACCTGCATGTGTGTCATGGAGAGCAAGATGGGGTAGGCGATGAGAGAATTTCCCTCTGGGGATCAATAAAGTGTCATTATTATTATTATTAATAAGAAAGTCAGCTTTCTTGGGTTACAGCTTCCCAACACCCTGCATGCACATACTGTTGGTGACATTCATTAGCACAGCCACCGCCTGGCATTCTTTATTCTTTTGTATGGAATTTCTTCAGCTAATAAAGTACCTGAAACCTTTTAGCTCCTAGATCAAACAAAGTGCACCGCCTGTGTCCCAAGCAGAAGGCTTGCAATGCCATGTACTCTAGTGAGATCATCCCTTAGAGAGATGTTCAGGCCCCCCGTGCTAAGCAGCAGAGTCCTGTTTCTCTGAGAACCAATAACAGATCTCTTGTCTTTAGTTTTTCATTGGGTCTGTCAGATCTCTTCCCACTTGCCTTGCTGCCAAGGATAAAACAGTAAATACTCAGTTTGAAAAATAAGGGGTATTCCGTTAGTGGTTTTGGTGAGGGGTCCTGCGGAGAGACCATAGAAATGGATCTTTACTGAATCTTCTTTATTGGGATAATTTTGTTATTTAGTCGATACTTTCACCCGTTTCCATAGCTAGTTATTTTGATCAGATAATTCAGATGAAATATTTTGTAGAAGCAAGTCCAGATGCTGAACCTTCAAGTTACATATTTGTGTCTTTAACCACCATGCCACCGTATGGAAGTGAGAACTGTAGATAGTACAGTGTCTCAGCTTGCCCAGAGCTACAGTGGATCTACATCTGAAAATACAATCAAGAACCACTTCAGCTAACAATGAACTAGGCCCTCATGAGTATATGGCCCTCAATAATGTTGATTCTCTTGTTTAGCTTGTGTGCGTTTGTCTTTATAGGACTCGCCACAAGTAATTTTTGAATTTAATGAGATATATTCATTTTTTCTTTCTGTTGGGGGGCTTGAGGTTAACGGAAATGGCAGTTTTATGATGGCCCTCGCACTGATTGGCTGATGAGGACGCGCAAGCTATGTTGTTCTTGTGCCTGATGAACTCCAGACAGAGTGGAAGCCGCAGTAAATACAGACCTCTTTGCACGTTCCCATGGGGACACGTTGACAAATATTCCTCAATGGAGCGTGAATCTCGCGTTTCGCTTGGGACACTGTGAAGTGTCTCCTCTTCGCTTCCAGGCTGGAAATTGATTCTACATACGCTCTGTAACCTTGTAAACAAGATACCCGCTACGACCAGACATGCCAGTGAGTCTGCAGGGAAACATGATGGTTTGCAGCTCAGAGACACTGAGTGAGTGTGGCGTTCTGAGAAGTCACTTTGAAGGATATGTCAGAAAACCATTTAAGCATAGAAGGAAGCCAGATCATACCGCTGTCAGCATTGTGATGCGCTTATAAAACTGCAAGGCGGTGCTTGCCTCTCATTAATTGTGTCTTACACAGGCCGTAACATGCTGCCGTCTGTTCGTGAGAAAACCAATCACAGGGTTGGTAGAAAAAGTGATCTGTCACCTGGAACTTGCCTAACACTTCAACTATGGCCTTTTCTTCTGTTTCCAGCATAATACTTTTTCCATCCCTTGCAAACACGCGGCAGGTTATGCATTTTGTGAGGAATTCCACTCGATGCTGGTACGCCCATCAAATGACATAGGCGGCTGCTTAGGGTGCCATCTTCTGAGGTGGTGCTGACTTATGTAGGGTGCCGTTTGAAACAAAGTGAAATTGCTGGGGGGCGGGGGCTTTGAAGCTCGCCTAGGGCGCCACTCGGACTCCGACCAGCACTGATTCCACGCCATGTCAACAAGGAACCACAGTGACTATTAATTCTTTAATCTGCACTGTTTTAGGTGAGCAATCAGCACCGCCCTTGCATTGCAGTAGCTGTAGGACATCAGTAAAATAGCCGTTGCTTAATTGTAAATGACTTTTTGAGTTGAAGGTGTGGCGTGTAATAAGTGATTGCATGTGTTTGTGGAGTTATTACTGGCTTATGGCAAGTGTGTGAAAGTTCAATGTGCATATCACCTCTTGTGTTGTCATTTTTGTGTATCTTCTTCAGAAAATAAAGCAAAAATTTTCATGTGTTGAGCTTTATGTGTGAGCCTTAGATTAGATAAGGGAGCAGTGGCCAGATTCCTACATGTAAGACCCTGTCTATAGAGTAATCCATGTACTTAGTTCTGTATGATACCCCTAAGATCCACAGTGAGTATTTTGCATGGTAGGGTTAGTCACCCTAGTGGCCTGGTGGAGTTACTGATCTGGGATAATGGGATAGTTGGTGACAACTGCGTTTGCCAAATATGAGGCTGCCTGTACTATAATTACAGTGGAAATCTAAGAGCAGGTTAACCTGTAAAGCCCAACAGCAAGAATTTTGTTAAGAGTGGGTCTGCCTCTGAAGGACATCCAGTGTTTTATCACTGATGTATAGGACTTTGATTCTCTGGTCATGGTAACAGATTGATCATGAGGGCCTGACCCAAATCATGTTGTCTGACAAGTGCTTTTACATGTATCAGCACCGAAAGATGACATTTTTCAATTTTTTTTTTTTTTTACCATTGATCTATCATTTAATCAGTCATTCAATTTAGAATTACAGATACTTAAAAAGAAGTAGACTTTCCCCAGTAACTGTCACAATTATATCTGCAAATACAGAATCATTTTCCATAGCTTGTTTCTAACCAATTCAATTTTTGCCCTTTCAGCACAAATGAACAACTTGATGGCAATTGTCATGAGATTTCTTAATTAGGAAGACTAGATGTTAAATCAACCTTTAGATATGTCAAGTGTGTTTGTTTTTTTATATTAATTGATAGAGTTTAGCATCCATTTCCATGCTTTGCATGGAATCCTGCCGAATTATGCCAAATATTAAGCCAGATGCACTTGTTTATGGGGAAAAATATGGCTCTTAATCCAATTTGAACAAAATTTGTGAATGACAACAGTCCACTCTGATCCCATGTACCTCGATACTATCAGAGCTCATAATATAACATAATATAACTTTTTGTCTGTGCAAAATCTGCAAAAAACACATTTATTTTTTAAAAAAGTGTGAAAGATTAGTGCAGCAATTGGAGAGCAAATCTCCAAGACTCAGTCCATGCGACACATTTTCAAGAAAATGATTGTGGACTTACTGAGTTCTTTATTGGATTAAAAGAGGACTGGAAAGGAGTTTTGGTTTGAGTAAATATTGTAACATACAGCATGGTCTTTGGGTCATCTGCAGTCTCATCTCAAAAACAACAAAAATGGCCTGAGTTTTGAAGTTTGCTTTTCAGTAAGCTTTCTGTTTTCAGTTTTATTTCGTACTCATTTACGGAGATGGATATATTATGGTTATTTTAAGTTTAATTATGTTGTTTGAGGATATTACAGCCCCTTTTGGGCCTCAAACCAATAACCTGTGGGATACCAGTACATTAAGCTCTGCTACCAGCTAGCCACAATAAATAAGAGCACACATCTGAAATGGCAGTGGATCCTGAGCCTTCCACAAGGGCGTGAGAGAGCTCCCAGGTTGATGGGATGCAGCACACATGAACCTAGATGCTCTGATTCAACAGCTATGCGAGGACAGTATGGAGTATGCATTATTCTGATTGGAGGCAGGAGCGACTGAACAGCCTTTGCAGGGTCAGAGACACTATAGCACTGATTTGTCACAACTGGAAAACTAACGGGCAAAATGATTTATTTTGTATTGGAATGGGAATAGCTACCACAAGCAGAAGATGAGCTAAAGCTGTGAACGCTGGCCCTGTTAGAGGGACACCACACTGAGGAGCCGGAGGAGGTGGATGGAGCAGAAGGAGGCGCACATCCCGCATCACATGACCTGCGTTCACAGGGGAACTCTTTCAGGCCAGTAAAGGGATTAATCTGACTTTCAATCCAAAGACAAAAATGCGGATTTCTGCCGCTGAAAGATCCAAGCCGCAAGGAAGTGTAGACAATTTTCAATGGGCAGCTCTTGGCTGCTGAAACTAGGCTAAGTCCACAGAGCGGGTTTGTGTGGTCTTCAGCCATTCAGCAAACAAGCCTGCAAGCTGCTAATCGGACCAGAACGCCGTATCTGTCACAATGGCAAAGGCAGCCTTTCAAGGTCCATTTTCTCTCCTCCGTGAACAGAGTGAACGCAACTAATTTTTTAACCAGCTCCTTTGTATCTCTCAATCATAAGATACCCCTGTTTCCAACTCAGTGTTGGGGGGTCACTTGCTTATGTTTCAATCTGACAGTTGCAGGCCCTAGATCTGCAGCGTTATCTTAACATGTAACACACTTTGGATTTCTTTCTTTGATTTACACCATGTCAGCTTTTTACATCAAACTAATTTATCAAATGTTGCTAAAGAAGCAAGCAGGCAGTGATTAACGGTAACTGATCAATTTGCTTTCTTTGTAATTAGTCACTGCCACAATATTCTTGATCGAAAATATACTTGACAATGATAACATTACCAAATAACTTTTTGTAGGAGGTTAAAAGGACAAAGAAATATTCTCTTGCCATCAAGATCCCTTCATGCCCATTGTAACAGCCAAATGCCTGCTCCGTGGCCAGCTGTGGGTGTGCTGTCTCTCTTTTCATTGCGTCAAATGAATCCTTTCATCTCTATGTTCCACTGCTGCTTTAAATGTGGAAATACGAGATGGGGGGGGGGGGGGGGGGGGGGGGGGGGGGGGGGGGGGGGGGGGGGGGGGGGGGGGGGGGGGGGGGGGGGGG
>JAODKC010000009.1:7533896-7567086 GCA_026777985.1 Mormyrops attenuatus
ATTCTTTTTTTCACTGTGTGTTTTAAATTTTTAATACGTCTTGGGGTCGCCCCCCCCCCCCCCCCCCCATCCCTTATTATAGGGGCTCTCTGAAGTCTGTGTTAGATGTCAGCAGCAGGTCAACCAAAAGGTATAGAGCTTTGTTTAAGATTTTAGCCAGGACAAATGGTTTGTTTGGTGAGGGGTTAAAAGCCACAGACTACCATCTAAACGCCGGCTTAATGCCGTCAGAAGTTGCCAGCATTTTAAAACCAGCACCAATGGCTTGGAACCATGGAAACGCACAATTTGTAAAACACACTTGAGAGCTGTAAAAAGAAAATAAACGTTGAGGAAGTTACAAAAGGTGAAACACTCATTGGGAAAGTCTTCCTGTATTATTGTTGTTCTCGTGTTGTGCAATGGGAATAAACCCAGATCAAAGTACTTTGAGTTGCTCCCGTTTAGCCTTTTTTGTGTCAGTGAAGGTGCCACTTTGCAGCTTTCTCTGAATTGATAAGTTACCTGTTTTTCAATGTATAGCCGTTTCTTTTGACCTGAATGGTAATGTACTGTGACGCAGCTCCCATTGAAATGTAAATCTGGGTGAAAAAACTGCCTGAAATCAACATGGTGCAGTAATTACTTTGCGCCCCAGGAAAAAAACAAAACACCAACATTATCACCCGGGAAAGTTGCTAATTCGTGGGCCATATCCTTCACAAAACGCTTTACTGCACTTTCCCATTGACCCTCTGAGGCTAGCAGCTAACTTGTTTAGGGGCCATGACTCAGACCCTTATTGCTGGCTTTGTAGTAAGAGGTCCGTTGCTGTGGTATGTGACTGCCCTCTTCTACGCAACCTGCCTGAGAAACAGGGAGCAGGGAGCAGGTCGTGTGCCACAGCCAGATTGCAGGTGATCGAAAGGACACCTTCAGCCTTTGCGTCTATTACACCTTACTAATTATTTGTCAGAAGGTGTCTTTGTAACGAATTCTGGTCTTCATGTTGGACTGGTGTTGTTCTGGGCTCCATCTCACACATTGTGCCAAAATATTTAATTTCATATATTTCATTTTGTAACTGTAATGGGTCTATCTTTCCTTCCCCCATTCAATGGTTCTAATGGCCGTGGTTTGTTTGTCGACTGACTAGAGGGTCTTCTTCGGATGCTTTCCAGATAGGCCCAAGGGGTTGGTCAGCCTTTTCAGTACTTCCAGTGAATTCAGAATCAGAACTTAGCAGAAGTGGTACCTGAATTACAGCACAGAGAGCCTGAAAACATGACACTAGTTGGAAGCCAGTTGTTTTATCAGCCAGGTTTTGTATGCAAAGTAAGTACTTCACAAATGAATGTGATGTATTGATTAGTTAATCCATTACAGAGATAATGAATAATCTTCCCCCTTATCTCTTGATTTTTAAACAGAACACCTCTGCTGGACGTCAAAGGTAAATGGGTGACAGATGAGAGTTTCTTGAATTATAAATGAAGTAAGAGGCATGCCTGCTACTGTCCCTGGAGTGTCTTTCAAGGCTTCGCTGTGCATGTTCATTGACACGATGTTTTTGAAGGTGAAATGGAACACGCATTTTTCACTTCTTTATACAGCTGGAGCTGTAGCTGTTCAATGGTAGGTCAGTGGTGTCCTGCAGTTAGTACCATCGGCTTGGGAGGTCATGCCACACACTGCCATGTCGCTGATGCGCGATGCAAATATTATGCAACCATAAACACAACAGACGGCTAGCTACAGGTTTGTCCTTGGATTCACATCTGATAATCTATACAGGGCATTTGGCCTGCAATACTTGCTATTTCCCCAGATACCCACCTACTAATTATTTGGTTTTGCTCCAAATTCATTATTCATCTGTTCAATTGTTCAGTTGTCTTTGTCCCACACTGTAGACTGATTTATATATACTGTAAGGGCTCTTTTTAATTTATACCATGCAAATACAAGTTGATCTGTGTATATCTTTATAACTGTATAGTTTTCTTCCCTTACACCATGTTAATGAATTAATATGCAAATCTGTATTCTAAGAATGACAGGCGAGTGCAGTGTCCGTTTATGGGATTACCACAGCATATGTTATAAGATGATTTTCAGGTTGAGTTAATCTTTCCTTTCTGTTTTATATGGGTTAATTTTAGCACTCAGCACTTTACCGATAAGATGCTATTGGTACTGATAAGGTGGTTTTGTCAGATTTTTAATTGTTTCATTGTGCTGACTGACTGTCAATAAAATGTGTCATGTTAAAGCATAAGGTCATGGTTCCAGGAACGGGAGTGTATGTTTTCCAAAAGGTGAATGTAGTTCCATGATGTTTCGATTTCCCGACTCCAGTTGCTGTTCGTCTCCATTTATGATGGTATGGGGGTGTTTGTGTGTGTTATATTTAATGGCTTTATGTAGGCATTCCTGTGCTCTTTCCACATGTGTCACATTCAGAGTTTTTTTTTATTTTATTTTATTTTGAAGTTTGAATTTGACAAATAATATAACGTGCTTATAATGTGACCTCCCAACCTAATGGTTGTTCATGCTGCTAACTGTTAAGTGAGAGACTCCAACCGAATTGCGCCGCCGAAATATGCAGCTGGGTTACAAAAAAGCCTTTCTGGATCAAACCTCGATAAAAATAAAAACCTATTATTCCTTCAGTGGGAAAGGTGCTGAAAATTCTCACTGTGTCCTCATAAACCTTCTAAAATATTAGAGATGAGGTGATGTATTTGGATCTGAAGGTAACAGCATCAGGCCCTGTGAACATAGCTTTTTAGTGACCTTTCTGTGGTTTCCATGACTGCCAAGCTAATGCAAACAAGGATGTCGGCACAAGAGGGCAAGCAGGCAATCAGAACGCAAGAATACACCACAGGCAGTATATAGTGTATAGTATTTTGTGGGGTGCAGCCATGCTGCTCCTGTGACGATATTCAGATGGGCTGTACAGAAACGTCAAAGGAAATAAAAGTGATGTCTATATGAGGAAGGTTTTTTTTTTCTCTGGGAGGAATGAATCGGTCCTGATTTTCTGAGCCATTCCATAATGAGCCTAATAAGCTGTTTAAAAAACCACCACTTTGTTTTCTCTCCAGTGATGTAAAGTTATCGGCGTTTTTTTATTATTATTATTCAACCCAAATTAAATTGCAATTTTCGCACTCGTGATAACAACTATTCAGTTGTTATCATTAATTTGACGAGCATTTAATAAGTCCGCCAGGTTTAGCACATGTTGTTTATTCAAATGCGTTCTGTGACAATAAAGGCATCACTTTCAAAATATGATCATGTTTCCTAAATCTAGTAGAGGCAGAAATCTATACACTCCAATGAAATGAATCTAAAGAAAGTTGAAATTTGTCTTGAATTAGGAGTGTGTCGCCCACTTAAGTAAAGATTCACATTATGAAGTGTAAGATCGATTTGTTCTTACGACGTCATCATCATCAGTACCGCCATCACTATCATCGTCAGTTAAAAAGGACATTGAGCTTATCGTTTGTTTTGTTTTCTGTGCCATTTCTACCAAATAAAATGGGTATGTTAAAGACCTTCTGCATCAGGCAGAACCCTCATTAGTGTCTTGATGGGTTTTTCTTCCCCGAGACAAATTGGTGCTCGCGCGTGCATTGTGATTTTTTTCGGTTCATAATGTGACTTCAGGACACTGACATTTGGAGGCAGCACTGATGTCTGAGGACAGAAATTATAAACGACATGCAGCGCCTGCCTTCCGTTTGCGAAAATGAGGCTCATTCTGCTTATGCCATTGTTTTCACAAAGCGACCAAACCTTATGAGGCATAAGTTTCTATGCAGACCGTAGTTGATTTGCTAAAAAAACTGAACCAAGTTGAGGACAGCTGCTTTTTTTCTTTGTTTAAATTCATATTAAAGCAACATAAAACTGATTACAACAACTATATCCTACATTTTAAACCCTTGGGAGTGTTTTGAAATGAAAAGTAATGAAAGAAATCTTCAAACCGTCAAAAACGTCATTAGGTCTGAACTGCTTTAATATTACCAGTCAATGATAAGGGGAAGTAATTCAGGCAAGATGGCAACAAACACTGACTTCAAAAATTAGACGAAACTGGCCATCTGTCTTTGGACCAGAAAAAAACAGAAATTTAAAAAATCCTTTCACATCCTGACTGTAAATCCTGTCGAGCTCATTAATGAAAACAAAGCGCTCTTCGTTTAGCGCACTGCCCCCCTTGCAGCCGAAAGAATGCCATGTTTTTGGGTGAGAGGAACCTCTCGCACAACGGGAGCAGTCCTATGGGTGCAGTTTTCCCCATTCTCATTAGTGAACGCATCCTTGGGTATCGGGTCTGGGAATACATCCCGCCATTCTACCCCAATGCGCTTTCTGTCTCACAAGATTTCGCTACAGATGTATTGTAACACAATGCCAATTTAACACACATGACTGCTTCCCTGTGACACACAGGCAGGAGTAATGCAGCTGCAGTCCTCTGTCTCAAATGGGTAGCCTGCCACCACTCCCTTTAAAGCCTGAGCTCTTTTACAATAGCTCCAGATCAGTGTAGTGAAACAGCCTATTTTGGCTGCGACACGAAACACTGTTCCATTATCCCTTCTCCATCACTCACATGTTTCTCCAGAAGCTTCTCAAAATTCTTGCAGTGTTGTGACACAAACTTAGTATTTGCTTTTATTATGGTGACATGAATAGTTTTTATATAAAGCATTTTATTTATCGTTTTGCCTTTTGCCAGTCTCTTTTTGCCTTTAATATTTATTGATATAGGTATAGATTTTTTACTGAAAGATCAAATTAGCAGTCCTTTAAATTTACCTTAAAGTATACCAAAAATATGGAACCATGGTTATTTGTTTACCTGTTAATGTACCTGTTGATACGTTTTCAGCTCTGCGGTCTACAAGTGAATATTTGGTTGTCGGTTCAAAGAGTAAAGGACAACTGATGCCGTATTCACATGATCAATCTTCAGGCCTGTGTGATATTACCAAAATCTCATATCCCGATATAAGTCATCTAATATCCTGATAGTGATATATATCACAGCAGCAGCTCATATTTATGGATTTTTTCTACAAATCATCTGCGGTACCACAGTACCTGGACAAAAATCTGCAAATAAAAAGGAGTGAGGTAACAAACATAACGCAATTCACAAATAGACAAGAAGTGATCCAGAAGTGTGCAAAACTTGTTTCACGTATACAGATCGCTCCGTATTTTTGTGGATATGATTTCAACAATGCAAATAAAAATACATACTTATGGATAGTGATATATTTTATTTTATCAGCAAATGAATAGGAGGGAAGTCACAAATGTAAGGTGATCCAGAAATATGCAAAACCCTTTTCACGTGTACAAATCACTTTTACACAACACAAATAAAAATATATATTTGTGGATATTGATGTACTTGTGATTTTTTTTCTAAGAGCGCCAGCGGTATATGGAGGCCCTAAGAGGTAAAAAGGGAAAATATTTTTTTTAATCGTTTTGAGTTCTCTCGCAATAGTTTTGCATTCCCTCACAAACTTAAATATCACTGTGCAGAAAGTGAATTATTGTTATATTGACCTGATATTACTGATAACATTTGATAATTAACCTGGTCAAAGGTGCATGTAGCAAAGTTCAAGGTAAATTCAGTTGTTTTCTCAAATATTACCCTATTAAATTAGAGTGAATTCTATTTATTCTAAATAGGTTGGTTAAGCTTAACCACCTCACAGCTTTTCCAGGGCCATGTCTGCTTTGGGAAAACATTAAATAAGATGAAGTAATGACTTCCATACCATTGTGCTTTTCGCATTGGCTCTTATTTCCGGTAAATTAATTCTGGGGTAATTAATAAAACATTCCCCTTACTAGGTGGTCCTAAACAAACTGCACGATCGGCTCGGCCTTTTAATGCAATCATGCAATTAGGGAGAATTCAGTTGTATGGATTTATGAATTTTTTTTACATGACAAAAGCAGCAAAAGACTAAGAAATTCTGATTTTACACTATATGGACAAAAGTATTGGAACACCTGGCCATTACACCTACAGGAACTTTTATGACATTCTAAATCTATAGACATCAGTATGGAGCTGGTCCCCCCTTTGCAGCTATAACAGCTGCCACTCTTCTGGGGAGGCTGTGTGGGCCAGTTAAGATCTTCCACACCAATCTCACTCAACCATGTCTTTATGGACCTTGCTTTGCGCACTGGGGCACAATCATGTTGGAACAGAAAAGGGCCTTCCCCAAACGGTTCCCACAAAGAATAAAGCATAAAATTGTCCAAAATGTCTTTGTATGCTGAAGCATTATGAGTTCCCTTCATTGGAACTACGGGGCCGAGCTCAGCCACTGAAAAACAACCCCATACCATTATCCCTCCTTCACCGAACTTTACAGTTGGCACAATGCAGTCAGGCAGGTAACATTGTCCTGGCATCTGCTAAACCCAGACTCATCCATCATTCTGCCAGAGAGAGAAGTGTGACCCGTCCCACTCTTCGGAACACAGATCCACCGCTACCGAGTCCAGTGGTTTACGCCACTCCATCTGACCCTTGCCATTGCGCTTGGTGAAGTGAGGCTTGCATGCAGCTGCTCGGCCATGGAAGCCCATTCCATGAAGCTCCTGGTGCACAGTTGTTGTGCTGGAGTTAATGCCAGAGGAAGCTTGGTACTCTGCAGTTACTGGGTCATAGCGTTGGGGACCTTTACACACCGTGTGCCTCGGCACTCGGTGACCCCGCTCTATTACTTTTATTGGCCTGTCACTTTGTGGCTGAGGTTCTGTTGTTCCTGAATGCTTCCACTTTGCCATAATACCAGATACAGTTAACCATGGAATATCGAGCAGGAAAGAAATTTCACAAAATGACTTATTGTAAAGGGAGCAACCTATGACAGTACAATAGTTGAATTCACTGACCTCTTCAGAATGACCCATTATTTCACAAATGTTTGTAAACCTAACTGCATGGCTAGGTGCTTAATTTTATATACCTGTGCAACAGGTCTGAATGAAACACCTGAATGCAATGATTAAGAGGTGTGTCCCAATACTTTTGTTCATATAGTGTAGTTCTGTGAAGGGACTCGGAACATATCATGATTTGTTCCGTGAAGGCACATACTTTCCCTCCCCTTCTTGCCGAACTTCTATTTTAACTTTAAAATTTGTCTCAGCGAGTTTTTTTTCTTGACGGTAGCATGGTCAAGCTGCCCAATTTGGGCATTTCAAAAAGAACAGTATTGTGATAAAATGTTGTTCTGTAGTCGCTTGTAAGGTGTGGGCTACAGAGCTCTCGTGGATTTCAGGAAGCTTTGAAGAGTTATCCATTTGCAACAAAACAATTTTAATAGCACCTAGGTGTATTGAGTGATTTTGAAATAGACCAACGCTAGCCGATTCATTTAAGGATAATTTAACTTCAGTAGCATCTGTTTCCTATCTGGAAGGATTTGTACAGTTAAGTGAAACTGAACCCTTAATCAGAGTTAAATCCAGTTCTCAGTAAGTTGAAAGCTTTCTCTTTACATTGTAACTCTTGTCTTGTGAGAAAGGGTTTATGTAGGCCTATGTGTCGTGATTACTGGCAAGTGAATGACATTACTTATTTAGGTTATGAAATGACTACATGGAAATTGCAAAGTATGCCTGTCTCATGATAGTCAATTGTAATCATTTGGAATTCATTTAAAATATGCAACATTCAAATTTTGTGCCGTATGCGCTAGTGTTTTGCAAATATTGGAAAATGAAAGAATACATCAACGGAATGAAAATTACAGTGTTGTTATTTATTGCATGCATTAAGTTTTTTGGAATAATTTCTTTATGTCATAGATAATTCCAGTTTCCAAATTGCTGATGTCAAGTTCATGATGTATTACATTATCTACGTTAAGAAACTGCAGGTCGTAAGTACTACCAAGCAGATGTATCCGTCAAAGTAGCTTAGCTGAGGAAAGCATATTAATTCTGATTGTAGAATTTCACAATTAGCTTTAAAGTCTAATATGGGAGTGGGCTGTCTTTGCGTACGGTAATAGCATTTGTCACAGATCTAAGTTGATTGTTTAAGTAAATCACCCAGGACAGACACCCAAACACTGAATGTAATCCTCTGCAGAAAAACTACCACAACCTTAGTACTAAAAATACTGAGCTGTAATTTCAGGCACTGTGCTGAATTTGCGTTTCTGTTTGTCTCCCTACTTGGTGTTCAATAGTGTTGTTGTGGCTAACTGAAATCTCTCAACCAACTTGCTGTCTGAGGTTTGCTTAATTTGCAGTGACCTCTGGCTCAAGGAAGTGAAACTATATGTAAAAATCTGCATCTGGATATCCTACAGCTTCTGCTTAGTAGCAACCATATTGCGCACGAGGGAAAACCAACCCAATGAAATTAAAATGGCCAAGTGGAACTTGGGCCTCTTTCCATGTCTTATAATACACTTCCTAACCATTAATGAGCTGGAAGGGAGTGCAGACTGGTAAAACCTTGTGCTGCACTGTAGGGTCCCAGTAGGCCAATAGCATTGGCAGGAAGCAAACGGGATTCCCTCACCATGTATATGACATGTGAACGGCTGCTGCCCCTCCAGGTCATAAGTTTCACTAATATGCCGAGGGCCTTGCAAATTTAAGAATATGATTATTAACCTGCTGTAAACCAGCTTGGTAAAGGGCCTTTACATGTCAGATTTACTTGGTGTGCATATACAGACGCTCCTCTACTTATGAACTTTCAACTTACAAACTTTCAGACATACGAATGAAGAGGACTGTAAGTCCAGTTTGTGTTCATTGGGCTCCCGTTTCCTGTCCGCAACATCAATTTTTTTTTCTGCGCGCCAATTCCGCCTAGCTTACGACTTCTGGCCGCTATTCCCGCCGCGCAGCAGCGTAGCGTGCGTACTCACAGCATCGTAGTTCTCTGTACTTGTGTATACCCTTAAAATGATGTTGAATAACGACTTACGAACATTTCAAGTTACGGACGGCTGTTCGGAATGTATCTCGTTCGTAAGTAGAGGAGCGTTTGTATAAAGAAAGAACACCATATCCGAGGTGGAGTTACATCCTCACCTCTCTCTCCTCGTCATACCCTCTCTTTCCGGTGCCCTACCATGGTTATAACATGTTGTCTTTCCCCCATTTGGAGTGCTGAGCAGATGGATCCATTTAAGGGGAACGGCTTACGAGTCTTTATGGCGACATTGGCTATTGTGGTAGCGGCTCAGCAAGAGCACAGAACCTAGAAGAATCCACTGATGCGTACTAATGAATACTGACAGGCCTCTTCCCGTGTGCTGTTTGTTTGGCCACAGCGGTTTCGTTTCCCTTCTTTGTCCTAAACGTAAGTACACCTTAGGATGCTGGAGCCTTGGTCAGCCCCGCAGTGCTTCATTTCTGGGGGAAACCAGGGCTGTCTGCTGTAATGAGACAGTGGAATAGGAGCTGACGACACACTGTCCCATTTCATGATGTGCAGCTATTGAATCTGCAGATGTGCAGCTAGCTGAGATGCTGCACTGAACGTAGGCCAGGTTCCGGGGCCTAGCGCATGACCCAGCTCACCACAGCCGGGCTCTCCACCAACAAAATGCTCCATCACCCATTGCTTCTTTGTCATGTAATCCATCGCTTTCAGATAATAGTAAGCACAGGGTGTGTCTACAGCAAATTAGTTGTTTACACACACATAATGCGCATATATTTATGATTGCTCATAGAAACAATCAGCAGGGTGTCAAGTCTGATATTATGTGGTGCCTGGTCACCGATCACCTGCTGAATACTGTTGTGTTAATCTTGCACACACTGTTTACCTTTAAACTGCCCTGCTTGACTGAAGAACTAGAAATTTTGTCTATATAAACATGTGTGTTAAACTGGAAAAGGGACCATACCCACCCACCCATACATGGTTTTTAAATTCATAACTTGTTTCTTTATCGTATCGGATTTATGTTTTTGCTCATGGAAGAGTAAATATTTCATACTAACAATGTGCCCCAAGTTCTGCACCCATGGAACAATCAGCCTTTTGCACAAACCCTTCCATCTCTGTTTTAGGCTTCTACGATGATTGATGAGCCAATGACCCTAACAGCACCCAGATAATAAAAAGCTGGTACCTGTTCGCTTTGGGCCGCCCAGGTGATCCTGTTTTCATGTAGAAAGGAAGGGCATATTTTCTGACTTTCTGTGCAGAATGCAAGGATACCTACTCCTTTCCTGAGCACTCAACAGCATGGTATCTAAAAGCTTTAATTTGATGCAAATGACTGCAATCCTTCCTGTCTCGGGAATAATTTAAAAAAAGAACAAGACAGATAAGCCATTTCAGGGTTTTTCCACATTTTTCAATACAAAGACGTATAGTCATACAAAAATGAAGCGCTCTGGGTTACACGCCTGGCCTTTGTTGAAAAAAAATTATGGGAAAAACATTTCCCAGGGTCTCATGTTTATTGTCAGTCAGTGTCACGGTCATAATGTAGCATAGAACATAGTGTTATATTGGTATGATGTTGCTGAAATTCAGCATGTTTCCACAGATATAAACCCTACAGAAGCTGACACAACTTGTACGTATTGTTAAAATGCAAACTATCATCCACTTTGAACCACAACAGTAATGAAACAGCACTTATCTAAATAGGGAAACATAAATTGTAATCTGAGTTCCTGTGAATAAAATATGGAGATATATATATATATATATACACACACACATACATACACTTATACTGTACACAGCTCTGTATTATTGATTATGTCTTCTTAAAGCTGATTTTATTTAATGAAAGGATTAAATATTTATCAATCCAGTGTTTATAGCCAGCTGTCATAAAATCTGTTTTATTTTTGTATTTTTTTCTTTTGTCTGTTTTAGTGATGTGGTAAACCGTGGCACTCATTGACAGCTGGTATGAGTCAATTAATTAATTGCATGAAATGAGGGGAATGTTTCACTACATGCTTTACAGGACTATCACTCTGATTTCAGGCTAATGTTGAAATAGAACTGGGAACAGTGGCATCATATGAATGCCCATTTTCCTGTAAGTACACATGCATTTTGTATTTTAAAGATTTTAAACATTTGTATTGGGTATATTAATTATTAAGATCAAGAGCCCTACCTGAAACTATGAATAAGTATAGGGAGTTTGTTTATTTGTTTGTTTTGCGATTCATGTTGCTCAATAATGATTAGAGGGCAGTAATGTTGTCAAATAATTCTGTTTTTTGCCCATCTTGGCTTTTTTTTTTGCCAATACTACCGTCTTGAAACTTGTTCAGAGGATGCACAGGAACTGAGCTCCCTCGCTATCACATGACATATTAGTTAAAGTCCCGCCGCATGCTCGGCTGATTGAAGGGTTGCCAAATCCCTCTGACCATATTCCCCAGTCACCCAGTGTAAAATCCCCCATTGAGAGCAGCTTTTAATGCCTTTCAGTCCTAACTTTAGGGATTCTGCGCTGCTCTCTTTCTGTAGAATGGGGAGAGTTATTAGAGCAAAATGAGCTTAACAGTAAAACCAGCTCTTTGCTTAATTATGGTGAAAATGGAATGGTTTCCTAAAACACACACAACTGCAATATGTAACACTATCTGTATAAGAAGATGGTGTTCATGAATGTTTGTTTAAGATATACATAAAAGTCCAAGATGTAACAAGAAGAGCATTATGGTTAGATTGAGTATCACCAGTTTTCTATGTTTTGCTACTATTTATATTCCTGTTGTCTTATGTTTTCATTACATGATTATATTTTCATTATTTAAGTATAGGTTTTTGGATAAAAAAAACCTTCTTTTTATTGTGTATTGCCTGTTGTTCTGAATATTTTACTGTAGATATGGGTGCAAGATCTACTTCTATCCATAGATTTAAAGTAAAATCTCAGTTAAATATCAGTCATGTTGTTACATTAGAAACCACTGACATTACAAGTAGATGAAAGGTAAACTAGATATTTTCGAATCAATGTTTCCCTCACTTTCCATCAGACATCTGTTTGATCAGTGTCTTCAGACGTGTGTCAGATCGTCGTTGGAGTTCAGGAGTTAGTCTGTGGCTCGACGTTAACTGAAGCTGAAACTCTCCGCTCTCAGGAAGCTGCCATGGATTTGACTTTTTGCTGCAGCATTAAATGATAAATTAAATATTTACCTAAATATCATATAATGCTAGATGAGAAAACTAGTTAAAGTGGTGTAATGGGCAAGGCTCAAAAAAGAGTTCAGTCTGGCGTAGGACTCGTTACCCTTCTCCAAAGCGTTGCACTGTGAGATGGACGTCACTCAGCTTTGTATTGCCTGGTAAGCCTCTGTGTACTAAATACAGCAGGGGAGGTTTCCGGAATAAGTAAAGGACTGTGACTGGCTGGGTTTGTCTGTGTTGACGCACCTGATCACACCTGTCCAGTCCTCCTCCCTGTTTAACTAACTTTCCTGCCATAATCTTATCCCTAGTTAGCCGGACTCAGTATTAGATGTTTCCTTTATTTATATGTTGTTTCCTTTATTTGTATATTGTTAATTTATATGTTGTTAATAACAATTAAATCTCTATAATATAGAATTAAATGTCATACAAATGGCCTCCACAATGTAATAAAATGCTGCTTGTTTTGACGTCATGGGGACCATTTGTAAGGTCCCCACAAAGATCAGTGAATGCAATCAAAAAAGGAAAAAAGTCTCGTATTTTGTTTGGTTACTTATGGTTAAGGTTAGGGCTGGGGTAGGGGATAAAGTTGTCATGTTGGGATTACCGTTTTCCCCGTAGAAATGAATGGAGAGTCCCCACAAAGATATAATTACAAACCTGTGTGTGTGTGTGTATCGAGAGCAGCATGTGGCTCAATGGCAGTGCCTGTGATCAGAAGGTAGCCAGTCTGAGCCCGGCTTCGGCATGTTTGTGGTCCTTTGAGCAAGGCCTTTCCCTCCAGCTGCACGGGTGCCTGACCTTCGCTGCCAAGCTTGCTCTCCCCTGTCTGACTGTCATGGCGATCAAGATGGGGTAGGCGGAAACAGAATTTCTTCTCGGAATCGATAAGGGGATCAATAAAGTCTCATTTTTGCATAAGTATATTTATCTATCGTCCATAAGTTCTTATGTAGTACAGGTTACAGTACAGAGTCACCACAAGAGGCACAGGGCATAAAACAAGGCCCAGGACCCCGAACAGGGTCCCAGTCTGCTGCAGTGTACATTCAAGAGTCCTGTACGGGTCTGAAATTAAAACCCGAGCCCAGCTGTACCCGAGACCTTAGGCCCAACCCTGTCCTGGCCTGAATAGTACTAACAAATCCATTGGTAGTCGGATGCTTTCTGGGTAGCTGGTAGACAAGAAGGAAAGGGAGGGGTGTTGGGGGTGGTATCGAAACTGAGCACAGGACCCAGCAAGTGCAAAACGCGATTTGGACATTTTGTTTAAAAAAAAAAAAGAAATGTAGACATTAAAAATACCATTCCACACCCAAGGTAAACAACATAAAAGCTGAGCCTAACCCAGCATTGCTGAGCAAACCCCAAACATTATCGTGGCCCGTCGGGCTTGGGTCCAGTCACAGACCTCTGGCACATACTCGCACACTGTAGTCAGATTTACCAATTCAGCTATCCACATTTTTTTGCACTGCAGGCGGACCCCCATGAAAACATCTAGACACATAGCTGGGGTCTCGGATGGAAGCGCTAGCCTTTTAGGTTTGAGGCCAGGTACGTGCACAACATGCAGCTTTCAGATTATCCTGGACCCTGGATTATCCTGTACCCTGGATTATCCTGGACCCTGGATTATCCTGTATGTTCTCTTCTGGCTGTTATTACTGGAAATTCTGAGAAGAACTCAGGTGTGTTTTCACTTGCCAGTAAATAGTTAAATATGGAGACAGTGTGCTACTTTTTAGTTATTTAAATTAATTCAGTCTGCTTTGCCCATATACCTTTGATTTAATTTTAGGAGGGTACAATCAGTGAAGTTTTATTTGTGTTCTTTCATTGTTACTTATTCATCAGTTAAATTAGCTAATAAAGCACCAGTCCATTAAAAATTCATCCCTATGTTGGTGTAGATAAATTTTGAACTGAGAACACATTTGACTTTATCACCAAGAAAGTGTATATTGTGACAGATGTATATAATATAGAGTCGCAAACGATAACTTTCAAGAAAATGACATCCTACAGTATTTTATCTGTATTCATGGTATATTAAGCTTGACCCAGTGATTACTGACTCTCGGACTGTAAAGTTTAGCTACACAAAATATATGTCTGTACTAGGGTGCCTTCTAAATCAATATCTTGTTTTATCACTGAACTATAAATATTTGCCCCAAATGGCACACTTAGACTAATTTCAAAAAACGGTGGGAGCAGATTGCTGATGTGGATTCATTGTATTCCTTACTAAACAGAAGATTTCCTCTTGGAAGACCTTTTCCTGCCGCAGAGATGGATGATTCATTGTGTCATTTACGGGGTATGAAGTACACGAGCGGTGATGACGAAAGAGACACTTGTGAGAGTGTGCCCAGAGTCACGCACTCAAGGAAAAGTACCCTGTCAAAAAAAGTACTCGTAAGGCGTTCCGTTGTCCTTATAATTTTATGTCACAATGATTGATGGGACAATGGACTCTGACCCTAATAATAACTCAGTGATAAAAAGACATCGGTGTATGTGACACTGCCCAGGCCCGATTGTCCAGTCCAGTTTGGGTAACTGCTGTTAAACTTTAGGACAGCATGAGCTCTGACTTGAAGGTCCCATTGTTGGTTTGTCTCTTGTATTAGTACTTACTTTTAAAGTGATGGAAAGTAAATGAGTCTGCTTAACTGGGCAGGGTGCAGTGTGTGGGTAATGTTTAACATGGGAACTTATGGGGGGGTCAAAGTTCAAGTCCGGAACTGCATTTGACAGCAAGTTGTTTTGCTTTAAAGCAAAATGGATAATAGAAGATATTTAGGTCACAGATTGCTTGATTTTTGTCTATAGAAGCAAGTAAATTGGCGTTTTTAAGTTTCAGCTTTTACTGATTGTGTTGTATGTATATAATGCATTCTAATTATTAAAAAGCCGATTTTCTGTTTCTGACTTTCTTCCTTTTGCTGTAGACTAACCCTAACCACACTGTCAAAATGCAGTGGTGATGGTTAATAATTTTGACACATTAATTGGTAATGTAGACCTAATTCACACTCACAGACTCATATTAAAAAGAAATACCAATGATGGGTGAATAGATATCATTGAAAAATCGTTGGGACCTGGGTTACCGCCAGTAATTTTAGTACAGGTGGATCTTATTAAAACTCTGATTAAATCAAACATTTTTATGCTACTTTTTATGATCACACATCATTCCTGATCTCTTCCAAGATGCATCACATTCTCTCAGGAATCCTGTAACACTAAGACTTAGTGCCACATTATATGCAACTCTGAGCAATGGTCATGTTTTGCTATGCGAAAAACACGGAAACGTGGAAAAAAAAACTATTCAATGTAAAAGCTTAGCTAAAATCATACAGCTGGAAATTGGACTAATAAGCTGCACTCTGAGCTTTGATTATTACCTTGCAAACTGGCTTTTAAAGTCATGGAAACATGATAATAGTAAAGTACCTAAGAGACTTTTGCTCAGTGACTATGGTGCTGTTTTTAGCTACTGTACTTGAATTGTGCGATCTAATCAAAGCCTTTTAAAAGTATAGAGTAAGAAGAGCTGCAACCTGCAGACCAAGTGCCTGGAAGGAGGTCCCTGTAGGTGTCCACCAAGGCCCCTTTGAGGCGTACGCTATCTTCCCGGGGTCTGCTCAGGACGCCTGTCTCATTTCCCTGCTGAATGGGTTTACATCAAGTTTTCTTTAATTCCACATTCCGATTTTACCTCAGACCCGATAGCCCAGCATTAGCGGAGGACAATTATGGAGTTTAATGATGCCATTGTTGGAAAAGGCAGGATAAAATATTAAATTAAAATACTGGGGGCAGATGAAGATCTGAGGGAATCTCTGTTACATCTGTTTTACAGAGATGATGTCTGCAGATGCATGTTGTTCCATTATTAGCATTTTTTACTTATACATTTTGATGTTGTAATTATATAAAAAAGATTATTTTTAGGGGGTGGATCAATCTGAAGGGTCCAGCTATTATTTTGAGTTGATTTTACTCATTTCTTGGGTTCATTTTAATTGTGCCAACACTGTTGGAATTTGTAATCTCAAGAAATCGTATCATGTTAATTGTATTGCTGTGCAGACCACTGTCGATGTAAAATGCCCACTCAGATGAAAAAGACAATTACTGGTGGGCTTACATTACATTAAACCACGTTGACATTTCATTGAGCAAATCAGACATGACAAGATGTTAGTTTCTCTGCTCTACTCTTTCAAACCCTGTCTATTCCCATATTATTTAAACCAAACCTTTGACTGATTCTGTAATTTATATTTTTTCCATGTAAACATGCTCTGTCAAGTTGCATGACTTTATAAACGATTCACTAATGGCCTGTCATATATATGGATCGCTCTGCATAAGATCCCTATATACACTGTTTTTGATTGCAAATCCAATAGCCATGCCTATTGAGTAGGGTCTGCTGAACAATAATAGAAACTTGTGTGTGCATCTCATTCGGATGACAGATAATAATGGTGTTTTCCAGCTCATAAATAAGCTTCATGTCTTTATAACAGTGCATGGAAGTTCACAGCCATCTGAACGAGACTAATTACATTTTAGCTAGTTAGCTAGTTCCATTATAATCACAAGATCTAATTTATCTGGAAACGCATCAGGTCTTTCCGTATTGTTGCTCTGGTTTGTGGGTTAATAATCCCAAGAACAGTGCAGGCGTGGAATAGCGAGCGGGCAGCTGCCCAGTGAGGCCCTCTGTACCGCTGGTATCATACCTTCCGACACAATCTGAACAATAAAGCAGCGGGAATACAGCTGTCCCTTATTCTATAACCTGTGTAAGTACAGTGCTTACTCCAGTCACGCATGATGTCATTCTTCCTATCGGCAGCTTGCCGTCATTGCACCGCCCCCTTGTTTTTTGCTTTCAGGTGCTGTCTATAGAATGACGTCCTGGCCCATGGTGATTTTATTTGGCCTAACTGCTTGCCAATCTGTGGGTGTCTGCTGGCTGTCGCAACTTTGTCCTTACCTTCGCAAACAGTGGTGGCTGCCTCTGCTCATTTCACGTATGACTAGTTGACAGGGTCTGTGAACATTTTTTCAGCATCTGTAATACATCCAAATGGCCTAGAAAAGAAGTACAACCTGTGTTAATTGCCTGTTGTCCTTTGTTCCCCAAGTGTGTTAAGATGCATAAAATGAATTCCCGTGTCCCTCGTCTTAAGCTGCTCAGACCAAAGCACACCACATCTGTATTTGATGTCTGACTCTATTCACTCCTTATCGGTTCCATAATAACTTTTCTGCAGACTAATCTTTGACCATGTGATGTGCTATAATCTTGTGTTTTTATGTGCATGGTGTCCTCAGAGGAGCTGGGATATACTTGAAGATGAATGAACCCAATTTGCTTAAATGACCTTTTTGCAGTACAAAACTGTTCATATGCTAAGCTTCTTAATTCTTCTATTATAACTATGGTGCTTAAATACAATAAGTTAGATAAGTTAAAATTAAATTGAAGTTAAAATTATTCAAATTTAAGTTTTCATAAGTAATTAACATGTTAAGTTTACGGACCAAACAAACAAGGGAGAGATTAGGATGCTGAGCACTGGATTGTCTTGATGAAGGACTGCTATTCAGGACCGCCCAGTCTCCCGAAGCGATACTGCCAACGTGAAGGGAGGAACAGGGAGAGGCAGTGCGTTTTCGGCGTAAAGCTGAGGAAATCCACTAAATGAATGACTCTCCTACAAATGTACAAATTTAACCTACAGCAGCTGTTAGCTTTAAGTTGTTTGATATGAGAGAGACGAGAGGCATATGGCTCTTAGTGCACCCCTGGCAAACACGCCAAAAATGCCGATTTCGCCCCTCGTACCGTAGCAGTTACCCATAATGCGTCATGGGGTGCAGAAGCAGTTTTGCACATGTGAATTCTGTTTCTTCCACAGGAGTGCAAGTTTGAGGGAAATTGAGAATATCATTTACACTGAAACGTTCCCATTTTTCAGTCATTTTGGTTCCTTTTTGGTTGCTTAATAGCATCAAGATGAATACATTATCACAACGCCAAATGGGGAAGCTGACTGGAAACCTTGCTGCGAGCCGAATACCCTATTGAGTTAGCGGGCTGATTTAGCATTCCTATTGATGTACAATTACAGGCTGGGAAAATAGGCTGGCCCATGCTATTGTCGTTGACGCTGGCAGTAGGCGAAAGATTGATTGGGGCACTACTGGTGAGAAATAAAATAGTATGCTTTTTAAGCCTGTGGCGAAGATACCCTACGTCCTTGTTGGGGCACCCCTGATGGTTTTATCTGGTGTCAGTGTGTGGGAATCATGCCTTTTGGTATGTTAATCCTGGGAGTTGCAGACTAAGAACCTGTCATTTGACTGTGTTCATGCGGGCCGTAGCAGAGTGCGTAAGTAGAGATGTGGAGAACGGTGCCATATTACGTCATGCTGATCCGAGAGCGTTCCCCAACTCTGCTCCCCGTCATCCAACCTGTCAAGGAGCTTATATGTGTCTGTATTTTGGTGTTGGTTTGTCTGTGTTCCTTTGCTGTGTTGAGGTTATGAAGGTCTCAGGACAGAAGAAGTGTTCAGTGTAAGCAGGTGCGCTCGCTAAACTAACAAATATAAAAGTTTGACATTAGTTTTAATAGGTTTTACTGTAATTAATTTATGCAAATATCTTTCTGTGGTCTGTCAGAAGGGGTGAAAAGACTGGCCAACTGACACTGTTTAGTGTAAGGAGTGTATCATTGTAAGCTTGGTTATTGTGATTCCTCTTGTGGTTCTGCTCTCTGACATCCCACTGAATGCCCTGTTTGTGCAGAGCCCTGTGGGAATTACATCATCTAAATCTCACTGCAAACAGCCTTTCAGTGGAGCAGGCTCAATCTAAAAGGTGACACAACTGCCCCCCCATCTCCCCCCACCTCCAGCATATCAGTGCCGACTGCTGACTCCAACTTACTGTGAGGAAAGCCTTCATTTCTCATTGATTTCGCAGTGTCCAGATTCAGCAAGGCCATAAAAGGTGCTGCAGCGATCGTGTACCATTTTTTTAAGGACAAGAAACGCATTGTAATAAAAAGACAATGAACAAATCGATGTGTTTCGGTGGAGTTTTACAGAAAGCCATTCTGACGCAAATCTAATTCCCGTCTCCTCGGAATCTGCTCTGGTTTGCTTGTGTGATACTTTAATTGTAGATGACAATATATGAATGTTATGAATTTTAATTTTATGCATCTTGCATAGAATTCTCATTTGATTGCATGTGATTTTTTTCCTGTCAGTTAATCTTTTTGCAGTGCACGTTTGCAAGAAATTAGGCTAGCAATTTGACATGAACTTTTCAGAAAAAAAAGACAGACAAAAGCAAATATATACATTTTGGTTGCAGAATATAGTGCTGCTGTTGTCCACGCATTAGGAATTGAGCAAATAAATGTTACTTTATGGTAATATATGTTGTCTAATTGCTTATGAAAAGCTTTTGCTTCTAAGAATTCTCCAGTTGGAAAAGGCCATACTGTCTCACTGTAGCAGCTACTTTGAAGTAACAAAAACTGTTGCATAGCAACCTATGGTTTGAATTAAATGTTATTTAATAGACTTATTTATGTCTGTGGCCAGTCATGCTTCTGTCTTACTGGGTCTCCTAAGAAATATTTCCAGCACTGATACTGGATGCCGACTCATAGATAAATAGGGGAAATCCAAGAGTAAACGCTTAATGTGGCAGGTGACTTAATATACGGCGTTAAACCTTCAAATTCAAGGTCCACATTTATCCACCTGAACAATAGAAAGTCAAGTACAAAAACCTTGCTTTGTTGTAGATTGCTGTCTATTTTAAAAAAGAAAGTTTGCCTTTTTTCTGCCTGAGAAAAGAAATCAATGCATTCCAAAGAGCCAATGAAGAGACATGGTTTATGGGGGGGGGAGGCCCCAGCGGACCCATTCAGCTCTGTGCATAATCTCCATAACCTGTTTGCACACAGTTAAATTTCAGTGACAATTTCACAGGCCTCTTTTCAGCCGCTAATGAAAGGGCCCGTCTTCCTTCCTGGTTACGGGACCTATGCACTGAGGTAGCCAATCATGGGAAAATCCGAACCTTTGGCATCCTCAACCCGGTACCTTTCCACGCTGGGCATTCGCTCCCCCCACAAACGCCAGGCCTGAGTAATGTGTGTGAAATCCACGGGCTGGGGGGGGGGGGGGGTCACGGCTCATCTCGGAGATTAGAAGAGCGGATCGCATTCAGCCCGTTCAGGCGCTGTGACGCATCACCCATCTCAGTGTTTGCTTTCTTTCCGCACAATGCATACACGTATTGTTCCGTCTGCCGCGACCCAGAAGCCAGATGCGGCGTGCATGACCCGCCCCTTCTCCTTAATCGGACAAGTGGCCTCATAGGCCGGCGATGGCCCTCCGCCCCCGGCCGTGGCAGCGCCATGAGGCCTGCTGTGGCATGCCAAGACAACCCAGCGCTCGTGCCAAGCAAATCCACAGCAGTAACCAGCGGCATAATGCTGCTCTATGCAATAAACTGATCATGCTTTTATGGGGCTTTTTAAATCCCGCAAAATGCATTTCAGGCTTGAGTCCACTTTAAGGACGAAAAACATTTCATTTGTTTTTTCGGGCCCAGGTGTTTAATTGCACCGGTTTTAATGTACCGCTTACGGACTATATTGAATTATATTGCATAATGTTGGTTTGAGTTCAAAGCTTTAATGACATTAGGCTGAGGCATCACGGACACCACAGTCATTCAGAGGAGCTGTACTCTCACTAAAAGGCCATTTAAAGTGATTTCCTCCTTGGCTTCTCAAGAAATTGAATTTAAGAATCAGGTTGTTTTAGCGCTTTCCCGGAGACATGCCAGACTGTTTAGGTTGTGTAATTCTCTTAAGGATTGCCTGTGTTTGCTGCAATAATTCATATGGCCTCATGTCTTCTTTTCACAGTCTCTGAATTAAATTAAATCGGTACTTATTAAAATCAGATGGATGATTTTGTTTTGATGGATGATTTTAATAGAATTGTCCCGGGCCTCGGCAGGAACAATAGACGAAAATAAACAAGGCGAGCCCCTAATTGGATTCTGGGTGTTTCTAGACAGTCGGGCACATTGCGTGCCGCCCCGCATTTAGCCTGGCCACGTATTCCTGGGAGATCATACTCATTACCTTTGTGGCCAAATGAGAAATATCACCATCCATAACATCAAAGGGTCCGAGCAGCTGGGCTCCTGTGCCCGTGCACAGCAGAGCAGCACAAGTCTTTACAGCTTCCTTTCGTTTCGCCTCGGTCGACCTCAACCGTTTGATTTTAATCCAGGCTTGGTATTAACTGCCTGAAAGCCATCACAGCAGCAGAAACTGAAAGTCCAGTGAATTTCCAGCATTGAGGAGCACCGACTGTGGACCAAAGAGAAATAAAGGGGAAAGGCCTCTGTCTGCAGGAGCTACTAAGTAGCTCGTTTGGCAAGCTGCTTCTTTCCTGTGGATGAAAAGAGTGGAAGTGTAAGGCAGGCCGCTGGGGGAGGAACCCAACTCCTAACAACTGTGTCTCAACTACTGTACGACTTGAAAGCAGTCCATTATCCCTGTGTGCGCTCTGCATGTCAATGGACGATTACCTCGGAAAACCACGGCACCTTTATGGGCGCCTCAACTGCACGCAAAAAAAGGCACCCCTCGCATTCCAGCAGCATTTGAATTGCACGGAAATTACCGTGCTTTATCTCGCCTCATTTGCATTTTGATTGCAACAATGCAGCAGGTTTGGCAAGTGCAACTTCACATTCCTGTGCATATTCCTGCAGTCGTTTTCACAGTTCAGTTTTCCCTCTGCTTTGTCTGCTGCGAATTGCAAAAGATGTGACGCATTAAGAAAAAGGATATGCATACATGGCTAATGTCTTGCCAACTATGTTGCCCTTGATTTTGTGTTTGAGGGCACACCTGGTGTTATGTGGATGTATTTTTCTGATGAACACTGAAAAGTTAAAGGCAGCAGTGACTCACTCACTGGCATCTTGCTTGGGTGGTTCAAACCCCACTGCAGTGTCTTTGGGTGGGTTTCCTCTTGCAGTTCAAAAACTGGGGTCCCATTGTGTATCTTTGCATGTGCCTGTGCCTTGCAATGTACTGGTTTCCTCTCTAGGGGGCGCCTCTCTCTGGGGCTCTGGGATAAGCTCCAGGCTCGGGCTCACCACGATTCCTGGTACAGGACATGGGTTCCCAAACCTTTCAGGCCACGACCCCAAAAATAACAGTGCTACAGGCTTGCAACCCCCATCCGGGGGGGGGGGGTGTCCCCCTTGGTTAATTATGCAGACCAGGGGCGAGGTTCCCCTCTGTAGAATTATCGCAATCAACCAGTAGTGGTTACTGAGGATTTTTTTTCCATGTTCTTAAAATTTTCTAAACAAAAACTCCCCCACGTGACTCCCCCACGTTACCCCTTGTGTAAACCTGGTTGCCCATGTCTGCCATGAACCAAAGGACTGGGATTGTTGTAGCTTTTAACTTACACCTGCAGACCAACAAGACTTACAACAATAACGTGTTTTTTCAGTCGAATTTTCTGCAGCTGTTTCTGCAGTCCGCGAGCCGCCCCCATCGTGGACCGCGTCGTGCTGGGGCTGGGCCTAACCATTCGCTGTCCATGATGTCGTGCATTAGAGTGGGGGAGTGCACACCTCCATTAACATTTATCACAGTGGGCAATTTGTTCAATGAGGCCATGATTAAAGTGGCTTTAAACTGAAAGATCCAACACAACTTCAAGTGCATTGAATAAATGTCCATCTCAAGAATGAGCCCAGTGGGCAGAACCTTTGCTTTTATGTTGCACGCCTCTGTGTATCCGGGCATGCACTGACGCACGTAAACATTGTAATGTCTCATACGATGAGTGAACCTATATTAAACCCGACAGCAGAAGTCAATCTGTTTTGTCACTTAAGGAGTCCATTCACATTTTAACTAGCAATGGACAACCAAGTCAATATTTTCTTGCCATTGAAATTCACTTCAAACGGTGGGGTATATGAAGCCTTTGCCCGCGGTTAAAGTTCAGGGATGCTAAGTGACCCCACCCCAATTTTGGCATTGCCGCTTTGTTATAATCGCTGGCCTTGTGCTTTTAGCCACTGGCTGCCTGGAGGAGGGGGGCCGCTAAGTGGGAGCCATTTTACTGCTCTACCTCAGGCTGATCCGCGGCAGCTCAGCCTAGCTGCACTTATACCCAAGCTGGCTCCTCGACAGCTGTAGGCTGGTGACGGATTAGCTTCCTTGCTCGTGCGTCGCTTTGGAAGAAGCATCTGCTAAATAAATTAACGTATTAACTGTAAAATGCTTAAAGTAGTAAGTGCATGAAAAATGTTCAAACTCCAGCAGTTGGATAAGCAAAAAAGGGTCCCTTTTCCCTTGTGTGTTGACATCGTAAGGCTTAGGTCACTTTAAAAACACTCTAAAGAATACTTAATGTTCCAGTAAACCACTTCAGAAATACATGTCAGTTCATTTTTTTGCTTACAATAAAAAAAAATCCACTTCATAAATGTTTTATGAACTGCAGAAACCGTAAACACCTTTACTCTGAAAAAATACTTCCCAAACCTTAGGTAAGCAGTAGAGTTTTATGTTATGGATGCAATGCTGAAAATGTCGTGTGTGCTTTTTGGTACTATTGCATCCTTTCTGATAGGTAAATGTAGGTAGACAGTCCTTCATTAAATTTATAGGGTGTGACCACAGTATTTTTAGCTGACATGTAATCTAAACAATGTTAACGTAGCAGAGTGCTATGTTAAGCTAACCCAGTTCGGGTCCCTATGAGTATGTTCCCTTGGGGCTTCCTTTGTTTTTACTTGCATGCTGATATTTTCTTTGAAATGCTGCATTATTGAGTCGGCACAGGTGACATTCTGGTTTTATGAGCCTGACTGTTGGTGCCAGGCACTGAGGTGATACGACGGACTGGAGGCCAGTTGAAGGCCATCTCTGTGCGCTAATGCTGGTGGATGAGGCAGACGTTGGGCAGCAGACCGAAAACCCGTCACACGCAGGAAAAGACGCGAGCAGCTACACTGTATCATCGTTTATAAACTCATACCGCTCATGCTGTTGTAACGCAGACTGATTTCCATGACGCATAAAAGCAGGTCAGTATTTCAGAGGGTTGTGGGAGACGGTATATTAAATGTTTCCAGAAGTGTCTTGGGGGAGATTGAGTTTACTGTTCACGGTGCCACTGTCTTTTTGTCTCCGGCCAGTTTCACAAACCAGTAGTCCCAGTTAAATAAACTCCAGCTGAGTGTAAACACAAAGCAGTCCCCTCCACGCACAGCACTACAGGATCTATTGTGGTTACCTACCAAAGGCTTGACATCATACATTACTACAGGAAAAATACTGTGTTCCCTGTAAACAAAATTAAATGCTATAACCTAAGAGTGAAAAAAAAAAATGCTAGAAATATGGTAGAAACCTTTTTGGCCTGGTATTTCCCTCTCAGCGAGTGCAATTAATCTACCAGGAGTTACTTACAATACCGAATACGCCATCAGACCCATGAAGCATAAACACAATTTCACAGAATTCATTAGAATGCAGAGATACAATCTCACCATTATGATGGAGAGGAGCCGCATAGCTTGTGTTTGCCATTAAGGCCAGTGAAAGGTGGAAGGTGGATATAATGGTGCAGATTTCCTGCATTTCAGCAACACCTGGCCGGGTGCCGCCTCTGCCTGAGCCCTGAATCTGAGACGTAGGCTTTACTTCAGGAGACCCAAAAACGCCTCTCCAAGTAGCTGGGTGCACTGTGAATATCGATTAGCCCCGTAGGGGTGGGGCGTGCACTTAATATTCCCCCTGCCATTTGTCACGGATACAGTCCTGCTCTGTGAAGCACTCAGCTCTTTGCTGCTTTTTCCTGCTCTAAAAAAGAACTGGGGAGACAAATCGTCAGTCACGGGTGGGGCGCCTCTCAGAAGGGGAGCCAGTCAGGAGCTGGAAAGACATTTAAGCAGGGGGGGTTGTAAACACTGTCACCTAACCCCAGGTACAGTTGTCTTTTTCTTCTTGATTAAAGTTTGCAGAGGAGAAAGACAAAACACAGCTCTGGTAGCTAATGGGTATTAATTATTTATGACAGTATTAACCTCAATACATCTTCTCTCAGGTGCCATGCAGTCAAAGAAAACAAAATAGAAATAAAACTAAGTGGGTACAGCATCTTGTCCCTGAGATGAAAAATAACGTTTTACCTTTTATTTACCACCTTCCACTGTTACCTCCAGAAGTAATGTTCAGCTGGAATTGTCAACAGATAAAGGATCACGTATCGAAATTCCTACAAAGCTGTATATTCCCCTCCAGGCTGGAGGCCAGAGAACATTGGGAGAAAGAGATATGATACATGGAAACGAGAAGTGACAGCACTGTGACGCTGACTGACTTATTAGACATACTCATGTATTTGATGGAAGTCATTAATAATCGTAGTTCAATTCAAGGGACTGTTGCACATTTCTGAAAATAATGGCAACACGTTGCACAAATAACGCACACTACTTTTTATATGAAGAGAAATTGAATAAAGCCCTGTACGTTGTTTAGCGTTTCTGGCACCTCTAAACCCGCCGGAGTGTGTGCTCGATGTGAGGATGTGTACGCTGCACAGGACTAACTTCCTGTCCGGGGTGTTACCCCGCAATGTGCCCTAAGCTTGGTGGGATAGGATCCAGGCTCTTTATGATCATTTTTGATTGGAGGACAGGTGGTAATGTTGAAGTTGTGTATTTCTAAAGTTATCTTTTTGCTAGTACATTACAGAAACTTTTCACTTATTATTGCAATTGTGCAATATGCATCAGTTAAAACTGAACATAGTTTTCCTTCTCTCCTGTCCTATGCTTGTATTTTATGAACCTGCTCAGCCTTCCAGGCTGGTTACTTAAAGGTGCAGCGCTTTCCAAATAAAAGGTCATTAGTAGCTACATTTTAGGCAACCAGACAATGGCACCGTGCCTAAATGGCCTTCACATTTTCTTTTTGTTTCAGTGTATTTTATAACCGCTTCCTGCATGCAGCAGAACAGGCCTGCCTGAATTAATGGCTTTTTCCAACCTTCACGCTCATCCATAATTTTAAACACGCTGAAATTCCAGAGTAATGTTTTATTGGTGATCCCTCTCCCTGCGGGCATGCCCTCACCAGATCATTTATTTTTATTTGTAGCGCGTTAGCTAAATGCCTGCACTCTGCCCTTAAGTGGCACTACTCTGTGCTCTACTGAATTGCTTCCTAGTGCCTTTAGAGCCCGTTCTAAACATTTCCATATGAACATGCGGTTTGCGTGATGCTGACTCGGCTGACTGGTGAGGCAGTGACCAGGTATGAAATCCCTATTGCTGCCACCAGTACAGCTATCAGACGCGAGGGTCAAGTTCCTGTGCTGAGGATGCAGATCCCCAGCTTAGGGAACAGGCTGCACTTGCTTCAGCTTATAGGGGTCACGGCGCAGCCCCTGGCGACTTCCCTCGTTCCCGTGCACTGTCCCTTTCTGAAAACTCATCAGCAGCCTCAGCAGACTCAGGCCTGTAGGCGTGGGCCTTTGGCACACTGGACATGGGGGCTGTGATTTATCCTGCCAGGCAGCAACACAAAGACCCCCTGAACTGGCAGGATTAGTCTGACAAAGACCCCACCGTAGGGTACCACTGGAGCACTTTCCTCGTCTCCAGAGAGTGGCGCCACTTCTGTATCTGTACCTTAGAGTTCCCAACCCTTTTGGCTGAGTGGGTGACAAAACGACTTCCCGACAGGCTGCTTAAAATGCTCATCTGCTGCCAGGGCTGTTCAGCGAGGGAAAAACTGATTGAGCGATTCGGTTTTAGTTTAGATCCATTATCATATTCCTTGTATGTTTTGGTTTGTTTTGATCCAGTTAGTTCTCAGTTTATTATTCAAAAACATCCCTGCCATCTTGAGTGTGATCGATAAGCTTCAGTGATGATGTCCTTCAGAGGGACTACCACTCAAACTGACAGTGAGAGATGGTTATTCTTTTGGTCAATACTGTCTCATTTTAATTTAATTTAACTTATTCAATTTATATATTGACTCATTATGAACATACAGAGTAATATTCCATTTGCAGTAAAATATAAAGTATTAGAAGATATTTAAATTTGCTAAAATTTAGCATGCATTAAAATGTGCATGTTCTCTTTCTAAGATGGTCAGACAGTTGGGGGTACAATTATTCATGCAGGAACAGTTAAAAAAGGGAGTATTCTGCCTTTGACACCAGTGTTGAGCACCTGAAAGACTTGAACTAATATAATGTCTTCTAGAACAGGAGTAGAATGAATCAGTTGATTGAAATATGTACATTACCGTGCAAATGTCATAGGCAGTCAAATGTGAAAAACTATTTATTTTGGTAGGAAGTGTATATTTGCTCAGAAAAACCACAGTTTAACATTAGAACATGTGCAAATTAATAATGGCTCAATAAAGTCTAGTAATAATTTCTTCTGTTCTCGAAAAAGTTACTGATATCTCGTTGGACGGCTAAATGAGCACTGCTTCAATTCCCAAACGTCTCATCAGGGGTACTCCAGACATTCCACGTATTTATTAAACCACCAGATTACCAATTTAACTTAAATAGTTAAATCATTTTATGAGCAAAACAAGGTGTGCTGCTGGTCAGGTCAAAAATGCATGAGTGTGTTGGATGGTTGCTACAAACACTGGGGTGACATTAAGGGATGATTTGAAATGACAAGGTGACACACTTTGGCTGACATGACTTCATAGTTTCACACCAGCATGCCGATCGATCATCTAAACATCATTTTCTTTGACTGCCTATGACTTTTGCACAGGACGATATTATGCTGAGTTCTCTGATGCATTAGTCAGATTTAGTGGTAAGTAGCATAAGTGAATATAAACTCTTCTGATGTACCACCAGTAATCTGTATCTTTACTGCTGAATACCTGAGACTTGAAGTGAAAGCCAGAATCTCTGAACTGACACTTCACTTGAATATTGGACTGGACGCACGGCTTGAGAAATGGTTTTCAGACCTTGAGGCTTAACTCGTAGCTTGACTCATCTCTGCATGTTGATAAATGCCCGGGCAAATCAGCTTCATCACAGCATTACAGGAAATGCTGCAATCATAAACAACCATTAATCTATTTCTGTCAGTCCTCCAGTGCTTTCCTTATTAAATCAGATCAAATGTGAACTTGAATAAAACTGGACACCCATGCATTTTATTTCCCATTATTGATTTAGTGGATTCTCCAGAAAGTTATATGAATGGCAAGACCTCAGCTGAGTGTGATGGTTAAGATCATTTAAAGTCTGGTTTTTCACGTTATTGAATTCTGTATTTCTGTTCCTGGCACCCAAATGTCATAGCATTAGGTTGATGTTTCCCATTCTAGTCCTTTCTGTTTAACCATAACATCTTCTTAATGTGTTGTCATACTGTGTCGTCTCATTTGTGTCTCACTTCAAACGTCATGCTGAGTTCTACAAGACCATTTCCTGTCGTATAGACATGCCAATCCCTGGTCTCCGGGTTGGCAACACATCTTCGCACATCATATTTCTGTTAAAGCAGAAAATACAGACAAAATATGTTCTTACTGAAATAATCAAAAGGTCAGTGATCGACAGACCCTAGTCTTTCCTGATCTACATTATCACTTTCCAGGGTATATCAGCATGTACCACAAAATGAAACAAAACCAAACATATTCATTAGGTGTTGCAGACATAGTTTGTTGTGAATGCTAAGACATGATGTGTCGTAGGAACTTGCTTCACAGACATTGTGCTGTCGCTGTAAGCATGCATGCACACTGAATGAACGAGTCTGCAGACAATAAGTCTGGACGCTAGTGGAATGCCGTGTTAGTTCGTTTCTGTGTCTTGCGCTATGGGGCAGACTGCTTTTTCCAAAGATGGCTGCTTTGTTTAATACATGGCTGTTTTCAATTAATGAGCCATGACAGGGGGCCTGTAAACATGGCAGGAAATGAGGGAACTTTATTGGCTCATACCCAGCGAGGATGTTGTGTGCAAACGCGGGTCTGACACATCCGGCTGCTTGCTAAGTGATTTAATTTACTCGGTGAACTAATGCAATTGCCATTGGTGTAATTTACATGGGCAACAGGACACACTCTGTGCTTAATGTTTTGTGTGATTAGGTATGTGATACTTTTCTGTCCCAGAACCCTGGAGAGCAGAGCGGTTGTCAAGATGTCTTCTTTTCTTTATCTCCTCATGTTTTTTAAAGAATTTCTTTTGGATGCAATCTGTCTGTTACTGGGAAACAGGAATCGCAAATCACCCATCAGGACCCATTTGAAAAAGCAGATGATCAGTCGTTTGGCCACCATGTTGCAGATTGGATTAAAGCCGGATCCCTGGCCTCCCCGTTTTATAATCACAGAAACATCAACACTGCCCATTATGTAAAAATCAAGTGAGCGTTGTTGGCTGAGAGCTGATTGTCAGCGCCATTTGCAGCAGTATTGCCAGGGCCAGTCAATCCTATAGGCGACATAGGCGGCTGCCTATAGCACCGCCTTCTGAGGGGACGTCGACTTGCCAGCCAATTTCACTTTGCCTCACACAGGGGGCGCTGGTGGTGATGCTCACCTAGGGTGCCATATTGGTTAGGACCGGCACTGAATAATGCTGTGCTTCTGCAGTTGAGCTGTGGCAGTTGCTGTTAGCACCTTGTGACCTGGAGGCTTAGGAGCATGACCCCCCCAGGCACGTGCCCACCTATTAGCCTTGAGCCATGAGACATGATGTCTTGTGAGCGCATCGGGGTCACACCAAGATTTGGGGTCGCCGTATGCTGTTCCTTTGAGCAGCACTTTGAAATTTTACACACCGGAGCCTTTGGGGATTAAAACCTGAGGATGCCTGAGCCATTAACTCTTCAGTGGTTTAGTGACAGAAGGGTAACAGGCTCTGATCAGAGACCCCAGAGGGGGCAACGGGGAAACAGAAATACTGCCCCGCAAAGCCAAACAGACCTTTAACCCCTGCAGCAATACTAATCCAGCTGGATATTTTCTACTGTAGTAATTTAAGTACTTTGGCCAAGGACACAACAGCAAGCCCCACCGGGAACCTGAACCAATGACCAAGTTATCAGTAACCAAATTACCACTGTGGTACTGAACCACTGCGCCACCTATAGCCCAGATTCTGCAGCATCACTGCCGTTGTAAGGGGGAAATATTATATGCTTTTCAAAATCGGGAAATCTTGTATGTTTTAGTTGAAAAAACTTTAGATTTACGAACTGAACAACAAAGAAAAAAAAAATCTAAAACTGATTAGTGTCCACAACCTGGACCAATGCAGCACCGCAGAGGGTCCCGATAATCTGCCGCTTGCAGGGCATGAGGCAAGCAGGCCCCTGATAAATCTGAAAAAAAACAACAACTTATTGATCGTGCAAACTTTAAAAGAGTGCTCAGCATAGCAATTTAGTCCTAAGCACAGTGCTACTTGTGGCCAAAGAATGTTATTACACTTTTCAAATGCATCGTTATCCGGAGATTTGTTTAGTATTAAATTGCTTAGCAGACGCTTCAATCCAGGGCGACTTACAGCTGGCAATTTTACACTTTAAGTAATTTAGTGGGAAGATAAATATTGAAGTAGGTGAGTTTGAGCACCGCGGGTAGCACACCAGTTTGACTGCTGGACCATCGTCTTAATGATTACATCATTGGCTCAGCTTTACTGTCTGCTGTCATAAACACCATACTCTGGTCATCACTGCCATGAGTCCAAGACTAATAAATGAACATAATGTTGATATTATGATCTTGCTAAGGCCACATTTTGGAACATTTCATGTCCTTCCATGTCTGTCTTCCTGTCATGCAGCTGGTGTTTTAGAGGAAGAAGGGTTTACTAGCCCCCCCTGTGCCCCCCCCCCCTCCCAAAAACACTTCCGGGACTTACAGGCCCCCTTAAGACTCTACTTTAACTCTGCCCAGACTGATGACCTAAAAAGCTGAGCCACTTGCTCAGGTTTGGTGGGTTCCATAAAAATCAGAAGCTGCGATGTCGTCACGCTGGGACCCCGCGCATAAGCAGCGCCCCCGTGTGATACGGCTGGCTGGATGGCATGTTCCGCTCCCTGTGGCCGGGCGCTCCTGTGTCCCAGGCCACGTGCTGCTGTCTGGACCCGCTAGCACCCGCAGCACTACACTATGGGCCAGACCGTAGGGGGCAGCACTGACTCTGATGTGGGGAAAAAAAGTCACGATGTACACAAAACTGGACTTCAAAATGGGTGCGAGTGTTCAGACACGGAGAAAGTCCAGTAAAAGTTGCTGTTTGCATCCTTCACGTCTCTCTTAATCCCTCATGATCATGTATGGCTGATGAAAGTATATAAGAATTCCTCACAGAATTAAAGTACCACATTTTTTGCATTATTAAGATATAGATAATATATAGATAATAAATTATTGCATATCATTAGCTGCTTGTTTAGCTGATTTTGACTGACTGTTGTCATTTTTCTTGATATTTTTAGTCTAATAACAATTTTACTCTTGGACTAAATTTGAAAAAAAATGTTGTTTCAGATAGGAGTGAGCAGGACCCTTTACAAAAATGAAAAGGATTTGGCCGGGATATACCGTGATTATTTGATCTCTGCAAAGTGATTCAGCGGGCCTGCCGTTTGATGTGTGCATCCCCATCCACAGCACGAATGTAGCCTGAGCGACTGCAGGCCCTTTACGCTCAATGAGAGCAGCGAGGAGATGTTTCCATGCCAGGTGACAGTGGCCTGGTGAGCCTGTTGCAGCTTGGGACTCTGAGATTAATGAGCTGTTGGGGAGGGGGCTCTGCGCAGACACACTCTGAGGACAGACCCAGACAACGAGAGAGACAGATGCTTGCCATCATGACCCTCACCTTCTGCATGAGAAGGCTCCTGCCTGCTCTAAACTTGTACAGCGCCACCTTCAGGCCTGGAGCTGCACTTCAAATGAACACCTAATACACTGCTACCTGAAACTAAAATGAGGGAATGTATGATGAAGATAAACATTACAGACTACAAAGTGTGTGTGTGTGGGGGAGGGGTCTACTGTTGGTTCCTGTTCAGAGAGAATCCCATTCCAGTCCTGATGAGAAATCAGCCCCCAATCAGATTTGGGTTATGGGGTTCCGTTCAGCTGCCGGGGGCCAGGATACTTCTGTGAAGATGATGCAGAATGATGACATGGGTGTCTCTGTCTGGCGGCATCTGTCTTCCAGTCGAAAATTGCCATTTTTCTGTTTCGCCTCTGATGAATTACGACAATACTTCATTTGCTTACTTCCTGAGTGCTAATGGAGCATTTTTTTTTCTATTATAAATTTATGTATTTCACTTTCATGTGGATTATAACACATAGCAACAAGTTAACATTGTCAGTTAGGGGAAGTATCCCAAGAAGAGAAGCGGGAATTTCCCCATGCCACTGCATGGCGTGCCCCAGTTACCCTGATTATGGCTTTGTGGGTGAAACACTGGAAGAAGACCAAGAAGACTGAGCTGGCCAGCCTTAGGGTCATGCGGTGAGGTGACAGGCTGCTTAGCACAGTTAGCACAGCAGCTGAAGATCGGGGCTAGCCCTGAGCACGCAGCAGGTGTAGCACCAACAGCAGGGCGTGTGTCTTTATATGTGGGGGAGGCTGTATGTGTGAGTCTCGTTTCTAATTTTCTTATGCTCTTATATGTGAGCAGCTGCAGCAGGAGAAGCTGTCGATGCATGAATGTCTGCCTGGGCTGATTTTTTTTTGTTTGGTGCTGGGGTGGTAGGATAGTATTTTTGTGTTTGAGAGAGTAGGGGCGGGGGGTGTAGATGTGTGTGTGTGTGTGTGCATAGGGGAGGAGGTGTG
>JAODKC010000009.1:7567448-7596855 GCA_026777985.1 Mormyrops attenuatus
TGGGGGGGGCTGTAGATGTGAGTGCATATGGGGGTGGGTGCTGTGGTGGATTAATATGTGTGGAGGTGTGTTTGTCGAGGGGGGGGCTGTGGATGTGTGTGTGCGCATAGGAGAGGAGGTGTGGGTGGGTTAATTTTGCGGGGGTGTGTTTCTCGGGGGGAGGCTGTAGATGTGTGTGCATATGGGAGTGGGTGCTGTGGTGGGGGTCATTGTGTACAGATGGATAGCAGTTCAGCAGGTAGGGTGGGCAGCAGACTTGGCAGCAGCCAGACTCGGGAGGCGCTTTATTTGGGGAGGGGTCAGCTGTTATTTGATCAGACTTGCACAGTCCCATTAGCATCAGTATCAGTATACAGAAAAAAATCTGGTTCTGTTCACGTCAGACTCTCCTCTGTACAGTATTCTGCTGTCAAAAAACCCTGTGACTCTCTGACCAACGCTTTGCTCTTTCAATGCCCCATTTAAATCCAACTGTTCCTCATGGGAGTTTTATTAGTCGCTTTTCCCAGCAACTGTCCGGTTCTTCCACAGGTGACCAAGCTGCAGTTGTATCCTTACATCTTAGAAAAATCTCAGCCCGGCGTATGTTGAAATTAATCCGTGCAGCCGTCTTCTGTCCTATCTTGAATCAAAATGTGTTTTCATTGCGAATGAGTGTTCTGTGGGCTGAAAAAATGGCACGTCCGGTTCTCCATGTCTGTTCGGAATGGCGAATCCAAGATGCGCATTTGCCATGCACGCCTGAGACATTAACACGATTTCGGTTATCCTAGTTTGATAATGTAATTTGGTGAAGGTGTTTGAATAATGTGATTTTGCTCTTCTGGTGTTTCATTATTAAGATGAAAATAGCACGAGTCACCATCCTTCAGGAAGAGAACATTTCCTGCTGCATAACTAGATTATGTAAGGAGGCAGACTGTCTGTGGAAGGAGCTTTTAACCTTGGGCAATGAAGGTGCATGGCTCCCGGGGCCTCAAATCTTTATCATTCTCTGTCCTGGAGCGCTTCCTCTATGGCTCTTTGATTGGGTCATATAATTCTGCATTCCATTTGAGCTGGAAAGTTGCAATTTCAACTGGAACGTCCCCCGAAGTAGGAACTTTTGCATTCCTGCCTGACCTCGGAATTCAAGATGGCTGCCGCCTTTATCAATGGAAGTGAAAGCTGTAGTTATATACTGTATGTTATTTGTTTTATTTGTGTCTCATTAAAACGGTTGTACACATAGAGCTGTACAACCGCTATCTGTGGATGTGTTGCTATGGTGTTTGCATGCGCAAAATACCGCATAATTCATTGTTACCGACTGCTGTTGCCAGCAATGGCTAACAATGAATCTGACTAGAACTGGGGGTTTCAGAAAGCCGGATTTCTTGATTAGCCAAATAGCTTGTGGGGTTTAAGGTAGTCTGGGCAAAATGCAAGTGAAAGAAAATAAAGGCCATTTAAACTGGGGCATCTTAAATACAACAAGTTATCCAGCTAAGCAAGAAATCCTGCTTTTTGAAACAGGTCCCTGGTTTTGCTAAATGACTTTCCCACTTGCTGTACTGCAAGGCGATTAACTCGGGTGTGACGTCATTCCCAGCTTCCAGCATCTGGGGTAAGTGGAACGCAGCATAACTGCAGCAGGTCTCATTCCACCGCAGCCTACAGTGGTCCAGTACAGATATGCGAGTCTCTCGGAAGCAGCATTCCGGGGACTAGTGGTTCATCCTGGAAGCAGTTCCATCGCGTCAGTTACATGCATATAAACAGTGACACCCTAGTGGTGCCATCCCGTGCCTGTCTGGGCTGCTCGCGTCACATAGTCACGCTCTCGTGGAGCTCGAGTCTTTCCTTGGCTCAGTTGTTTTCTTCCCAGGAGATTAATTAAAAGACAATCAGATGGAACATGTGTACTTCTCTAGTGCCACTAATTAACATTGTATTATTTTTGTGTACTTTAGCTGCTTTTATTTTTCTTCTTTAGCGTTGCGTTTGCTAGATTCTGTCTGCGTGCACTTTTCTCCGTTTGCCCTGAATTGACTTGTGAGTGCTGTGTTTTTTCCCGTTCTGCTAAAAGCATCCCCTCGCTCTCTTCATTTCAGCCTTTGAGCTACGTGGCCCGTAATGACTAATGATGTCATTACTCCAGACGGTCCAGAGAGATGGCTGCCCTGTGTTGAATAACGCAAAGATACTTACTTTAGCGCTGAGCTGTTCCAGTCCTTAACCCTTTCCTGTCGCCAGCCTGTGTCCATATCCCCAGCGAAGGTGTTTTGAATGAGAAGAGAACGTGCAAACTCCACACACATGGAGCTGTGGCGGAGACTCAAACCCCAGTCCCGAGGTGTGAGGTGACAGTGTGAACCACTGTGCCACCCCTTTAATAGGCTGATTTTCACCCAGAATTCCATTTGACATTTAGTCATAACCTCTACAGATGTCAGATTACCAGCCAATAAAAAACAAACAGAAAGGGTGATGCTTAGAAAAACAGGTTATTCCTAATAATCTCCTTCAAATGTATGTGTGGGTGTGTTCCTGTCATGTGACCAACGCCCATCAATAGCGCGTCGGCTGAGACGTTAGTCAAGTTTGCACCTTCCTCGAGCCACACTTTGGCCCCATCATTTCTGGTGCCAGCTTCAAGAACCTCGTCCTCTTTCTTCTGTGTTTTTACGCGTCTCCTATTTTGCAGGGCACTGTACAGTCTAACTTCCCTTTTCGTTTGTCTGCAGGACAATGCTTATTCTGCTTATCTGCGGGCACGTGTGTAGGATGAGAATCAGGCTGAGCAGATAACCCTGCTGGTCCTCAAATTCCCTTTTGGAGATTTGCCTCTAAAGGCCAGCGGTTGAGGCATCGGTTCTTTGAGGATTATTTGTGCATTACAACAACCACCCCACGCCGGTGTTCCTGCCGCATGACATTTAGCTAATCGGCTGGCCGCGTCTCACTTAATGCTGCTAAAGCTGGAGCCGCCAGTCGCGCTCTGCTGGCACTAGCCGGTGTTTCCACAGACCCCGTGAGCCGTGACTGCCTCACTTTCGGCAGGAGAGTCCCCCCACTCTGTGAGGAAGTGCGATGTTTTAAAAGCCTCTTGTGGTTCTTTAGCAGACTTTTGGCATGTAGGTAAAATCATAAAAGCTCAGGTGTGGCATCTGTCCACCACAGTGTCTTGTGATTATGCTATTTAATTAATACTGGTAAGTGGGTATTTGACTAATGCAATGTCCTGTAAAGTTTATAGCCAATATTATTTATCCATCCACCCATTTTCTGTAACCACTTGTCTTATGCAGGGTCGCGGGGGGGTTCGGACTAGAGGCACAAGGCACAAGGCAGGGAACAACCCAGGATGGGGCGCCAACCCATCACAGGGTGCACACACACACACCCACCCACCATTCACTTACACACACACACACATGCACACCATTATTTATCTTAAACAGTATTTTTTTTCTTTTTGATAAACATAGAAGAACTGGTTTCTGATATATATCAGACCAAGTGTCACACTCTTTACCAGGATCTGCCTACAAGTCATCTGAAGGGTAATAGGAGGACATTTGTTAGGACATGCAGTGTCATCCTGCTTAAACTATCCCTACATTCTGGAAGTATCACAAGCCTGTTTAGGCTGAAGAAGTGTAGAGTTACAAAAGAGCAGGTCAACTGTCTGGACCTACAGTATTATGCCTTAAGAAATTCAGAAATTAAAGAAAATGTTTCTGATAAATTGTTGCACTTGTTTTTCCCTTTTTAATTTTTGGTGGCATTGCCCCTGATGTTGTGGTTCCGGAACAAAAACTCCAATCAGAAAAATGTATTTTATTAATGTTATTTTGTAACCCAGTCCCAATAAACTGCTTCCCAAGTTTTCCTACGAAACCCACAGAAATATAGAAAGACACAAAAGACCCCAGCATGCACCAAACACACGTCTCCCATGTTTCATTATGAAATTAAGGCTCAATTAACTCTTACACGCTCCAACAATAATTATGTTACTATGAAAAGTCACCTGACATGTGCCTTTGTGGTCAATTTGACCCCAGGGCAGGTGTGAGAGCTAAGGGGAACTGAGTGAATCACGGCTGATTGGTGGCATCTCCTAAGGATGGGTGCTGCTTTAGTAGGAGCTTTTCACAGTGAGCCGGAAATTCAGCTTCTGTGTTGGACCAGAGCTTTTCATGGAAATCTGACTATCAAGAGGTCCATCTGCAGAGTAATTGATGGTGGTTCTGGAGAGAAGCCCCGGACAGGGTGCTTGTGGTTGATGGATCGAAAAGCGGACAAAAACACGCGGTGAAATCCATCCAGAGATTGATGGAGAGCTATTTTCGGGGTAGTCTCCAGTAATGAAGTGCTTGAACGTGTAAGTGTCTGGAGCGCAGTGCGTACAGAACAAACAAACTCGCACCTTGAGAGTCAATTCTTTAGCTCTGGAAATGAGAGGTGGAAAAGTCAACAAGAAAAATGAAATTTTTGTGATATTTTTCTCTGTTTTCGTATAGTGGAAACATACGTGATGCTGTCATTTGATGCTGATTATCCTGTTTTGTTGCAGTTGCTGGGTCTTTTTCTTAGAAACAAATTTGAAGGGAATACTGAACATGTGAACCGTTAGCAACGGGTTGCTACCCTTGTTTTAATGTTGACTGTCTATGCTTGTTAGATAACTAACAAGCTAACTGCTCATGTCTTAATTAACGGAGCCTTCGGACTCTGCTACAGATCATGCACTTGTTTACCAGAATCAATGTGCAGGCTGCAGGAAGCGAATAGCCAGGCCTGAGTTCCAAAGGGAATAAAAGTACTTTTTTTTTTGCGAAAATTCTCTTCCCTGTGTATTCCCACAACAGCACAGCACACCAGGGGACAGAGCTGCTTCCAGTACTTGCAGAGTAGAGAGAGAGAGAGAGGGAGGGAACATTCTAGGGGAGGCATCAGCACAATGGCCGCCGACGTATTGTCCAAGTTTCCAACTCCAGAAAGGATGCTCATCAACAGACACGTGGGGGGGCTTCATCGCGCCAACCCGCATTAGCCACCCTCTCTACTGGCCCTCAAGCGTAACACTCACATGCTTTATTAATTGGATGGGCAAAGTGGGCGGAGCCTCCGAAACACCAAGCCCTGGCACGGAGAACAAAGGAGCACGAGGCGAGGGTTTGCAATGATGGGGGAGTCAAAGGAAGCCTCTTAAGACCTTCTTTTTGGCAGAGTGTGGGACAGAGTCCGGTGCCCCAGACAGCCACATCCATCTCCCCAGACGGCAATTCGCAAGAGCTGTCATTGCAGTTCGACGAAAGAAGAGAAACCATCATTCACTGCCAAATACAAGACACGTGTTCAGCCTGCGCTGTGTAGGGAAATCTTACTTCAAACCCGAGGCGTTTGCTCTTACTAAACCCTAACAACCTGTCTGCGGCCACTGCAGGCAGGACCCCGGGGCTGAAGTCGCCTCTCTGATTCCTTTCAGTTTCTAGTCAGCCTGAACCATTATTGCAACACCAATCACTGGTAGCCCAGCCGTCTGCGGCGCTGTTCTTTATGATGAAATATTGCCTGCGCTTTCAGGAGATCGGGCTTTTTCAGCTTCAGGAGGGCTTTAAATTATTCAGTCAGTCTGCGGTCTTTGTAATTAGACTCTACTGGTGCACTGCCAGGACCTGCGCTCAGAAGCCAGAGGAAAAGGGAACAAGGAGCAACTTAATAACTTTTCTCTCCTTAAGCGAAGACGCAGAGACAAAGGCTGGCGGGACGCACACGCGCCGATCAGGCATCCAAGAGCGTGTGCGGGAGCCGGCTGAGCTGGCACATCCGCGCTGTCCCCGTAGAGGTATCACTTGCGGTTTTATCGAAAACTAGGTGAAAATCATGACTCCAGAAGCCTCTTAGGTGCTGGAGACTGAGAAACGACTGCCACCATCCTCTCCTGCATCTCCCGCCTTCATCCGCCCCCCCTCCTTTCTCCATACAAATCCCAGGCAAACCCCCACAAATGTGGACCACTAGGACACCAAGGAGACCCCCCTCCTGTGGACATCAGCGAGAGCCGAGTGAGTCGCAGGCGCCTCCGGAGCGAGCAGGCGGAGCACGAGAAAAGCCAGACTTACTTCTCAGACAGTCGCCACCGGAAACCAGCGAGCGGGGCTGGGCGAATGTGTTGGTGGGGGGGTGTTCACGGAAGCGGTCTCCCCAGAGATGTGGACCGGAGCCTTTTGTCTCTGTCGTGTGCCTCTGTAGGTTCCTGCGTGGATTTGGGTCCCGTTTGCACGATTCCTGGCGGGTGCTGCTCTGAGCGGATAGAAACAGACTCTACCCATTTCTTAAACTCCGGGGAGTTGAGCGCGCACCCCCACCCCCTACCACTGCCCCCTCCCCGGCAGAGACCAGCTCCCAAATTACACAGCGACAGTGTTTAGCTATCGTGGAATAATATTCTGTCTCCTTTTCTGCGATTGAAAAGAGCGTTTTTTCCCAGCAAGGCTTGTGTTCTGTGCTGATAAGCATTTTTCACTTTCACCCAGACAATTGCGATTCCGTGATGCAAACTCATCTCTGTCATCACTCATACTTTGTAAACAAAAACACTGATAAACGAAAGCTGCAGAAAATAGACACACCTGTCGATATTGAGGGATAACAAGTCTATTTGCATTCATTTGCTTTGTCGGACTCTGATCTGATATTGAATTTTTCTTTTTTTTTGCATATTTTGTTGGTTTTCCTCAACAGCTAGAGATACATAATGCCGTGCTTTGAAAAGGTCACTTCACTCTGTAATTTTGTAAAACCTGGCTCTAATCCTTTATGCTGGTAGACATCCCAGATGAGACACAAGCAGGTGGTAATGTGTGAGGTTCTGTGCAGGACTCGCACCTCCACCTGCAGCCGCTTGCAGGTGCTTGCCTTCCGTTTCATCTGCTACCACGTGTGTTTTAATCTCTCTTCATGGGGATGTTTTTTCATCTGTCCAACAGTATTATGATGTTCATGTAAGGGCAGGTTTTTCAATGACTTTTCAAATGACAACCTACATAGGATGCAAGTGATTCGCCAACAATACTCACTGCCTGCTCTTTCCACCTTTTTCTTTATATCTGAAGAGGTGGTGGGACAGTAGGTACGATCCATCCAGGGGCTCTAAGACAGATCATACAGGACTGTGCATACTGAACATCATTCACATGTGCCTGCAGTTTGAAAACATGTGACTGTGTTAATGACGGAAACGTCCCGCACTGTCCCACCTTCACAGCCTTGGTAACATAACCTCAATGAAGCGAAGCCAATCGAATTTGACTGGGTCTCCACCAGCTGGGTTTTTTCTGCACGGTCTAGGCTGTGGATCCTGCTTGAGGGGGCCCCTCCCAGTCTGTGAATGGTGGCGGACAGAAGTGGGCTGCCGATGTCAGTGATGTGAGGTTCATTATTATCCCCTCCCCCACCAGAAAGCCCGCGGGTGCAGGCCAGGATGGAGTGGCCCCCGCCTGGGTTCTTTCTGCAGCTGGTGGCATTTCCAGAGGCCATGATATTGGGGGCACGGGCTAAGGTATGCTGATATCAGCTGGGAGATAGAGGTACAGATCGAAACCCTCACCGAGAATTCATGCTCTTCCCGTGTTGTCAGCTGCAGGCCCGGGTCTCAGCTATACTGTCAGCAGGCCCGGAGGCAGGCATAGCCAGCGTGTTCTGGGACCTCCCGTCGGAACCGTAAAGTTCATTAGCGGTCGAGGGGTTTGGCTGTTTGCACACACATGAAAGGACTCAGCGGGCTGCGGTCTATCATAACAATGGCTGTCTGCTCTGTAGGGTTATTAATAGACAGTCTCAGTGTATCGTCCTACGAGGGCCGTGGTGGAGGAGGGAAACTAGCCCCATTTAAATAAATCCTGTCATTTGCATGCAGTAAAACGCATTAATGATTTTAGGGCAGAGCGGACCTCTGCTCGTCTCACCTTGACGGTCGGCCTTGTCTCCAGGGGCAGCACATCACTGCAGGCATGACGCGTGACCTCCTTCCGTGGGTTCAGACCACCGCAGATCCGAACCCCCCAGTCCCCAACACGTCACCCCGTGCCTCTGCCCCCCCTCAGTCTGCTCCCACGGGTGCTCCCTCCATCCTATCTCAGGCTTTTTTCTTTTCCCGTGCGGTCGTCTGCCAGGCGCTGAGGATGAAAAAAGGATCAGTGGCGCTAACTAGCGCACTGTTTGGTGATCCGTCATCCGGCTGGGCGAGTTAAGCGCGGCTATTCGTTAGCCGGCTGACACCGCCACGTCTGAATGAGGCATGAGCTACCTGCCTGCACATCGCAAACATATATTATGTCAGCTGGGATTTATGGAAACCATTTGCGTTCGTTTACTTTGCCCAGCTTCCGTTGTTTATCTCGCGATGAGTTTCATTTTCTATGCTTCTTAATACAGATTTTCAGCAAATACATGCATGTTCTTTTACTAAATTAAATTTTACATTGGTGCTTTTGAAATAATATTGTGCTTGTAATGAAATCAAGCATAATAAATCTACTTGGTGTTTACATTGGTTTTGCGATATAATTAATGACTTGATGACATGTGCTGTAATGAGACTTTAACAATGTAGCTGGTGTCAGTTGACAGTATTATTTTTTATCCATGCTCACGTCAGTTAAAATGTTGTTTTGACTACATATTTTTTCACTACATTTTGAGAGAACGTACTGATTTGTGCCACTAGTGTGCTATGTTCAGTAATTTTAAATGAAGCAGATGGGTGTGGTGGGCGGAGCTTCAGGAATATAGGTGAGGGAGGATGAGAAGGGGGGGCACGTTTGAGCAGCTCAGCTTGATGAGTGAGGTGGTCCGGGGGGCTGTGCCGTCTTGTCGGGTGCTGCTGCAGCCCTGGCTCCGCCCCATTTCCCGTGAGTATTTAAACATGGAGCATTGGGTTGGCATTTGTGAGGCATCTCCCCTGCTGAGAGAGGAGAGAGCTGGGGCTGGACCGGGTCCCAGTGGGGCTTCCAACATCCACCTGCAGATGCCTCCTCCATAGTGACGCATTTGCGTCTGATGACCGTCTACCACGGCCCATTGTTCTTTGACAGTGCCCCCACCCCCCCCCACTGTCTGGGTGGGGGCCTCTGCTCTGCAGTTGCTCTCAGTTTGGGCCACTTCGGCGGCCAACAGCAGGACAAGTCCCAGCCCAATTTGGCCCTGGAAGTCTGCTTAATACTTTGTGATGCTTAATGCTTCCGTAAAACTGTCTGTCCCACCTCAGTTTGGGATCTACAGGAACACACCAAGGGCATTTAGTGTGAAATCTTGACCTATTTAGTTACACATTCTAGCCTATTTTGCCAGTAGAAGGAGACTGGACTTCATCTGTATCTGAAAATAGTATTTTGTAATATCATTTTTATTTTACATATCTTAGCAAATGGCCTGGGTCAGTCTTTAATTATTTATACACTGTAGTCCATTATGCTTACAGTGTCTTGGTCTCTGAGCTGACCCAGTGAGCTGACAGTTATAAAGGGTAACGGTTTGAGCAGGGAGATAGAAGACCTAAGGCTGTGACCTACGTGTGTCACAGGCAACCGCAGAATTGTCATTTACATTTTAGTAATTAAGCCAAGCCTTTAATCCAGAGCACCTCTGAGTATGTGACCAGCCTGATACCATAAATGGCATTAAATGGACAGCAGGTGGCATAATGGTTAAAGGACTCAGGTTTGTAAGGGAGACGTTGCTGGTTTAAGTTCTAGTTTCCTTGCTGTCCCTGAGCACTGGATCCAGTCTGCACCTTGTCAGGAGAACATCCAGATGTGTCAATGGTTAAAATCTTGCTTGCCAGCTGAGCAATGAAATGTGTGAACGTGCCACAGACATATGACATATTCGCAATAGGCACATCTATCAGGCATGTGGGCAGGCAAGGGCAGTGAAGGCTGAGGGGCTATTAAAAGAACAAGCATGGATAAACATGGATGACCTACAGAGGTTAATCCATGAGAGCCACATGTAGTAAACACCTTCCCAGAGATGCTTTGAGTACTTAGTACAAACAAGGTCAAAAAGCACGAATGAAAATGAGAGGAACTTTGAACACAGCTAAAAAAAAATGAAAAAATACTAATAAAGATGAGCTGGCTCATAGTTGCCAAGTGATTTATACAATAATACCGAGCATATAGATGGAGACAGGGAGATTAATAAAAGGAGAAACAATTAAAACATATTGACGTTAAAGAAACGTAAAATAGATGGCAGTAAAGAAACACACAGACAATTAGCTGTCTGCAGTAAATCTTCGTGCCATTTAGTCCTTCTGTAATATCCTCCAATTTTTCTGTGCTTTTTTTCCAGTGCCTCGCAAACGGGTTTTCGGTCCTATTACAGAGCCGGGTGATTAAGAGGGCAATTCGAATGCTGAGCGACTGGCGACACGCTACGGTGTGCAGCGTTATCCGTTTCACGGCTTGCCCGTAGGCTTTCATGCAGGAACGGTAGAATAATCTTAGTCTCATCATTCAGCTGTGTCTTATTAAGCGGGGAGTCCTTTGTTTCAAATTCAGGAGAACTTAAATTCGCTCACAAGAAAGACAATAATGATTATCGAAAGGCAGCTGATTCTTTTAGAGTTTAGGGGATTATGGCAGCTCAGAAAATTGGTCCGTCCAGTATGATTTCTGCTGTATTACCGTTTGATTTTAATACTGTTTTGTGTATTGACAGTTTGATTCTCTGCAGTACCTATGCTTTGGAGGTTTACGGGGAAATGCTATATAAGCTTTTCATTGCACTGCAGTGCAAATGTCAGGATAAACCATGCGATCTCATACGTTTTCATTTGGAGCGAATGCACAGTATTGATTCTGATGGGGAGGATCTTTTGCCGCCCGAAGTGCAAAATAACGTCAAAATCCCTGCATGGCACTGCAGGTTCAACTGTAATTTTGGTGCATGCACATGCTAGTTAATGCAATTAACTGTCATTACACTTTTTTGCTTTGTGTGTGTTTCTTTAATGTAAGTATGTACATTCGGGTTGTTGGAGCTGGGTAGTGAATAGGCAGTGAAGTCCAGTACTGCTAAGACAGCAAAGATCAGTCACCGCTGATTCTGACGCCATAACCCAAGTCCCCTCTTAGCCATAAGCTCTGAAACATGGTTTGCACATGTCGAGTGATACTGAAGAATAGTCTCTTTGAGCTTCATTTTCCGCTGCCTGGCCAAAGCCTCATATTTTTGAAAGGCATCCAGTTTTCCCTCCAGTGGGGCCAGAAGTGTGGTTAGCTTGTTTATTGGTGGTCATGACGGTCGAATGTCCACAATGAAAAAAACAGCACTATACTGGCAGCAGCCTTTATACTGACTTGTATACAAATGTGCTGTGTGGGAGGAGTGTTTTCCAATGTCCTACATGCTACTCCAGCTGTCCAAATACGGTTGACACTGTAGGCTAAACTTTGAGTTGGCATCTGAAAACCAAAACTAGTTCTGTGGGTTTTTAAAATCCTCCATGTATGTTTACCTATTTTTATTGACATTTGAACAACGTGTTGACTTGCGAATAAAACTGAAAATAAATAAACACAATAAGACACCATATGATCTCAATGTACACGCTCTTAGCATTAATTAATTTCAGGACGACCACAAACACAAGGCGGTAGGCCTTAAAGAGATTAAAAATGCAGTGAGGAACTACCATACATGTGTCCCTTACACAAAATGTCTGACAGGCATTGTCCTAAAGTCATTGTGGACGATCTTCCACACTTGCCACCTTTGCCTGAAACGAGGCATTTAGTCAAACGTGTGCTGATGTTGTGTGGTGAAGTGAAGGTCGTGTAAAAAGTGTCCTGTTTTGCTGTGGCTGCGCATGGAGCCGCCTTAACTGCGGTGCGGTCTGCGGTGCTCGCTGGGACAAATTAACCCTGGTGTTTTTCCTCCTGCTGACTGCAGAGTCCAATCCCCCACTTCAGAACACGGGGAGTAGAGAAATAGTTTCTTTTTGGTAAACCACTACGATTTCAAAAACCTTTATACTAGTCTCTGTGCAATGTTTGTGTTTAGTTTGAGTATCTGTGCAAGCACCATCCAGGAATGATAGCGATCCATCATATCTGTCAAGCTCTGCAGTATGTCTCTCTAAAGGTCTCTATGCAGAGATCTGGGTAAGGGGTAGATTATTGTTATGATTTATTCATGTTCTGTTGCCTGACCTTTGCCCAAATCCTCTCGTCGTAAAACTTCCATATTACACGCAGTTTAAAGAGGACATTGAAAAAACTGCATGTGAAAATAAATCTGTGTTCTTATGCTGTACCCAACTTCCTCAGCCTCTCCGAGACGAGCGGGTGCCAGGCCCCTGCTATTGGCTGGACTCCCTCTTGTGCTCTTCACTTTTGCTGGAGAGGCTGGCTCCAGGTCCCGGCTGTCATTCATGGCTCTCCGCCCCCCCCATCACATTTTTCTACAAGCTGCCAGGCCTACCCCCTCCCAAGCAGGCCTCCCGTGTGGGGACGGCTTTAAAGAAACACCTCGGAAAGGTGCATTTACTATGCAGCCTAAATTTATGTTAATCTTGCAATGTAATCACATTATAAAGGGGCGACAGGAGAGACTGGTGACATGGCAGCTGTTGCCAAAGGACAATAAAATCCGACACAAAAGAGGGGACCTGAGACACCCACAGCTGCCCACAGTGGTGATGAGGCCAGGCACGGTCACGCCGATTGTGGTCACCTGTGTGACGGCGTGAGCGAGTTATTAAATTAGCACATGTAAGTACTGGAGAGAGATAGAATGTACTTGGGGGGTTAGAAACCCTCTGTGGAATCACCTGGAACGTGTTGAATTAATCTTTCAGGACATATTTGGATTGGTAAACAGCTTCCTTGTACTGTGTTTTTCCTGCTGCCAAAATGAGTCACGCCAAGCTGAGGATGCTGGCAGGGTTCTCCTCACTCATTCATATTATAATTTTGTTTGCTTCCTAGCCATAAATGGCATTTTAAAAGAGCTCATCCCCTCCCCCAAGATAAGTTATTTCAGACGTCGTCATCATCCGATCAGGGGTTTGTGCAGAACGGGTCGTGAGCTAGTAGGAGTGTCATAGATCGATACTGAGCCGAATCTGTACTGCATCACTGTACCATGAAGTCCCTCTTCCCCTCTTGCCAGGTCTCTCTTCCCCCTCGCCAGGTCTCTCTTCCCCCTCGACAGGTCTCTCTTCCCCTCTTGCCCGGTCTCTCTTCCTCCTTCGCCCTGTCTCTCTTCTCCTCTCACCCCGTTTCTTTCCCTCTCACCCTGTCTCTTTCCCTCTCTCCCCATCTGGCTTGCCCTGTCTTGCACTCTCACCCCATCTCTTTCCCTCTTGCTCGGTCTCTCTTCCCCTCTTGCCCGGTCTCTCTTCCTCCCCCGCCCTGTCTCTCTTCTCCTCTCACCCTTGTCTCTTTCCCTCTCACCCGATCTGTTTCCCTCTCACATTGTCTCTTTCCCTCTCACCCATTCTCTCTTGCCCCCTCATCCCGTCTCTCTTGCCCTCTCTTCCCCCCACATTCCTCGCTTAGCACGATGTTTATTGTTCCTCTCACCTGATCATATCTGTACAATTCTTTGCCAAGCTCTGATTTTATAATTAGTTACTAATTGCTGCAGCCCTCATTTAGATGCCAGTGCATCAGCGTCATGGTTGTGAGGAAGACATTTTGCTCTTTGTCTCTTAATATATTCCACAGTTTAACCTTTTAATGAAAGATGAGTTTGTCTTTGCCTTCTTTCCTGGACTCCGTCTCGAAGGCCCCAGGCAGTAGCACCATGCAAATTCAGAGTGACTTTTTACAGCAAAGGTTGGCTAGAGGGTACGAGATGGACGCTCTCCATGATAAGTCAGTTACCATTTAACATGCTCATCTCTGCACACAGCTTTTAGATGCTAATGCGGTTTATGTCATTCGGACCTTCCATGGTCATCTGGCATTATAGTAATAGTAAGCTGATGAAGATGCGTATCATAACAAATACATTATTATTATTATTATTATTATTATTTATTATTATTATTTTCTGAAGAAGGAAAGGCACATTTTTCACTACAGACAATCTATTGCATTTACATTTGCATCTATTACATTGCTTTAATGAGGTGTTTATGAAAAATAATCAGTTACTTTTAAAATTCTGCACATCCTGTCACTCATGAGCTCACGTGTTAGCGGTGCCACGTTCTCATATAAGTTCAGAGCAGAGTTACACATGCGTCAGCTCGGTGGACAGCTGCTCTGAGAGGCCGTCGTCTGTGGTCTGCTGTTATACTCAAGTCTCAACCCATTTTCCATGGGTAATTCCCATGTGCTTCTAACAACATCATTCATAACTTTACTATTACACAACATGAAGGATTTGATTTGAATGTTCCTTCTTGGTCAGTGTTTGTTGAGATTTGACAGTGATTTTAATTAGTACATTATTCCAACTGACATAGGTGAAATGTGGCAAATGTAGACCACTGAAAGACTCTTATTTTGATAGCCCGAACTCTCACAGTGTTGGTCTCAGAGCAGCTGAAGGAGACCAAATGAATGTGACCCATGTGTCATGTCCAGTTGGGGTGCCATCGGTGGGAGAGCGTGTGTCTGCGGGTGGCTGGACGACACAGCATCTGATTTGCTGCAGCTGTGAGGCTCTGAAGGGGCTTCAAGGAAGCCAAGTGTGTGCACTGTGCATGCCACAGCAGATGGGAAAACGTGAGGCTCCGGGAGCGGGAGGAGCTTAAAGGTGTGCTCGTTAACCACCAATCTGAGGAGGTGTGGGGGTGAGGATGAATTCACGGGGGAGCTGGAGGAGAACAGATCCCCTTGCTGGCTCTGAGCTCCAGTGCTGTCATGTAGCTGAGCCCTCCGCCCTCCCCCAGGCTGTCTCTTTATAGTTTCCAGGCCCCTTTCGAGTACACACATGCAGCTGCCGCTAACAGGCCCGCGCAACAGCCGTGGAGCAGACGCGCCGCCGGGGGTCGCACCTGCAACTGCTAAACACCCACATTCAAGCTGCAGCCCATTGCAGAAGCATACCCCCGCCGTGAGAGAACTCTGCAGTCAAGTCCCGGCGCACAGGCGCTTTTATCAAAGGTCTTATGTCCTGATTTTTAAACAAGATGGACCTGAAAATCGCATGCTTGCTTCATCCCCCGAGGATCCCCGATGCTCATTGTAAAGCCAGTCGTCTTAGCGCTTTGTGAATTTCCAGGAACCGGATTAAGTTTCCTGCCATGCTAAAGCTTGCAAATGAAAAGTGGTTTGGCTAGGAGAAGGGAAAAAAATATTCATGGTTTAAAAGCCTGGAAGAGAACTAGTACTTTCATTTAAAAAAAAAAAAAAAGATCCTTGAAAGTTTTCACGTTTAATTTTTGCCTTTTGACCCCTTGCAGTCATGTGATATTTAGCTACACTGACGCTCTGCTGGGTAGAGCGGCCGTCATTTTGTAGACTTGCCCTTACTTTTACCTACCACAATTGGAAAGCATGTGTCAGTTCAAACTACATTCCCACTGTATTCCCATTGTGATTGTCCCGTTTTTCTCTCTTTGTTTTCTGTCAGCACTGTTGCATTCAAGCATCTGTAACCCTGGAATTGTGCATCTGCAGATGTTCTCTTTGTCCTGCACATCAAAAACAAACAAAAAAAGCCTCCTTCCTTTTGTAATTTTAACGATAACACCTTCCTTAAAGCAGTCAACATGATACACTATAGATACCTTCATAATGCATTATAATGGTAAAAATAAGCCATTATAATGCATTGTGAAGGTATTTATAGTTCATCTTAAATGAGAGCCTCATAGAGCATTCATAATGCATAATAAACATGGCTATAATGTGTATTGCCTTTTTATAAAGTTATAGCCGTGTTTATAATACTTTATGAATGCATTGCAATGGATTATGAAGATATCTATAATACATTGTACTTGACTGCTTTAAGTGTTACCATTTTAACCCGAAAGCGATATCTCCACCTCTTCAGTAAGCCCTCTCCACTCACAATAACATTCACATTATGCTTCCCTGAATTTTTAAAACTTGTGTAAACAGCCAGGGGGGCGCACAGGAACAAGCCCCCTAGGCAGAGCTATTGATTCCCTACAACTTTCACTTTGGGACATTACATTTACATTTTATTTATTTAGCAGACACTTTTATCCAAAGCGACATAGATCTTTTCTGAGCAGGGTCAGCCAGTTCCTGGAGCAATTGGGAGTTAAGGACCTTGCTCAGGGGCCCAACAGTTAAGGGTCTTGCTGAGGGGCCCTGCTCGGGGGGGGGAATGGTGAAATCTTTCTGCTAACCATTGTATTTGGACTAGCGTCGTCTGATCACAACCAAAGCGCCCAAACCCATTGCCCCCTCTTGAAATTTTTACGTCCCTGATTGTCTCATTTTTTTAAAGATGAAAGCTAGGACTTGGGTTTTTTTTTTATTCGCCGGTTCCCGCTCTCTGTGTGCCTGCTTCGTGCATGCTTTCATACTGCAGCTTCAAAGTGCAGAACTCCCCATGCATCTTACATCCCCAAGAGCTCTCTTAATTTCCGGCAACTTTCCCATTGGGTCCCCTTGAAATTATGCTGCCCCAATTTTATGCAAATTTTTAAAGACCCCCGTTTTTTTTATCGATTTCTTTAAAAACTGGCAGCTCTTTGCTGAGGTGAGACTTTCCTGTGAATCTTAGAGTATAATCTAGAAAATGACACACTGTTGTTGCATTGCACCGCAAGACGTCACACCCGGCATTCGGGAGCCAATGTGAAGGCGGGACGAAACACGACGTCACACCCGGCAGCCAATGTGAAGGCGGGACGAAGCGCGACGTCACACCCGGCAGCCAATGTGAAGGCGGGACGAAGCGCGACGTCACACCCGGCATTCGGGAGCCAATGTGAAGGCGGGACGAAGCACGACGTCACACCCGGCATTCGGGAGCCAATGTGAAGGCGGGACGAAGCACGACGTCAGCTGCAAATGGTCAGCATGTTTTCATTGCCTTTCCCGCTAACTGTTGGTAACGACAATGACACTCGAAACACAGAGTCTGGGTGGCTGCGAGGCAGCTGGCCTACTTGGTGCAGCAACAGAACCGTGAGGGCTGTCCTTTTTAGTACCTGCCCAACGTGGACCCAGCGGGTAGTGAAGCTGAGTAGTTACGAATGTCTGCTCATAATCTGCAGGTTTCCCTGAAGGTGCCCTGCTTTTGCACCAAAGCAATCTTCCCTCTATATGGAACAGAAGGATCAGCTAACTAAACATTCTGGACCTTTTAAACCCAATTATGAGGAGTGGCCAATATAAAGTATTTGGGTATCATTATACAATTAGATTGTGCCATGGTGTGCTGTATTAATAGGGTGACTAGTTAATTATTATATATTGGCTATAGATTAATTATAGTTTTCAAAACAGAAGGATGGATTAATTAAAGTTATGAAATGTCGCCAGCAGTAGCCTTTTTGTATATTGTGCAGTAATACCAGTGCAGAATGCGAATCGAGGCCAGAGTGAAGGGGGAAGAGACTTTTACGGTGACTAGGTTTAATACGCTTTTGGAGAATGTGGGTGTTAATTACAGTATTTTTCATTCATTGATTCGGCCGGCCGGGTTTGACTCTCATACATACATCAGCGGTGTGAGTCACGCTGAGCTGCGCTTTATGCGAATCCTCTGCGATTATCTCATTATAGCAAAGGGTACCTTTAGAACGAGATGGAATCATGTCTAGATTAAAGACAAATTTGCTTAAAGAGACGCCTTTTTTTAAATCGGACTGCGAATGTAGATTCTACAAAACAGAATGCGTTATTTTCTTCCAGCTGCCATTTTAGGCGTACCGTTCGGCATTCGAGTCACGGCCGCATTTAAATTAGGGATTGCCCTTTTTGGGCCCACACTTTGGTAATCAAGTGACAGGCATCAGTTTGCCAAATTAAAAATTGTGGAACCTGTGGATCAGCACCTCGCCGAGGATATGTGATTTATTAGTGACCCCAGGTAGCGGCGCCTGTATGCATTTTAAGCGAGGATTAAGAAACGTGCAAATGATGTCTGTTAAAGTATCGAAATGGGTTTGAAGACCAGCGATCCTCCCCTCGCGACGCCGCATGTTTTCAAATAAAGCTGATTAGGTGGCACTTGGACCACTGCTGTGGAACAGATGATGAATCATTATTAACCCCCCCCCCCATTCTCTGCTCTCCACTTTCATTAGAGAACAAAAAACATAAAGGTCTGTAGTGTTTTTCACAAACTCATCTGGGATTTTAACTGAATGTAAGAGCACAGAGTTTGTCTTCTTGACTCAGTCATGGCTGGAAACATGCTTGTTCATGCATGTTGTTGACAGAAGTTATCTGTGTGCTCCGTGCCATTTGTTAAGCCACATTATAAGCGTAAAGGCACGGCAATATTCAGACCATTCAGAGGCTGAAACATGGCTGCGATTCCCCCACACGAAGCGCCCCCTCCCCACGAAGACCGTTGTCGGTACGGCCATTCCTCGGTAAATTAATGTTGCCGTGATGCTGTGGGGTCACCGGGTGCTGCATCCGTCTCCAACTGCAGCACAGCTGAGTTCACAGTTTTAGTCTAACGCTAACAGCGATCTATCTACGGCCCACATAGCTACTGCAGGCTAGCAGGCGTGCGTTTGCCTCGCTGTTACGGCACACTGTTTCTGAGAAGTTGAATTGCTTGAAGTGAACGCAGACCAATTATGATGACTTGCTTGGTTTTTCAGGGACGCACTTTTTTGTTGTTGTTTTGTTTGGTTTGTAAAACTGCATTTTTTTTGTCTTGTCATTCAGCAGTTACACAGAGAGGATATACATTGCATCGTTTGATGAAGAACTGTTAAACTTCACCACCTAGAGTTTACAGCAACGACTCTGCATTTACCCTCCTTATAACCTTCTCTTATATTTGTTTATGACCAAAAAAGGGCTGAGATATTAATCCTTAATCAAATTAGGGCTATTTTACCATTGCCACTGTTGCACATGCATTTTCCATTTACATTACAGAATGTGTGTTTTCTAGGTGAAGTCTGATTGGCCGGATCCACACACACGGGCTTCCGGGCACCACCTTACACTGCTGACGGCACATTGAAGGAGCTTAGAAATTTTCACCGGCTTCACACCACTTTATTTGAACGTTAGCTGTTACCCCAAGATGCTCTTATTAAGATCTCCATCATGTGTACAGTACGTTCAAATAAATATTCATACTCATATGGTTTGGCTAGCAGTGGAACATATGATGAATGCTTTCAGAAAAACAGAATGTTCTAGAAAGCCTGGGACTGGGACTTCCTACAAGTGCTTTTTTTGTCCAGCTCATGACCAATTAGCACAAGGACAAAGGAAGGAGAAGTTCTGGGCCTGTATTCCCTGAACAAAATGCTAAAGCCTGTTTACCTACCATCACACTGTGGACACCGTGATAATTGGTGTTTAGACCCACTTATTCCCTTTATGAACCCTGGACTAATTCTGATCATAAACCCAACATGGCGCATATGGATCACAATCCCCTCTGACAATGCCTCAAAAAGTCTGAAGTTACTTTTTATCCGCTTTCGTTTTAGTGGGAAAACGACCCAGGTCCTGCACTGGCTGTCCTTCCCTTAACACAGCTGGAGGTGAACCGATTGAAGCTATTTGGTGTGCACGCATGGATCTCAAAAAAGAAACTGCGAAAAGTTTATTTTTTGTTGATTTCTCTTTGAACTATAGTTTAAAAAATGGTTGTGTATCTCTCCGAATGATCTGCACAAAACAAGTAATCAGGCTATGCAATCTAAGCACAAACTTCAGATGGTTCCTAATGTGGTCTCTCTCTCACAGCCACTGGAACAGAAAGCGAGTTTGACGATGTGCATGTCAGCTGTGGAGTGTGGTGTTGTATTATGTATGCTTCTGTTTATTTGTGTGCTGGAAAAGTTGGGAAAACATCACAAAGTATTCTCCCGAGTCTGTCAGTACTCAAACGTAACACTTAACAGACTGTCATCCTTACAGTCACCAGGATGTTCTCCTGGATGTTTAAAGAAAGGTCCTGCAAGACTTTCCTCTTGTACCATTTTTAACGGATGCTGACATATTCCCACCTGTGAAGGACGGCGTGTCCAGGGAAACTGACAAGAGAAGCTAAATCTTTCCTTTTTATGAGCTATTTTCATTTAGGCAAAGGCTTTGAGACAAAGCGGTCACTTAGTCTCTTTAATGGGGTTTTTGTCTTCCCAATACTTCAGTACATTGGCATAAAAAGCAGGAAATGGGGGATGGTGAAGGGGGCCTTCGGGGTTCTCAGTGAGGTGCCCGTGTTTAATAACCTGACAGGGGAGGGGGCTCCGCCCGTCCCATGATACGGGGCAGATTACGCACCTGCGACCTTCTGGATAACGGACTGCCCCTGGAAGCAGGCAGAAGCTTTGTTTGTGTGTTCAGTGGTTGATCTTCACAAGACCTTCTCTTCTGTTAGGTGAGCAGTGTTTACAAAGATTACCCATCTATCCATGCACCCATTCATCGTCTGTTTTGCCTGTCCGATTGAGGGTTGCGGTGAACATTACTCATGTTTATGGAAATCGAGTAAAGCAAGACGTAGAGTAACTCTGTGATGTTTTCCTCAGGAATGAACAAATTGTATCCATTTAAATCTCCCAGAGCTGGAACTATGAAGTGTGGGTGTAGCTAAACTGAGTGTATCATTTCTGCGTTGTGTTTAATGTAGCCACTAGAAATTCTTATGGTTATATCCTAGCAACAAGTTGCTAACACAAACTTTTGCATGCTTTATTTGTGACATTTTTTTCTTACAAAAGTACCACTGGATGAGGTATCATGTGAGGTTTTATGTTCATACATTGCTGTTTCTTGTTTGGTAAGATTTTTCTTCAATGTGGTATTTGTTTAAGAGCTCAAATTTTGCATTTGAGATTCTTCTTGAAATTTGCACAACATGACTACTGTAGCCTTCCATGACCTTTGTAAACTCATTCACAGAATATTTCGCTCTGTAGCCAAGCAGCGTGCTATGCATGTTAGCATTATTAGAACCAGCATCACTCTGCCGTTTCCAGTTTGGATGAGTGTGGTTAGCTGGTCGCTCTGTAGACTCTTCCATGCCCCAAAACACGCCACTAATTGCATGTTAGCTGTAAGTCTAATTTACGTTCATATTTTGCTTCACTAAAGATGGAAAATATCGACTGAGAAGCTTCCTCAGTGCTTGGCTAGCTAAACTTGTTTACGACAAGGGTTTTTGAGGCATTAACGGGCAGTAGTTTGAACCTTCTAAGAGCTTCTGCAAATGCTTTTCGTACCCAGATTCCATCCCTTGGGTTAGGGAGAGCCGTCGATTGCTCCTCGTCTAAAACATTAGCACCGTCAGCTCTCCGGCCTGACTCGTTATCTCTGCGTCCACAGCCGAAATCGATGCCGCGCTGACAGCAAGCGCTGCCGCCGTAGCAGACGTGTGCTGCGGCGGATAAAGACTGGCTAGGCACGACATCGTGATTCATGGCACGGCCATCAGCACAAGGCGAAAACGACCACTCTGTCCTTTTCTGCCTTGAGTTCCTGAGACAGATAATCAGCATGAAACTGGCCTGTGAGTGACACAAGCTCGTCCCTGCTGCCCACAAAAGGCCCAGTGAGACGTACGGCTGAGACCAGAGTAGCTGTCATCAGTCGTCTCCATATATATCTTCCTGCCTCTCAGCTCTTCACTTGACCCGTAAAGGGAGAGGTTCACGTAGGTCTGACCTGAGGGCCAGAAGTGTCCTAATGAACCCAGGATCTTCAGAGTGTAAAACTGCTGTTGTAGGGAGGCTGGAATGAGGCTGCAGTCACAAGACGAGCATCTGCTTGTCATCCTTCCGTTCCAGCTCTTCTGGATTAAAAAAACCCATGTCATTTCCACACATTTTCTGCTTGGTGAGCTGTTCCTTCTTTCGCCTCATTTTCTTCTATTTTTAAACGAGCTGATAGAAATATAATTACTTTCAGTCTGCTAAGCACATCAGCGCAAGCCTGCTAGTTAAGGTAGCCACACTGTTTGACTCAGCAGCTTTCCAGAGTGACATATACTCTGTATGGTGCCGTGTGTCACTGGAGTTGTAGGAATTCTGTCGCCTTTATCAGGAGCCTTTTGGCTGAAATATAATGTCTGAGGAAACCTGAATGTGGCATATTTAATTTCACAGTTTGCATATTCCATCAATATGCAGGCACGGTGCGTGATTACAATCAATCACTGTGCCAGTGTGCAGGTAATAAATATGGCTGTCCGGGTTGATGCATGTTTTCATGCGCCATTCTGCTGGCTGGGGACCAGATTTTTTGTGAGGTGTGGGGGACTGAATCAGCTGCCCCATTCTGATCTCCTTTGACATGGAATTGAGCCGGACCTTGGCTTCCCAGCTGAGGCTTTGGAGCCCCCCCCCCCCAGAACCCCGCTGTTTCGTACGACCTTGGATTGCGCTTGTGTGAACGACAGAGTTAGCCGGCACAGATGGGAGCGATTGCCCCCACCCCTCCCAGACAGAAGGGGAACCATCAGCTTCTGAACGGGCACAAGGACCAAGATGGTTTGGAAATCGACTCGTAAACAACCACAGAATCCCGCCACCCAGCGCAGTAACTGACGTGGGTGGAGCTGGTGTGTAGATGGGCACCAGCCGGCCGTCTGGGCAGGGCTATCGGGGTCGCCCTTGGACAAAGGCACTGCTGCCTCCGGGTATTCCGAAAGAGAGAGCTAGCTTAATGCCGCTTTTAGACAGCGTGCCATGTCATTAAGCGCACTGGCAACCTATACATAGTTTGGCAGCTGCTCCAGGTTGCCCTGCCTCCCCCTGCTTTGCCGGCTTTCCTGCTCCCAGCCTGGCTGGCTTCCAGCCCTGTGGGCTCTGTTCTACTTTAATATTTAATAAAAAAAAAAAAAAACATTTAAAGCGACATGTTGCCTCTCTTTCTACAGAGGCCGGGTGGCACAGCGAACTGCCCACTTCTGCTGAAACAATAACAAAGGCGTGATGCGCAGAGGAGCACCCGGGAAAGCACGTGGCTGAACTGGCGTCTCGCGGCTGAACTGGCATCTCGCGGCCGCTCGTTCTGTGGACGGCGGCTTCTCGCTCTGTCCCTCCCTGCTCGCGGCACATTTGTAATTATTTTGCTCAGAGGTTTATGGCATATTCCTCCTGTATTATGAACATATTTCAAAGCAGTTTAATGAGGGTGTTGATGTATTATTGTATGGGATGGGGAGGGTCTTTATGAACCCCAAGTGTAATAATAACCGTAATATAACTAATATACTGCATGGTGGCACATTATACAGCCACTGGCATCAATAACATCGGCATGCCTAAAATGGCAATGGCAAGCTTCCTCTGAAAAGGACAGAGCTGTACCAACTTGCTTACACCTCAGCCACATTATTCCTATGTGCGGCATGTCTTTCTCAACTGGGCAGGACTGTCCCTTGCATGTAAAGGTACCTGTGAAACCATGAGGTGAATTTGTCAGTTTGGCTGTAACACAGCGAGGGGGCAAAAGAAGTGTGGCGATATGGCTGAGTCCTGGTAAAATGTTACTGAATCAGACATCGGAAAATTCTCATCGAGCGGCAATGCACGCCTTTCCTCTGAGCTGGGTGCAGAAGGTGCAGGGAACTCGTGCAGACCAGATATCGGTAGATTTTCAGTACCGCTTTTCCCTTGTGACGTGTCTATGCTGAACGTTGTTGCGTAACGGTGACCCATTTGTCATGTTTCTGTGGGTTACCCCTGATGGCCTTAATTGGTCACAATGACTGTTAGCATATTTATAACCTGTTACTGTACCATGCTAATGTGTACACCTGTACCCTGGACCTATGAGCTGCTTCGGACAAAAGTCTCTATTAAAAGAATATGTAAATGTCCTAGCTTCGGTAAAACCCACTGCCATACAGAGTCTGGCACCGTTGATAATTTCCCCTGTGAGAACTTCAAAGCTGTGAGTCCCTGTTGCAGACTTCCTGCAGGGAGCGAAAAGTGAGGGCAAGCAATTATCTGCGCAGAGGCCCATAGATCGGCCCGCAGAGCCGGCAAACCAGGCCTTTATTCCTCCCTTTTAGCTCATGGCCCCACCTGAGCAGACCTGGGCAGCTTTTCGCGAACATCTGCCCTAATTAAATGAAATCATCTCTCTCACATCAAACGGAGCTCTGCACAAGATAACTTTCTAGGTGTGCTGCGATTACGGGAGAGGCAGGTGCATCTTAATCCCTGTGCTCTGCCAGGGACCTCTACGCGCATTACTCTGCGTTCTGCTCAGCTCCCCCTGGTGGTACTGTGCTGGCCCAGTTTGGCCTTCCCAGTTTGGCTTTTCCACCAACAAAGAACTGGTTTCTGGTTTGTGAAACAGTACAGTTCGGAACCAGGTGCCCAACCAGGAACCAGCCAGTGTCTCCACTAATCAGACCCCACCCTGACCGTGCCCCCCCCCCCCACTGGAGTTTACATTCACTTCCATGCTGAGGTGTAAAGTAACAAAGTTTAAATCCTTCAGTACTGTACTGAAGTGTTTTTTTTTTTTTGAATTTGTATGTCACTTGAGTATTTTCCACTTCCATATTTCCGAGCCAAAACCAAGTTTTCCGAGTTTGTACTCCAAAACATTCTGTACGCATTACATACCACCCCCCCCCCCCACCCCAAAAAATACATATAGAGTGTAGGGCTGCAAAATTCAGAATAAATTGTGAATCACAAGATCTCTATTTTCTAGGTTCACAAACCAGAACAGAACTGGTTCTCTGTCTGTGGAAAAGCGCTATGAGAGATGTCCTGAGAGAATAAGTAGGTAAGGAAAGCTAAGTCTTACCTCAGAAGTACAGTTTTCATGAAACATCTACCCTAACATCCACCCTAAGCGGGCCGGAATTAACAACTTACACAGAAAAAACTTTGACTACTTTGACTTATGTCGCTGTGGAGTCAGCTGTCAGCTTTTCGATCGGAAGGGGGAAAAGGGCATAAACTATAAATGAACATGCCGACCATTTTATTCCTGCTGTGTCTTAGGGCTCTGGCTTTTGCAGTCTGTATATAATTTATGTGTCTCTGGATCGGACAGCCAAATGGCACATTAAGACAAAAGGTGTTTCTATGGAAACACGTCCAAGCGCCCCTTTGCTGCCCAGTACGGTGATGCTGAAGGAGCAGACATCAGCCGTGTTTACGCTCTTCACCGATGACCGTGAGAAAGCAGCCTGATGGGCCCCTGGAGATGCCACACACCAAACGTTGGTGGGTAAACAATCTTTTCTGCTTTCTGCCTGTCTACCCACGCGGAGGAGACGACGCCTTCTCCCCCCACGAGAGGCAGGGCCAGCATTTACATCTCTGAGAGGGCAGTGTCTCTGTGACGGGGCCTCTCGTGTGATCCCTGTCGTGGGGAATTGCGCATGTGGACGGCGCCGTGACAAGATGCAGCAGTCTTCTGCGGCTAAGAGTATCAGTGAAGACAGCAGTGGGCTTTTCGCTGAAACTGTCTCTCTTTGCGTGACTAGCACTATTGCCTCACACCTCCAGAATGGGGGTTTGAATCCCACCCCTACCTGGCGTGTTGAGTTTTCCCTGTGTCCCTGTGTGTGCCCTGTGATCAGCCGCCATCCCATCTAGGGTGTCCCATGCCGTTACACACGCTGCTGTGTTTCCTGATTGACGCTCCGGACCCCATACATCACTTTCTCTCATAATGTAATCATGACTGGAGGGCACCTTATTTGCCTTTAGGATGCTTTGGGGGAGGCCACTCAGGGGTGAACTCCTTTTTTGTCAGCCCGGCGTGACCCGCAATTGTTGCGAACGCGCCACAAGCTCTGCGTTGCTCCCGGAGCTGCGGGCAACAGAGTTAAGAAACCAGCGTCCTGTTTGCTGCCCTTAGAGGGTCACAACCCCAAGGGGTGTAGCAGCAGACGGGCGCCCCCTTGCCCCAGCTTTTGCAGAGATCACCCCGGGGAGGAATTAGGTCTTACCCACAGGCGTGTTTACGCTAGCAGCACATGGGCCTGACCTTGTTTACCTCCAGAGAAAGTGCATTTTATCTTCCGCTTTCCAGGTGCCGTAGCTGTGGGTTTGTGTCTGCACTCTGCTGTATGCTTAAAAGCACATCCGCTGTACATAATGCACAAAGCACCCAACCGCTCACTAATGCGATGGAAATCTCCAGTAGTCAATCAATGTCAGGGTTTTAAAAGCAACATTTCCCTCAATATTACTGGTTGCAAGCGTTAAGGAGGATAAAGGGACGGATAAGATGTCATGTTGCTGTAAGACGAAATTACAAACAGGCCGGTGGCACTCTTTAAGGTGTGCTGCTTAATTCTCTTCATCCTGCAGATTTTATTAAATACATCTGCACTTGCAAAGAGACTTTGAGCCGAGCATTTTTTCATATCCAGTGCACTGTTTCCTGGGTAATAATGTCCAGTAGCAACCAGCACTGGTCGCTGCCTGTTTCTGCTGTTCAGAAAGATGACTGTTTGCGCTAACTTGTAGCATGTAGCATGCTCAGACAATGAGTATGAAGCAGCATGGAGTTCACTGAGCATAACTGACAACTCCTGGAGTCTCTGTGAGAGGCTGGAGAGCTCACTAAGCTGCAAAATCTGTGTATTTTGTTGGGCTCCCTAATACTCCTTCCTAGGAAGTACTGCAGAGCATGGAGATGCTAGCCGGAAATCAGATTGGTGCCACTTCCTGATAATATGGTAATCCGGATAATACGGTAGAACTCCAAAAGACGAGGACATAGTGATACGAGCGAACCCTGAGGCTTGGTCACCGCAGTCACATGCCACCATACACTGGAGACAAACTGCATGCCCACTGTGTCGCTTCCGGCCCCCTCGACCGCCTAGATGCCCGTTAAATATTTGATGAACCCAGTGATGGCTTCTGAAGGATTGCATTGTGCACATGACACTTAGCATTATGTGGGAATTACCATATGCTACAGAATCACGATTAAATTGGCTCTGCGTGAGAAAACTGAGAAAAATAATATATTATGTAAAAAAGACGAGAAAAGTAAGAGAAAAAACAACATTCACCCACATTCTTCTTTTCCAACAAAAGGAGTATTAAAGGTGCAGTTGTGGTTTGAGCCATGACAGGCAGAAGTGCCCACCCCTCAAACCCTCCCACCACCAGGCTGTGGCCACTGGCCTGGGGTATAATCTCTTCAATACTGCTACAAGAAGGATAAGGCTGACATTTAATAAAGTCTGGAAATCAGACTATGCTATTGTGTTGGATGTATTGGCCCCTCTTCTGGGAATCCAAATTATTTTCTTATTTGAAATGAAAAATAGTGACAAGGCCGATAATGGATGTGCTGACAGCCCATCTGCGTTCGGCTTGGGCACAGGGAATGGCACTGATTATCGGCGGCAAGGCCAACTGGGGAGGCCCCCATCGTGTTGCGTTGCTCCTTTGAGCCGCAGCTCCTCGTACTGTTTCTACGGCAACCTTTGATTGCTTCTGACATCCACTCCTGGGCGGGGCAGAGTCGGGGAGGGGGAGCCTTTCATCCGGTTTAGTGGGCTAAGTAAACTGGAATTTCAGAAGCACTGATACTGCTGTGTGTTACTGAGAGACAGCCGCCGACGTGCGAGAGACCGATCGGGCGTTCTTTGGCGGCGGTAAGGGACCCCACATGGCAGCGGAGTATCTGCTCATTTGAAGCATGTCTTTTTGTTCTTGGACGTTTTTCATCCATTAGAGAACATGTATTGTTAATGGTATGGAAAATGATCTTTTTTTTTTTAAACAGATGAGTATTTTGGGGAGAGAGACACTTGGAGATACTGGTCTGCATGATCCAGAGTCACCCTTCTCTGCCAAGCTCGTCTTCTGTCTCTAAGCTGTATACAGTGGGTTTAGCTTGTTACCCATCAGACCCCAGCCTTATTTTGGTCTCCCCCACCCCCCCGGCACACACACTAGGATATCAGAATGCCATTCTGGCTGGCTGTTTACATCACTGCTCTCCAGGTGGGCATGACTGTCAAAACTTGCAGGCTCAGAAAATGGGCAAGGTCTGGGAGCCAGTGAGAGTGGAATGTTAACCAAACTGCTTTCACTAAGTGCCTGATTCTCTGTGTAAGTGAAATCATGAGCTAGGCTCTTCTGTATGTGATTATGCTCTTATAGAAGGCTCTAGACCTCTCTTAATTTGTATCATCAAGTTCGCCCATATATACAGGCAGCAGTAGCAGATTGAACGTGTCCATGGGAATCAACCCCAAAAGCAGACTTCCCCATCGCGTGGAACTCGACTCTACTACCTAGTGGGTGACGATGGCATCCACGGCAGCCTCCCCACTTGGAGAAGCGCCGAGTGTTAACAGCAGCGTTTGTCTGCCACTAATGTTCCTGTCAGAGTGTAATTTGTGGTTCTGTTGCAAGTCCCGAGGATTCGTCTGTTTCTGTTAATGACCTAGTGGGCACAGTGGGACGGTTATGCAACTGCCATTGTTTATACCGGGAGTGAAAATAGAAAAGATAATAAAATGCCGGCAAGGGTCTGGCAGAGCCGGAGTCATGATAACCATAGCACAAACGGCAGACTGTTTGAAAGACAGCATGTCTGGCTGTAAGCTGGCTAACGCTAGCGTGGGCTCCTATACATCTGATTGGCTGAGCTGTCACATGATCGACATTCCCGATGACTCCTGAGTGTTACAGTCAGTGAGGAACAGTGTTTATGTTACGGTAGCTTCCAAGTATAAAGCAAACTCTCCCAAAACTTTCAGAATGGGACTATTACAAGGAAACTGTCGGGATGCTGCAATTTACTGTTAATAGGTGAGACATTTTTTGCATATTAAAAAAATTTATTTTATGAGCAGCTGTGTTTTCATATTATTGTTAGAGTGGGAGTGAGACCCAAAGCTTCGAAGTGAAAATGCACCATTTGTGTTTTGCCCAATTACGGAATAATTGCAAATAAAATTTTTACTACTCTGTGCCGTCTGTGCAAAAAGTTACCGGTACCTGCTATTTCTTTTTTTAAAGTCGAGCACTTGCCAGGTATGGACTGTCAGGTGGCCTGGATGGTTCATCCATCTGGATGGATGGTTACCTGTGACAGATTCAAGTCTTTGGAGCCTCAGGGGTGCAGCTTTGGTGTGTTTATGGTCGGATACATGAGGGAGACGTCTTACGTGGAGGCTGAGGTAGGGTGGCATGCAGTGATGGGCGGTAGCGCCGCTATATGTAGCGAAGCTATTAGTTTAACTATATTTTCTAGTAGCTTGTCTGTAGCGTCGCTGATTTCTGAATCAAATAACTTTCCAGTAGTTACGTTATTTTTTTGAT
>JAODKC010000009.1:7596955-7614236 GCA_026777985.1 Mormyrops attenuatus
GTGTAACTTAGCTTGCTATATTTCTATGGGTGGTAGCTTTTGTGTAGTGAAGCTTAATTTATTGTTGAGTAACTGATCGCTTAGCTCACTACACTTTACAAGTAGCTTGCCCAACACTGGTGGCATGGTGGTTAAGGCTCTCTCCCTGCACCCCCAGGACCGCTGGTCTGAATCCCAGACAGAGGGGTGACAGCCAGCATTTCAGCAGAAAGCTATTGAACCTCAATTGCCGCAGTAGATATTCCCAGCATTTATAAATTTCTGCTTCTTAATATTTACATTTGCTCATTCAGAGGTGCTCCACTTGCTCGTCCCGGCTTGGTCACCATATGCTGCATATATGTGTTTGTGATTGAGCAGAGCAGAATTGTGAAGCCACATGGTGTTGTTTAGCATGGAGAGAGAGGGAGATGCACGCACTGCCTTTCCCGAAGTTCTGACTCCAATAGTGAGGAAGGACCACAGTGATGTTGTATCAATCCAGTGAATAAGGAAATGCCTGCATCACTCACTGTACACATGGTGTATCGGTGATGTGGTATCAATCCAGTGAATAAGGAAATGCCTGCATCACTCACTGTACACATGGTGTATCGGTGATGTGGTATTAATCCAGTGAATAAGGAAATGCCTGCATCACTCACTGTACACATGGTATATCTTTTGCATGTTCAGTAGCCTGCAGCATTCATAAAACCCCACCCACATCTTATGACCCCAGGCCATCGTGACCAGATCAGTCAACACCAGGGCCTTAGGTTAGTTTATTATGAGTCTAATTATCCGGTTTGTGGTTAACCTACACATCAATGATCCATTTGTACAGTCATGGTCCGACACCTTTAAAGCAGATGCATGGTGCTGGATTTAATCACCACTGACAGTGTTTATCTGCTAGATTAAAGGAGCAGTTCACCCCAAAACTGGAAAATATGTTGAGAGGGGCTTCACTGCTATCTATCCATCTAGGTAGCTCTGCTTGGAGTTGCCTAGTTTTGGAGATTTTGGCCGTAGAAATGCCGGGCTTCTCTCGAATGTAACGGGACTGAATGCCGTCCTTTATGTGGTGATTAAAGCGCCAAAAATAAACATAAAAATTCAACAGCAACGTCTCTTACCAGAAATCATGACCCACTTACTCAAGAAAATCCACTTTGTAGTGAGCAGTTTGATGTAGGAACTGTTCTCTTCTACCGAACTTCATGCACCAATCGTATACAAGCTACGAGCACGCGTACGTGGTGATACCTACTGCGCAGTGATGGATAGTTTGATTCTAAAACATATCTATCTTTTTCAGTTTTGGGGTGAACTGCCCCTTAAAGAGATGAAATTATCTTTTTTTTTTTCAGCTTAAGTCGCAGCTCACTTTTTTGTGCCATTACTGATGAAACTTCCAGAGATATGTACATTAGGGTCGCAGATGGCCGTGCTCCATCTTCGCACAGGATCGATTGCCTGTTAGTGGCCGAGCTGCTCGTAGGCTTGAGTCAGCATTAAAAATGAACGACAGCCATTGTCCCTGTGTCAGGCAGAGCTCCTGAGGGAGACAGGTGTCTTGCACCGCTCTGACCGTCTTGGCCACATTCCAGGCGACCCCCGAGTCTCTGCATCGCTGACTGGCTTGGAGGTTCTTTCTTCCAGGGAACGGAGACCTTCCAAAATCCAATTTCTCAGCTTCAGTCCCCAAGGGAGCTTCGCCCTCCTGCTAGATATATTTTCGAGGAACCACGCCAAGTGGTGACATTCACACCTCGACACCCATGCACGTCCGCTCAACACCAATCTAGGCTTCTTGGTGCTGCTGTTTGTCAAATCTGTCTTGAATCTGCTGGGTAGCATATATGAGGATGACAGTGCTGTTGGTTAGAAGACATCGGTAAAGGGACATCCTTGGCGACTAAGATTGATTTCTCAAGTGCTTGAGCATTCAGACGGCAAGAAACTTTGGAATATCTAGTCAATCACTCGGTGATGAGCTTTAATCAGATCACGGACAGACGAATCAATTGTTTTCTGAGGAGAAAAAAAGCATGATCATTCTGCATTTATTTTAAGTGAGGGATGTGTTTGTGCAATTGTCATTCGTCCTGCTTTCCAGTCTTCATTCAGATAAAAAGAAAATGCTCTATTCTGAAGATCATAGCTGAGTAGCAGAATGTAGAGGATTGCTTTGAAAAATGGATGGTCCAAACTCTATTAAGTTTGATTTATACTCGGCAGCTGAAACAGTAATGCAGTGTCTCACCACACGTCAGAGCAGCAGGAATGTAGGGCTCGAAATTAAAAGCAAGCCCTCTGTTGTGCGGGTGGGTTCTGTCTCCTAAGGGAAAATTCAGCAGGATCTTCACCAAGGCTTTGGTGGGTCGTCCGAAGGGTGTCCGGCAAACCAGCGATTCGGAAAATGTGAGGTTCTGGGGACAAGTCCCTACAGTTAAGCAGAGTGTAATGTAGTTAGGGTAAATTATGCATGGATGTGACATGTAAATGCATTTGTTAAGTAAAATGTAGGGTCTTTGAAGTGAAACCACGATGTTAATTTATATTAAGAATCGTTGTGGGAGTTGTTTTTTCCCCCAGAAGCCCCTGTTAGACTTCTTCCATTAACTCATCAGCAGTGTTTCCTACATCGCCCTAACTAACTCAGTCTCTAGTGTCCACCACTGCAGCCCCGAGAGACCCAGCTTGCACCTTGTGCTGTTCTTCCTACTGGCCTGAATGGTCCCTCTGTGTTTGATTAATGCTACCCCAGGCTGCGGAGACCTCCCGCTGCTCGGGCCGCCGAAAATAAAAAGCAAGGAAGGCGGAGAGGTTGGGACAATAACAGTTTTGTGCCAGGGATTTACTTTGCCTTGTTGCCCTTGAGAGAAATCGCCGCCCCGCCCCTCATCCGGCTTTAATTAAAGTGCCCTGGCGTCCATGGCAGTGCCGCGCTCAATGGTCCGCTGGGGAACCGGGCCGGCTTCGCTGTCCATATTCCACACGCACTCGGCAGGCTAAGGAGATGGAAGCCTGCGATGGCAAAAATAATAAAAAAGAATGACTGCATAATAAAATCTACAAACACACAGGATAATGCCTGGTGCAAACAGGGAAGGCGAAGCCTTTGTAAATATGGAGGACTGTGTCAGTGCCAGCAGGAAACGAAAACATCACCTTCAGATTTACACCCATACTGTATGCGGTCCTTTACAAAATCAGGCTTTTTAAAGTACTGGGCAAATGTGTTTCAATTTAATGTTTTTATTTATGTTAATTTAATGTTTTTATTTATGTTCTAAGCACCCGATAAACATATCCAAGCAGCACTATTCACTAATTTGCAACAATTGATTTCTTGTTGAAATTTTGGCTTCAGGTAACTGCCTAATCAGGGACAGCATCTGTGCCACAGTTTAGTTGTAGTTTAAAAAAAAATCCACGCTGAGCCCAGTGTCTGGGGTTGGTCTTTCTGGGCACTGTGTTGTCCGAATAGCTAGTGCTATTCTTTAGTACAGACGCTCCCCAGGTTGCGATGGTCTGTGTTACGATATTTCGACTTTACGATTGGTAAATGTTTTTCACTTTCAGTACATTATTAATAAGTTTTATGAGAGAGTCAACACTTTATTGTAAAACAGGCTTTGTGTTACTGATTTCGCCCAACTGTAGGCTAATGTTAGTGTTCTAAGCATGTTTAAGGTAGGCTAGGTTATGATGTTTGTTAGGTTAGGTGTGCTGTATTATGCCTTATGATATTTTTGTCTTACGACAGATTTATTGGAACATAACCCCATTGTTACCTGGGGGGAGGCTGTAGTTTGCATGTTAGTGAAGCTATTTAATATTATTATTATGCTAAATCAGTCCATTTATTTGTTCATTTAAAGCTTCAGCGTCAGCTTCTCACTGTCCTGTGTTGTACTTCATGCAATATTGGCTTCTCTGTAATTTGTACCAAGTATAGCTGAACGCTGGATTCGTTCCAGGCTCTACTGATTAACGAGCCTCCTATGCCTGTTCACCTTCTGGCGAAACTTCTGTCGGGACGTGTGCTGTGCGAAAGAATGATTCTCGAGGCTCAGGATTTTTCTTTATTTTGCCCTGCCATTACATGATATTTTTACTACATTTTACATATTTTGTACATTTTAGACGGTGTGCGGGGAACACAATCACCAGACACCCCCGTGTTTGGGAGGTCATGTCCCACCTGTGCTCTATGTGTTTTCTCATCACATTTGAAAGGATTTGAGTCACAGAACTCGAATGTGTGTGTGTGTCTGTGTGCGCCTGCGTGTGTGCATGTGAGTGTGTGCATGCACATGTGTGTGTGCATGTGAGTGTGTGCGCATGTGTATGTGCATGTGAGTGTGTATGTGTGCGTGCGTGCGCACGAGTATGTGTGTGTCTGCGTGTGCGCATGTGAGTGTGTGTATGTGTGTGTGAGTGTGTGCATGTGTATGTGCATGTGAGTGTGTGCATGTGTATGTGCATGTGTGTATGTGAGTGTGAGTATGTGTATGTGTGTGTGCATGTCAGTGTGTGTATGTGTATGTGTGTGTGCATGTCAGTGTGTGTATGTGTATGTGTGTGTGTATGAGCACATGCCCTATGCTGGGCTGCCATCCCATCCAGGGTGTCCCTCCGCCCTGTGACCTATGCTGCCTGGCACAGGCTCCTGCCCGTCCCCCATCCAGCCCTCCTGACTCCATCGAGGAAAGGAGACCCTATGCAGTCACCACAAAAGGACATACAGTACTCTGCTTCTTACAGAGATCAATCGAAACCTCACTGAAATACATCTGTTTTGCCTCAGTGTGAAATATGTAAACAAACAGACACACATTTGACTGCTGCAGTTCCTGCGCAGCTCCTTTTCGGGGCCAGCGGTGAAATCTAAAACTGGCCAGTATTCATCTCCCTGTGCCAGTCTTCTCACGGCGACATCTTCTAAATAAAAGGTAACACTGGGCTTCCTCTGACCATGTGACTGCAACACGGCCATAAGTTTGACTGCGCCTTTAAAAGCTCTGCAAGTCAGTCAGGGAACTGTGGTCTTGGTCACGTTTTTAATTTCAAAGCGAGCCTGTTTTCACTTCATCAGCAATTCAGATGTGATGCACTGTGTGCGCATAGCAGTGCTGGGAGGAGCGATACGGGGGAGCATGCTGTAATTAACATTATTTAATTCCAGCAGTACGTTTCTACATCTGCTCTAAGCACCAGAGGTTAGTTTTCTGAAAGTAGCACAGGATTTGAAAGAGCTGAAATGTGTCACTAGCAGATGCACATTAATGCCATGTGTGGATTTCAGATGGTGGCTCTGGTTCTATGCCAGAGAATTGAAGCAGGTATCCTTTATACTGGAGTCTGGCATTAGTAAAATTCTTGTGCATCATCCCAGAACACCTGCCTGATATGACCTGATAGGCTGTTCTGCTTCCTGTGTGCAAAGTGTATTTTGAAATATCTGTTGTTTAATCTAGCAGTCCCCAAACAAGGCCTGTTGTTGACATTAATCACTTCCAGTCTGTAACCCAGTGGTGTACTACTGCAAACATGCAAAAGTACATTTGCGTTTTTAATGAGCTGGGGTGTCCCAAAGTCCCGACTTTAGACAAAGGTTAGAATGTATTCTGAGGAAATCTCGGCTGCTGCAGAAGGATGTCATTTTCATTCATTTATGCTGCTGTTAAGTCATTAGCTGTAGCGATAAGGTCACTGTTCTTTTAAGTTATCCATGACTAATTGTTAATTTAATATCAGTTAAGTGTAGACACTGTTAATTGCATAATTTCTGTCCTCTGAGCATGGTAGGGAGTATAAACACTGGCATGGTATAAACACTTCCAGATTTACTATTTATTTCCGTAAAATGGTCTTAAATGATGTTTTTGCATTGTCGTCATTACTACTTGTATTATTAATGGACAATTGCTGTCAGTTTACTAGCAGAAATGTCAAAGCTTTCATTGGCAGGATTGGGGTGGGTTAAATCAAAGGCCCCGAAACAGACAATTACCTCTGAATGCAGGTTTTGTTCCAGATTAAGCAGGATCAGATATCAGGGCTAAACCATCAGATGCTGCTGATGGTAATCGGCACTGCCTCTTGCTTCTGAGATGCCGTCACTTGTCTCCTGTGCTTTGTGCTGTGCTCCCCCTGCTTGGGAGGGGTGCCTGAATGAGCACCCACCACCTGAGTAGATGAGGATGCCAAAAGATCAATCGCTATTTTTCAGCTGCGGGTTCGAGCAGAGGCTGCATCCTCTCCTGCCATGCACCCGTCTACGCTCCTCCACACCACAGGTTTCAAAGTACTATAAACTTGAATTCCACATGCAGTCTTAAGTGCCCCCCCCCCCCATATGTCACCACCTATCAAATTTCAATCCGGTGTGATGGAATCGTGTGATAGAATACAAATTCTGCCCGTTTAGTGATGTTTTCCCTTTCAAAATTAAACATTTTATTTTTAATCTAAAGTCCTACCAGATTGACAGAATGTTCATATACACAGTGGCTTCCTGGGAAATTGCTGCCTCGTGCTTCCAGAGTTGGGGGTTTGAATCCTGTCCCGTGTGTGTGGTCATGTGTATCTTACATATATCTTACCAAATGTCCCCACAATGTGATAAAAACCTCCTATGTTGACCTTGTGGGGACATTTTTTCGGTCCTCACAAGGGGAACCTCCTGTGATCTTAAGTCATGCAGCACGGCTAAGTGTCATGTCAGCATTTGTGTGGGCACGTCCCCTGTGATTGATCCTCATCGGGGTGCATCTCTGCCCTGTGCTGCATGGGACAGCCTGCAGATTCCCCCGCCCCCATGATCACGTCCAGGATAAATAGCAGTAAGATGAATGGATGTATTTATGCATTACTTTGTCTCATTACTGTCTTTTTATAGTTTACTGCCCTTATCTATGTTGTGTGACACCGCATTCTGTTTTTCCCCTTTCAGTCTAACTTTTTTATTAACCTTGAGAAGTTTTAAATAAGCATTTCAGCTCTTCACCTAAAATGATTATACTTGTCCTTACCGTATTACTGTGACATATGCTACCAGTCAGAACTTGGGTAGACCTGCTAGAAGACAGTTATCTATGCTTTAGGGTGCACATACTGTCTATTCACAGTCAATCCTGTGGGCTGAAAGGGTTTGGAAGGTGAAATTGCGGCATAAACACCTTGTATTAGTAAAACAGAGAGAGGGGGAGTGTCGGGTGCTGACATCATCAGACATCAGGCAATGACATCATCAGAGCTTGTTTTGCTGGTGATTTTCCCCAAATCCTTGGCGATCTCAACCAGCATGACGTACTTCAAAAGCACACCATTCTACCAGGATTACGGTCAGGATTACGGTTGATTGAATGGTCATTCGGCAAGACTATGGCCTCAAAACTGTGAAAGAAGTAGGTAGGAAACAAGGTAAGAAAACGAAGGGTATCTTGGCCCAAGTATTTGCCCTGTCCAGTCTCTGGACCCCAGTCACACGGAACTTTTGTTGGATGAACTGGACGGAAGAATGAAAGCCGAACTCCATCCAAGCCCCCATTCAGAAGAGCAGGGGTAACGTGTTGTGTACTGATCTACTGAAACCTGTTACCCAGATGCTTCCTGTTTTTGAAGCCATTATCAAGGCAACCAGTGATGATTTCAAGGAATTCAAGATTCAGCAACAAATTTTAGCGAAAGTTGTTTTGCAAATTGTGATGTGATTTTGTCAGGTTTAGATACTTCTAGAACATTTGAATGATATTGTAGCCATAAATACAGATATTGCAGCAGAAGGCATCTTCCATTAGCGACCCCATGATATGCAACCATTAACTCGGATACCAAATTCCGGCTGAAGTTCTGCAAAAAACTTAAGTTCAGTTAGTCTGGGGATGCTTCACAGCACTCCGAGTTGCATTGCCGGCACGGCTCTAACATTTGTATACGGCCCTCACTGATATCGGTCCGATATCATACACCTGCAGCCCGGAACCAGATGCCATTGGAGGCGGCATTTTTCGCTTGGCATCCACGCACACAGAATAGCAGATGAAGGAGTCGGGCGTTATTTATAATGGGGGTGAAGGGAAAGTTCATTTCCTGTTGCGCTGTGGCGGATTTGAAGGTTGCTGCCGCTGATGAATGATGCTGAAATCGCACTTCGGTGCCAGAATAGCTAGCTCTGCGTCAGCTTCAGGATGGGGGCTGAGCCGGGGCGACGGAAAACATGACAATTAAACCCTAAATATGCTAAAATTGTCGTTCCCCCCTTGTTGGCAGCCTATAATATAATAAGCAGTTTCTGATGCAACAGGACTGAAAATCAGGCTGCACTGAGTTATTACTGATTTTTTTTTAAAGCGTGCATAAATTGCACCGTAAATATCGTGGATGAAAATGAACTGTTAAGCGATCGTAATAATGGTTAATTATTTCTTTTTTAAGTTACAAAAGTGTTTGTCGGAGGCAAAAATGATGATGAAATGGGAGCCTCTAAGCAGGTTTCTCCTTCAACGTCGAGACAAGGGCAGCAGTAATTCACTTCTCACGAATTACCCTTTAAAGAAAAAAAAAATAACGTAAAAAAAAGTATGTCGCCCACAGTAGCCCAGAACAAATGACTCATCCACCAGCACCAATGTATGATGGACATGCTATTATTTCTGCCTCGGTAAGCCTTGCTAAATCCAATGCATTTTCCCCGGTTATAAAAGTGCAGATCTGCCCGTCTATGTCGGCGTTGGCGTCCGACCGGCCTGGGGGGCCAGCAAAGGGCCCCTGAGGGGTCCCGGGAGTCTCCAATAGGATGTGTCACACGGCACGGGAAGCTGGGTACCCGCCTGCAGAGTCATGCCAGCAGGAGGATAAACTTTTGTTGGGCCGCACGCTTGATTACTCAGCCATTTTTAGAATAGTAGTGTTTGATGTCTGTCCAGCACAAACATTTCTTAAAAATGACAGCAGATTGTGTAGATCCAGCTGTATGTGCAATTACTGACCTACAGGGGGCAGAACTGAAAGCAGGCCTGACTTTTTTTTTTCTTTTTTTAAGTTCAAAGTGTTTTTTGAAGGTAACTCTGCCTGAATAATGTTTGCCCTAAAACCAGGTGTGAAGCATATCGTTGATGACTGCTGATAACGGAACATCCCAGACATTGCTGGGCGGGGGAGGTTCCACAGGAAAATGACTCCTCACTGCACGCTGAGCAAAGCCTTGGTGAGCTGCCGTCTCTGTCACCTGTTGCTAGAGAACATAATGACTAATCCATATTTCAGCTATACCCTGGAGTTCCGTAAAGTTCCGATATGCTTTTAATTGCTATCCAGCGTCTATTGCTGGATTGTATATTTCATGAAAACCGTAAACAAGATAATTATGCATCCATCCATTCATCCTCCGACTGCTCATCCAGTACAGGGTGGCCGGGCAAGATAATTATAACCTAAGACGTGATAAAAATGACATTTTTATTTTACTACATAAAAATGCATCTTGCTTTTCTAGGAGAAAACTTTGACTATATATATATACAGTAATGGATGGTTATAGTCATATGTGTAAGGGAAGCACATGCTGCCTGTGTGCAGTGACTGGGAACAAACCAGCAGACACCTGTGCAAACAGGCCTGATGGGCGCAGACAGAAAGGCAGCGGTGCTGGCGGCCTTCCTCTCACGAAACGGGCGGCGGAGGGAGCACAGTGTTACAAACCCGCCTGTGGCTGGTGTCACGGAGCCGCCCGCGGGGATGACCTCCCGTACGGCCCTCGTTTGGTCAGCCACGTGATTCTGTTCTCCGTCGGGGAAGGAATGAAGAGCTGTGCATCAGCAGTCTCCATCCGGAAGGCTCTGCATTGTCGTCGTTCCCCTGAGAAGGCTGGGCGACTGTAACTGCCCCTGCAGTGCAATAAAGCCACTCCATCAAACACATTTACAGGAAATGGGTTTTGGTCCAGCCTTCCAAAAAGAGTTTCACAGAGCTGTCATCTGTCTAGGTTTGGTGCATGTATTTTTATCAGAGACGGCACAATATCATTTTTCTCTGATCCAGATACCAATATTAAAATGTTGAGTATTTGCTGAAACCGATAACAATCCAATATTTTTTTACCCTTTATCAACTACTAAGCCGTAAATAAGATATTTTTACGAGTACATTTCAATTAACGGGGCAGCCGCATTTAGTGTTGCAGCGGCATTGTTTGAGTTAAGATTCGGAAAATGTACCGGTCACATCGCTCAAACAAACGCTGTGCCGCTTCCTGTGCTACAGGACTTTATCCGCGGCCGACGTGATCGACACAAACCTGCCCGTATGGAAAAGTTTTTTTAAAAATAACAAATGACTCATATGTGTTTTACATGAGTCATATAAGCTCTTTATATGACACTCAAAATAAATATACAACCGATATTAACTTAATGTGTCATTAGACATATCTGTTCTTTATTCATGTAAAACACACATGTAATTAATGTACTGCCAAACATATGATCCTACATTCACATGCAGTCCATATTAAATTAATGTATCATTAGTCATAAATGTCTTTATTCATGTAAAATGCATAATTAATGAATGTTTTAGCTTATTATGTTTTAGTATTGGCTTTTAGTCTTTATTCTTTAAATGAACTCAATTGAATAATGGACAGTGGTTCCACACAACTAGAATGAGTAGTTTGATAAGGAAACATCCTTTTTCAGTTAATGCCTTCACTTTGTGTTCTGAGAACATAACATGCGATTTTCTCTTGTCTAATTAAACCAGCTGAATGTGGAGAGATCATACATGTCTTTCCTTAGAATGATATAAAAGCAGTACAAATTTTTATTAAGAAACAGCAAGCAATAAACAAGTATTTCCTACTGAAGCCATATGTTATCAAGGTATGAATGTGGCCATAATCATAGAAGAAAAACCACTGACTTGTAGTGAACGTATAAAAACATCATGCATTGTCATATATAACTGAAATAAGAGAAATGCTTGATAATCTAATATAAACCATACTTTTTCATATGGGTGCTTCTTTTTTTTAAGCAAACTTTATAAAGAATAGGAGTCTGAAGACACTGAGGTAAAGCATTTCAAAGCCTCATCCTGAATCCGCACAGTACCTGCTTTTCCTGCCCCGATAGTCGGGATCGGTTTCCTAACAGTGCTCATGTGTGAGGTGACCATGACATCTAAAAGCTCACGTCACGTTTGTCGGAGCAGGGAGCAGCCTGGGAAGGTGGAGAGACACCTCACGGGCGCAAGGGCCTCAAAGCTCTGCTCGCTCGGTGGAACGGCTGCGGATCCGGCTGGCGCATTCAGCTCAGCCAAGGAATGACTTTGGCAGAGTGCCCTGGTCGGAGAAATGGCGAGGAACCCAGTGAGGCCCCCGGCTCCCCCGTTCCTTCTGCCCATTAACCTACGGCTGCCTCCTGTGGAGGTGGAAAGATGGCAGACGGGGTGGAAACCAGGCGATAGCGCAGAGGAGAAGAAGAACTTTGGAGCGTGTTCCTCTTAAAGCCCCATGGAGGAGCATCCATCTAGGCCCCGTCGATCATTTTTACAAGTTGGTAGTGCAGAGGCAAGCTTGCTGTGTCGCTGGTGCTTTGGCCTATCACAGAGACACCGGAGAACCTCACAAAAGATAAGGAATTTTCCAGAATTAGTCCTATATGGGGAAAATGAGATAATCCATAGCGAAAGCACAATCGGCATCAGTTTCGACTTGTGCACTAATCCATTTGTACTTAGCGCTACCAGTAACTGGGCCCACTTTTGGCACATCTGATGCACTTTGTAGGTAAACATGTTCATGCAGTGTTCCTCTTGGTTGTATGACTAGTTACATGCTAACGACAAACTGCAGCGAGCGACTTTTCAGCAAGCTTCATCTCTACCTACCTCGGCGCCTACTCCCAGTGGATCGAGCTCCCATTTTCACGGCACTTAAATGGCCAAACACTGCAAGCTTTTTCTTCTCAGAACAGATGAGGTGACAGTACGGGCTCCTCTCCCAACATTGGTCTGTAAATCAGATGTTTTCTTGGCGTTGCGATGGGCAAACAGATTGTTGTTGCTGATTTGCGTTGAAAACCAACTGGATAAAATGAGATAACTACATAGGGAGAGGCACCGAACAGATGGTTGTCAGGGGGAGCATAAAAATGCACTGCCGCATGGGGGAAGTTGTGGAGATACTGGAGGAGGGCCCTTTGCAGTTTGCCCATGGTGGAGCACAGCACCAGTACAGGAGGCTGCCAGTAGAGAGGCTGTGAGTGAGGGGGAGGCCCCCCTACTCTAGACCCAGGCCTCTCTATGGTGGCCTGGAGGAGTGATTTGGCTGACTGGGAGTGGACTCTTACTGGGAGTGGACTCTTACAGGGAGTGGACTTCTGAAAGCTGTTCAGTGACTCATTTCGATAGGAGGAACTTGCAGCATGTCCCTGTTTGTAGACCCTGAGAGAATGCAGCAGTGACAGATATAAAAAACCTTTCTTTTACTCTCTGGCCACTCTCCGCAGTGTCTGTAGAGACATTTCTTTGTGCTGCCAAGTTTGAAATTTTCATTTTCGTCTCCTTTCATTTTAAGTTCCACTCCTAATTCACGTGGGTCAGCGTCAGCCCCTTCAATCTCGCCAAACATCTCTGTGATGTTGCACTTATCTTCTGAAGTACCTCCTGCTGATAACAGATTCTGCTTCGAGAACATTTATTTATCCCTGCTAATTAGCTGTGTATGTTGTTATTGAAAACACCTGGATAGAGAACCATGTTTATATGGTTGTTTCAGTAAGTAGGTTCTTAAATTTTGTTGTTTTCTCTTAAATTAATTGCCACTTTAGAAACGAGAAACAAACATTGATTAAAAGTGGAAGATTTCAATATTTCAAGGCCTTGCCTGTCTGGCCGTGCTGAAATTCACCTTTCGGAGATGTTTATGTTATGGAGCTGGTTAATAAGGTTTGAAAAGACTTTGATCAGAAGTTATTATATTCCACAACAAATCTATAACAGCCAGCAAAACCCATTACAAGGATATAGTGCACCATACAAGAGCCCAGACTTTTAATAAAACTGTCATCTCTCTAGGGCTGTCCTCAGCTCCCACAGATCATAACCATTAAGAAATCCGATCAGGTATGAAGCCACCGATCAATTAACAAGCGGGAGTTGTAGAATCAACACATGTACACAACAGGCGGTTCACAGGGGTGTTACTGATAGTTTGCTAGCTGCTATTTTGAGGTTTGAGGGATTATTGACAGTGAGATTCCTTCTAAAGCACAAAACTAAAGGAACAGCTATGATAGCAAGAGTGCAGAATCAGCGTCTTTACATTTCAACTTTACATTGGTAAAGAGGTATGGAGCAGCCACATCCTTGACATATATTAACAGAGGGTGGACAAAATAATGTAAATAACAATATATTAATTTCTTGGATTTAATGAGAAGTAAGCCCAACTTCACAACAGCTGTAGTCCTTCTGGGAATCAACCTATTTGGCACATTTACCAGGCTGTGTGTCTTTGATATTTGTCCATAGGCTCATAGAAGTTTTACTGAGGACAAAACGAAAAATGATTGGTTCAGAGAGATAACCAATCAGATTACAGAGAAGGCAGGACAAAGGCATCTGATTGGCTGATCATTTTTCTTTCTGCCCTCAGAACATTTTTGTCTGAGTAAAACTCCCGTGGGCTATCCATACATACAAGTGGTTTCAGAATGGCAGCCCTGCTATAAAGTCCAGGATGTACTGTTCTTTTTGAGTGGGTAAGAGGTTCTAATTCAGTTCTGTGGCAGTTCTTTGTACTTTTTAAACTTTTTAGCAGCTATTCTGTAACTGTCTGTCTATCGGTAAGTTAGCCTGAGTTCAAAATTTGCTTTCGTGATTTTTGAGATCGTTTCCCTTGACGCATTAAATTGTTCTGCGGATTTTGTACTTATACTTTGTGCAGCAATCTTTTGGTCCAGTTGGACCTGTCCCTTTCCTCCTGTTCCGTCCGTCCATCTTCCAACCATTTATCCTGGGTCACTGACTGTAAGATCTCTTTTATGACTGACTTATTCTGCCAGTTGGCATTCAGACTAATATGGCTCACCTTTGTAGCTGCATTTGTATTTGTGATTTAGTTACCTCAAAGTCCTTTTTCATGTGGTGTTTTTGCCATGTTGTCCACCTCCTGCATCCCAGCGTTATTAATCTTTCTCAATGAGACACTGAACTCAGTTGTCAAACAGAAACCACATCAACTGAAAGCGTATCTGTTTAATGAAAAGCACTCCAGAGCTGTGGTGTAAATAGTGATGTGGTTTTATTTCAGTGACTCAGACAGCCATCAGTGGTGCCATGTGCTGAGGACTTCTGCTTGCCGTTCATCTTGTGCGCTGACTGCATCTTAATCTGCTTATGTGCCTTGATGCACACAGCGGTGTTGCAGTTCCATGGGGGCTAAACTCCATGCAGTTGAGCCCGACCAGCGTCCCTCTACTCATTTTTCGGCCCTCAGGTTACTGCCGAGAGGGTATGGGGTGACAGCCCATCTCACCGTGCCTCTTAATGCAGCCAAGATCAGGGACTCCCTTTAATAAGGCTACTTTCTTGTTATCTGTTCCACCTGGATGTAGTCTGACAGGAAGTGGCCTTCTCACCCAGTTAGCTAGCCTGTCATTAAAGGGGGATGAGCGGATAGAGGGGTGGGAATTGGGGTGATTGCCGGCCAATTAGACTGATGTATTCATTATTCCTTTTTTTAACGAGAACAAGACACTGTAGGGGGAAAAAACAGAACTCTTTTGACATTGTGATTAAAGTGAGTGTTACGGCTTCGAAATCTGGCTGACAGCATAATGGTAGAGAGACGAATACCTGAGGTGATTCCATGTATCTTGACATCAACAATCTACTTCATTTAAATTACACCCCCTTTCTTTTTAAATGGCATCACACTTTGCATGCAAATGAAACAAAATGACAGAATCGAGTGCACGTTCTCTCACTCTAAACAGCTTCATTACCCATGTGAGAGTGGACACATGTTTTTATTAATGTTGCTTAATTGTCCAGAAAACGAGCATGAGTGTTCTTATGTAACAAAGCTGGGTGGGAAAAAAAAGCATCATATTCACGAGTCCCGCACTCAGACAGTCATACCTGTTCGTCTGCGTTAATTTACGAAGGCAGCCGTTATCGTTCCGCAATATTGGGCAAGTACTTCCTTGCTGGTTTGTATTTTTGTGTAATGTTTTTTTTTCTTGTTGTTTGAACATGTCCATTCTGCTGTTGGCTGTAATTATAATCAGATTCCCCTGCTCTATTTCAGTGTACCGTACTTCATTATATATTCAGTACACACACACACACACACACATCCAGAGATGCCCTGTCGCATGGACTGCTGTCAGAGAAACCTTGTTTTTTTTTGCAATAAACTCATGTAGCTTTTTTGTGATAAACCCATTTAGTATTAAATTTTTTTGTTACCCCCCCATCGCCCAACCCAGTACAAACAAGACGCACCATGTAGCTTCCGGTTCGTTCATCTTCGACTTTAATTTTTCTTTTTTTAGTAAGTCTTATTTTAAAAAATAATGTCAGAAATGACTGCAAGGGATGTTTAGACCACAAATGAGTAATTTATCTTTGAAGAAAATGTATATGACATCAACACACTCTTATGTAAGCAATTAACTTTGGATATAACATACTGCTGTCTGTACAATTCATTCTCTTTTGTGGCTTTGAAATTGCGTCCTTTTGAGCGATTGCAGGAGCAGCCCTGTTAAGTGAATCTTTACAAAAACATACGAGGATAGAATTTACGTTAGAATCCCGTAAATCTGATAACGACTCGTCTGCTGTTGATGACTGCACAGTCTAGCTAGCACCAAGGGATATGGACCTGTGCAACAATTGTTTTCTGGGAGGTTATTTTGTACCGGGTGTGGTTAACAACTTCCTTACAAAACAAAGAGACCTTGGATATTTACAGGCAAACCATTAATTTTCAAATGAAATTTTGGAGATTTTTATGTATGGCACCTCAAGGGAACATATTAACATATTTTCAATTTGGCCATAAAAACGGTCAGAGATGACCGTATGCATCTGAATTCCACACTGGAGGCATTGTGCGGGACAGTGAGAACAGTGAATGAGTCGGTCACTGCACACCACAGTCTGCAATGTGCGGTCTCATTACTCCAAGGTCCTCAGGAAAGTTTCACCATGAGAAACCCTATGTGAGAAGTTTTGGTTTGCCTGCGTTCTTCCAGGGTAATGATTTACTTTCGCAAAGTTCAAATTTTTTTTAAAGGGCATCTCAAAATCACTTCCTTTATTTTTGTTCTCCTTACTTGAGGACTGATCCTAACAATCTAGCTCTGCAGTAGTGGAATTAACAATCTGCCAGCCTGCCGGAGTTTAGACATGTCTTGGGATATCACTTTCACCTTTCTTCCTTGTTTCTGTCGTTCCTTACTTATTAACCTTCGTTGTGTTTCATATTAAAACTTATCTATAATCTCTTTTTTATTTCTCCACAACACCAAGCAGAAATGGTGACTTTGGCAAACGGCAATCAGCCTACTTAGCATGAGAAAAGCTGCCTGGACAAGTCTGTCCTTCAGCAGAAAGCCGACCTTGGGGATTTGATTCCAAGGGCGTCCTGCCATCGATCCAAGCGGCATTGACAGAGACGGTCAATTTTAGGCTACAGAGTAACTAGCCCAGAGGTGCCCTGACAGAGAGTTTTGATTTACCTTCAGTCAGAAGCCTTAGTGATAATTGATCTTTTGATTCTGATAATTACTGAGAAGTGAAGTGGTAAGCAAGGTGGTATGGCAAGAAGCAGATTCACCTCTTGGAGAGCTCCATATACCCTCTTAAGCAGTTTTTCTGCACCTTAAAACCATTTCATTATATACACCTTAATTTAAATAATATCATTAAGAGGTTAACTGTGGCTTTAGAAAATTAAAACATGGCTGCCAGTATTAAATTGCCTTTTTACACTGTAATAAAGGCTTTTATACTGTAATACAAACAGGAGATATGCAGTCTCTGCAGGTATGCTATATGCGTCACTTATGTAATACAAGTTTCCTTTAATCTTGGATAATGAACCATGGAGCATGATAATTAGATAGAAAATAAGTCGCCCCCCCCATTTTGTGAGGTGGGTTGTCTTTAAGGTGACCGTCCTTTGAGTTCGGGAGGAGCTGAAACCCGGTTGTGCCACAGAGTCTGTCGTGGGGGGGGGGGGGGGGGGGGGGGGGGGGGGGGGGGGGGGGGGGGG
>JAODKC010000009.1:7616782-7660464 GCA_026777985.1 Mormyrops attenuatus
AATATAGAGATGCCCTGCCCAGAGATTTTGCCCCCACCCCCCCCCCCCCGAATGCATATCATTTTGGGCCCCTCAACCAAGGCCGATCCAAATTTCTTAGGGCCCTGTCACTCAGGGGCCCTTGGAATTGACCTAACTTTCCTCACCTTTACAGTGCCCTTACAGGCTGGCCCTGTATGCCTCTCTTCCATCACATCCTGTCACATCCCATCACATCCCACTCCAGCATATTGCATCCCATCCCATTCCATCCCATTCCATCCCCCTGTCAGACTCCATGTTTCCACACAGCCCCCAGTCACCCTCACCTTGCTCCTGTGCTGTCAGGTCACACTGTATTTGAAACCTAGCAGCATTGCATTACATGTATATTTCTATATTTCATGTTTTTATTTTTTTGTAATTGCCTTTTATGGTGACTCAGTGGGTAGCCCTGCTGCCCCGCCTTCGCTCTGTGTGTGTTTCCCTGTGTTCCTCCTGCCATCCAAACAGATGCAGTTCATTGGCTAATTGGTGCCCCTACATTGCCTGCTGTCTGTGTGTGTCCCTGTGATTGACTGGTCAGGCTCTACCCCAGTGTTCCATGGAAAGCAGATCCCAGTCACCCTCTTCAGGATAACTAGTTGGAATAGATGTTTATTATAGAATACATTTACTTTTACATTAGAAACATTACAAATGAGGACAAATTCCACAGCATGTTAACCTCATTTTCATATTTATTTTTTTGTATTTTAAATATAATTACTTCATATTCATTTAAGTTTCCATTCTGTGTTAAAACTGAACAATGTTTTTTGTCCATGGTTAATGTTGTAGGTAAAAAAATATATTCATTTACATCATCGAGTGCATACTTCATTCATTTGCCGAATTAATTAAATAAATGAAATGTACAGGGTCCAGTCTGTCAGTGTGATGCTTATCTGCTATTTATATTAATGCTGTAATATATTTTCCCATTTATCAACCCTTTTTGTGGGAAATTACCATTTGTAGTGGTTTTGCTAATTAAAATGAATAACACTTGAGCATCTTTACATAATTTATATAATGACATTCATTTACTAATGGCAAAACCTGAAATCTCAGATGCCATGTGCATCTAACAGTTTTTTAGAATGATAAGGTTGTGGGCAGTGAAAATGTGCTCACAGCTAACATTTTTATATTTGGCTTGCTGATAGACCTTTTAAAGCAGGGGTGACCGCAAAGGGCTGGGGTGTGTGCAGGTTTGTGGGATAACCTTTAGCTCAGCTGTTCAAACCGAGGTGTGAGGACTCTTCAGCCAATCAGTCCTCTAATTAGTAATCTAATTAGGGAGTTGCAGCAAAAACTTAAACACACAATGACCCTTTCTGGATAAGATTGGCCACCCCTGTTTTAAAGGGCCAGCTTCAACACAGCTGGGTCGTTCTGAATGACCTAAGCTAGCATTCAACAAATGTAAATCTGTATATAAACAAGTGAACGTGCTTGTCTGCAATCAAGGGTCCATTTTAATGTTCTGTTTATAATTCATGAGGACTGAAGGACTCCTGAAGGTGCGTTTTGATTTTTAATCAGTTTAACTAAATTTTATTGACACTGTGCATTATGTGCAATTAATTTTACAGGTACCCCCCATCCATCATTCCATCCATTCTCCATCAACTCTTGTGGAGTTCTGGGTCGTGGGGTGTCTGGGACCTGTCACAGGCAGAATACACCCTAGACAGGATGCACAGGTAACACACAGTTATGATTATGTCTATATTACATTATGAGGACCAAATGTTCCCCACAATGTGATAAAAACCTGGTATTTTGACATTGTGGGGACAATTTTTCAGGTCCCCACAAAGATTTGCAAATGCAATCAAAAAACTGAAAATGCCAAAAGTCTCGTATCTTGTTTGGTTAGTTATGGTTAAGGTTAGGGCTGGGTGGGGGTTATGGTTATGGTTAAGGTTAGGGCTGGGTAGGGGTTACGGTTATGGTTAAGGTTAGGACTGGGTAGGGGTTACGGTTATGGTTAAGGTTAGGACTGGGTAGGGGTTATGGTTATGGTTAAGGTTAGGGCTGGGTAGGGGTTAAGGTCGTCATGTTGGGATTAGAGTTTTCCCCATAGAAATGAATGGAGAGTCCCCACAAAGATATAATTACACACCTGAGAGGTGTGTGTGTGTGTGTGTGTGTGTGTGCGTGTGTGTGTGTGCGTGTGTGTGTGTGTGTGTGTGTGTGTGTGTGTGTACACACATATGCCCTGTCACAGGCTGGCACCCCATCCTGGGTTATTCCCTGCTTTGGGTGCGTTGCTTCTAAAATAGGCTCAGGACCTCCATGACCCTGTGTAGGACACACGGATATGGAAACTGGATTGATGGATGGACACAGCTTAGGGTACAACAGTTTTATCATTTTTTTTTTACGTTGAAATTGGCTGCATGGATTACAGCATTAGATCAGTAACTAAACATTAAAATATGTGGAGTGTTAGACTCACATATTACAATGTGCTGTTCTTATATAGGACCTTATATAGGACAGTTTTATCGGTGAAGCTTCAAAGTAACACATATGCCTTATTCATGTATTAGATACTTAATCATAGCATGTAAATAGTAACTTCTCCTCTGAAATACCTGTGGATCTCATTACCCTAGCCCCACAGGTGCTGCCCATGCAATCAGGTGCCAGAGGGTATGTCCCGACCTGTTCCCTCAAACAGGAACATCCTGCGATAGGGCACCACTTCAGGGTGGACCCAGGACACAGATGAATCCAGGTACACAACGGAACTGATCAGTTTTTTCCCCCCCACTGTAAAAGTACCAGAGTTTGCTCTGTGCAAACCCAGAATCTCGGATACCTACCTATCAGAAGTGTGCATTAATATTTCAGCTGCATCCGGCTGATGTTCTGTTCAAATCTAGGAAGTAGGCTTCGTGAAAACCATGGTGCCATTGAAAGGTCAACCTGTTTGCTTAACTCAGTCCAGACAACAAGTGCTGTGTTGCAGGGGATTTCAAATTATATAATTTAAAGCACCTGCTCATATCAGCATCTGAAATTCCAGGGGGATCTGTAACATATTTTATTTAAAGCTTTCAGTTGGATCCTATTATTCCAGGGACAAAGTTACACACACTGTATTTATTATTTTTTTGCCGTACTACTACAGCTTGATTTGGGAATATAAGCAGGATTAACAAAGGTTTATAATCTGTAAAGCATGTAATTATAATCTGTGCAGAGTATGTAACTGCAAGCTTTAAATTAGCTTTTGTGCATAGCTAATTAAACATGATTTCAGTCACACCTTACCTGCTGTTAGCTGCAGAAATTCCACATAAAACTAAACAGGTCTATATTTTGCTGCTCAAATATCATGTACTGTATAACACAGGTAGCATTCAGTGTGTCAACAGCCATAGACACTAAACACTAATGTGTGGTGACTACCAACAGAAATCCTTGCTAAATCCTTGCAAAGTGACCCAATGAAGCATAACCATGTGGATGTGACTCTTTGCAGAAGATCCGCTGTTGCCAATTCCAGCCTTGCGTATAACGTTTTCTCATTCGGTGATACTAGCATTCGTGTCTGGTGCTAAATTTACCGCTAAAGCATCACGGGTTGGCTGAAAAACTCCAGTCGCTAAGCATATCAGCTCCAAATGAGAACTGTCTGGCTTTCATGGTTAAATGTGGGCAGGAGATGTTTCCAGATTTTTCACTCCTTCCAAATACAGCTTTTGGTGAAGTTGCTCAGGCTCCTTGGTTGTCAGGCCCGTCAGAGGAAGGCAGCATTCAATTTTAAAAAGCATGTGAGGTAGGAGAGGTGGTCCTTCATCATTGTGTGTTTGTACCGCCAAAGATTTTTTTAACTGTTCAGTAAAGGAAAGCGAACAACAGGATACGCCGAATGGCTATTGAATTCCTCAAATGTCAAGTGCCCTTTGCTGCATTGCAATATTGATAGAATTTCTGAACACAGAAACATTTGATCGAAGTTATTGCAATTTCTCTGAAGTGAAGGATATATTACATTAAATGACGACTCCCAAAACTATATCCGCGATGACACAATATGCTTTTGGATGAATCATTTAATCAAGGCAGTTAAATATGTTTTTGACGTCTGTGTTTATGTATTTTTTAATAAATAGAATTAGCTACTTTCAGCTTTCTGTCATTTGGATGGCATTCACATACAAAATTATTTTGTATTGTCTACAAAATAAAGTTTCACCCTATCTAAATTTTTGTGTGTTGTAGGACAAAAACCTAAACAGAGGAGATATGGTTGAAATGTGGAGTTTTTCTGACACGGTCTTTAATCACTCCAAGGTAACTGTAGAACAATCCGATTCTGTGACAATTGGCTCAAATATTAGGTCCTGACCTGAGTTATTGCAGCACAGCTTGGGACAAATTGAAAATATAAATGGATTCATTTTATCAGTCTGTGTTTCATGGTAATGAAGACAAAGTCCCCACACCTGCCCTCACCAGAATTACAACTAAGAAAAGACTGATCACTCAGAGAAAAACAACATACACTCAGCCCTGCGTATCTGCACGTTCCGCATCCGTGGATTCAGTGGTTGAACAACTGTACACTGGGCCCTAGGGCTAGAATGGACCATGCCCCCCCCCCCCCTTTCCAAATTCACAGCTAGGGTCTGTCTCTGCCAGTTGCATCAGTTGCATTTGATGAAATTTAAGTAGCTCCAAATATCATACCCATCATGCACTGCAGTAGTTAGCAAATTCCACAAAAATGTTTTTTTGTTAAATACATGCCTCAACAACAGAGTTTGACTACAAAACATTACAAACTATTACATTTCAAAGACGTTTTAAGTTTTGTATCAAATATATTTTGTGTTATGACTCCCACCATAATGAGATTGTGTAGATAAAAATGAGAGATATAAAGGAAGCACGTTACAAGCATGTGCAATATGCATGACATCAGCCCTTTAATCTTCCCTCATAGAGATTTGCAGTCAGAGGGGGTCCCTTGGTGTCCCTGGCTGGGCCCTGGGGGAACTGTCTACCAGTCTGTACCTGTGTTGATTCCACCAAGCACAGATCAGAAAATAAAAAAAAAAATCCATGAAGGATTTTTCCAGCAAGGCAAAGTTCCAAAAATCAAAATTTGAATCTTCTGCACCGAGCACTACTACAGGACTGAAGTAATGCATAGTTTGGGGTCTTGTTGAGTGTTAACACTGTGTGTGTGTGTGTGTGTGTGTGTGTGGGGCGGGGGGGTTGCATAGATTACATTTCCACACAATATGATAAAAACCTGTAACTTTTTACCTTGTGGGGACAATTTCAGTCTGGACTCTATGTGTTTGTGTGTATTTGACAGAATTGGACAGAGAGAGAGAATACATTTTTATTTTCTTTATTTATGATAATATGTACTACAATGGCTGCGTCTGTACTGAACATGTACAGACTTTTTTTCTCCACATAATAATACAGCATAACAGCTATTTACATGGAATTTACATTGTATTCTGTATTATAAGTAATCTAGAGATGATTTAAAGTCCATGGGTGGATGTGTGCAGGTTATATGCAAATATGACGCCATTTTATATAAGGAACTTGAGCATATGCGGATTTCGGTATCCATAGGGGGTCCGGGAAGCTGCCCCCTGCAGATCCCAAGGGATGTATTTCATTAGTCTGCAGTGCAGCTGGATGTCGACTTTGGGCTTGGTCGCCATCCTGAAGTGGAGTGCAGAGAAGACCCATGGACCTACTTGGGCCATATGGGGTCTGCTGGAAGCTGTGGAGATGTGAGCGAAAATGGGCCCCGTACAACCAGGCAGAGAATCAGAAAGTGGCACCCTGACTGGAACGGGATGGAGATCCCGCTTTCAGGCTCAGCTGCATGCTGAACATAGCAAACCCAGAAACCTGCAGCCTTCCTGAGCTCAGAAACAAAGAGGGAAAAACGCTTAAAAAAGGTTTGCTTAATAATTACGAGAATGAAAATAAAAATTCTGCTTAGCATCCAGAGGGCATCATTAAACATGCCGTTAAATTTATTCACTTTTAGCTTGACATTAGTCATAATACCACATCATTACCGTCATTATGGCATGGACCGGACCGGACCGTTGCACAGCAGGATAATACTCCTCTGCATTCATGCCCTATTATAACATGCTTGTAAATTAAGATTCACAGTTTAAAACTTTTTAAAATGAACAATCAGTCACACATGCATTATGTGGCTTCATAAAAATGGCTTCCTTCTGAGCTGCTAGGTAAGGATGACATCAGTAGCTCCAGTGGTTAATGGAAAACTGTAAAAGTAAAGTAGCTTGGAGTGATGGACCAGCAGTAGTATGGAGTATTGTAAAAGTATCATGGGGCAGGGTAACAATAGTAGATTGGGGTGAAGTAATGTAACAGAATAGTGTGGATGAGGCAGACTGTAGCGGACAAAAAGGTAACAGCAGTGTGGGGCAACTGGTGAGTAATATGTATTACTGTAACACTAGACTAGTGTGAATTAGTGGAGTATTGTAACTCTAATAGTGCAGAGTGTTACAGTAACCATCAGTACCCTATTGTTACTCTCTGCACCTGGGAATCTTTAATCATCTTATTTACACCTTTAGAGTGAACAGTTGGGACTGTTCTTCCGCTCATTATCAGTGGATCTATTGTACACTTTTGTTAGCTTTAACTGTGGTCTTGTATTTCTCTTAAAGCGCCTCTCTTAAGTGTGTCTTATTTCACAGCACTTGAGAAACACCCCTCCAGAGGCACAAGGCTGGTAATCTGCTTGGCCTTCAAAAAACTGCACTACACTAGGTTCATGAAGAGGTTTTTTTTCTGGCCAGTTCAATTTGTTCTATTAAGAACCGAGCAGAATTTACTGAGGCTTGAAAGTGAATCTGGCCCATTGTGCCTCAAGAGTTTATGACTGTGCTGTTTTTAAATGGACTTTGTTTATGGGGCAGGGAAGTCACTTATTTTAAGCCTGCTGAAATACAGTGCATCTTGAAGGGCTGTATCAAATGCATTCTGGTGGTTGTCATTATTTATATATAGCAGTCCTGTCGGGGTATGAGACACTGCTTTCACAGGACGATGCAAATAAATTTTTAAATAAAGGTCTAGGGATGAGCATGCATCATTAGAAATGGACGTCTTCGTGTGCTGGGCTGTTTCCTGTCCAGCCCTGAGCTGCCTGTTTCATTACAGGCCTGTTTTGGTGTTGACATCTCTTACTGCTGTTCTTATAACATGCCTGTCTGAAGGTAATCTTTTTTTCCAGAACTGAAGAATGTCTCGCTTTCTATAGAATGACTGCCATGTGCGGGCTGTGGCATAAAAGACTAACACAGTGTGCGTTTCACATGGGAAAAACTCTTTGTATGCGAGGGGAAAAGCCAAAGGTCTCCTGTGAAGAGGATGGGAGGGTATTGGCATATCTTCATTGATGACCTTGTGTGGCCACACACAGGTGTACTGGCCCCAGTCTGCCCTTTCTTTGATGAACAATTGCTCCTTGGCAACACTGATCCTGCAGTGCATTTCCAGATGGGCCCATTACACTGGGAAAGCCATAACCTCCTTTTTACTAACCATGTCTCTACATAAAAGAGAGGTGTTAATGTCCCCCACAGTATCCCATCACCCTGAATCCACATCGGCGTGATTGTCAAGGAGCTCCTCAAACGTATTTAACAGGCAGTACATCTGTTGCAGGCTTCGCTAACGACGCAGACTTTGTTGTCCAGTTACTCTAGTTTCTGCCGCCCGCTTTGGTGTCATTCTGCGTCGTTTTTCAGAATTTTTCATTGATCGGTGGTGTTAGAGAAATGGGCCATGGGCCTTTTAGTCAGGCTTAATTAATTGGGGATCTAAAGTGAACTTTGTGGCCTTAAATGCTTTAGGAAGGTTATGAGCACTCAAACGTGTAATATGTGGTTAAGATGGTAACGCAATAGCATGATTTTCTCTCCATAAAATAGATTTCCCCCTTTTTTAAACAGTACACAGAAAATCTATTTTACAAATTTGTTGAAAAGCTTCAAGGAAATGGTGTTGGCCCACATATCCCTCCAGAACTCTGGTTTTGATTCCTGCAAGCGGAGTTTTCAGTCAGCAGGCAATTAGCCTTGAGGGAAGCATAGCAGGACTCGGCTGGGGTGCCTGGCGTCTCAGACGGCAGCTGCATGGCACGGAGTAGCTGTCAGACAGACGCATTTCAGCGGCAGCCTGCTCAGAGGTCACCGCTGCGCGTCGCTGCTATTGATAAATCCTGCGTCCCCTCAGAGCGACAGGAAGCTCTGGAGCATTAGAATGCTTCTGTCAACCATCATCCGTATCCACCCACCACTTTTGGAAGACAGAACGAATCAGTGGCTTTAAATCTTAAAAGTAATTCCAGTGAGGACCCTTTTAAGTGGATATAACTCAATCTCAAATGGCCTGTCAATGTGGTTTTTTTTGATGCAGATTTAAGCAGGAAACAAATGGAGATCTCATTCATTATAACCTCTATGCAAGTGTTTCAACTGACATCCAACTGTATATGGCTCTTTGAAACCGGAGCAAAAGCAGGGAGAGTCAGCAGCATCCGCCCACCCAGAGCGGAGGTAGGATTCAAACCCCTTACCCTGGAGGTGTGACATCATTATGGAATGACATCATGCAAGCTCAGTCCATAGGGCTTGGTTTCAGAAACTCCTGAAGGATGCACTGTTGACTGATTTCTGCTTCGGGAACCTTCTTGTCACAAGTCCAGTCCCAGAAATGCCGCACCAGATTCTGAGAGCATACGGCACCACGGAATCATCCTACACAGACTCCCTGTGGCTTGGCTGTGCGCTGTTGTCTGTATTTTGTGTGACGCCATTATTAGTCTTTTGAGGTACATTAGATCCATTTTTGTATAATGAACTTTGGAAGTGAACTGCGATGCGGGGCTCAGTGTAATCCTCCGATGATCAGTCTGCTCCACAGTACAAGCCGAGCAATACTGGGTATAATGTTGCATTGTGGTAGCACTGTGCTTAATGGACAATAACATTGCAGATCTACTCTGGGCTTTACCAGCTAATGGAATCACCATGGGAAGAACCAAAGTGCAAGGTGAGCCAACATTTAGCCCATCAGATCGCCTCGTTTAATCGGAAAACGCTCCTAACGATCTTTGGCTCCACATTGCAGGTAACCTGGAAGTTAGCCTGGTCGGCTTTTAAGGATGCCCGGACACGTAACTATGCAAAACATGTTTCAGTTCACAAATGACTGGTTTTGGTTCCTGCCAGCTGAAAACTTTTAGAAGATTGGATTGGAGCTTTTCTATTGTCCTAGATGCCACGCTCGCACAAAGATAATTTGTTTTTTTAGTTGAGCTGCCCCTGGGTTAGATATTTACTCATCTGTCAGCCATCCCATCTACTTCCTTGATCATGGCTTGGTTATTCTCCTAGGCTCATTGCCTTGACAACTTCATCAAACCAAATAGCATGATGCGGTGATAGAGGCAGATGGAATTCTTGGTCCCCATTTTCCCTCCTCCCAAGTATGCACCCTCTTCCTGGATGAGGCAGAGAGATGAATATGCTATAAAAAAAAAGACGACAGCGTTCGAAAAACGATCACGCCTTCGTAAGTGTCGGGGGGGGGGGGTGCGTAGGGGAGCGCCGGAGGCATTAGCCTGAAAAACGGGCAGCGGGAGAGACAGCCCTGCGATGGCAGATGGAAAAGCAGCAGGTGCCGCGCCGTGATGGGACTTCGCATCCCATCATGCACGTTCCGCAGTGATGCAGCCTGACAGGGAAGGGAATTAATGTGTCGCAGAATGTGCTCGCAGTGCATTAGCCAATTCTCAGTGTCTACACTCTGCTGTTCTGAGCTCTCTTTGTGACTAACGGCCTGTTCGAGTACAACAACGACTTGCATGGGGGGCAAAAAGGAGGGGGGGGGGTCGGCTGTGTGGCAGTTTGACCCTCCTGTCACTCCGTAGGTCTAGCAGAGGCTAAATGATAGCCTCCTCCCAGCCCCCGCCTATCCCCAGGACGATGTGATTAGGTGACTGTCCTAATGCAGATGTTTGGAATATTAGGATAAGCGCAGTAGCCAGAGCCCGCTGGGGGAATTAGCTCCAATGAATTGAATTTTCAGAAGAAAATCACCGGTGGTAAACAGACGCAGGCACTGTGCAGCCACTGATAATGTGCACGCACCTGCCAGAGTCTGGGGGGAGGACTGAGGGCCCCTGCCAGAATGAGCCCAGAGTTCGCTGGGATTTTTTTTTTTACCGCACCCAGCTTGGCTCGGACGTTTACATCAGAAATATTGGCAGCCGGTCAACACAAGCCGTTATGAGTGTGAAAGCTTCCCGGCCAGAGAGAGATACCCAGCCGCTCACCCGTATCCTGTTACACACAGGAAGTCTGCAGAGAACGGGGAGCTTGCAGCGCAGTGCTAGTCTCCACGGGCTGAGCGGGTCACCCACCGGCCTCATGCCTCGCCACCTGCCCCGGCTCTGCGTGCGCCTGCGGTTTGCATGTCCTCCCTCTGATTCTCTGGCTTTCCTTCTGCAATCCAAAAACATGCAGGTTAAGGTGAACTGGTGTTGCTAATTTACACATATTGGCTGAGTGTATGCCCAGTGACGGACTGGTATCCTGTCCCCTGCCTTTGCCCTGGGATTATTGAGGCGGTGCCCAGGGTCACTGTGACCCCGGTTTGGCTAAGGGGCTATGGGAGATGGAGGGATGCCCCCCCCATGATGGTCGCCGGAGCGTTTTCCTCAGTTCTCAGTATTTCTTCTTTTCATGGCACATTCCAGAGAAATATGAGGTATTTCTCTCAGGAGCCTACTCTTACCCTTTTTTCCGATTTTGCGATCTTCGTTTTCTGACAGATCCTTACTGCAAGCACTTAACAAACTGATCTTCACTCAGATAGTGTTGATGAGTGGGACCACCTAGATAAATTTCCAGTGGTTATAATGGGCTCCCATGGTAATTATATGCCTTTATCTACAGTGAGTCAGCATATCAGGTGCAGAGCCCTACATCTGATTTAGGACAATGATGCAATCAAACACAATTAATATATGTCCTTTAAATGGAATGTTCTGCTAAACTGGGATACTTCAGTGGGCTTTGAGTATCAATGCTGTGTTTGTGCAGTGGGCGCAAGTGGAGAGGCGTGTGCCAAGGTTAATGAGCATTCTGTGCGATTTTTCTCGTATTCGTCAAATGTGCCTCAGTCCGCTTTCAAATCATTTTAGAGGTGGAATGAATCACTTAGGAGAAACTGGGAAAGTGGCCTGCCTCTGAGTGACGTGCGAAAGGAAAAATTAAAAAGCCGCAAAAAGTTGGGTCACGGGGTCTAATAACAGATTAAAGCATTGCATGGTTGGGAACATTTGAAATGATCTTTCATTTAATGAAAATAACTTTGCAAGTCACACATTGGCCTGAATCTACTGCACTCTTAATGTGCTGCTACCTTTTAATTAATGACAGGCAAAGTTCAAAATATCCATTATAGGCGTTCACCAGTCAGGATGAGTTTTTGCGGCAGCCACAGAGGGAAACAAAAAGGAGACGGCCTGTACTCACACCCTCTCAGTTTTCACCTGCGCTTGTCACCGCCTGAATGCTACAGACACACGTGTTTTGCCTGCAGAAGGCTCTGCAAGGACATGTTTGGTTCAGCCCTTCTGAGCAAACTGGAGGTGAAGAGCCCATTGCCCGTAGCTACGTCAAAATAAAGCACAATAAACATTTTATACAACGTGGTAAGACCCCAGGGAGTATCTACACGTGGCGTTTTCAAATGCAGATGTTTCATACTTCGAAATGGAAGAGGTTTTCTTTTTTTCAGATCACGGTGTTTATCCAACTGGGTGTTTCTGATCTTGTCAGTAATGGTGGCCCTTTGCCAGCCTGAGGCTCCTGTTTTGATCAGCACATGTGAGTCTGCCACCAGCCGCACTGTAATGCGTCGGTCATATCCCAGGCGTGGCAGCGAAGCTCACGCCATCTCCAGCGACCGTCATCCTTTTCATTCACTGGACCTCTGTCCTTTCACTAAAGCCATTTAATCGTCCTTTGTCCCGATTAGAACTCGTTTGACCAAGAGCGGAAAAAAAAAAACACAACAGCTTTGATTGTGGTATGACATACAACGAAAAGGAATTACCATTGTCAGGATTAAGTCTAATCCATTTTATTAATTAAACTTTCTTGTACAGTCTTTCCTCATAGAAATTATGAAAATAGCTTATGATTTACTTACTGTGTGCGAGAGGATAAAGTGTCGTCTCGTCAACGTGCAATTTTTATCATGGCAGATAATAGACCCAACATCTAATTAGAGTGTTCAGGAGTGCAAGTTACAATAGACGTTCCCTGGAGATGGATCCCAGAGCCTCGCATCATTTAAAGATAGCCCACGTTTCCTCACATTTTTAATTGAACTCCTACAAAAGTTAATAGCTTTCTCTGAGGCATTCAACCGTTCGGGTAGACAGAAAACGTGCACTGACTTCCTGTCATTATTTTTGAATCATCACTTGTTAAATTATTAGAATTTTATATATGGTTATGTGTATTATGTTTTTTACTCATAAACAGTATATTACACTTATAATGGTATGAATATTGAATTCTTTTGTGTATCAGCTGTTGGCTGAAAGTACTAATCGATGTTAATTTTTTTTCTTGGTAATTTAATTGAAAGGGGACAGAGTTGGATGAAAAATGAGTCATCTCAAAGTCAGATGTTGTGCGTAAAGGTGAATTACGGTTGGCGGCAAGTTAATCTGTCATTGATGACATCCTGTCTGGCCAAGGCATCCGTTACCTTGTCTGAAATGGACATACTGCTTTTACCTAACAGGCAGATTTTCAGTGGCTTTGACAAGCATCACTTCAGCTGTTTTTGCATAACATGCATACATGTGATTTATGGTTTTTTGGTTGTGTGTCTAAATCCCATCAGAAGCAGGCAACCATTAAACTCAATAACTGTTTACAAAAAGCGGTCTTTATATTTGGCATATTTTAAAGGAAAGGCGTGTTTTTTTATCCCCACGTGAGACTCACTGATTCAGGTCACCAGCATGACTGCGAAGCTCTGCAGAAGAGAATGTTCTTTAAAAAGTCAAAGAATCATGTTATCCTTTTTTAACTTTTCATTTACTCTTTAATCGTGTACTGTCAGTGCCTCAGGATCGTGCTTTTTAAGGTTAGCAGTGAATCGCACCACATAATATGGAAACGGAAGATTGCGAGATTTTATCAGCTTCCATCAATTTCCAGGAGCGAACAGCATAGTCAGTTTATGGAGGAGATGGTGTTCTTCCAGGCCGGACGTATTAAGAGCAGGTAACGACAAGCGCGCTTCATTGGGGAAGATCTCACAGTACCGGCCAAAGTTTTTTTATTCCACTTTAAACAGCCATGGGTATTTATGAACTCTCTCTCCAATCTGACCTTCTCTCCCAGTTGTGAACTAGGGACGAACACAGCCGTGTAGTTCGCCCAGGGGACTTGCTCTTACTGTCCTTCTGGGCTCTGCTGCCAGATATCTTGTTCACGGCTGCTGTGTTTGTGAGAATGCTGCTCGTCGACGTCAGTTCAGTGTTTGGTTCCATCGTCCCTCAGAAGCTGACAGAGAAGCTTGGGCTACTGAGCTTCACTACCCTTTTGTGCAGCTGGATCCTAGACTTCCTGACCGAGGGACCCCAGACTGTACCCTTGGGTGACCACCTCTCTGGCACCACCAGGCTGAGCACTGGCACCCCCCTCCAAGGCTGCATGCTCAGCCCATTTCTGCTCATCCTGCTAACTCGGGTCTGTAGAGCTCCAGCACCATCATCAAGGTTGCCGACAACATGACAGTATTGGGTCTGATCTGCCGTGACGGTGACTCAGCATACTGACCGGAGGTCCGGGACAACAATCTGTCTCTCAATGTGGAAACATGATCGTCAACTTCGGGAAGGTCCAGGTTGTCCACCCCCTATCATACATCGCCGGATAGTGCATATTGCCGGAAAAATGATCATGACCTTTCCCCCCTGCATCAAGGACATTAGCATGGACTGTTTGTCCTGCTCCTGTCTGGCAGAAGATACAGGAGCATCTGAGGAGGTTCTGCCAGGTTCAGCAAGAGCTTCATCCCCGCTGGGTCAGGACATTAAACACCCAGCTGCCCCTCTTAGCTCCCGCCCCTTCCTGAGGATAAACACCGCCCCCCACACCCCCAGCACTTTAACGTATTATTATTTATCTATCTATTGTCAGACCCTATATTCCACACCGTCATGCCGCTGCTGTACTATGTATTACTGGTACATGCATATATAAAGGACTTATAAAAGTGCAAAACAGGGGGGCTGGACACAAGGGTGTGTGTGTATATATTTCCTCCTGCCTATTTGCACCCCAGGGCAGGGATGAAGCCAGGTGACAATGTGGTGGAAACTTGATTATACACACACACACACACACACACACACACACAACCTTGTGTCCAGCCCTCCTGTGTTTTGCACTTTAAGTCCTGCAAAAACCCTTCCTCTGGCTCTGCTGTTATATGTTGCACCGTGATCCTGGGGCGACGCTATTTTGTGCTACTTTATACCTCTTTAAGGATGATATGATAGTAAAGCGCACTTGACTGTTCTTTTTTTTGAGCTCCTGGGGGTTGTGACTCCTGTCCGCCAAGAGGAAGTGACACGTTTGACACGAGGTGTAGCCAGGAACCTCACTCCAGTGTTATCGGTTATTTTCCACTCTGTGCTGTAAGCCCCGTGCTGGGGTTCAGCTGCGACTTCTGGTCCCTCTTATTGCCTACTCTCTTATTTTATCACAAGTCCTAAATGTCTCTCAGCAATGCTTTTCTAACACCTCATAATTAAGGTCTGTCCTTCATGCAGATTCTCACCCAGGTGCGCCCAACGTGCTGCCCTCGAAGAACTGCACGTCTACAGAACACTTTATTTATATTTACCAAACCTTCATTCATTAAGCTTTAGAGGTCAGTTGTATAGCATCACCGCAGAAAATGGCAGAGTGCTAATAGAATTTTATTGTCATTGTAATGGTAGGAAGTACAATAAAATTTGATCGTTCATGTAGTATCTTGCTCTCCAGTGAGACACAAGGGTTGTGTCCGAATTCAGGGGCCGCATCCTTCTAAGACTGCATTCGAAGACTGAGTCCCTCACAGCAGTGCAACAAGGCTGTCCCATCACCAAGGCTCTTTCAAATGCGGCCTAGATATATGTTCAGGGAGCAGGGTCAGCCACTTATCTGGCACCCCTAAAGCAGCTGGGGTCAAGGCCCTTGCTTAAGGGCTTAATGGTGGAAAGGTTACCCTGTGGGCCATGGGACTAGAACCGGCAACCTTCCGGGACATACTGCTGTACATTGCTTGTGTGTTTACTGAAAGCAGAGAAATTTTATTCATGTGCCTCATTTTCAAGAAGCGTGGGGCAACCTGTGAAGGATGATTTAAATGACTGGGGGGGCACACCATTGCAGTAATGAGAGAGGAATGCAACAGACAGTTGTGAAATACTCATTCTGACTTATAAAATAAAAGACTCCTTTTACGAACATTATGTTATCTCACATTTTCATGCTAAGTAGGCTGGAGTTCTGCCGGAGTATGATTAGGAAACTGTCAGTTACGGCATGGAACCTGCAAGATGGCTTTCATTTAACCTCCTTAGAAACCAGGCAGTTTCCAGAACACATGTCATTGTCATTGAGCTGACAAGTGTGGTGACCAAACACATGGTCCACAGCCGCCACCTTTGCTTGCACATTGGTCTTTTGTTAGAAAAATCAATACGGGCACATAATGAGTTTCGGCATCAAAGGACTGTGTGAGGGCCTGTGCTGTGAAAATCAACAGTTAATTTGCTCTGCAACGTCTGATTGGAGGAGCCTCCAGTTCCCCGCTGACTGTCGTCATGCTAATGGTGACATTTTGCGGCAGCTTCCACCTTGAGCCCGCCTCTCAGCAGATGTGGTCCTGGATTGATGCTGTCACCTTGCAATGGTGCCTTTGAGCTTTGAAGACCGAAACACAGCGACAAGAAAATCTGCAGTTTGGGAATTCAAAACAGACGGAGGTGCAAATCTGGGGGGTGGGGGGTGGGGTTCTGCTTAATGTTCTCCGATAAATCAAAGAAGTTAAGTGTGGAATTATACAAGAAGTGAAAAATATATAATGTCCACTGACATCTGCTGTGTTCCAAGCTTGCTCTGGAGCTGGAACCCGCATGTGACGTTCTTGCAGTTAGAAATCGTACAGCGGCCTACCTTAGGGGCCAGCTGACAGTTATTAATTAATCACGACCACATACTCAATGTACGAAATGTTCCGCATAACTGTTTGTTTCCTTTTTTACTCATCTGTTTAACCTCTGGCCAGAGTGGGTGCCGGACTTCGGGTTACCTGTCTGTTAGCAGCCGATCTCCACCTGGCGTGCCAGGTCAACTTACATCCCACTCTAATAATGGCATGACTAATGCAATTAGGAACTGAAGTAGAGCGAAAAGCGGTATCACGCAAGCCCTTGGTGGGTAAGGGTTTTCCGTCGCTGCTTTAATCAGCACCAAATTCTGCGGACATGACCTCGGCTCGCATTGTTCACAGGCGTTTGTTAAACACCTGTGACCATGGAAAGCTGGTCATTACTCTTTCAATTTTTTATTTTTTTTGGCTTAACTTGTTGGAATGGAGGCCAGTATCACTTGGCCACTCGCATGCAACCCGCTGCCTGTTTTTCTCCTCACCTGGGTCTTGTCACTGCCAGTGATGACTCCAAATACTCAGACTGGGAGTTGTGGAGACGGCCTCAGTCAGCAACCCCTGTTTTTGTTTGTCACTTTCTTGCTTTGATCTGTTGTGAGCTACTGGGAAAACGTGAGCTACTGGGAAAACGTGAGCTACTGGGAAAACCCCACTGAGTCAGACTGATGATTTTTCCTTAAGAAACTGCTCTTTTATTACAGCATTACTACTCGTGGGACATTATTACATTTGCCCAGATATATTTGCATTCTTTCTGTTTATCACTTTTGATTTAACTGTATTATTTTGTATTTCCTGAAATTATTCTATACTCTGCCTGCCCTTTAATCCTACAGATTAATATTTGCTATTGTTTTATTTATTAATGTTTCTTATTCATTTGTTCTCTTTTTTCACTTCATAGCATATAGACTAGATGTATACATAACACTGTTATTGCTATGGTTACAATACTGCAAATTCCCAACTCACTGAATGGCCATGACAAGAAAAAAAAAAATTTGTTTAGTGATTTTTGATTTTATTGATTTGATCTTTGTTTAGATAAATACTGAATGTCCTGAGCTAGGCTTTAAATATCTGAGCATTGCATGTTTGTTTGTTTTTTAGTAAAAGCAAAGTCTGTTCGTTTTATAACCAAGTTACGAAAAGCAAGGCACAGCTTGCCCTGACTTACAGTGACTTACAGTGCACGCCAGGCCCAATTAGTCCTTGTGTGAGTCGTCCTATGTTTTGCCTGTGGGACATGGCAGCACTGTGTCACAGGAAGCGTGACGTTAACGGTCACAGTCACTCAAAGTGGTTCCTCCGAAGCAGATGACTCTGGCTGCGTTCCGTGATTAATTCTCATCGTTTGGACTCCAAGGGTCTGTCTCTCTGGCCGTGTGGTGTCCTCATGCAGCTGAAACAGCACAAGACGACAAACAGATGGAGTCGCTCGTCCCTGGATGTACTGCTGCACCGGAGGCTTTCTGAGATGGGAAGTTTTGGAAATGTGTCACCGTTTGGATGGGTACGGCAGTCACAGCCAATTCGGTGAGAGGAGGGAAGACTCGCTCCTGTACCAAAAACTGCTTGCATGTTGGGTGACCTCTCTTCATACTTGCTAAGCGTTAATCCGCTTCTTTGTGCCAATGACGCCGTTTGAATTTTGTCTGAGAGGGAGCGCATTTGTGATTGTTGGAATGGTGCAGACCTCAGCAATTGGTGCTTGAAAAACGGAAGATGGCTTTGGGCGCCACAGCCGGGAGCTCATGTCACAGACGTGTGCCCTGCCTGAGATGTTCCAGGCACAGAAGCTCTGCCTGTGAGCCCATCTCTCTTCTACCCACCCCCTACGCGCCAAGGAGATGATGAAACAATGCTCCCAGCAACTGCTAAACAAAAGGAGAATATGACAAAATCACATTGGGTTCTGTGGGCCTTGACTCGCCCCACGCCCTTGGCACTGGCTGAAGGAGCCTGCTGATCCAGTACAGACCAGTAAGTGGCACCAAGGTCCAGGAATCAGGAACTTAACTGGTTTTACGTAGCGCTGTTTGTGACTGAGAATTTTAACAGGCCATTAACCTCAGTAAGAAAAGAACACATCTCTTATCATTAGCATTAGCCAGAATACCAATTTAAATTTCAGGAACAACTCTCTGCATGCAAATGGTTTGAACCATTAAACTGTTTGCACCTTTACTGTCACAGCAATAAATTTTCATTAGCGTAGCCACAGCCATAGTAAACAGTATGGCTCTGGAATTTATCTTTTTTTTCCTCCTTGATGTGAAATAATGACTGGATTTAATACCGTTCATTCAGAGTTACAGCCTATAACTACTTATTAAGATGGTATACTGTAACGGCTTAATTGGTCTGTACCATTCTTGTCAAAATGTCCTTAGTGCTGACACATCAGTACTGAGGTGATGGTGTCACTTTTGTGCTTGTAAAGCAACAGTATGTTGATGTGCAGTGGAAATTTTATTCACTCAAATTGCTTCTTAATTAAATTAACCTTTTGTAGCCTCTCCCAATTAAGAGGCGGTGGACGTGCGGCTTGCTGTGGCAGGTGTGTGTGAGGAGCACACCCAGGAGCCTGTCGACCAGCAAGATACCGACATTCAAAGATGCTATGCTTTGGATAAATATATATAAATAACTACAGAAATCAATAAAATAGGTCATTTTCATCACTTGGAGTCCATCCACTGAACTTCAGAGATCTGTGCTTAAGACTAAGTGTGTCAAATCTTAGAAATCTCCTTGTTGTTCCCATACCGCATTCTATTCAAGGATCTGTCACAGGAGTGGCTGGTCATCAAATAAAAGCACAAGAAGAGTATTTCACTGACATTTTCTTCATTGAACTGGCGTGGAATGGAGAAAGTAAGAGCCGGCTGGGACATGGAGAGAATGGAGGCAGAAGCGGAGGTGTTAATTTTGAACTCAATATGTCAAGGTTACAAGCCTTGCCTTCTAATGATTCTACAACTGCGAGGGAGGCTGACTGAGGCTCGCCATCAATCTTCAAAGCCGTTCGAATTTTGTCACGAGTTATATGGCATATATATTTTATGGCCTTCTGCTGACAGAAACCAAATTAGATGAATTTAGGAGTGTACTTCAGCACATTTCTTCAGCTTTGGTACAATGATGAATTTTTCTCCCCGCCCTGCTCTCTGTCACGTCTTGTTCCATTGGCGAGGCTAAATGCTAGCAAATTAGCCCCCAGCATTCTGCTGAAAAATCTCGCAATCCATCCTGCCCTCACTGAGATCTGGATTATGAGCTTGCTGGCTCCCCGGTTCGTGCCTACGCTTTTTTTTTTTTTTTGTCGTGGCACGCTCACCACAGTGGCCACCGTAAACCCGATTCAAACCACGGATGTACCTGCTGGAACGCAGAGGGGGCTGTCAGTTAGGTATAGCAGTGGCAGACTATCCCTTTCTGTTGTAAACCAATTAGTCCCGCGGTGCACAAAGGAATGAAATTATTCACGCATTAGTGGCTCCTCCATCCTGCCTTGGTCGGGACCGACAAGCATTGAAGTGCTGCAGTGCCAATCCTATCAAATGTCAAGCCAGAGAAGAGCGGTCAACGAACATGGAAGGGCGGTCGAGACTGTATCTATCACCTGTGTGCCAACACACGGCTCTTCTGTGTGAAACTGAGAAAAAAAAGGTCACACCGTATCTCTGTGGTTGCACACAAATAAATCTGTCCATGTCTCCAGAGCTTATGATCACCCTTGCACCCTGATCTTCGGCTGTGTCTCATGACTGGGCCACCGAGGTCTCATCCATCCATCCATCCATTTCCTGAAACCACTTGTCCTATTCAGGGTCGCTGGGGGTCCAGAGCCTCTTATAAATACAATTTTATTTCACAATCTTTTCCTGCGCTTCAGAAAAGAGTGATATTTTTTTCTTTTAAATTGGAGTGGAATTCATTGCAAAACCCTGTTGACCGAGCAAATGACAGCATTTCACTCCATACTCTTCTCTCTATCTGCTTTTAAACTCTTTTCCCTGAGATATACAGATAATTTCATCCCGTAAGACGGTAATTAAGTTTGTGACTGAGACAGTGCACAGACGCCTGACGAGGGCTAATTCTAACTTCCCGTTTGAAATGAAAGTGCACCTCTGAGCTACAAAGCGCAACGCGGCACATCCCCCCCAAAACGCTCATCTTTATATGGTTTCTCAGTTTTCCGGAGCCCGCAGATTCAGATGGATTGCTGGAGCCGAAATGAATTATTGATTGAAGCACAGACCTGAGAGAGGCAAATGAACCGGTCCCCATGGTGTACTTGTGCTGTTATCTATTAATTCACCGTAAGCCTTCGTTTGTGTACACATAATTATAGCAGGAAAGCTTAACAACCCCGTTTTCTCTGCTTTGCCTGCTATTCCTCAAGGACTGCTTTGGTTACAGTGAAATAGAGATGAGTATGATGGGAGAACTTTTTAATGCACCTCATATCAGTATTCTGTGTTTTAGAATATGGCCTTTTAGATATAAAAAGACATTTTCAGCTTTTTAACAGGTTTGGCTTACGATATTTCGACTTGTGAGTAAATGTGAGTGATGCAGATTCATAGTAATCAACTTTGAATTTCGATCTCGTCCCCCCCGGCTAGTAATATGCAGTATGATACTTTCCACTGCTATCAACCACGCAGTACAGTCTCTGTAGTGATCACCAGCAGTGGAAAGTTCAGGTTCAGAAAGGACAAATCCAGACCGAGACTTTGTTTCAACCAACCAGCTGAGTACTCTGTAACTGTGACTCTTTATACTCAACTGGTTGGTTGAAACAAAGTCTCGGTCTGGATTTGTCCTTTCTGAACCTGAACAAACCTGGCAATTGCAATCATAAACATCTCAAACAGTCTTTAACAATATTTTGTACAGTGTTTTTTGTGTTTATGCAAATAAATTTGTATAAATTTATTTACTTTTCACTTACTGGCTTTTATTTAGTTAGCAATTATATATTAATTATTCTGTGACAATAGTTATTTATTTATCAATAGTTATATATTATTTATCATATCATATTTGACGATGGGTTCGTTGGAACGTAACATAATTTGCCTACATGGAGGAGCATCTGTAGACAGTAGTGAGAAGTCTTCGAACCTATTGCAATGCTTTAATTTCTACACATATGGCTCTAAAATGTATGAAATAATCCAACCTCCAAGTGACAGTAATAAATGATGGATTCAAACATCTCTTATATGCGTAGTATGGACCATCCAAGATGTAACCAAATGACTGATGGTCTAACCTTGGCCGGTTGCACAATGATATTATTCATTCATGAAGCCTGTTGTCAGGGTCAGTGCCCGTCCGACCCGGTCCTATGTGTCTTGTCCCCTTTAGCCCAGCAAGCGTCGCTGGTCATCCTGCTTCCCCCTCTCTGTCTTGTGGTCCTTCATCCCCTAGTGTGTTTCCCTATCACCTGGGCTGCTATGTAGCTCTGTGGGTTCAGCATGCAGCTCAGAGGCTGTACCCCTCCAGTCATGAGGTCAACTGCTGTGTAATTATAATTGGTTTTTCCTTAGTGTCTGTTATGGTTTATCGTTGTATCCCTGTTTAGGTTCCCTTGCTTGTGCCTTGTTTTATTTTATTCTGTCTGTACTTATGTTCCTAGTCTTTTCCTAGTATTGTTAGCCTCTGTAGTTGGTAATGGTCTTAGTTTTTGTGTTGGTTAATTGTGATATATTCCACCTATTTCTTGTTGTTCCATGCCTGTTTGATTGGTTAATTTTGTTATGGTCCACACCTGCCCCTTGTTATCTGTGTTGATTTAAGTGTCTCCCCACACTCCCTTCATTGGTTAGTCATTATAACACCTGTAGTTTGCATTGTTCTGGAGTGTGTCATTGTTACTCTGTGTCAATAGCTGCGGTTCTCTCCCAGTCTAGCTCCCAGTTTTACTTTGTCTCCTAGTGTGTTATTTTACGGTTCGCCCATTATGTTTTGCTTCGTTAATAAAGTCCTCAGTTTGCTGTGAGCTGCACCATAGATCGTTATTCTTTTTCCACCTGTGTCATGCACCGCCATAATACCTGGTGTGTAAATTGCTACATAATACTGTCTTTATTCATTATTATTACTCATATATACATAGATCAGATCACATTTTAGGACTTATTCATGCAGAAATCCAGATAATTCTAAAAACGTTTTTCACAAATTTTATTTCTAAAATATAAATATAAATGCATGTGCACATTTCTGCAGATGCAGCATATAAATGCTCTGTTAAGTTATTATTTAATGGCCAATTGTACTGACATTAGGTAGTCGGGTCATGGCTGGAGATCCAGACATTATCTGCCTTTTATCATTTCATTGAACGTGGAAAATAGGACTGTAAACCAAAATAAGAGACAAACCATAAATTGTCATCGAAATGTTACTAGATAAGAACGTTGCTTTTTTAAAAAATGATAGATACTGATAAAAGGCAGGCATATACGTGACAGGTGTTGCCATAAATTATATAAAAATCCAGATGATTTTCAACATTGATTTCATTCTCTGCAGAGATTGAAATCAGAACAAAAATATCTCCTGGTGATGTTATGTGGTGAGATTCTTGGAGAACAGCTCGTTCCCTGATGCGAAAGCAGGTGATGTCCTGTCCTCTGTGTGACACTAAACAAAAATTTCCTTTATACTAATTGGAAATTTAGTGCCCCATTGCTCACTAATAACAAATCCTATAATTACATTAAAAAATAACATGCATAATAATATATATTGAAGATAAGACATTATGGAGAAGCATCATTCATCAGCTGTATTAGCTGGTGCTGTCAAATTATTCTCATTGTCTGGTATGTCCTATTATCTGTTTATCACAATGTGCTGTGTATGAATTATGTGTGTTGTTTGCAAACTAAATCACTTTGTTCCTAGCTTTGCTGATCTTTCTGAATCATTAATGTGCAAAACCACAGAAAAGTTGAGGCTATAGGACAGCAATTCTAGTTGGAATGGCTGTTTCTGGATTCCGTCCTGGTGGCTGATGGCTTTCTGCTATGCTGATCTTGGAGCGAACCAGTAGGCACAGTGGCGATGACCAGCTCTGGGGCAGCAAACGCAGAGGCACTGTGCTCTTTTCTCAGCCCTGGGCCCGGTTCATAGGTCCTGCACCAGCAGCCACTGGATGAGTCACCCTTGCGTCCCCTCAGTCCAGGTCCACGGACTAGACAGGTGGGAAATTCTGCGGTAACATCTCATTCTCACCTAAGCTGTGATGGTGCCGCCCTCCTCACCCGCCCCATTTCCTCTCTCCAGATGGAAAGTGGCAGAAAGTTGAGGTCAGATGCGTAACTCCCAACTGCTGTAATTGTGTTAGCTCATAATACAGTTTTATGGCCATAATCATTTGGGACTAATCGACAGACTGATTCAGCTTAACCACACAGCAGAAAGACCTTTACGTTTAATAGCATAATTAAACAATCCTTCTTTTTATCAACTCATTTGCATAATGTGGTACAAGTCAAGTACATGTCAATGCTGCACAATGCAAGGAAGTAATAACATGTATATTATAAATAATAATGTATATTGAATACTGTGGACAAATACAGTAAAAATGGGGTTTGGTTGCTTCGTGAAGTTTTTTTTATGCACAATGAATGTTGTTACTATTTTGTAAATATGATCCTATGGCATCTGATTTATAACAATATATTACAAATATCAGATTACATTTCAGATTATAGATTTCAATATAGGACCTTGAAAATTATGTTTCCTTCTTAATTTAATACATCTGTTATTGGTGTTTTGTCTGTGACTACATTCCTACTGATGCTGGTGCCTTTCCCTCTCTGGAGGTGATGACCCTCGTGACTATAGCCCAATCCCAGGGGCTACATTCCAGCTTCCTGGTTTTGAATCTGTTTCTTATCTCTCTATTTTCTAGCTCTATTTGCTTCTGCGATGTTTATGTGTTTCATTAGCTCTGAGACTTTCAGTTCATTGTAAGATATCTGGTTTCGCTTAGACCCTTGAGTCTTGCTTGCCAATGGCCTGGTCATGTTTAGTTAATTACCCTCGTCTTTCTGCATTTCACTTTTTCACTTGCATACCTTGCAGTCAGCTGCCCCTGCACCCCATCCTCTTTCATGAAATACTGATTGAATCCTCCTCCTTCCATTTGAGATTAAAATTTACATGTGTGGCTGGAACCATCCCTATAAGCTTTTTTTTTTAATCGGTCTACATAACCACACCAATGGCAGAAAACCTCTTGTACGTCAACAACCACCTCATTTGAAAAGACCAAAGGTTTGATTTCGGCTCTCGTTACTTCAGAAATTCTTATGAAGTACTTGTGCTGTTGAGGAGAGATGAAGAGATTTCTGCAGCAAATGAACGCAGTCATTTTATAAAGCAATTAACTTCTGATGGAAAGTGCGCTATCCATTAGGCTGGGCCTAGAAAGACAGAACCTCATTAACTGGTAGCTATTAAATTAATGAGATCTACTTCTGCCAGTCACTCTGGTGGGCAAAAGAGTTATTCAGACAGGATCCTGTCCCATTCTGGAGATCCTTCAGCCAGTAGGATTTTCCATTTACACTGATGTGTTGCCCTCAAGAGCAGATTAATGCTTTTAAGGAGGCAGTTTGGTTGAAATGCTGGAAGGGAGTTTGTACTGGAGGGCTGGGCTCATTGTAATAAAAAAGGTCATATAGAAAATCAAGGCGTACAAAATGTTAAAGGTATGATACTTCTGTTGAGAAAAACATTTTAAAATTGATGTAGAAAATAAATATTTTCCAGGCATGAATGCTCACTTGGTAAACATTTTTGAAAATTTAACCTAAAAGGGCTGTGGTTTTGTCTTAAACTGCATGTATGTGATACACAGTTGGCGAATACATGGAATACTGTACAAAAGATATGAAAAGACTGAGGATCCCAACAAAGATGTTTATTGTGAAAAGCCGGCAGGGCCTCGGACCCAGGCTGAGGCCTGATTTGTGGAAAAGAACTGAAAGCGGAGGCAAGTGATGTTGAAATGAAGCAATGTGGGTTTTGTACTGTCACAAATATTTATGCATATACAACATTAAAATTACTAAAATTATTATATTAAATTTAATTTTCTACATTCTTAACTGATGTTAAGAAGCAGATGCAAGAAGTTTTGTAGAAGGTTAAATCCTGCTTGGTTTTGGAGGGTTTATGAATGTTGGCGTTCCCCGTTATTCCGAGCGTGGGGTCTCGTCGGCATGCGCCCGCCCTGCATTTTATTCCGAGCGTGGAGACTTGTCTTCCTGAGCGGAAGGTTTTTTGAGTCACACTGTACTTCAGAGCTTTGCCTCGCTTCTCGTGACTCACTCAAAATCCTCTGACAAACCCGTGGGAGGTCTAAAAGGGATACGAAAGCATCTTGTGTTAAAAATGGGTTTTACTCTAGTAAATAATTCAACAGTTAAATTTTAGCATGTTTTAAATAGAACCCGTGGATTTTTTGGTATATTCAAAGTTACATTCTTCTTGAAGAAATTCACCTTATTACTGATACATCTTAACCATGCTCAGCTTAATTAGGCTGTTAGGTATAATGTAATGTATATGTTTTATTTTGATCTTCCATGTGAGTCATCTTATATTCAGGCCACTAGGATATCCTTGTAAAAGAAGTGGACTCTTCCTGATGCAAACTTTGCTCACACTTTGCAGGCTTAAAATGTAATAATTATTTTATGAAACTAAAACATCCACAGCCTAGTATTACACCAAATTAAATGTTAGAGCTACAGGCAAAACATATGTTCATTTGCATATGCAATAGTAATTGAGACTCTTAAAATCTCAAATGCATTTTGGCAATCCTAGCTAATTCCCAGTCCTTCTCATTCTCAGTATATTTTAATGGGATTTTGTAGAAGCGCTTCAGTATTCATCAGTACAAATTTGTTTTCTCTCTTCCAGCTCAGATCTGATATTTGAAAGATAAACTTGTTGATAAACAGTTGGTTTTAAAAGAGTGTGTCCCTGTTTTCCCTGCCAAATGCTGACTTTCCCATGCCCTTAAACAGATAGCACTTCATTACGTAGTCTTTATTTTATTATGAAGCCTTCATTGGATACACGCCTCCAATGAGATGGCACTTTTTGGCATTTAATAAGTGTCCATAAAGTCTACATGTATAAAAACAGTTTTGAGTCAGCAAGGTGCATTGCTGGTCATTGAGTCTGCTTCTGAAACGTGACGGGTATACCAAAAAAATTACATTCAGGGCACATCACTGCTTTACTTCTTTATTCTTTTCCCTTTTCATTCCCAGCCTTTGTGTGTCGAGACCGTTGAGCGAGGCAACAGGATACGGAGGAATCAGTTTTCCCAGCTCCGATCCCCGTGACGCGCCGGGGGAAGCCGACCGGCCGGCCGCACCTCCTCCAGGAAGCAAGGCCGTGGCCGTCCTCGGTTTCAGGGTAGAGTCACCAAGTCCAGCTCGATGATCTGAATTATTTAGGAGCAGTACCTCTGTCTCCAGCCGTCCTTCTTTCAAAGTTTGGGGACAGTGAGCCTGGCGTCCACTGTCTGCCTGCGCAGTAAACAGCTACATTTAGTTGGGTCCCAGGGAGCCTTGAAAGTGCCTTGAAAGGTTAGTTTTACCAGATATAATGGTCACTGGCAGGTGGTACTTCTTTTAAAAAAATCAAATGCAGAGTCCCAGAAGAACAGAATTTTCCAAAAGATAAAAAAAAACAAGGTAGATAAAAATATTAGCAGGAAAACAGGTCTAACTGTGCCTCTCAGAGTGTATAAATAGGGGCTTTTATGTGCTCTTGTGTTGTGTGTATTGTCTGATCCTGTCTATAACTGCTCCCACACACTGAAATTTCCCTTCATGGGATTAATAAGGTTCATCTTATCTCATCTTATCTTTTTATGATTAAAATACCTTTACAATGTATCTTTCTTGTGCATGGTTTTTCAGTGGCATGTGTCTGTATGGGATGTGGGAAAGCGGGGTGAGACGTGGTTCCCGTGCACAGCTGTGTGAGAGGATGTCTCCCTGCGTGATCACAGCCCACTTACCCTGAGAACAGGAAATTAATGATTTACCTAAGCCAGGCCTCACCTGGCCCGGCGCTGCTGGAAGCGAAAACGAGCTCCTCTCTCCATCTTGTCACCAGGGCCAAGCATTTCAAAAGAGCCGCGTGTCTCCTCCGCCGTCGCTCGCCGCCCTGTGGGCTGCCTCGGGGGGAAACGGGGAGCACGCCACAGACGTCACTTGCACGGCCGTTTTCCATCCCGAGGCCCAGATCTGGAACAGCTTTGCAGACTTTTTTTCCATTGCGCAGAGACTCTCGCTGGCACAGTCCTCGCAGGAGGGGCGCGGGCAGTGCCAAGGCCCCACGCCCATGCCCAGACGCCCCCCATCCACTCAAACTGTTTAACCAGCTGACATGAGGGCGGAGCCACGTCCTGGCCAGCCTGCACTGAATGCTGGCTTGCAAGAACTTTGAGATGGCTTTAATTTAGAATATGAAATATGAATATTACATTTCTGCAGCCTGGATTTTTTTGGAATTGCATAAGAAATCATATTTATATATGTAGTTATAAATATGTCTCAAGCCATTTACTAACGTGAATTTTAATCAATGCTGGGGAGTCACTGCTGTTCTAACTAATCAACAAAGCAGAGGTCTGGGGCAGGGCAGAGCATGGCATCGGTAAAATTATAGGGATGTGTGCTCCGAATGCTGCTAGTGCCCTTGTCACCAAGCCAGCTGTCCCTTCTGTTCCCAGAGAGGGCAGGTCGGCAGGGAGCAAGGCCGGGGGTGGCAGAGATGCTCAGGGGTCACGCGGACAGGCGCTAAACCCCTACCCCCCCGCCGGAGCGGCTCCAGCAAGGTCGCCGGGGACAGTCGCTCATCACCCCAGAGGAGCAGGGTGGAGGGGGGACAGGAATAGCTCCAATTAAGATCAGCCACCAGATAAAATGGTGCCAGAGTGACTGAACGTCAGCTGACATGGCACAGTGTTGTAATTAATAGCATACTTGTGAGGGGGTGGCAGTCGTCATGACAATAACAACAGTAAGCCAGCGTGGCGAGATCAGCCCATGGCCTGTCATTTGGGGCGAGTGCTCCATCGGGCTCTCAAGTCTCTCTGTTCGGCCCATCGCATGCACTGCTTTTCTGAGTCCAGCAAATGTAAGACACAGATTTTAGTTTTATAATTACCCGCCCCCCCATCTTCGCAAAACTGCTGGGGCCGAGGAAGCGGGGAGAATTATTTAAAAATTGTCACCAATCAGCCAAAGTGCCACCTGCTCACTGCTAATCTGTGGTAATAATGATTTCAAGGATTTTACTATTCAAACTGAAACATTCCTCCACGTTATGAAGAATCAAAGATAGTGGCCTTGCGTAGGCAGAGCACAAAGAAAATAACGTTCCACGATTTCGGAGCTCTGTGGAATGAGAGAGACTGTGCTCTGTCTGTCTCCTTTGGCTGAGGAGCTAAGTGTCCATTTACAGCAGGTACTGATCCGCCGTTCCATGCAGCTCAGCACTTGAAAATGTCTAACCTCCTACTTGAAAAAGTACTATGGGATGGCTGTCGATGTTGAGGCTCTGACTTTCACATACCCCGACTTCACCGAGAAATGGGTCTGACGACATGGCAGCCTCCACGTGAGCAATTAAATGGAATGATAAATCGTTAAGCGAAGGCCATGAAGAGTGTTTTTTCCTCTCGAAATAAGAACACTATAAGTAAAACAAAACTGATTATGTATGTAGACTGATGTCAAAATGAATCACAAATACAACTACATAGCTATAGGTGCAGATTTAGCAGTCCGTAGTTATCTGTAGCCTATAGCTTACAGAAATGGAACTTCTTTGCACAAACGGGGCTGAATGTGTGATTTTCAGTCAGTCGGGTTTCCATGCTTATGCTGCTGAACAATAATTTATTACATTATAAAATGACACTCCAGCGGTCAGCCATGTTGGTTCCTTACATTTGGCTCTAGCTCAGAGCTTGGGTTTTTCAGTTTGGTAATTCTGAGCTCCGCCTGGACTCGAACGCAGCATGAGGCTCTGCTATTTCTCTTGACACTGTGACTCAGAGCATTGTGGGAAAAAATCCTGTTACGCGGCCTTACTTACTGCACCTCGTATTATTTGTCCCCTCCGCAGGAGTCATATTTCACGCTAAGGGATGGAGAAGGTCTCGGAACCTTCAGACCATCAATGGCCCACATAAAACATTCTCAGCTAGTCCACGACTGAGTCCAGTGATAAGTTTTACGTCAATGGGTTGCTGTAGCCTTAATGGAGAATGTCAAAGGATATCATTTCTGTGTGGGTATAAAGTGGGGTCAGTCTGTTTATTTTATCCCCTGCAGAATGAATACAGAGCTTTAGCATGCTCCATTTGCATGAGCTGTGAGCCCCCCCAACCCACCCCCCCAGACCCATTGCCACTGGCGCAGATGACTCAAGCTGTTGTTGTGACTGTGGTTGGCTTTGTTTGTGTTTGTCCTCAATCCGATTAATAAGCAGTAACTTAATAGGAATCCCAGCTATGGAAAAAGGCAGCAGAATTTCCCTCTGTTGTCACGGGGAATCTCGAGCTCTCCCAGGTAAAGACATTGAGTTCTGTTTGAAAACTGCTTTACCAAGTTAAAAATATCATGCTAATGCTATACAGTTTTAACACAACTTTTAATGCATTGTTAATATTTTCAGTAATGATTTCCAGATGTTTTCAGTAATGACTATATCTCGTTACATGTCATTAGCAAAACGTGTTCGCCTTTCACAGTAACGGTTAAGACACGTCCTTTTCTGTACCCGTGACACATTGGATCATCCTGAAATCCTATCACACACTCTCACCTGTTTTCTGGTCATTTATGATTAATAAAAATCAGTGTCAGGTCTGTCTGCTGTTTCTCAAGTCACCTGTCAAATCATTTTGGTTGTAATTGTGTGTTATTGATCGAAATATAAATACATATTTCTTTATTTCTTTTTTTCCTGGGAGAAAAGCTGTCTGGCTGGTCTGATCTATCAAATATTCATCCTCATTAAATTTACAAAAGCAAACCATGAATTACATGTTAAAGATCATTTATTGTGCTCCTACTGTGAGAATAGTAATTACCCATGAATCCCCACAGAAAGGGGATAGATTTAACATTCAAGTCGCATTGTGATACGTTCGGTTTTTCTATTCTGTGACATGTTCTGTTTTTACACAGATGTTCCTGAATCGACACAGATCCACGGATAAAGCACAAGCGATAATCCAAATCAAACTTTACCCCCCCCCGCAGACCACGAGCTGTCTTGAATACGGCTTTACTTGGATACCTGCGCAGCAGACCCAGACCCCCGCTCTTTCAGATCTGTTGTTGTAAGGTGCTCTCAGCAACACGCTCATGAGGGCCCTTACGGCCGCTTGATACGTTTTCTCGGCCTGCAAGGAATCCGGCGCCCCTTTACTGCCTGCCCACTCACCCTCAGCTAATCTAAAGAGCCGTGCTACTTCATGTTTACACGCATACTGCAAAAGCAGAAATATCGAGGGATACTGCATTGAGTACTTTGGCCCTTTTGACTTCAAAGCAAGGTAACCATATTTGTTTTCGCTTAAAATCGCTCCGGGACCTGCTGTTTGCCGCTATTACAATTACCGTTGTTACTGTGCACGCTCCAGTGTTCTATCAGCGAAAAACACAAAGAAATTCAATAAGTCTTTTGATTAAGACAGATAAACGCCCCGAGGTGGCAATGCACTTTACAGTCAATGCTGTTGACAGTGCCGGAGAGCCCCGCAAGGGAGTGTGTGTGAAGTGCGGGAAAAGCACACTGGTAACAGAAGGCATTCAGGGGATTATTCAGGCGACGTGACAAATATTCTGAGTGTTTCGATTGTTGGAAAGTAGTGTAAATGTAAGGTTAAAATACATTGTGCCCAAATTGAAAAGGTATTGGTAGGATTTTAAAGAATTAGCTTGCAAATGCTCACCCTTTGTTCCCTGTAGCGCTTCCGTTTTCCTGTTTTTTGTGTTTGCTGGAGCTTATTGGCTCTTCACACAACAGCCGCAGCTCTGCTCATGTAACATCATAACCGCTCTTTCCCCCAGATACTGCTGTCCTCGCCTGATGAAAAATCACAACAATTTAGTGACTATCGGCTACGTTCGGTGCACCGGCGACATGCGTCTTCTGGGGACACGGTAGCACGCTCCCTCCGCACGAGGACCTCGGCGTGTTTGAGGGCTAATGATCTATCTGCTTTCAGGCGTTACGGATGCATCCAATGGCCCAAGAAGCCTTGGAATATTGTTGTCCGCCTGTCAGCTTGACAAATATACAAGGTTTGGGTCTCCCAGACAGAACATCTTGTCTGACTCGCCGGGGGAATCCGGCCTTTTCCGGATTTCCTCCAGCAGGAGCAGAGGGAATCGGGTACCACCCCCCCTAGGCCCCTGGCACTAATAATAAAGGGGTTGTGTTGAATTAAAAAAAAGCAGGAACAAAACTGACAAGCCTTGGCATCGATGACATGAGATATCACTGCTGTGGCTCGTTTCCCATTACTGATTTTGCCCTTGACTTCCCTCAAAAGCCGATTTTGTCCGGGTCACCCCTTCAAACCTCTGCAGACACCAAACAAAACTTTCTGCCAAGTCTCCTTTTTTTCTAGCGTCTGGTTATGCACAGCTCATTTCACATGAATCCAAAGATATGTTCTTTTGAGAAAGGGCAGTTCACAGTCTACTGAATGGTATTTAAATAAAAAGAATACATGAATACCTATACTCTATTCCCCACTCTCTGTTTTAATCAAGAAGAGATTTTTTTCCCTGCAGTGAATTGATTGTAGCACTCCCCTTTTAATTAAGAACACTTTATTGACCAGGGAGGAGCATGAAAGGATTTTTAAATGAAAAGATTTGGGGAGATGTTACAGGTTATATCAATCCGGAGTCAGCGCAGGCTTTCCAAGCACGAAGTGCTAATAGGCTACATCTGCCAGACAACGGCAGCCCGCGCCGCCAGAGCATAACATCCCCGTGCAACTGGTGGGATTTAAAAAAAGAGGAGATTTCTCATTATCTTCTGACGTAGGTCTGCGGGTGCCGGCGTCATCTGAGGATGCAGAGCACACAGATGTCCCGGTGAGACATGCCTTCCCCTCTCTCTCCCCTCTCTCCAGGTGGGGCACATGGTTCTGTATGTCCAGGTAATAGATCACAACACATCAGAAACCAAACACTTTAGCTCATGCAGGCATGCACCCTTGGTGGGGCGGGGGCGGGGTGAACCGTCACACATGGGACATGGGGTGCGTGCTCACCACAGAGCTTCTAATATTTTTTTTTTTAGTACAGCATGGCCCTGGGCTCCCCCCCCCCTGCCCCTTGTCTGTTATTCGGCTCACTAATCCCATCTGAATAATAATGTGCCCTGTCTTCGCAATCTATCCTTCTTTTTAACATAGTAGCCTAAATGCACCAGGCAGAAGTCCTTCATCATAACATTCCGACAAGTGAATTAAAAAACATAATAATTATTATAATTAAAGTGAATTGAACTAAATTCCATTTGGAAGGCTTTAAAAGTGTGACCTTTTTAACTTGGCACGAGCCCTCTCCGGGGGGCAGGTCGACCCCGTAATTAATTAGATTGGTGTGCGGACATACAGTTCTTTAGACCGGCCTTTGTTAGACATTGAGGCTTTTACCATGAAGCAAGGTGGACCAGGAGGAAGACTTCCTGGAGTGATTTTCCAGGAGTGTTCACAGCCAGCAGGATGAAAAGGTGAAGTAATTGAGATTGTGCCAGAGGGGGAAACTTCAGACTCCAGAACAAAGCATTTACCGTTCCTAGTCGAACGTGGTCTGCCGTGTCTTCTTAATGCAAGCCTTTCTTTGGGAATCCGTCCCTGTTGCGTGTCAGTGGATGGTTTAAAACTACTCACGGATTAAGAGCAAAACACAGCCGCTTGCAAGACAGGGACCGTATCCGGTGTGGACTGTGTGCCAAACCTAAAAGGTCCTATTATTAAACTAATACTGATCACCGTCATGTTGACATAGTGTACATTAAAAGAAACCTGCAACGTATTGAGCAGTTTAAAAAGCTGGCTGGTCTATTAGGCCGGCATTTCTGACAGACAGCTCGGATGGTGACTCATCCACTCGTTAAGTCGATTTCTTGATTGTTACCCTTTTTACTGCCTCTGTCTCAGACTTGACTGTAAGGTAATCACTGTAAAAGGAGAAGCGCAGAGTGTCTGCTCAGGGAAGCTTGCGAATAAATACCCCACTGCTCAATTAGCTGGTCTGTTTTGGCCGCCGTTATGCAGAATCTAAGTACGACGGAAAACCGATATAAAGGAAACTTGCAGTATCTCTCTCCATTTCCTAGCTTTGAAAACACACAGCGCCGACTCGCTCAGTTATTCTTTCCTCGTTTCTAATATTTCGGCCCCCAACCACAGCAGGGGGGAACCAGACAGTCAGCGAAGCTCCTTGGCAGATGGTATCTTCTGCCGCCTTTTCGAATCTGTCCTGCCAGATACAGGAGCGACGCGGCCCCGTGCCGCGCCAGTCTTGGCGGGATGAGGCCATACCCCATTCCTCGCCCTAATGCTTTTATGTGTCTTTTTGGTGGTTCTCATTTAGTCTGAGAGGCCAGCCCCCCCGAGGCCAGGCAGGTGGCACAGTGAAGGGGCCTGCTGCCCCCCCCCCCACACACTCTCTGCCATACCGCCAAGAGCACCTGCTGGGAGTCCCACAGCTGCTCAGAGCTTCAAGGCATTTGCAGCTGTAATCTCTGAGTCATAATTCGACGCAGGTCTCCTTCAGGACCCAGCTCTGGCCTAAAGCACTGGTCAAGCGAAAGGAGATGTTTCACGGCAATAAACCTGTCTTCTGATGTCATGCTGCTCCAAAAGTTCTCATGTTCATTGGTGAGCATACGTTTGTGCAGCCTGCAGTTTCCACACATGGAGCCGTGACCTCATGCAGATTAGCGAGTATCTGTAGATGTAAACGTTTAAGCTATTTGACAGATGTATCTTTTAGTGAAGCGGTTGAAAACCCCAGCCTCGTGAGCCTCGCCGAATCCACATCTGGGGCCCAGGTGGGAAAAAGAGACCGATGGAAGCACTGATTAATAGCCTGGCGCGACCCAGAGCGGCACTGAAGTCATCTTGAAATCTGCGGCGGCCGCACCTGTGAGCGAGCGAGAGCGACCTGACAGAGGGGCCATGGATGGTCGCTTGGCGTCACAGGCCCGTACGGCCGACTGGAAGCCCATGCGAGAAGATTAGTCACTGGGCACTGTGGGGAAAAGGGGGGTGGGGTGGGTGTGTGTGTTCTTTTCTCACATATTTTTCCTTTTCCTTCCTTTAAGAGCTTTTTAGGGCTGTTTTTTAAGCTGACGGTCTGAGGTGATGGACAGTCTCCTGTAAGAACAAGTGCATTCCATCCACTGGCCTTGAAGTCACGCCAAGGCCGTGTGCTGCCGATGTCACCTGCTGATGTCACCTGCCGACGCGCCTACGTCTCCTCGGACTGTGTACCAGGTGGCTCGTCATCATCAGATTTCCCGCTTGCCTTCAGAGATTTACCCCCTGCCTCAAGTAGGAGGAATGAACTTGAGGGAAGAAATGAACAGAGAAAGAACAGCTGTCAAAACAACCCTCATGAAATATTTAGTATAAATGGAAGCTTTTTAATGTTATATACGTTTAAGGTGGTATATGTCTAAAGCAGGAAATGTTTAAAGTGCTGTATGTTTAATGTAGTATACATTCACAGCCATACATCTTACCAATGTCATTCCCTCTAAATTCACTGTCTCTCGTGACTGTTGCCACAATAACATAAGGTAAGTGACCGGAGCCTTTTTCCCCGTTTAGGCGATGAGACGTCAGTTATCCCCACACAGACGCACGTGCGTAAATGTATCAGCAGTGGGGGCAAGGGCCGCCATTTTGTCAGAAAAAAACACTTCGAAGTCTTTCATCAATTAAATGGCTCAGATTTATCGCCGGTGTATAATGTGCTGCTGAACGGGACCGATTTTGTGGACCAGAGATTGTCTGAGACTTTTCTTGATAGGTTGGAGGTTCAAAGGTATAGATTATTATTACTTTCATCTGTCCAGCTCTTTCAGTGACTGAAATAATGAAATTGATATGGATCTTTGAATGCAATACTTCCTTTTTCATTCTATTTTTTAATCCAATCCCCAATCAGACCTCCTGGATTCTTCTAGAACTTCACTGACCTCATAGCCGTTCTCTTTGCCAGTCCCGTCTAACGGAGTGTGATAATATACCTCTGTATCACAGCAAAACAAAATAAAATAATCCCCCGCCCTTGGCTGACCTTGTTTGATTTCGTATTACTTTTTTGCCAGATTGAGGTGCTTCCAGAAGCTGCTGTTCTCTGGTCCGACGTGGGTGAGTCACATTATAACGGTCGTCCTGCGCCGGGTATCATGGGAAGAGAGCAGACGGGGGTCACAGACGGGCCGCGTTTTAGCGGAATCCGGCAACAGCTCATGAGAACATGGCCGACGCATTTCAGGAAATGATGAGCGACCCCCCCGCCCCCGCCAGAGCGCTCCCTCCCACGCTGCGACATCCGCAGCCGTTTCTCACTTCATTTCAGCCGTGTCCAAATAATGGAATAAGAGGGGAGAATGGATGCCAGGTCAGGGGCCCCCAGCCTCCGGGCCCAGGACCAGGTAGCTGGGCCTTCCTCTCACCTTTTTATTCATGTGTATGATCTGTAAATGTTTTCTTTTACCCTAAAATTCTGTACCTTCCCTAGGCTCTGGCTCCCCTTCACATGTGCTCAGTCGTTCTCCCCGCATGTCTGCCGTCTGCCTGTTGGGGGTGGGGCTTCTGTGTGTCTGCCTGTTGGGGGCGGGGCTTCTGCGCATTGCTTTTCAGGTTTCACATCTAATTAATGACCTAATTAAGTGGAGACTCCAGAGCCCGAGGTAATGCGATGGCTACCCGCAGGAGCGTGTCACCGGTCGGGGTTAAGATAACGGGGTCCCTGGCTCATTCCGCTTCTGCTGCGACCACACCTGATAGAGCTGTGCAGGAATTAGCAGGACTCAGCCATGCTGGTCCCACTCATTCATCAATGTGGCATTTCTCAATTTATGCTGGATGTTTCATTCTGCTCTGCGGCATTTTAGCGGTACCTGACGGAAAATAATAAGTATGACAGGCTGGGTTTCTCTGCCCAGCTGTTTTTTTTTAATTACATCATGCAGCTCCCCCTCACCTCGCCCCCCCCCGGTTAACGCGCCGGTGACAGCAGAACATGAACTGCCCCGTCAGTTGACAGGTGATAAGCCCCCCCTCACCATGACACACAGTCCCTCTCTGACAATCACCCAGTAGCGACGGCTCCCCCTCGCACAGATATGAATGCGGAGAGGGGCTGTGATCGGGGGACTGGTGCATTTATGCGGCCTCTGAATGTTTACCGGTGTCTTATCTCCAAGTGCAACAGCAGGCCGGGCACTGCTCACTCTGCCCCGACAGCTCCTCCTCTTCACTGCACACTGAGGGGAATCAGGAGGGCTGTTTAGTCGGCGTCAGCACATCGAGGCAGCAGAGGGGGTCTGTTGCTAACCAGGGAAGGATTTACCCTCATTATAAATCAAGGGCACGGCTTGGAAAAAGATGTAAACAAGGGCCTCTATTTTTTTTTGTGCTATGCTGCATTATTTAACATGAATATGGGAGAGGGCTGTACTTTCACTTTACCCTGAATAGCCTTTTCTGGAGAAGCTTAGAAATTAATTGGGATAACATCTGGCTGTTACTGAATGAGTAATTAGCATCCTAATTAAGCGCATCAGAATTATTGACCTTTTGACCAAACTAAGCATTTTACTAAAGATGTGCTATGCTGAATTCTGGCTTTTGCAAACTCTCTTGTCTGGTTTTCCATGTAGCTTTTGCATGGAACCGCTTTGTTGCCATTATTCCTGTAATCCGATAAAAATGTGCGATGCCATTTTGGCTAAGCGAGCTTCAAGCCAGCAAGCACGCACTTTCAGTTCCCCCGTCGTTATGGAAATGTTTGCCAATTATTAAAGTAGCACACGGAAAATTAAGTATGCCTTGTTTAGCATCCTGCATGAAGATTAATTGGGGCATGATATTTAAGGAAATGTCTCCAAAATTGTATATTTTTATAAAATAATAAACCTGGATTTGCTTTAACAAGGCTAAATAAATACTATCGCGGCCTTGATAATGGGCTGACCCAGAACCAAGAACACTACGACCCAAAAACAGGACTCCAGCACCAGGGCAGCGGCGCTCTGGTGAACAGAAACCCTTGTGACAGGACACCAGTCAGACCTTAGCTGAGAGTGAGCCCCACTTAAGGCTGCGTTCCATTTGAACCTGGAAGTCAGAATTTCCGAGTCCCTAGTAATTGCAATAGAAACACCCCCTAAAGTCAGAATTACAACTCAGAAAGTCGGAGGAACCTCTGCATCCCTGACCTCAGAATTCAATCCTGGGTCACCCGGCGACTAACCCTGGGCCTCCCAGCTGCTAACCCTGGGTCTCCCGGTGGCTAATCCTGGGTCACCCGGCGGTTAAAGCTGGGTCTCCCGGCGGCTAACCCTGGGTCTCCCGGCTGCTAACCCTGGGTCTTCCGCTGGCTAACCCTTGGTCTCTCGGTGGCTAATCCTGGGTCACCCGGCGGCTAATGCTGGGTCTCCTGCCGGCTAACCCTGGGTCTCCTAGCGGCTCACCCTGGGTCTCCCGGCTGCTAATCCTGGGTCACCCAGCAGCTAATGCTTGGTCCCCCGACCGGCTAACCCTGGGTCTCCCGGTGGTTAACGCTGGGTCTCCCGCCAGCTAACCCCGAATTCAGCCATCCTCTTCACCCTTCAGTGGGACCTTTATGGCACAGTATGCACCTTTTCAGATGGAGGCCGTGGGAAGTGTTCTGTGCGTCTTGTCTGAATGGAAGACTGCCGCCGTCTTCGTTCCCATTCTCTCTGCCTGCTAAATAGCGGCATAGCTGAGGTGGGCGGGGCTATAATTATACCAAGGGTCCTCACTGCCGCTGGAAGGCCGACCTGCTTGAAGGCTTGCGGTATGCGCCACTCACCCTCCAAACCTCCACCATGGGCAAGACTTGCTGCAGTGTAAATGCTTTATTCTGCGTCTCAGTGCAGCTCACAGCACTGAGACTGTCCCCCCATCTAAGGGAAGCCCCAAAAAAGGTGTCAGAGAGGGTGACAGACAGACAAGATGGCTGTTCAGAGACGGCTGCTCACTGGCATCTCCTGTAAGACAGCAGTCCTGTAAGACGTGATTCTATCTAGTTATTTTTTTATTCCTTTATATCTAAATGGTGGAGGCTGAGTGAACAAGTTCTGAGCAGCAAGCAGTAAATCACACCTCCGCACGGACAGCTAGTCAGCCTGGCAGGGCGTCCTCTAGACAGAGAGGCTAGCGTGAACCCGCCGTGGCCCAGAGCGGGTAATGGAGCCGTCTGGCAGCGATGCGGCAGCCCGCCTGCCCCTCCTGCTCAGTCAGCCCCCGCTTTTGCCATGTCCCTTGCCTTCACGCCGAGTGCACAAGGTGTACAGCTCATATGGGTTCCAGAGTTTCCCTCGTCCTCAGTCTGACTCTACACTCTCAGTCTAAAAGATGCAGATTTAACGTCAGACAGGGTTACTGTGGCCTAGGATCCGCATGAAGGCCTGTGTGTAACTGTGTGTGCGTGTGAGTACATTCCTGTGTACCTGTGAGTGTGTGTGAGTACATTCCTGTGTAACTGTGTGTATCTGTGTGTGTATGAGTATATTCCTGTGTACCTGTGTGTATCTCTGAGTGCGTGTGAGTACATTCCTGTGTATCTGTGAGTGTGAGTACATTCCTGTGTAACTGTGTGTATCTGTGTGTGTATGAGTACATTCCTGTGTACCTGTGTGTATCTCTGAGTGCGTGTGAGTACATTCCTGTGTATCCGTGTGTGTATGAGTACATTCCTGTGTACCTGAGTGTATCTGTGACTGCGTGTGAGTACATTCTTGTGTACCAGTGTGTGCATGTAAGTCTGTCTTTAAGGCTAATAAACAGATGTTTTCTCCAGTCGCCGGTAGGTATTTGTATTGGGAACAGAAGATAGATGGAGGGAACGTTGCCAAGTAGAACTGAACGGGCTCAGTGCAGAAAGGGGGAGTTGAGCAGAACTGTTACATCCATTTCCTTGACCTGAAGGTCTGTTAGATGACAGATGAACACTGAGTTAAAGAGGACTTTGAGCTCTGAGCTGCAGCACATACAGTACCGTCTTCCTGGATCTCTCATCCAGCCCAGAACACATCACCAATGTCTGGTTGACCCCAAGTTGTCTTCATTAACTCAGAAACAAGAGCCCTGGTCTCTGCTAAACCTACTAGCCTGTGTGTTTATCTACCGTATGCTATCACAGTTGGTGCTGTTGGTTATGATGTAATAAATGATTCCAGGCGTCGTCTCTAAGACAATTCGTGTGAGAAGCTGTCATGTTTCTTGGCAAGGTGGGTTTTTGTTGAGGTTGTTTTTTATTTGTTTTATAATTGAGCTTTGATAAATGGCTTGTTTTGCAATGCTAATCCAGGGAACACGGATATGTGTCAGGCTGATTATGCTGAGATGGCCGCTTGCTGTCTTGAAGGCATGTTACCAAGTTTGTTTTTTTATTTTCGCTTTGAGCAACAGAAGACTTGTTAAATTATTAACATTTTACTATACTTGTTTTTTTTATTCAACAGCTAGTTTGTAAAGTATCAATGCCACACTAAGTACTGAATTCTTTAATGCTTTGTATTGTACAGAACTATTACTTTTTATTACTATTCATGATGGAGACGTGATTTTTAGAGATTAAATGACTGTCAGGCTCTTTGAAAATGGTATTAATATCAGCACTAGAGCTGTTCTCCATAGTGAAGAGCCATTTGTGGGTCTCATTTTCCATGAGGGTAATTTCCATTCCTCCTGCTGTGACAATGCTAGTATTTCAGCCCAGGACTTAGTACAAGGGAAATGAAATCTTAGAGCATAATTATTATGGTGAGATGGCACTTGTTGCTAACAGGAAGGAATTGCCTCTTACAATGTGGTTATTGAAATGGACTTTGGCCAGATGGGGGGGGTGAAATCTGACCTTCTTACTTAGAATGACCAGCACGAGGTAGATTAGTGTGGGATTATCAGGGATGCAAACTGGAGAGATGTGGGCCAGAGCAGGCCAGAGCATACTTTATCAGGAGCATTCCTAATTTTTCTCCTGTCCATCCCCTGCATTCCTGCTGGATCTCTGCAGAATGGACTGGAGATCACTGGAACCCTAGTTGGCAGAAGCAGAACCCTGTTGAATAAGCACCGAATGTCACCAGCATTTGGACCGTTCCCCCACACCCAACACCCTTCCCTACCTGCGGGCTGCCTGAACAGCCAGCAACCGTGACTTTAGTTCTGCAAATCTTCAGTGTCAGTGTCAGACTCAGCTTCATGCGACTGAAGCTTTATGAACTTTAAGAACTGCCTTTCTGCCCTGTGACTGTAATAAATAATCCCTGGCTGTGTTCCTTTTTTTCTGAGCCAGTGGCTGTTGCTTCATCACATTGTCAGTTAAGATCATTTTCATATCGCAGAGAGCTTGTGGGCTCCTGTTTAATGCCATGCGAAGCCTGTACCTGCTTTACAGCTGTGGCACTGAGGATGAGAACAACCAATTCTGCCTCCCAATTCTGCAGTGAGTATCTGCAGTGTTATTAAAAAGAGGAATGGTGTATTTATGCATACTATCTATCTATCTGAATGTCTTAGTGCCTATTATTTTGCTTGCTTGTTCATTTATTGGACTTTTAACATTTGTAAAAATAAGCAACATCTATCTATAAATGCATTTCCATAGTGGTTTATACAGTGTGGGGTCGCAGGAAGCCTGGAGCCTGAAAGCAGAAGGCACAAGTCAGGGGAAACCATCATAGTGGCTGTACTCATGCATGCACTCCGGCTGATTTTTTTATACCACAAATTCGCCTAAAACACACCCATTTAAACAAATTATTTGTGAATGAATCCATTAACACTAACATTTGCATTTGTCTTGCCCATGAATCCTCATGACCAAATACGTTTGAATATGTTAATCAGGAGCTCAGTATTGCCAGGAAATGTACATCTCCATTACATTCTTTGCTCGCAGGTCCGCACAATACCAGAGACGTCAGGCGATTCATGTAAACCGGAACGTAGCCATTACAACACGCTACGGAACGGGGTGCATTCGCTCCTCTCCCTCGCTGTTGGGGGCTTCAGGATGAGTGCCGGGTCTTACTACAGGCAGGTGACAAACCCAATAACCTTGGTAACTGCGGCCTGTGAGTCAAAAGGCCCTAGCAGTAGTAATGACCCTCACTACGTATCTCATCACCTGCCAGACTTACCTCTTACTCACCCGTTTCATCACGCTGTTATTCTCAATAGCACAGCAAAAAGGCTGGACCAATCTGAACACATTATCTACCTGCAGTGGTGCCATTAAGGCATATATGCATTATGTCTTGTTTCACAGTCTCCACGGAGAAGCTGAATAATTGAAAACTGCTCACTGGTTTTCCACCCGGCTCGGTTCCCCGAGCCTCCTTCTGCACTCTGTCCTCCTGCACCCCCCCATTTCCCAGTTTGATTCAGGTGCCATTTAGGAATACGCCTATGTCTGGATAAGGGGTGGCCTGAATTCCATTGCATCCCACATTAGCCCCTAACGACAGGCTAATCCCAGTGATTGGCCCAACCACGTCCTGGGATCTGTCACATACCAGCTTCATAGACGTCAAGTTCTGCCATTTTGAATCAAGTGATCAATACTTGTATTCAGAGTGTCTTGGTTCCAGACCAGGTATAGCATGACAAATCTGCCCTTCAAATGGATTAAAATATTGACCCTGGGCCTACTGGAGCTAGATGAGGTAATCCATGGAGACCAACTGCAATTACAAGCAGACTGTGATTTTTGTTTCATTCGTTTAATTTGAACATCACACCTTTGAACGTCTTGTAGATAATCAGTCATTGTGAATTTTAGTTAACGGATGTCTAGAACAGGAGATGAAATCAAATTTAATGCTCTTCTAACTTTAACAAAATGTGGAATCCTTACAAGGCTCATGTCGAGTGAGAATGATTTCAGCCATTAATCAGCGGACAGGATATTACATTAAACACATTAAACACTACTGTACTTTTTTGGCATGTTTCCATGGTACCGAACAGCGTGCCACCTGACCAGATTTCATTATGATTCTGTTCATTGTTAATCAAGAAACTAACCGAGTTTAACTCTTTAATCTCTTAGCAGATTGAATAGTTAACCATAGTACTTTTTTATGCTAAAATATTGTATACAGTATTTCAAGAAATAAGCTTTTATTTAGTAGCAGTGTGCAGATAAAAACATTTTAACGACAATAATTAAAGTATCCATTATAAAGTATTAAATCTTTATATTACCTTGAAATTGCTGCAATAACTTAACATAATATGTAGCCCCGGCATTAGCAGGGAAAATGATCATTTGTAATGATTCTCGTGAAAATGGGGGGTGTCATTTTTCATAAGTCTTCAGATTTAACCTCATTACTAAAGCATTAATGTACATGAATCTGTTAATCTGTCTATGGATAATGTATAACCTCTGTTAATGGACATCTGTGTAACGGTTGGCCTAGATGGGGCGTCGTCCTTTCTGAGAGTTGCCGTTCTGCTCGCCACTGCACAGAAACAGCTGAGCAGTTAATGCGGCGAGAATGAACACTATCGGGGGGGCGCCCGTCACTCGCCCGCTGACGGACTGCAAGAGGCTGGCCCAGCTGACCCGCGGCCTTTCCCGTGACGGCGCGTGAATGCGAGCGACGCCTCGCAGGTACGATTCCCTGACAGGGAATTACTGCCAAGCAGGTGTCCGGAGCTCAGCAGTCAGCTCACACGTCATGAATCAGGGACGGGGCCACCTGCTCAGCTCACGCCCTGACGCGTAAATATGGCTCTGGATTGATGCTATCTCAGTGCCTGTGTCATATTTTCAGCAAATGAACAATTGCTACAATTAGTATTGTTGATCATTAGTCAGACATATATCTCAAAATGTTGGTATTGATGATTTCTGCTTGCAATGCATTTCTGAGCTACAGGTATTGATGGTTTTGGGTTATGATGTTTTTCTGGAATACAGGTACCGGTCATTTCTACCTGTGATGTGTTTCTGGAATACAGGTACCGGTCATTTCTACCTGTG
>JAODKC010000009.1:7679027-7697438 GCA_026777985.1 Mormyrops attenuatus
CCCCCCCCCCCCCCCCCCCCCCCCCCCCCCCCCCCCCGCCCCCCCCCCCCCCCCCCCCCCCCCCCCCCCCCCCCCCGATGGACCTGGAGGGGCAGGCTCTGGGGGGCTGTTTTTGTGTTTATTAGTGTTTTATCCCTAAAGGCAGGGCTCTGAGTGGAAGTGGATGATTTCTGACACCATCATCTGAGTTTCAGAATTTATTTCATGCTGTAAACCATCAGGTCAATTATGAAAATGGTCTTTTTGATGATTTCACCTTATAATAGCCTGTTACATAAGCATGTTTTTCCATTTTAATGACTGATTAAATACACCATAAAAGTGTAGGCGGGCAGTTAAACCATATAGCTGAATTAGAACCCGTTGCAGACTTAAGATAAGGGGGCTTTAAAATCCAAAAGGACAAAAAGTAAATATCATCTCAAAACAAGACATGGGTGAAAAAACAGTTACTGCGAATGATAACAATGAAATGCCTTGTCTGTTTGGAATCGTCTGTTTTCTGACATGCGAGGTCAAAAAAGCTTTGGAAAAATATGGAGGACATTTTCATGTTGGGAAGTGTATCTGTGTCGTGTTATACTCGTGTGCTCACACAGTCCTCTGCAAAGTCTTTCCATTGTGTCGATTGCTGCATTCCATTTGAACTCCGAAGTCAGAATTTCCGATTTCCTATTTGGAAATTTCAACTGGAAGGTTCCCTGAAGTCGGAGTTCATGCAAGCCTCACATTTCACAAGTGTCAGGTAGAGCGGTGTAATGTACACCACTGCTGGACTCTGGAGCAGTGGAAACTCGTTCTGTGGAGTGACGAATCACACTTCTCTGTCTGGCAGCGTGATGGATGAGTCTGGGATTGGTGGACGCCAGGAGAACATCACCTTTCTGACTGCATTGTGTCAACTGTAAAGTTTGGTGGAGGAGGGATAATGGTATGGGGTTGTTTTTCAGTGGTTGAGCTGGGCCCCTTAGTTCCAGGGAAGGGAACTCTTAATGCTTCAGCATGCCAAGACATTTTGGACAACTCTATGCTTCCAACTTTGTGAGAACACTTTGGGTAAGGCCCTTTTCTCTTCCAACATGATTGTGCCCCAGTGCGCAAAGCAAGGTCCATAAAGACATGGTTGGGTGACTATGGCCTGCACAGAGCCCTGACCTCATCCCCATCAAACACCTTGGGGATGAACTAGAAAGGAGATTGTGAGCCAGGCCTTCACATCCAACATCAGTGTCTGATCTCAAAAATGCTCTTGTTGATGAATGGGCAAAAATTCCCACAGACACCCTCCAAAATCTTGTGGAAAGTCTTCCCAGAAGAGTGGCAGCTGTCATAGCTGCAAAGAGGGACCAAATTCACATTGATGCCTATGGATTTAGAATGTGGTGTCATAAAAGGTCCTACAGGTGTAATGGCCAGGTGTCCCAATACTTTTGTCCATATAGTGCATAAACAGTTTATTAGCACTTATGTCCAACCTCTATCTGTGTATATGTTACTATTGCGTTTTTATGTGCGATATTCCGCATAATGGGTTATCAACTGGTATTGCTAAAAATGGCCAACAATGAACCTGGCTAGAACAGGTATTGCTAAATGGCTTCCTGACTTGCTGTACTGGAACGCAGTTAACTCAAGTGTGTCGTCATTCCCAGCTCCAACTTCCAAGGTAAATGGAATGCAACTTATCTGTATACTCTGGAGAGGAGGTAGTGGCCTGAGAAGTCATGGGACACAACAAGGCTGACGCCAGCCTCGCAGACCACGATGCTGATTAAATGGAGTCTGAAGCTTGTGTGAGGGAAGCACACCGAGGAGGGGCAGTCTTGGTATGTGGATTATGAGGCTTTCAGGCATACTGGATCTAGGTATGTTAGAGGTTGCAGGATATTAAAGTTACAGCGTTACATAGCATGATACTCAGCGTCTTCCAAAATAAAGGCCTCTAGAGGACTCTCCATTGACATCTGTTCAAATCCACAGAGATTCTCAACTGATGAGCCTAGCTTTGACTCATGCAGGCTCGGGAATTTACTGTGATCTAGTGTCGAGGTAGAAAGTAAGACAGCCAAGGGCCTGACAGGATTGGAGGAAAGGGTGCTTAATAATCACAAGAACTGAATGAGATACACTAGAGCACTCCAAGACACTGTGAGATGAAAATATTGTTAACCAAAAGGTAAACTGCTTAGGGGCCGTGATGTATTGGTGCAACAGAGATTAGATATTACCTTTTGCAGTCCTCTTTCCCCTGTGAAAATCTTCATCGGTAACGCGATCATTGTCGGACCTAACCCATGTGTCAAGCTGAGCTTTTAATGCGGCGGTATTTGCTTGTTGCCCGTCAGATGTGTTAGGGTGGTATTAACAGGACAGATTATTTGAAAGTGCAACTCTGACAGACTCATTGTCCTGTAGGACGACGTGTTCGTTTATATTGCCAGGTGGAGAAGATACAATTTTTTACAGCTACATAAATGTTAGTTTTCTTTATTTGATGTATTTATCGGTTGATCCCATAATAAAGATAGAGGTGCCAGTGCATACTCAATGGTTACATTTACGGCCTTCAAGATGTAGTACTGTACCAAAGGTGTGTATGTGATCTGGGGCCAGAGAGAGTGAAATGTGGGGATGTAAACAGGTAACGGGGAGGTGCAGTAAAACGGAAATGGGACCGACTGCCTTACAGTGCCCACTCAACAGGAATGTAAACAAACAGGGGTAATAAAAAAGCAAGCAACAATGAATGGGATTTGCTGGTAATAAACCACGGCAAGTCCTCCCGGACATGCTCACACAATGATGGATGCCATTGTTTGAGGATGAAACACCGCAGGCTGACTGCTTTAACGGCAAGGATGAGCAGAAGAGCGTTCGAGAGATGGGCGAAGATTCCACGAAATGAGCATCATCAATCTGGCCTTTCTGCAGGAGACAGGCAGATCACTGGATATGTGAACTGAATTTGATTATGGATCCATGGCAGGGGAGTGAACGGCTGATGAATGTCCTGGGAATAGTAACGTTTATTGGGAGGAAGTCCTTGAGTACAAGGAAGATATGCAAATCCCAGATAAAACACAAAGAAAATGCGATAACATTCATACAGATGCTATAATACTCCATATTACACAAAATTGAAGATGATGTAAAGAATCAGTATTACCTCCAAATCAGAAATATACTGTGAACGAATATCTTGGCTTTGGCTTCTTACTCAGTTTAGTGTGAATAAAACCTGTGAATGATAAGAGTCAAGTCTCTACACTAAAATAGCAACAAAAATATCTAGAAAGACAGACTTCATGTCGGAGGGCCTTCCTGAGTCAAAGCAGTTTCTGTAACGGGCCCTGTTTGAACTAAATTGGTGCGTGTAACTGGTCCTTTCTGGATTAAAGTGATTCCTATAACAGGATTTCATGTTTGCATCTCTACTGATGCTAAGATCTGCACAGCATTTTACAGAAAGACGCATAGCCTCAGTTTTTAACCATGTACAGTGCAAAATAAACACTCACTGGCTTACATTGCTCACTGGACAAACAGGGGAAAAAGGATGGTGTACCCACCCCAAGTTTAATGTGAAGTCGTTATGACATACAAGGCTGCAATAGTGGTGTCCCAGGGCAGGACGGTTAGGACACACTGACACACATCCCCTCTGCACTGGCAGTCATGTGAGATCCTGGACGCTAACAACCCAGTCCGCTCTCTAGCACAGCTTTGTTCCCTGACCCAACATCCATTTTGTTTTCCTTTGTGCCCCCCCACACCCCCCCCATGCCGACACAGAAACTGCCGCTTTTTGTTTTTGCTGCCCACCATCCATCTTCACTCCTGTTCCTGGATAAACTCACTGTTCCTTCCTCTTGTTACACGTCACATTGTACAGTCTGGAGCAGACCTTTCAAACGTTATTGTGAAACACTACACATTCAATTACTGGGCAAAAAGAAACACTTTGCTGTGTGTGTGTATGTCGGTAGACTAATGCATGATATGTCGTATTTCTCTTCAAGAATCATCCTTTTAAATTAGCATTTTGCTGCTGCCTTAAAAACAACAGGGAGATTTGGTGCAACTTTGCTCAGCTGGCTGGAGTGAGATTTTCAGTTCGAGACACGTCTGCACACACATACACATGCATTTACATGTAAGTAACAGTTTTATTACCAAATAAATGTCTGTAGGGTCTGCAAACTATCCCAACATTTTTGATGTAGCTATTTTTAGGATAATAATGGTATAATATAGATTTTCTTATGAAATTTCTTGTGTGTGCATGAGAGTGAAAGCATGATTGTCACACCACACCCAGCTGGTGTCGTCGACCCACAATAACTATGGGGTGTCACGCTGCACTCCTGAAGGTCTGTCTGAAGGCCTGTTTTGACTCACAATTATTCCTGAAGGTTAATTGATCTAATTAACAGTTGCATGCTATTTTTTTTATCTGTCTCTCCCAAAAGTATAGATACCACAGACACCTACAATATTCGGATGAATCCGCGCACAGCTCACAATGAATAAAGCATGTAAAATAATGACATATTTAAATTATTTTTGAAATAACACTGTAGTGTAAACACACTCACTAAACAGAGCCTGATGCCTAGAGAAGGTGACTTTAACAGCTTAGACCTGGTAATCACCAAGAAGGAGAATCTCTGCTGCGGTCCCCCCCCCCCGCGCTCAGCATGGTAGGGGGCCTTTGGCATTCTCCTCTCTCTCTATTGCAACATGTTCCGAGTGAGAAGTTACATAACGCTGGAACTTCAATATCCTGGTTCAGTATCTGTACTTTCACAATTATCGTGCCACTGAATATATTTTCAATCAAGAGTGGCGGGGGCTATAGAGATGCAATTCTAATGCTAAGGCCACACTGACTTTTCAAGAAAAATCCACAGTTTCTCTGATGTTGTTGCTTATATGCCATGCAGCAAGACCGCAAACTCAGGGTCAGTCCGGAAAGAATTTCTTCAGTGTCTTGTATACGTTCTAAAAATGCACATTTTGCAGAGCCTACAGACCGCGGCCCAACCCCTGGTGACCACGTACCCCGCTGTTTCTATATTTGCTGCTGTTACTCATCCCCTTCTGAAAAAGATCTGTGCAAATCATATGTCCATTTGGCTACTATGGAAAATGTTTGAAAACAGTCATTAACATCTTATACAGCTGCGACACTAATTTGTTTCCTGGAACGTGGGAAAAACTGTTGTTTTCATTTAATAAAAATAAAAGCATTCAACTTAGAAACTGAATGGCGAATTGCGAAAACAGGATGTAGAATTTAGAACCTTTTAAGATTCTACGTTTCCTAGTATGGAGACGAGCGGTACAATAATATTTGTTGGCATAATTATCACTCCGTAGGTTATATAAAAAACTTTTCCTTGAGCTCTTTTTCTTTCTTAAAAAGGAATAAAACGTTTTGTATATGGTTGCATTGCAGCCATAAGTATGACATGATCCAGCCCATTTCGCCTTGATTAGTGATTTTGATAGCAACATTTTAAAAAATAAAATTAAATAAATGTAACGACTTAAAAACGTAAAACCCATCTATCCATCCTTGGTTCACAAACGTATCGATCTTTGTTGGTTTATTTGATTCATGTGTTTGATATACAGCCAAGGGTGGTGCAGTGCCTAGCACTGTCGCCTCACACCTCTGGGACTTGGGTTCGAATCCCCGATGGGTTTCCATGCGTATGGAGTTTGGATACTCTCCCCAGGTCGTCATGGGGTTTTCTCCCGTTTCTCTGGTTTCCGCCCCACAGTCCAAAAACACGCTGAGCCTGAGTGGAGCGTGGGGGTGCCCTGTGATGGGCTGTTGCTCCCTGTCTTGCCCCCATAGGCACCAAATCTCAATTGGCCATTGGTTTCAGAAAGTGGATGGATATGCAGCCAGCTCAGTAATGTAATGCAGTGTTTTGCGGTCTAATTGGTTGCCAGACAAATTACTCTGATTACTAAATTCTAGTATAGTGGAAAGAACTTCTTGTCAATCATCCTGGTAGGTCATGATAGAAATATTTAAGGCTCTTAATCAATAATAATAAGTGTTATTATTCATTATAATTTATTATGATGATTATTATTATTCTTATTACTGTTGTGGGGTATTGAGGGCATTAATGATAAAATGCCAGGCAGACGGTACCATGGTCTTCCTCCGTGGTATTCAGACGTGGATAAACTGCTGTTGGAGAGCATGCGCACTCCGCAGGAGCGTGTCGGTGGGGGCGGCCCGTCTCACACGGCCAGTACGCGCTCACCAACTGGGGCAGCCTGATCACATGCTGTGACTGTCAGCTGCGCGGTGCATCGGCTGCGGAGGGCAGCGCGCATGTACCGCCCGTGCTGCAGCTGCCCTTGGCTCTAAGGCCGCTGCACCCAGCTAGGGTACTGAATGCGTGCTGATGGAAAGGTTATACAATCGTGAGGCCTCAAGATCGAAATATTAACCAACTTCTCAGTAAAATATTAGAAAATATAATTAGAAATTATTGAAAAGGATTATGAAATACTATTTCTTATTACAACATGAATGGCAGTGCGGTTGATGCACCCCGATAATTAGGGACACTCTGAAATTTGTACTGATCCATGAAATGAGAAAATCTATACTAGGCCTACACTGTAGACCAGCGTTTTTGCTTCAACTGCCGTCACAGCAGTACTTCTTTTCAAACTGTAACACCCCTGCAAAAAGGATTTTTTTAATTCATAGTGAACATTAGCCTATTCTCATTTAATCTTTACCGTGTTTATAGGAAATGGAGTCTAATTGTGAACACAGAAACTGAAAGGGAACTGATTATTTCCCTTTCATGTTATGTTTGCCTTCTACATGTTGCTGAAAACAAAACTCTAAGAACATCTAACACATTTAACTTAAACCATTTCTTAAATGAGTCTTTCACGGAATGCGTATTGTGTTAATACAGCCGAATGCTTTTTTCAGCCCATTATTTGTTCCGCTGGCTTTACACCTGTTTACTCTGTGTGTGTGTTTGTGTGTGTGTGGATTAGGTTTATATTACGTTGTGGGGACCAAATGTCCCTCACAATGTGATAAAATGTGATAAAAACCTGATTTTTTGACATTGTGGGGACTGTTTTCAGGTCCCCTCAAAGATCTGTGAATGCAATCAAAAAAGTAAAAATGTCAAGTCTCGTGTTTGGTTATTTATGGTTAAGGTTAGCTCTGGGTAGGGGTTAAGGTTATGGTTAAGGTTAGGTCTGGGTAGGGGTTAAGGTCATCATGTCGTGATAGGAATTTTCCCCATAGAAATGAATGGAGAGTCCTCACAAAGATATAATTACAAACCTGGCTTTACGCTTGTTTACTCTGTGTGTGTGTGTGTGTGTGTGTGTGTGTGTGTGTTGGCACGCTCACTGATGTAATTTGGGCTCACTGATTAAATTGAGTAGTCTAATATCTCCAGCCAAGGTGTGCATCAGAATAAAGATTCTTTAATCCATTAGATTCTTGAAATTTATGAGCTTACCCTTAAAACACCTTGTTCTAAATTGTATTATGGAACATCAACGTCCTTGAAAATACTGGTGTATTTTGCAAAGATCTTGTTACATTGTGTATTTATTTCTGAATTCAAGTAAATGTGGAAAAACATATTGCAGATGTGGAAGCTGTTTATTGTACAGTATAAGTTAACGTTAATGTATTTAGAAAAAATAACCAATAGCTGAAAATAACAAATTTAGCTATAGATTTCCCATAGCTGCCCATTGCGGTTGTCGTTGTTATTATTTATTTTTCTTAAAACATTTTACTGCTTTACTATTTCTATTTACTATTTTGCAGTTTGTACTTTATTTCTCTTATATATTACTTATTGTAGGGGGCTCACGGGTTAACTCCGTACATTTACGTACCGTTGTTTGCTGTGATGTTGTGCTTTTGATAAATAAACATTGATTTCATTTTTAAACTGCACAATATAAAAATACCAAAGCCAATATCTATCATCGGATGCACATACATTTTATTGCTATATATTTAATGAGTCCAAATCGTTTCAGAGGAAGTCTGTGGTTGTGTGTATTTTGTCAGGGACAAACCGATGGTTCATTGACATCTTCTGTCCTTTTTCACCCTTGCTCGCATGAACAAAGCTTCTCGTTTCATTTGTGTTCAGCTACCGCCCACTGCACCCCTTTAGATCAGACAGCACGCTTTAGCTGACTGAATTTCTCTCTATATATGCGTGTAAACATATCGGTAACAGGAAATCTCCATAAACTTTTATAGCGCACTGGCTATTACGTTCTCTTTACGTTATGTAGTCAAGTGCTTTAATTGATACTATGTTAATTTACAAATATCAGCGTATGTTCCTGCTGTCCTTTTCGGCTTATGCGCGATTGAAATCCCAGGACGAATTACAGATTGCACCAAAACATCGTCATTTAGGGGAGGGTCGGGGATTCCCTCTTAACGTCGCCTACCTACGCTTCGTAGGTACTTAACTACAGCTGTGTTTCTGTAATTTGACATCCTTTGTAAATACAATTAAACGTGGCATGGTTCGTTTTTAAAGCCTTCTAATGATGCGCTTATTTCCAGTTACGTTATAATTTCGCCGGCAGCCTGGAGTTTTTTAATGATCAACGAAGGCGTGAGTCGTCATCGCCGGAGTGCGCGCTCCACCAGCATCTCGGTGCGCGTGCCTGTAGATATAAAGCTACTAGACGAGACGCGACGTCGTGACTGTAAAAGCAATTCGCGACTGAGGCGCCTCTGACGGAAGCGCGGACAATTATCCTGGCGGCGTAAAGTACGCTGTTAATGGTGGATTTAGATGACTCTATATCCGGAATTTCAACACAGCTCGCAGGCGTTTGACTGCTCATTTTCGGTGGCATTGTTGTGCTGGCTCTAGAAATCGTACATCTATGGCCGAGGTCGGAGGCGCCGTGCCTGGGAATGCCGTGCCCGCGCATGCTAACGCCGCTGCAGAGATCCGTTTGTGCGCGGAGGGGAAGCGATAATCCGACTGTTTGTTGATACGGCACGGAGGCGAGACGACGGTAAAGGTACATCCGAGACTCGGGACGGGCGGCAGTCGAGCTGTCCGACATCTATCCACGTCGGCATGAAATAAAAGCGGAGAGGAGCGTGTGTTTTTTCGGCGAGCGAGCACCGTGACAGGCCAAAGACCGATGGGACTGCTGTCTAACAGCGCACCTCGATGGGGAGACGGGAAGGGGGGACGGGAGTCGGCGCTGTGAATTATTAAAGAGCCTCCGGCTAGAAGAAGAGCAAAATGCATCTCCACCAGGTGCTGACCGGCGCGGTAAATCCCGGGGACAGCTGTTACTCGGTGGGAAGCGTCAGCGACGTCCCGTTTACGGTAAGTGTTGTTTTTACCGTGCCGGGTGGGGGGTGGGGGGGGGGTGGATCGCTCCGAAGCGCGACACGACCCGGCATCTGTGAGGCATGGGCTCGGCAAAGGGGTCCCCCTCCGCACATTCGGCGCCAGCGAAACCAGGCTCCTGTGTGGCTGATCCGCTGTTTGCCTTGTAGATGCTCAAGGTTACCGCAGCTCGGCCGGGATGTCTGCTGCGGCGGGGGTGCGGATACTTAGTTGCATTAGCAATTCTGGGGCGAAGATCGGGTTCAGCAAATGACCTTTAACCAGCCGCCTGGTATAGTGGCGATACCGGGTCGACGCGTTATGTTTAAGGGCCGTGCACTGGGGTGAGAGATGGGGGGGGGGCGCGGATGTCAGGTACCCTGATCCAGTCCACTCCGATTCAGCCCAGTCCCATCATGGGAAGCACGGGGTTTTATGCTTGGTTGCCCTCCTCCCGATCGCCGGAGTGGGTGGTCATCTCACCTCATGTGTTTGCCTGCATGAATATGATTCATGGCCCGGGGGGGGGGAGGCTTGTCATTCTTAAAATACCCGAATCCACAGACGTCAGATGTGTTGGTGGGTGTCAGAACAACACGGGTCGTCCTTGTCTATAATGTATCCTTCAGTCTTCATGGGTTATACATACTTTGAAATGACATATTATTCGTTTACATGTATTAATGCATTGTACATGATGTGTACGTGTATTAATGTGAATTGTGCCCAGTAGTTTATTCATAGTTGTGGATTATTGAGTAGTATGCAGTAGAGTAGGTTGACGGTATATGTTTTACCATCATTAAAAAATAACTGAGTCGTGCATGTAATCAGCAATCAGTGTCACATCTTTATTTACATTATGAAATGGATTTCTGGCCGTTATCAGTTTTGAATGTGATGTCTGATTTGTTTTGTCATATGAAGCTTGTGAAATGTGCTTGTCATGCAGTGAGCTGGAATTTTTAAAAAATGTTTATGAGGGAGAAGTGAAAGTCTGAGAAACTGTCCTGAAAGCGTCGGGTTTTGCTGTGTCAGAGGATGTGGAGAGAATTGCAAGTTCACCGCTTGAATTCCGGGATGCCAGCTCCACTGGGACGGGCTTTACGTGTGTCGATGAGCTTGAATGGTTTGTCCTGTGCGGGGGCTGTTATGGGATTGGACAGAGCGCTGTCCTCATTAATTAAGACAGGGTGTTGGGTGACCGCTGCCCACGCCACCTTGTCATTATCCCTGCTGCTGGTGACTCGTGTGACGGCAGGGGCCACACGGCTGGGGCCACACGGCTGGGTGCAGTTTAGCGTCGGTGGTGTTCATGAGACATTCTAGACACGGTGCCTGAATGGTGGCGCCCTCGGCCCCTGGCGTGGCATGCAGTAGGTTTAATGACAGAAGCTCTGCAATCCACTTTAGTGAGGTGTCGCTGCATCCCGTCGCAGCGCCGAAAGCCTTTCAAAGATTAAGGTGAGCTTTCCTCTGCTGTCCCTGGAAACATTTCTCTGGATCTCGCTCCTAGCGGCCTTCTGCTTAATGTATGACTGTACAGCTGGTCCTCGTATTCGGACGGAGGAACGGCTCCGGTGTGCAGTCGGGGCCTTTCCCCAGCGTCCTGTGAGAAACCTGGCAGATCTGGGCAGTGTTGGTGTTAAAGGTCAGGCTTGAGATGGGGAACTTAAGTTGGGACACAGTTAGGTAAAAAAAAAAAGCTTTATGTTACATTATTTATGGAATTGAGGCAGGGAATGTCCAAAGCGAGGAATGTCTTAATTCTGTGCAACTGAAAATATGACGGAAAGTAAAGCGTTGGTCTCTGAAATTAGACAAGCCCTGACACATTTTTCCCTGTAGTAGCATTTTTTTTTTGTGGTTTTAAGCACGTGCTCGTTGTGGGAGGGAACCTGGATGCACATTAGCCATGGGGAACCTGCAGCTGATTCAACATGCAAATATGAGTTGAGTGTAGTAGCTTATTTATTTATTCTTGACCCTGGTAGTTTTTTGTGAGTTTTCAGCATTTGTTGTCATGGTGAGCTTTTGATAAGCAAGGGAGCGAGTTGCTTGTACGCAGGAAGATTCCTGAAAAAAATACTGTCTTGTGCAAAACGCTGGAAATCCAAAGCAAAAGCGATTGTAAGTTACGCTGTCATCTGCCCGTCAGGTTTTGTCAGATTGGTGAGCGCCGGTCAGGGCTGGTTAGGCGGCATGCTAGCGGTCATAAATTAGGGGCCGCCATGCCCCTGAGGGAGCCCATCTGGCATTGATGCCCAGGGTTTATACAGAAATAAGCACACCCAGGTTAGCAGCAAGACAGGAGGCCAATGCTGAACTGTTTGGTCTGCGTTAGAAAGTAAAATGAGACCTGTGTCTTTAAGAGCGGGGAAGAAGCGGGTCGGTCGCTGATAGCCAAATTTTTTTTGTTTTTTTTTGTCTGCTTCCCCATTCCTTAGCGACACGCACCATTGGAGTGAAAGATTTATGAGCTTATGAGCACGAAAAAGATGGCGGGGATGAGACGGGTACAAGCCCCGCCCATGAGGGAGGTCATTCAGAGGTATTCTGGACGGCTGTCCTGTGCGTGACGGTGACCAGGCTTAATTCCCGCGATAATGCGCGGCGGCGATGACGAGATCTGCAGAGGCTCTCCCCGTCTCTGCCTCCGCACTCCTCCCCACCCGGTGGTGCCAGAGAGGGACTCCGGTTGGGGAGGGGCAGGCTGACCCATGTGACTAGCACACGGCATGAAGTGCCGGGTGGCTGCCGTGGCGGATGCCGTTGCCGGTCCCGGCTGGCTGGCCGACTTGTCACGCAGTTTGCTGAGCGCACGCAGTGCTTCCCCACTTCTCGTATTTCCATGAATTAATCACGCCGCAGGCACCTTTGCTTACGACATCCTGCGACTTGGGTGACGGCAGGACGCTGCATCGCGCGCCGTCTTGGCTCGTTAGCGGTGGATGGGGGGGGGGCTCACTGCGATGGAGAGGCCCCGTTCCCCCTCTCGGGATGCTTCTCTCATTTCTTCTTCAGCTTCCTCACGTTTTGGTTTGAGCCGGACACTCGCATCGCGGTTGGGGCCGTAAGGAGGCTCACTGTAGTCCCCCGGCACTGTGGACAAGCTGTCACCCCCCGCTCCCCCATGCCGGAAATCACGAATGTATATCGATCCGAGGCTCGTCTAGACTCTGCCATGGGGCCGTGGGATACGCAAGTGCAGAGTGACGGAGCAGAACACAAAAACCCCGCCCCCACGGGTCTTCCAGCACATGGCCGGTGGGAGGGAGCCTTGCCAGGGGGCGGGGCCTTAATATTGTGTCATCATTATCATCATCATCATCATGTTAAAAAAGACTAGTAAAAGCATGCCTTTATATGCCCTATTCATAAATTTTTCTGTGTTGTTTTTTTTTGTTAATATTCCCCTTTCACTGTTTGCCGCAGGCCTACGGCTCCGGCTGCGACATCGTCATATTGGCCAGCGACTTCGAGTGTGTGCAGATCATCCCCGGAGCTCAGCATGGGAATATCCAAGTGGGCTGTGTGGAGTGCTCTCACCATCTGGGCAGAGTGAGTGCCTTCCCAGCAGACCTCAGCCTGCATTCCCACCTCGCCCACGACCCCCCCCTGACCTGCACCCTCTTTTCCAGATCGCCGCGTCCTACGGAAACACCGTGTGCATCTTTGAGCCGCTGGCCACGGCCCTGAATAAAAGGCACAGCGTGAGTGCAGCCTCGCGTCCATCCGCGGGCCTCGTCCTGGGCTGACGTCGCCCTGCCGGCGTGGTTAATTACTGACGATTATCGATGCCTTTTCAGATTCCTCAGCAGCCCATTGGTCGCTGGCTGTCTGAGTGACTGAGACAACGTGCTGTCACAACAAAATGGCTGAAAATATTTGTTTTTGGGGGTGGGGGGGATACAGCAGCTTGATGTGAAATAGCATGAGACGGCAGCTGATTGTTAGACGCTGGGGCAAAGTTCGGCCCTAAGGAAAGATAAGTAAAAGTGATGCCCTGTGGTTATGATTAAAATGCTTTCCGTTTCTCAGAAAAAAATTACTTTTTTTTTATAAGCAATCGAAAAGTATATGTCACCATAATCCTGTTTTAGATAAGCAGTTAGGACAGATGAATGGATGGATGGGAAGATATACAAGTCTTGTTTTCTAGCGCATTGCTACCTATTTTCACCATTGGAACACCCCGCAGGAAGTCTGTTATCAGGATGTTGCCTGTTGATTTGAACAGTGCCCCCCCCCCCCATTTCTTTCTTGACAGCAACTAAACCATCAGTGGCAAAAGACGGGGCAGTTCTTCCTAAATGCCATGACCTACAACTTGGCGTGGGATCCTCAAGGTAATGGATCTCCTTCCCAGTCTTTGCTGGGCTGCATGTTCTTTTAATTGCGTGAAATGGCTGGACCCCAAATAATTCCACACACCGAGCCGTGGAGGCCGTTTGAGTTTGGGCGAACGGAGGGGCTGATTCTGACAAAGACCCGCATTAGATGTTCCTCATCACCCACGACCCTCATCTTTAATGACATTCTGTGTTTAATGCACAAACCTGCCCCCCCACCGCCCAGGTAACCGGATCCTTGCTGCGACAGAATGCCTGCAGCTGTGGGCCCCACCCACCGGTGACACCCTCCTGGAGGAGGACGACGGCCAGGTGGCAGAGGAGAGAATGCACCCGGTGCTTAATGACTGGAACTGTGTCTGGCACTGCAAGTGAGTGTCTTTGCTCTGGCCTTTATCGTGATAAATGCCAATGAAAATAACGCACCAGACTAGATGCTAAAGCCTGCTTAGGAAAAAAAGGGCCCGAGGGCATTAGGGCGTTAGCTCTGGCTTAGCAGGGGTATATCTCTGGGTTACTACTTACTGGATAGGTTACCTGCATCTCCTGGTGACTAGTTCCCAGTTAGGTGACCTCTCTCTCCTTGTGACTCGTGCCCAGTCAGGCAATCTGTCTCTCCTGGTGACTAGTGCCAGATCAGGCGACCCGTCTCTCCTGGTGACTAGCGTCCGGTCAGGCGACCTGTCTCTCCTGGTGACTAGCGCCCGGTCAGGCGACCCGTCTCTCCTGGTGACTAGCGCCCGGTCAGGCGACCCGTCTCTCCTGGTGACTAGCGCCCGGTCAGGCGACCTGTCTCTCCTGGTTGACTCACCACTGATTAGGTGACCTAGATCTTTTTCTCCTTACACTGTCTTCAACTCGGAGCTCATGCCCAACTTTAAAGTACACTCTGTGTTTCTCACTGACTGAAACGTCAATATTCCTGTCATCTGGAGAAGATAATTAACCTCACTGCAATCCTGTTTTTTCTTCCTCTTCCTTCCCACTCGCTCTCTGAATCCCAAGGACGGCCGTGCCCGTGAACATAATGAAGTGGTCGCCTGATGGGGAGTACTTCGCTACAGCTGGAAAGGTACAGAATTGCAGCCTCCATAAGCAGGAACAGGAGGAGCAGGGGTTCACCACAAGCCTTTATTCAGCGCATTTTCTGCCCTGACCTTCACATTTAATGGAATGTAATGTATGATGAGAAATTCCATCTGGTCAGACAAAGGTGTTTACAGAGAGGGGTTGTGTTTGCAGTTTTTAGACTAATGGTATATTTGCTATGCGTGAAACATGATTGATTTGAAGCATGGTTGTAAATCATTTTACACCGAAATGTCGCCTTCCAGTTAGACCTTTAGTGTATAAATGGTTTTGCGTGTTCTGTGATGTGTCCTTGGGCTGGGGACATCGATGTGTTTGGCTGGCAGTGTGTTGGCTTTGGACTGCATTGCATCACCACGTCTTTCTCGTGCAGGACGACTGCCTGTTGAAGGTGTGGTATCCCACTACGGCCTGGAGGTCCGCTGTGGTGATCCCTGACCTGCCCGACAGGAAGATGGCTGCTGTCCACTTCTCTTTTGTGTACCTGGCCCACCCTCGTGCCGTCACTGGCTTGTCTTGGAGGAAGACGAGCAAGTACATGGCCAAGTAAGCAACCCCCCCCCCCCCACCTAAATTTTCATATGCCGTGCAGACTCCACCCAACTCCTCATTTTGTAGCGCAGACTGATGGTGTATGAATGGCTCAGAAAAGAACTTTTCTTGACAGTGTCAGGGTGCACAAAACAAGCGTTGTTACTGAGATGTGGAAAATACAGATTCTTTGGTATGTAATTTATATTCTAGCATTAATGCCTCGTGGAATTATGGGAAATCTGCCAGCTCTCAAATTAGGGTACAAGTAATATGGGTGTATGTGGTGCTGTGAGGACTTGGCCTGTCCTGCCGAAGAAGGCCGGTGCCTCCCATTTCTGTGATGCACCACACAGGGGCTCGGTCTGCAACGTGCTGCTCACGTCGTGTCAGGACGGCATCTGCCGCCTGTGGTCGGAGACGCTGCTTCCGGAGGACAGCCTGCTGGGGGGGCACATCTCGGAGAACACCACCAGCTTCAGCAGCAGCCTGCCCAATGCCGGGGGCCAGAAGGATAAGATCCAGCACGCTCTGGAGGTCGGCGGCGCCGTTGATCATGTCTCTCACCGCTAATTCACTTCTGATGCCCCTGTGGTTCGTTTCGGTTTGGTTCGGTTCTGTTCTAATAGGCTTCTTTGCGCTGTGACAGTCGATCCACCACCTGAAACACCTGCGTCGAGGCCGCAGAAGATCTTCCGCCTTAGTGGCCCACACAGAGCTCCTGCCCAGCCAGCTAGGGTCGCACGAAGTGCACCGGCACATCTCTCACCACGCCAACGCTCTCTGCCACTTCCACATCTCCGCAAGCATCAATCCCAACACCGGTAACCAGCATGGGCTGTTTGTGTATGGGGCGGTCCAGTAACATCATCACACGTGTCGCTTATTGTGGGGGTTGTTTCATGGGTAAATGAGTCTTGGCCGGTTCTCGTCTTCAGACGTTCCATCAGTGTTGGCCGGGTCGGCCTTCTCTGCTGACGAGGCCAACGGTGGCTTTGTGGTCCATTGGCTGAACAACAAGGACCTGAGCTTCACCACCTCCATGGACCTCTTCATGCAGCAGCTCCGGAAGGTGTCTGAGCATCACCTGGAACAGGGCGCCTCCGAAGACATGGAGCAGGACATCCCCCAGGCCAAGTTTGACTTTGGTATGGCCCATCCACACCACAGTGTGGTCTGAAGGGGATTGTTCACAACCGCATAGTCAACACTCTGTTAACAAGCATGTGATATTATAGGAGTGTATTTGAAAAATGTCCTATTTGATGTATCAAAATATGTTTGATTCAGACCTCGATGAGATGTCTGACAAAGGTTCTTCTGAGCACGAGGAAGGGGAACCGGACGGGAGCACCAAGGCTTCCTCACCCGGGTCCAGCAGCAGCGCTCCATTACCTGCAGTGCTTCTGGACAGGAAGATGGAGGCTCTCAATCAGGAATGGAACAAGAGCCCAGACATGCTTTTCACCATCCACCCTATTGATGGCTCCTTCCTGGTGTGGCATGTTAAGTACCTGGATGAGTACATCCCTGGGATTTTCAGACAGGTCCAGGTATGATTTGCCACTACACATCCAACTATGTATCCGTAGACTCTGGGTTTTATTGATGCAATGAGCATCAATTGGTGTTGTAGATGTTGACTTGTTTGAAGTTGCCACTGCCTGTTAACTCTGAGTTGGGTGGCATCTCTTGTTCTGGCTTCAGGTGTCCTTCTCGTCTCGCATTCCCGTGGCATTTCCCACCGGTGACGCCAACTCCCTCAGCAAGAACATCATGATGTATGCCTGCACCTTCTCGGAGCTAGAGAGCAATGGTGCACTGGACCAGAAGAGGCAGGCCAAATGCATCCCTGGGGGTGCCTCCGCCACGGGCTGCTCCCCGGCCCCCATCATCGGCCCAGCCGTCATGATGGTGTCCAAGCACGTCGATGGCTCCCTCAATCAGTGGGCGGTCACCTTCGCTGAGAGGTCGGCCTTTGCCTCAGTTATGACCGTGTCACACAAGTTCCGCTACTGTGGGCACCGATTCCACCTGAACGACCAGGCGTGCCACACGGTACTGCCCCTTCTGCTGACATCTTCACACCACAACGCCCTGCGCACGCCCACCACAGACGGCTCCTGGGACTCCGAGAAAGATCTGGACGTCCTTCCGGCCATCAAGCCTGCGAAGGGTTTCCCCAGAAATCAGCTGAAGAATGCGGCTACGCGCACCTTCCACGACCCTAACGCCATCTACAGCGAGCTGATCCTGTGGCGTGTGGACCACATCGGGCCGCTGTCCTGCACGGGCGGCGTGTCAGAGCTGGCCAGGATCAACTCGCTCCATACCTCCGCTTTCTCCAATGTGGCCTGGCTGCCCACGCTCATCCCAAGCACCGTCCTCGGTGAGCACGGCCTGTGTCCTGTTTTGGACCTTGATGATCGTGAAATAAATATGTGGAGAGTGTGAATGTTGCAGGAGACAAGCCTCCCCTCAGTCATGACTCTATGGAGAGTATAAAGCAAGTTCATCCTATGTTAGGAAACAGAGAGAGAGCGAGAGCGAGGAGGAAGGGAGGTGGAGAGAGAGAACAGGAGCTATGGTCCACTTGTTTTTGGGTTTTGCTGATTGTTAAGACTACGCAGTTGTTGGTATGTTGCATAGTTCACCTTTCTGACTCTTGACAAAGGTGCCAATAATCATTTCATAATCCAGCCCCCACATCCTTTGGATGTCTTTGCCATCACAAGCCTCCTTAACTGTAAACTTTTTGTTTTGCACCCATAAAACTGTCACCATCAGGCACGTACTGCAATTCAGCGAGTGCCTGCTTTGTGGCCTCAGATGGGACCAACCTAAGGCTCTACCAAGCCGTGGTGGACGCACGCAAGCTGCTCGACGAGCTGTCGGATCCCGAGACCTCCGTAAGTCCGCCGGGCGAGCCCCTACCTCCTCCTATCCCTATTTGCTCACTCCTCCGAGTTAACCACGCCCCCCCCCCGGTCGGGGGGGGGGGGGGGGGGGGGGGGGGGGGGGGGGGGGGGGGGGGGGGGGGGGGGGGGGGG
>JAODKC010000009.1:7697538-7709787 GCA_026777985.1 Mormyrops attenuatus
GGTGTTTTGGGATCCCGTCACCGCCGTTTTGCCGCGGGGGGCGCCCCCACCCCCGCCATCCCCTAACTGCCCCCCCCCCCGTTTTAACCCCGCCCCCCCCCCGGTCAACCCCCCCCCCCCCCCCCCCAGAAGCTCGTCGGCGAGGTGTTCAACATTGTCAGCCAGCAGTCCACCGCTCGGCCCGGCTGCATCATTGAGCTTGACGCCATCACCAATCAGGTGAGCGGCTCCTCCTGTGTCCGCGCTGGTGGCCGATCCCCCACGGCATCCTTCTGATGTCCTGCTCTCCTCCACCCCAGTGCGGGTCCAACACCCAGCTGCTGCACGTCTTCCAGGAGGATTTCATCCTGGGGTACAAGCCTCATGACGATGACGCCCCTGACATGTACCCATGCTTTCCATCGTCCAACGGTACCGGCATAAAACTTTAATAGCTGAGAAGAAGAATCCATTTTGGCAAATCGTTATTTGTGACGCCATGCTTTTTCCGAGACAGGATACCTGCCCCCTCCTTTCTCAGAAAAGTTCTTCCTGGTGGTTATCGAGAAGGATGAAAACCGTGACTCGGTGCTACAGATGTGGCACCTCCATCTGAAGTCCGTCCAGGCCTGTGTAGGTGCGTGTCCTGCGTGCGTCTCTACTCATCCTCTGCGCTGCTGGTTGGAATATAAGGATGCATCTACACATCATGATGAATCGATTATTAAGGCTGTGGCTTAGCCGCATCGATCTGTAATGTCAGAATCAATTGTAATGCATTTTTGGGGCCTAGATCCTCCTTAAAGAGACTCCGGCTTTGGAGTTGTGCATTCTCGCATACACGTACTGCAGGTAGACGCTCAAAGTAACAGTGTTGTCATTGGAATTTCCAGAACGTAAGATGGCACAGGATGGGTCATAATCAAATAAGAAACTCTACCTGATGATCTTTGTGCTTTTGGGAAAGTAACCACTGATTTGTGGCACAGAACGCTCACTAATGGCTAAGAATCTTTGCGCCCCAGTGCTTTTTGGGAAATAGGATTTTTTTTTTTTATAGCTCAAAAAATCATTCTTTAGTAGCTGCAGTAGCAATGGTAAAACCTCTGAGGCAGCTAACTAGCTAGCAAAGTAAAAAGTATTGTTAGCCCTAGAGATGCACAATATATTGGTTAAAATGTAACTATTGGCTGATATTTCTTAAAAATCCAACCAATGTGTCAGTCTTGGCAGATATTACCGACCCAATATTTAAACTTCATTAGTATTCAAAGTTGGCCACACGAGAGCTAAAGACACCACTTCTAAAATTACTGGGATGATTGCGTTGGTGTCACGGTTCGGTGTCCGGCAGCGAGCAGGGAAGCAGGCGAGCAAGCCAGGATAGCGGGGAAAACGGGGTTTATTACGAGGGAAGCAAGCAGACAGGGAACACCAGGCACGCACAGCAGTAACACTACAATGACAGATCTGGGGAAGACTGACTAGAACACGGACTAAATACACAAGGTAACGAGCAGGAAGCGGAAAACAGCAGGTAAACGGAAGGATTCCACACGGGGTTAACGAGGAGGCGTGGTCCACAGGAGGGCGATCGGGGCTGGGTGTGACAGTTGGACATCAGACGTCAGATATTTTGTGTAGTGGAGGATGAGGGATTTTGTTGGCTAATTCACCTCTTATAAGAGGTCTCAGTGTACAGGCCTGTGACATAATAATAATTTATTATTAAATCAAATGGAAGTGTGGGAAAAATTAGGGATTTCCAATGCATTTAATTGCTCTTTAAATCAAATTGTTGACCTCAAGGCCATTTGATTCACACCCCTAGGTACAGGCACTGCCCGTGTCATGGTTCGCCCCCCATTTGAGGCGTGATGGTGGACATGATTGTTTTTGGCTATATATGACACAGTGGGGCAGGGGGGGTTGTGGAGGGTCTGTCCTGGGTGTCTGACATGGCCCCTCGCTTGCAAATCGCAGAGAATCCCAACGTCACTAAACTCCATTATCACTTTCACTGTTGGACTCTCAGGTGCCGTTTGTGACAAATTACAAATGAGAGCTTCTCTTACAAAAATTGGGGGTTGGGGGGGGGTAATGTACCACCTGGGAGAACGCCAGGCAGCCATGTGGTGACTTGAGTTTTAAAGGATAGGATTAGTTTGTCTCTCAAGTCGTTGAATGTAGAATGCACTCTGAAAAAAAAATCTTGCAAACCCTCGTGGTTAAACGGAAACATGAAACGACTTTCCTCTGAGGAAGTGGTTGTATTGGCAGCAGGACATGGAGGAGAGGAATCGGTGATGAATGGATAGTTTCCAGCTAGTAGAGATGTATAAGAATAAATGATTTGAAGACGCTGGTGGTTAGATTGTGCTAATGAAGACGGAGAAACATAGAGAGGTGCTTGTTTAAGGGGAGACGACCTTTTTCTTACAGAAAACACCATGCCCCAGACATTCCAGAACCAGCTGATGGTCCCCCAGCAGCAGGGCATCATGGACTCCTCCCCGGAGACGTCCCCTGGACAGAGTCCTCTGCCTCGTTCCTCCTCTACTGCCAACCTGCAGTCCGCCAGCAAGCTGATCCTAGACTCCAGGCTGGTGTACAGCCAGCGGCTGGACCTGCCCGCCGGGGTGGAGGTCATCCGTGCCACGCCCTCCGCAGGTCAGCTGGCATCTCCGATATGGGCGACAGCATTACTAAATGAGGCAGAAATTCACATACATTATGTGTCTTAAGTGGTGTCTTAATGAGTTGTTTTTGTTTATTGAGTCTATGTTTACACGTATTGTGCCCAGGAACCCTGGCTAATTAAATCTTGTACAAAGGTTCGCAGGAGATTTACTTACACAAAACTGTTCTGAGGGCAGAAGGAGGTGGGACCAAGACATCTGACTGGTCCCACCTTTTCTAGTTGCTTGGACCCACTTCTGACAATCTGGTTATCTCTTTTTCTGGTTATCATTTTTCCTTCTGCCATCCGAACATTTTTGTCTAAGTAAAACTCCCATGAGCTGTACAGAGCTTTATTTTTTAACATTTGTTAAATAAATTTAAATTGTAAATTTTAATTAGAGAGTCCACTGTGAAATAAAGTAGGAAGTGCTCGTGGCCCTGAAAGGTTGGCGTCGCAGATGTACTCTCCTAAGATGCTTCTTTTTCGATTTATAGGGCACCTCAGCTCCTCGTCGATTTACCCAGTGTGTCTGGCTCCGTACCTGATTGTGACCGCCTGCTCAGACAGCCGCGTACGCTTCTGGCGCTGTGTCCCAGAGGCGAACCCAGCGGCAGGGGAGCCCGAGGCGAGCCGCACGTACCGCTGGGAGCCCTGGCTGCTCCTGAACGAGGAGGAGGATGACGACAGCGCCGTGTGCGTCCCCGGCCGCCCCGTAGCCGTCAGCTGCTCGTACACAGGCCGCCTGGCGGTGGCCTTCAAGCAGCGAAGCGACGGCTGTGCACCCACCGAGTTCTCTATGCACGTGTCCATCTATGAGTGTGAGTCCACGGGTGGCTCCGAGTGGGTGCTGGAGCAGACCATCCACCTGGATGACTTCACCAGGGTAGGCAGTGTGCTGGGTCCCAAGGTCAGCGTGGACAGCAACCTGTTTGTGTACAGCAAGGCCGACCCGTACGCCTGCCGGGACATCCTTCAGAGCCCGAATATCAAGCACTTTGTCCACCTGGACTGGCTGTCAAAGGAAGACGGATCCCACATCCTTACGGTGGGCGTGGGCTCTAACATACTCATGTACGGTCGCATCTCGGGCATCGTCAATGAGCAGCCAAGCGGCAAGGACGGCATGGCCGTCATCACACTGCCACTGGGCGGCAGCATCAAGCAGGGTGTCAGGTCCCGGTGGGTGCTGCTCCGCTCCGTGGACCTGGTGTCCTCCGTGGACGGCACACCCTCGCTGCCTGTCTCTCTGTCCTGGGTGCGAGACGGCATCCTGGTTGTGGGCATGGACTGCGAGATGCATGTCTATGCCCAATGGAGGCAGGACAAGAAGCCCAGCGATGCAGAGGAGGACAGCCCGTCGGACAGCATCTTCACTGGGCCCGAGGCCCGATCCAGGTCCAGAAGCGTCGTGGAGGGTAGCGCGGGCATTGACGATGCTTTCCGGACGCCTGCCGTCATCCAGGACGGGGGTCTTTTTGAGGCCGCCCACGCACTGTCTCCTACGCTGCCCCAGTACCACCCCACCCAGCTCCTGGAGCTGATGGACCTCGGGAAAGTGCGTCGCGCCAAGGCCATCTTGTCCCACCTCGTCAAGTGTATCGCAGGGGAGGTGGCGGTGGTGAGGGACGTGGAGGCGGGAGAGGGCGGGACCAGACGCCACCTGTCCCGCACGATCAGCGTCAGCGGCAGCACAGCGAAGGACATCATTCTAGCTGGCCGCGAGGGGGGGCGTGACTACACGGAGATCAGTTCCATTCCTCCGCTGCCCCTGTACGCCCTGCTGTGCGCCGACCTGGACACCTCCTATAAGAGCGTGGAGGAGGCTGCCAAAGGCGCTAAGGGCTCAGACGGCGATGCCCAGAAAGCACCCGAGGACCAGTACGCCGACCTGTTCCAGGTGCCGAATGTCACCACTGACGACTTTGTCAGTTTTGCGTCCGAGAAGAAGGAGAAGTCGCGGGTCATCAACCTGTCCCAGTATGGCCCGACCTACTTCGGGCCGGAACATGCCCAGGTACTGTCCAGCCACCTGATGCACTCCAGCCTGCCGGGCCTCACCCCTCTGGAGCAGATGTTCCTAGTGGGGCTGGCGGACACCGTGGCCACCACCAGCGCCGAAGTCAGCGGCATCTCAGGCAAGCAGTATGCTGGTGAGTTTGGAGCCACGGACTGTTGCTCTGCTTTGCTAGACAGCGAGAACTTCAGCACTTTGGGTTCCCTAACTCCCTGGCCTCAAAGTAACACGCTGTTGGCAGGAGACCTGGAACCTGAACAAGACATTCCAGCTACTGAGGCAGCCAAGATGCCACATTACTGCTGAAACAGACCAAGGGTTTTATCGGGAAGGAGGACGTGTGCCTCCAGGCCTTTAGATAGCCTTTGGTTTGAGAATTAGCCTAGCCTAGTGCCATTTCCAGCATGAACCGTAACGTTAAATAAGGCTTCCATGATTACCTTGGCCCTAGAACACGGTGTCCTGTCTGCTGATGCAGTATTGTGATGTTCAGACATCCCGGCCTTCAGACACTGCTATCTCAGTATAAACTGAGTGCTTCCTATCCTGAATGAGGTGATTAGTAGTGATTAGGTCTCTGCTCATTCTGAAGCCGGGTCCAATACGACCGGAGATTGGGTGTGACCCTGGAGAGGGGGCCAGCGTTATGGTTTCGGGGGTCGTCCTGAGTCTCCATTTCATTGCGTTTGACACACAGGGGGCGAGGCACTGGATGAGTGTGGCCTGCGGTACCTGTTGGCCATGCGGCTGCACACCTGCCTGCTGACATCCCTTCCGCCTCTCTACAGGATGCAGCTTCTACACCAAGGTAGGATGCGTGCATCTCTGCCGGCATACAAGGGGAAGGACCCGACTGAATCACTCATGCAATGCTGTACTGTTGAAGTCCTCGATTTTCACAGCCAGCCATGTACCTGAGCCCAGAGTTTGTCCCCAACGCCACACACCAGTCATATCACTGCGCAGAAGATAGTGCTGAGGTGCTCGTGCTCCTATCTTCTGCGCAGTGATACGATTGTGTGGAGTTTGGTAGAAGAAAATAAGTTCCTACATGAAACTGCTCACTACAAAGTCTGTGGATTATCTTGAGTAACTGGGTCATGATTTCTGGTAAGAGGAATCAGTGATGAATGTTGCTGTTGAATTTTTATTATGTTTATTTTTGGCACTTTAATCATCACATAAAGAACGGCATTCAGTCCCATTACATTTGAGAGAAGCCCAACATTTCTACGGCTGATATCTCCAAAACTAGGCAACTCCCAGCAGAACAACCTAGATGGATAGATAGCCCCAAATCCCCCTTTCAGTTTTGGGGTGAACTGTCCTTGAAAGTGTACATGATTTGGAAAAGGGTCCATCCAGCTTGAATCTGTGTGTGTGGGTGTTTGTGTACGCAGGTCTGTCCACGTGCCACTTCGCCTGGGCCTTCCACTCTGAAGCGGAGGAGGAGCTCCTGAACATGATCCCTGCCATGCAGAGGGGCGACCCCCAGTGGTCAGAGCTGCGCGCTGTGGGCGTGGGCTGGTGGATTCGCAACATCAACACCCTTCGCAGGATGGTGGAGAAGGTCTGCAGCCCCCTTCAGCTGCACACCCTCACATAACACACCTTTTCACTGCTTCCCCAGATTTCTCACCCATTACTCTGCAAAGCAAAATGCACACTTTGCTGTGGCCCACTTCCTCGTTATCGCACCGCAGGTGGGCAAGGCTGCATTCCAGCGAAACAACGATCCTTTGGACGCTGCTATTTTTTACTTGGCTATGAAGAAGAAGGCCGTCTTGTGGGGCTTGTTCAGGTACGGACCTCGATTGTATTGCTGGTAATTGAAAGTCAACCAGGTTGCTTAATTCTGTGTGGCCAGGTGAGGGTCACGCACCCGTGTCTCGCCCTCCAGGTCCCAGCACGATGAAAAGATGACCCAGTTCTTCAGCCACAACTTTGCGGAGGACCGGTGGCGAAAGGCAGCTCTGAAGAACGCCTTCTCACTGCTTGGCAAGCAGCGTTTCGAGCAGTCCGCCGCCTTCTTCCTGCTGGCCGGCTCACTGAAAGACGCCATTGAGGTGAGAAGGGCAAGCGTGCCATGAAATCCTGTGACAGTGGGCTATCAGCAAATCGATAAATCTCTCAGCCTGTGTCAGTTCAAATGTTAGTGAATTTTCGGATCAGTCAGCCTATCATGTGGTCTACTGCTCTGTCACGTGATAGTCATCAAGTGTTGGCCCTGTCTCATGCACCTGTTGTAATGTTTACATCAAAAGGACGGTTTTCGTCCTTAGCAGACAAGGAGGAGCATGGATGGCAGTGTCCTGCACCCTGACATGCCTTACCAGGCTCATCTGAAAGCCCCACAATCTGGCCTCTCCTAGGTCTGCCTGGAGAAGATGGAGGACATCCAACTGGCCATGGTCGTAGCCCGTCTGTACGAGTCTGACTTCGAGAGCTCCTCGACCTGCAAGGGCATTTTGTACGAGAGGGTCCTTGGCTGCCAGAGAGATGGTTCTGGGTTCTCCTCCACCAAGCTACACCCCGACCCATTTCTGCGAAGCATAGCATTCTGGATCATGAAGGACTACACAAGAGCCCTGGACACCCTGCTGGAGCAGGTACCAAAGGAGGGTGACGAGAGCCAGGGTAAGCAGCAACTCAGCACCATGCAACGTAGGAGAACTAAATGCCATCCTTCCACCTTCCAACCATGTTTCTAGTACAGGGAACCAGTGAGCCTGGCGCTTATCCCAAAAAGCACTGGAACAGGGCAGGGGACACACTGACCAGGGTACCAGTCCGTCACAAGGGCACAAACCTACCCAATGGGCAATTTAGAGATTCCACCATGAGACACTGCTACACTGATCTTGTTACATTTGCACCATTTCTTATAGCTCCTTGATTTTTTTATTTTTTTTTTTGGCTCTCATTCCTACGCAACACTCAGAATTCACACCTCCTCTGCTCTCTCTCCTCTCAGACGTGTTGGTGAAGTCCTGCAACCCTGTGGTCTTCAGCTTCTATAACTACCTTCGCACGCATCCTCTGCTGATACGGCGCCATTTCGCCTCCCCCGAAGGCACCGTGGCCACTGTGGGCTTGACCTCCGAGAAGAGCGCTGTGGATGAAATCAACCTCATTGAGCGGAAGCTGTTCTTCACCACAGCCAACGCCCATTTCAAAGTGGGCTGCCCTGTGCTGGCCCTCGAAGTGCTCTCGAAAATCCCCAAAGTGACCAAGAAGGCAGGGTCCTCCCTCAGTAAAGGAGCATCCATGGTGAACATGAGCTCTGCCCAGGCCAAGGAGAATGGCGCAAAATCCAGCGAGGTGGACTGGTCCACGCCTACTTCAGCAGCCCCTGGCTTAGACAGGGGGAGCGATCTCGATACCTCAGCTAGCCTGGACTGGAGCCAGCCTTCGGCTGTGGTCGAGGATGAGGGTCTGCAGTTGGACTGGGGGGACGACAAGGATGACGAGGATGAGGATGGCCTAATAATGAAGCCAAAGGCTGAGAAAAGTGCTGATGAGCCCAAGGCGACACAGCCGGTGAGGCCCCCCAGCCTTCAGCGGGAAGACTCGGCCGGGGAGTCTAAGGTGGATGTGATCGCGGAGCAGCTAAAGTTCCGGGCGTGCCTGAAGATCCTGATGACAGAGCTGCGAACTCTGGCCACGGGCTATGAGGTGGATGGTGGCAAGCTGCGCTTCCAGCTCTACAGCTGGCTGGAGAAGGAGATTGGTGCCATGCACCGTATCTGCAACTATAAGGTTGAGGTGTCCAGTGAGCTGGAGAAACTGCGGGAGGCCGAGGGGGTGGAGCCCGAGGAGGCGGCGGAGCGGACGGACGCGGGAGCCTACGAGCGCCACCAGCTGGAGCGGCGCCGGCTGCAGGCTAAGCAACAGCACGCCGAGAGACGCAAGGCCTGGCTGCAGAAAAACCAGGCGCTGCTCCGCATCTTCCTGAGCTACTGCAGCCTGCACGGGGCCAAGGGCGGAGGAGTCACCTCCGTCAGGATGGAGCTTTTGTTCCTGCTGCAGGAGTCCCAGCAGGTCAGCATCACCCTAAGAACACCTTCAGTTTAGCTGTTTACAGTGAGCTAGATGATTTGCTGTTCTACTTAAGTTTGATATGTTCTAACCTCAGAGAACCTGATTTTGTAGTTTTGCTTAACGAGGTACTGCTCTTTCAGTAAAATAGATATCTGGGTTTTATCACGGCTGGCTGAAACTTGATTAATCATGATGAATTTTTGTTCTGCGCCTTTTGATGCTTGACACTTGTCCCTTGCAAGCTTGCATCTCTCGACCCTCACACTGCTGTTTGGTTTTGCCTTGGTTAGGAGACCACGGTAAAGCAGCTACAGTCGCCCCTGCCGTTACCCACCACGCTGCCCCTGCTCTCGGCCAGCATTGCTCCCACCAAGACGGTTATCGCCAACCCCGTGCTGCACCTCTGCAACCACATCCACGACATTCTGTACACTGTGGCGCAGATGGACATGCCTCCACACCCCGACGTCTCCGACGACCGGGTTAGCCTCCCCCTTCTCCGGGGGGGTTGTGCCAGCCCTCCCGTCCTTCACGGTGGAGGCATCGCATGGGAAGCAGGAGAGACTGGGGATGGAGAGTGTTTGCCGGTCTTGCTAACTGTGGTGCTAACCGTTGCAGGTTAACGCGCTGCACACCCTGGCGGCCTCCCTATCTGCCTGCGTCTATCAGGCACTGTGTGACAGCCACAGTTACAGGTACTACCGAGTCTGCCAGTGGCGGTTACTGGGGCTAAGCCTGAAATGACACCGGGTTTGATGTCACAAAGGCTGATGGAGAGTCAGGCCCTGCTCAGGTTGCTACATGACCGCATTGTGCTGAGAAGTCCAGTTAAAAATAGATTGCGGCTTCTAAGGATTGTGAAATTCCTACACTCGTGTTTTGTTCTCGTGCATGCATGGAAATTCCTGCTTCCTGCAGACCATCGCTGAGAGTGTTGATTGGCTTTTCTTGATCCTGAAGTTGTTTTGCCAGATTTTGTGTCTTTCCCTCAGAAATTAGAACGCCGAGTGACACTCTTACGCTCAGCTAATTCTTTGTGTGTGTGTGTGTGTGTGTGTGTGTGTGTGTGTGTGTGTGTGTGTGTGTGTGTGTCCGTCCGTGTGCGTGTGTGTATGTCCGTGTATGTTTGTCCTTGCAGCAGCCAGACGGAGGCCAATCAGTTCACAGGGATGGTGTACCAGGGCCTGCTGCTGAGCGACAGGCGACGGCTTCGCACCGAGAGCATTGAGGAGCACGCCACACCCAACTCTCCCCCCGCCCAGTGGCCGGGTGCGTGCTGATCTGCCGCTATAGGTGTTAAGGTCTCCTACCAGGAATGTGGGTGGTTAAAGTCCTGCGTTTTTGGCGATTATTATTATTTCATATATTTTTTTAATAGACAATGTTTTGTGCTAATTGTTACTTCTTGCATGCTTATTTTAATTCCTTTATTTTAAATTTTTTAAAGATTTTTTTTTTTATAAAACTTGATTGACTGATTGATCTCTGGCACCTCCTTGTGTTGGAGGGTAATCAGATCTGGAAATATGCTTTTTATATTGGTGGGGGTTTCTAATGGCTAACTCGCGTGCTCATCATCATGCGGCCCTCCGACCCTGCTTCCCGTCCCCTACAGGTGTGTCCTCCCTCATCAACCTGCTGGCTTCAGCGCAGGGCGAAGAGCAGCCGCGGCTGAACGTGATGCTCTGCGAGGCGGTGGTGGCTGTTTACCTGAGTCTGCTCATTCACGGCCTGGGAACGCACTCGGGCAACGAGCTCTTCCGCCTGGCCGCACACCCGCTGAACAACCGCATGTGGGCTGCAGTCTTTGGGGGCGGAGCCAAACTCATCATCAAGCCCAAGAGGCCCCCGGACCCCGCCCCAGGTACTGTGACTACTTCACCTCCCGCCGTGTGCCTTGTCAATGAGAGCAAGAAGGTCCGTTCGCGACTACAGCCAACCGCTTCTTGTGACCTTACTGACGTTTGGGCCTGGTCTGCCTCCGACAGCCGTGTCTAAGGGGGCTGGTAGGGAAGGAGTACAGAATGTTTCGGGCCCTCACGAGCCCGAGCATCCCTCACCTCTCGATGTCCCCGACATCACAGAGGAAGTCGCACCCCAGGCCAGCCGTGAGTAACTGGCAGGCTGATTTGCAGTGCAGTTGCCGTGGGAACGGCTCGTTTGACTTCCCCATTTTTTGTCCGAGATTCTGCTTTTATTCTCTGCAAGAAGATATTTAGAGAGACATTTCTTATTTTTGGAGTGGGGGGAACAATGCATGTGTTTGCATGTGTGTCCCCATGTGACTACTGTTGGTGTCGATGTTTGGGTCTCGTTTTTCTTTGTCATTTTTTTTTTTTTTTTTTTTTTGTCATTCTCATGCGTCAACACAGCCACTAATAATAATAATTTGGAGTCTGAGGTCAGTGAAGATGGCGCAGACCCTGAATCAGGTACCTGCTCCCCTGCGCCCCTAGCTCCCTGCTTCTGCCATTTCAGACGTGACTGTAGATTAAAGCATGACACGGGTGTAGATCAGACCCCCTCCTGTAGGTAGCCTGAATGATGACTCCCATCCCTTTGAGCTGATCTGTGCTCTGTTCCAGTTTGTCCTGACCACATGCAGTGTTAACCTGTCTATGCGTATTTTACCTTGAGTAAATTTTAAGAATAAAGTTGCATATTACAGATTGTCCGGATTTTAAAGCCTTGTAGCTTATACCACATCTCTGTATCCTTTTGAACATACACTGCTCTGGGATTCTATATTCCTCCTTATAAGATTTACCCACAGTGTGGTTGTAAGCTGACTTCCCTGCCCTTGTTTCTGCTCATCCTGTTCCCTTCCTCTGTATCCTAAAAGGGTCCTTTTTAAAGCGCGGGGGAGGGAAGGCCCTTGAGAGCTGGGGGAGCGAGTTTCCTCCTTTGATGCTGTTGCACTGTCCTCCTGCATGGTCAGTGGCAGCGGCACCATGACGGGGGCTCTTAGACACCCTCCCGTTCATGTGACGTACCTACACTGTGGGCAGAGCACCACCATTGGCCTAATGAGATCCCACTGGATGCAATCTGGGCTTTCGTGAGGGGTGTCATACGTGTAATCTTTATTAAAAGCACGTCCTGTCCTGCTGGAGGTGCCGACTTCACTCTGTGTGCCAAATCGGATGGCATGTCATCCACATTGAGGAGGATTTAAGGGGCGTAGCATTTTAAGCCGTTCTGGCGATTTCCGTCCGCTCTACTTGGTGTTGGATTTACTGGCGCTGTTCCCGTTCCCTTTGTTTTTGTCCTACCTGTGCTGTCGTTGGCTGAGCTGTCACTCTGTTTGTCTGTGTCAGTCGCAGCGGTTCCTGACCTCGTGACCCCGGATAACCGTAAAGGTTTGTGGATGCCCGTTTTGCGTGTGCATTGCTCTGTGTGTCTTGTCTGCCCGGCCAATGGGGGGGGGGGGGGGGGGCGGGCGTGGAGCGGGAACGGGCGCGAGATGGCAGTGGAAGGGGGTTCCGGTGGGTGCCGGGCCCGGTGGCGGCCCCAGTGGCGGGCTTGATTTTCA
>JAODKC010000009.1:7722635-7736485 GCA_026777985.1 Mormyrops attenuatus
ACATTTTAACACTTTATTGATCATGGTCAAAAAATCTCTTTAGATTCCCTTCACTGAAAGCAGCCCGAGACATAGGCCAGGCTTGAACCAACAATCTTCTAACTACAGGCACAGAGGCTTGGTCCACTCTGCTTCAGACAACCAAAGAACAAGCCCAGGGACTATGAGACCAAGAGGAGATATCACCCCTGGAATAGAGAATCTTTGACCCAGACCAATACAACATTTTACTAACTACAGGCACAGAGGCTTGGTCCACTCTGCTTCAGACAACCAAAGAACAAGCCCAGGAACTATGAGACCAAGAGGAAATTGGGCTCACATATATCACCCCTGGAAAAGGGAATCTATGGGAATCTCTGCCAATCTCTGTCTCATACCTCTGGGACCCCATTTCTCCTCCCCCCGTCCAAAAATATGCTGAGGCTAATTGGCTACTTACAAAATTGCCATCCTGTGTTGTTCCCCACTTTGTACCCACAGGCTCCAGACTCCAGTAAAGTGTAAGATAGATATCTAGGTTGATGGATGGATGGGTAACATTCTGCCTTGGTTTTAATCTCACTTTGTCAGTAATCCTTCAGAAGTCAAAATTTGGTTAATACTGTACATAGATTAAATTAGTAAAGTGAAATGTCTTCTCAATAGACCAGTGTATTTCTGATAGTGGGATTAGTCCTCTGTATTTATCTATCTCAATGTACATGTATTACACTGACTAATCTCATATCAATAGTTTGCTGGGCTGGCTAGAGGGCTAATCTCATTGCTCTGGTGCATCTAGATCAGTGTTTCCCAATCCAGTTCCTTGGCGACCCCCAAACAGCTCATTTTTGCTCCCTCCCAGCTCCCTACTAGCCAGTCCACATATTTGCAAAGACCTACATAGATGGTGTCAGTAACGGTCCTCCATACCCTTAAGCTCATGCTCACCTCCAAACCTCTGGGCCGGGACCTGGGACTGTTGCTCAATCTCACCCTGATTTTTGCTCCTTGCTACTCTAGGGGGACCTGAAGGCCCAGGCGGGCCGGGAGACCCGGGAGGACCGGGAATTCCCGGGGGACCAGCAGGACCGGGGGGACCTTAGCAAAAACAAAACACACAAACCTATAACGATGTAAAACATCTTCACCCCCTGCAAGGATGTTTGATAAATATTTGTTGAAAAACTTTAATTTTGAAAATTTTTTGATAAAAACCTCTAATATAAAATTTTCCACATCGTGCACTGTAACTGCTGTCCTCCGACCTTCTATAACAACATTAAAGCTCTGTTCTTTTTCACCTGGAGGACCAGGAACCCCCACGTCTCCTTTTTCACCTGTAGGACCAGGAACTCCCACATCTCCTTTTTCACCAGGAGGACCAGGAACTCCCACGTCTCCTTTTTCACCTGGAGGACCAGGAACTCCCATGTGTCCTTTGTCTCCAGGATCCCCCTTTTCACCTGGTTGGCCTAGAAAATAAAGATCTTATATCATTATATTATGAGCTTTGCACAGGACATAGGCGTTTGTATAAAATCTCGTGCATGTACTGTGGATGCATGATGGGAGAATATTCTCAGTTTCTTGTGAAAAGGAACAACAAAGTCCAATCCACAGTCACCAAATAACTTCCAAGCCTGACTCACAGCCTTGCTTCCGTTCTTCATGATTACTGGGGAATGGTGGTGTTTTTTGAGTTATTTTTTTAACACACGCATATTAATCTGGACAGTAACTGATCTCGAGAAGGGTAAGGGATGCAATAAACCAGGCACAGCAATACACGTTATGAACACTTCAGCAATACCATACATTTATGTATATAAATAGAATGACATACTTCATAAGTAATAAACTGTTACCAAAAAACCCTAAAGTAAAATATTAAACAACCCAATCTTTATGTTTATCATATAATGGAACAAACATCATTCATTTTTTAACATATATTTTAACCGGAAAAGCATTCCCCTTAGAAGTCTCTGTGTAAGATTAAAGTAAACACTTTCTAAATTGGATCGCATAACTTTTTACTGCACACATGCAGTGTAGAGCTGTTCGGGTTCGGACCATGCTAATTGTTTACACTTAGCAGCTTAGTTTTGGATATTTTTCACAATGATTAGTAATCTGTCCCATTTACACAGCTGATCATCACAGGCCTTCCTCACATTAATCACCAACAGACGACGGCTAGCTGTGTCTGGATGCCTCTCACCTCTTTTTCCTCGCCTGCCCTGCACTCCTGGGTCTCCCTTGGGCCCCGGAAACCCGTCCGTTCCATTGTGTCCTGTGATCCCGTGAAAGCCAGGCTTAAGTGCCCACACACAGTCCACGTGCTCATTTGTGCAGATGAACCAACAATCAGATGAGTACATTCAGCACAATTTCATATTGCTTTGCGCAGGACCAGGGGCTGCGCCATGAATGTTAAGAAGATGAACTCTAAATAATAAAGGAGGAACTTTTTCTAATTTATGTCTTACCAGGAAGGCCTGGGGGTCCTGTAACAGGAAACAGAGATTTGTTTTAAGACAACGGCATCATATCACAGTTGGATATTATAACATGAATGCAGCTGGTTTACAGACTGCACGATGACCCATGCACTGGTTCACTTTCTTAGATCACAGGCAGCTGGAAAGTAACTGTCCCAGACTATTATCCTGTTGGTAGCTGTAAAATGTGATGTACCTGTTAAGCAGATTCCTTTTGTGCTGTTACAGAGCTCCACCAAGATTCTGACCTACAAAAAAGGGGTAGGAATTGTTTCAGTTCTGTCCAATGTTCACCTGACCACCCTTATTGCCTCCTAGTAACTGAAAATATACAAGACAGAAGACAGATTCTCAAAGCAATGCACATGAACTGACAGACACCAGCTTAAAAAAAAACAAATATTACAGTGGGGGGAAAAACTACAGCCAGTCCTGTTACAAGCGTCATATCACAGCATGAGTTTGTTCTAATACGACTGACATATTAGTACCCTGGTCCAATAACCCTCTGAATCAACATCTCGATGTCTTAAGACATTTGGACCATAAAAGCTTCCATGGGTAATTTTGAACTCTGCGGGCTGAGAAGAGCATAATATGACGTCCATAAACTTCACTCACACAGGCACTAACATGTATATAATGTGGCCTTTTCTATATATATGTGCATGTGTGTGTGTGTGTGTGTGTGAAATGTAAACATATACAACACTCATAAGACCCATAAGAGATGCTTATGATATAATGTATTAATGTATTATTATTTCTTATTTAAAATGCATGTAATTACATTATTGACCACTGGTACCACTGTTTTCAATTATGTAATTCATTTTGTTTGACGCAAGTTACTAAGTTTTAGAGTCGCATTCCCTGAACTCCGTTTTTCCCCAGGAACGCACTAGTCATGTTGTAGCAGGACTGTATTTAAATGTGCCATTAAAATACAGGAATGAGCTTGTAGGTGCATGATGTGCATTTTTGTTTACTTTATGGTCCCTTGAGATAAGCAGGATGGCTCTCTGCCAATGTTTACAGCTTCTCAAAACTTCTCCCTTCAAATCCTGAGATAAGACCACATGTTCTATCAAATAACTGTTACAGACACTGACATCAAAGGCCCATGTAACTCTTAATGCGTCATTCTGTAAGACCGTTAATGACTGACATATTGAATGACAATTAATATTGATGACATTTATGTAATAAAAAAGAATGCATGAATTATAGATACCACTAACACTCCCATATGAACAAAATGGCTATGAAGTTAAATGTATGGAAACATTTCATTCATAACAAACTCATACCAAAGAACCATTGAAATTAGATAATACTGTGCTCCCACAACCCACTGTGATATTCCAAAACGTGTACGTTCAAGACCGTTATATAAAAGGTGCCTGTTAACTCTCATATACACTTATTCTCAGCCTGTTGTATCATGTCTAGATTACAGAACTGCACCTATACACTGTAAGTTCTGTGCAAGAACGGTACAGTAGTTGTTATGATGTATTTTAAGGGAGAAATTACAAAAAACATTGTACATTCACAGTACAATACGGTACAGAATACAACCAACTGTTCAAAACTGCACTAAAAACTGCGTAAGATGCAGACTGATTGTATTACTCAAACATTAAGGTTCAAAAAGCTTTCATTTGTTTAAACATATACACCATCCATCTTCCTGATATTGATCAGGGTTACAGGGGGGCCTGAAGCCTATATAAATTTAATGTGAATTTATATAACATTCTCGGTGTAAAGTATTAAAACAGCCAAAATGAACAGTTCCTTATTTCATTCCATTATTCGTCTCCAAGTGTGGCATTAACTCTTATGAGTTGTAGAGTTCTCACCGGCACCATGGAGTAGGTCATCATCATCATCATCTCCTGCTGCTCGTCCCTCTGGGTGCCCGCTGGAGACCCGTCGTCCTGGCTCCTCTTGTCACGGGAGTACTGGTAATGCTCGATGAGCTGCTCGGGGTCACTGGTCACCCCAGCGGTCAGCGGCGCCGCCGGCTCACCCAGGAGCTCCTGCAGGCGGACATCCGTCTGTGCCAGGCGCTCAGACAGTTGGGTGTGCTGGAGGAGCAGCAGCATCAGTCCCGCCGAGTTGAGAGCAGTCAGGACGCTCAGCCCTAACAGCAGGGCCCACAGGCCATTGGAGAGCGCTGGGACGGGCCCGGCCGCCCCCCCCCATCGCCGCGTTCCCGATCCCAGCTTCAGCATGCCGTCCAAGCAGCAGCACAGTGCTGTGTGCAGGGCCAAAGCCGGAAGGCATTCCTTTATGGGCGACGGCAACACGGCGTACTAAATATGCCCGTTGTTCCGCGGAAAGGTCACGCAAAACTCACTGTTGCGCAATGCAAGGCCTCTAAAAAAAGCAGACCGAGTGGATGGGCTGCCTGCAACATCACACAGATTTACAATACAGCTGAGAAGGAGGAAGTGGGGGGGGGAGGGGGGCTGTGGCGGTTTGTTGGACGGTGGTCATAAGCGGAGTAACAAGCACTTCTTCAGGAGGGGTCCCAGGAGAACAGTGTCAACGTCAGTCTGCGGGCTGCTGCCTCAAAATCAGAATGTATAAGCAAAAATGGAGGATTGTCATGCAAACTATATATACGTTTATGTTTTCATGCTGTTTTATTTTTGCTATCATATTTATTCAGATGCGTAAGCCAAGGATACCCTTTCACACATATTCACACAGAAATCAATTCACTACAATTCACTCAAAGGGGGAGCCCATCCTCCAGGGGGCAGCAGAGGAAGCCGTAACCCTAACCAGACTCAAAGGGGGAGCCCATTCTCCAGGGGCTGGCAGAGGAAGCCCAAAATAGCCCAGTCCCAGTTTATTAAGTAAAACCGTATAAATGCAGAAGGTTCAGCTGATGTCAGGGCAGGATGTACATGGATGGAGGAACCAGGCAGACATTATACTAAACTTGAACATGGAATCTCAGTCCTGGTCCCCAAACACTCGAATTCAGGGGTGTCAAACTCCAGGCCTGGGGGGCCAGAGCCCTGCACAGTTTTTGGTTTGCCCTCGTTTAACACACCTGATTCAACTCCTTGTGCTAATTACAACATCGTTCTTGAGCTGAATCATTTGCGGTAGAATAGAAAAGAACTAAGCTACACAGGCCTCCGGCCCCCCAGGACTGGAGTTTGACACCCAGCTCTAATTCCACCCAAACTGTAACAGGTATTGCCTTGACAGACTGATAATGAACTCGAAACAAAATTACATTTGACCAAATTAAAATAGAATTACACTCGTCTTAATAAAACATAGAACACAGTGACTAATCTTTGGTTAATTGTTCCCGACATACATTTTCACTTAAATTATTATTACAATTAAAATTCTTTTACCTAGTAGTTATCTTTAACGACCATTATATGGTTTAATATTATGAACAAATATTTAAGTGAGTCACTAAACAGACCGTGTTGTACAACGTGCGAGCGTTAATAAAGACTCAACGTAAAAACAGTGAGGGGCCGAAGTACAATGTTGAAAATAAACAAAAGTGAAACCTGAGAATGAGTCAGCTGTGAAGGGCTTCATGGAACTGTACATGAATGATGGGCACTAAGCACCCGACGTCGGGCACTTTGACCTGCTCTCCCTTCTGCCTGTGACATTTCAGGCTAGCGGCCATCTCAGATCTGTCTGCTTTCAGTTCCTCAGGCTTATTCTTGATCTGACCCTACCAGGATGCTGTCTGCGGAAATATGGATTTTTTAAGCCCCTCAGAATGTAACGGCTACATCGATACGTCGACATACGCTACAAAAGAGATGATCAAAAATTGAAGCAAAAAGGAAACAATCTGCTACTCTGTTAGAGGGCTTTCTGCCTTTATCGGGGTCCTTTGTAAGAAAACCACAGTCCTGATATCCATATAATTCACTGAGCCCAGCCTGATTAAGATGGGAGTTGGGGTGCCTCTCTGATGCCTGTCAGGCTCCTGCCTGCAACCACCGCACCTCCTTGTCAGGGAACATTGCCAAAATCAAACAACTGCTTGAAAACGACAAGCGCCAAGTCACTCCAAACAGCTCCACAGTCAGCCCGTGGCAAATGGCCTTTGGAATCTGCTATGCGTGTCCACCAGGGTGGGGGCACTGAGGTATTAAACACCAGCAGTTGCTGGGATTTTATTTTATGAATCCATGTCAGCTGAAATTATGCCCCCCCTGACAAAATATCACTCTGGGCCCCCTTGTCCAATTTTACGTATATTTTTACTTATGCAAGGGCCCCTGTCAAGTGCTGGGGCCCCTGAATCTGTCAGTCCAAGCTGTGAGTCATCGAGTAACAGCATGCCCAGATAGGGGGGCCACATCTTGGACACCAAGCCGCCTGTCCTGTTTGAATGAGCAGCTGACTAACAGATTTATCTTTCAAAGTTGAGACTCTCAGAGGGCAACCAAGTGCCTCCGGGGTAACAGTCAGCGAAGTTGGACAGCACAAGCTAACGAACCAAACACTAAATCTGGGCAGACTCCTCAGGGACTTCCCTTTAAACGATTGTGTGTAGGGGAAACTCGCTCTTTCCATTAAAAGCAGGACCTCTGAACTAGTCTGGGACATTAACCTAAAGACTTTTGACCCATAAAGTTCACCCTTACATGACTGGAAAATTTATCTCACATTCCCCGAATAGCTGTCAACCACCCATATCCTGAACACATATAGACGAATCAAAGAAAGTTACGAAATCGCATTTTGCAAAAACTTTTTTTATTTATTTAAATATTATAGGCACTGACAGTTCTTCTGCAAAGGCAAGTCATGTACTTGAAATCGATCCAAACATGGTGTCTACAGGGGAGGCTAACCCTGCATGTCGAACAATTACGCCTCAGTTTTGAGTGGGCCTATATTCCATTCTTGGCTGGATCAGTGATACAGGCCCCCCCAGCTCCCCTCAGGCGAATGAACACAGCGCAGAGTAGCATCGCTCCATGTGACGGAAGTATTATAACCACGTTTGAAAAAGACAGGCTTTGCTGAAAATAAAAAGCCTAGATGATCAGACCATCTAAAGGACATTTTATCATTTGATATGTTAATCCCAACAAAAGCCGGCTCTCCTCCTGTGCAGGATTTCTGATGCAATTCACAAACAACCTGTTCAAAGCACCTATCAAGCCAAAAAGTCCGGAACTTTTAGAAACGTTCATCCACCTCCTTTATTTCTCTCATTAATCAGATTTCAAGAAAAAAAAAATACATATTGCAAAAGTAAATGGTATGCAAATGAAATATTGTGAAAACAGAATATTGTGCTACTAAAAATAAAGAATAATCAATTCTGTGCAAATAAATTATGTGCAATTAGAACAGGAAGGACTGACAATTAAGTGACACAGATTTTCAGTGATTATTAACGCCGAGCCCAATTCGTGATAAGAAGCCGCTGCGGTTCACCGGGGTCCACTGCGCTCTCTGTGAGGCTGACTGAGCGCGATCGCTGCAGCCACCTACACTCGCGGGCACAGACGTCCCTCCAGCTGGCCTCCTCATGAGTTTGACAGTCACCGATCGACAGTAAGAGCCTTCCTCGGCAGTCGAGGCGGCGTGCCAGGTGGGCGGCGGCTCTGGGGGGGCTCACGAAACAGGAAAGAGGTCTCAGTTGCTATCTCATCCAAGCTGCCGAGGTGGATGCAGTAGGCGGTGATGTTTCAAAAAGGCTGACGTTTCCCTCAGAAGACCAGGAGAAGGTGCTGTGTAATATGTACTGTGGGAATAACATGCACTCATTAGTGACCTTTACTGTTCAGGACAGCCATTTCATGTATATTTCATAGTATTCAAACAGTCAAGAGCGTAGACCTGTATTAATTACTTTTCCACCTGTATTTTCACTGTATCATCGTTTTATTAGCTGATTAAAGTTGAACACCTTCCTTTTAGTGCTACCATCAAACGGCACGATTGAATTCCATCTTTTTCGGTCCAATTTCTGACACTGACTCTGAGAATGAAGACCTGACAGATCCCCTCTAATGCTTTCAACTTACAAGTACATTTGAAAATACTTCAGTTGCTAGTGCAGCATTTGAAACGAAACAAGAGTTGCAGCTGAGAGGATTACATTAATTAACATAATCCTTTTATATCAAGTTATAAAAAGTAAAAGACGGTTTTTGATCCAGATTTCGCAACCGTATCACTTTGTCCTGGCATCATACTGATGAAATTATGCTGTAGTTATCCCTCCTACGTACCCATCGCTAACAAAACAAGAACTGAATCAAGAAAGTATGTCTAAGCACTGGTTTGGCAAGTGAAGGCATCTTGGGTACCACATAAGTCTACAACAAAATCTGACACCCCAGACGTCGTGTGGATTTGACACAGCGCTGGCTGCAGTTAGCTGATGCGATGTTCCAGGGCGCTGTGTGGGAACGCTCTAACAGAGCAAGATTCAAGAATCGCCGACACAAAACCACGACGCTGGAGCTGCCTGCTTGTTCAGGCCAAAGAATCCAAGTCTTTAAAACGATGTGGGGAGAAGCCAGCCAGGCTGCTGCTTGCACACAAAGATGCCCAGTTCAACGCCCCAAATACTTTCACGGGGGATGTGGGCGCTGAGTGAATTCACAAGTTCCCCGTTTCAGATTAAACAACACAAAGATTCTCTGGGCACACAGAAAAAGCTTTTTGTGCCGGGAATGACACCAAGTCATAAGAGGAATTGTCAGCTTTCAGGAAGGTACATTCAGACTGCCTGTTTACGCCTAAGGCAGAGCATACAGGCCATAATATTCTCAGTAGGATGCAGCTCTGCAGACTTGGTGGACATGGCATCTCAGTGCATGGCACTAGGTGTCGCTAAACTGCCCAAGGCATCCCATCTGGGGTGTACCCCACTCTGCGCCCTGTGCCCTCTGGGACGGGTTCCAGGCACACCTAGATTACGCACTGGATGAGTAGTTACGAGAGAAAGATGGACAAATGACAGAAACCGAGACCTTTAATTGTTCTGCCGTCAGCAAATTGTTCCTTCCGCGTCTGTAACACCGTCAGTACCTTGTGGAGGTCTTCCTTATCTAGCTTCACATTGCACTACGATGGAAACAGGCCTTGCGCAGCTCTGCCATCTACTGACCCAACCGGAGCCTCTCCACAGACTGAATATTCAGATGTTAAAAAATAAATAAAATCACGTCAATACAAATCCTAAGCAAAGCATAGCGAGATTACATAAGAGTGTATATTTACATTGAATGTGACTATAATTAGTAAATGTAAAATATAGAGTTTACCGCTTAAGTGAATGTTCCCGTATATAATGTACTACACTAAAACCCATAACATCATTAGGTACTTCAGCACAGTACCAGGTAGGACCCCCTTTTGTCTCCAGAACTATTCCAAGGGTTGTCGAGTTAGGAGATGCCACTGTTGTACTGAGCAGTTATTTCTGAGCAGGTCCTGCTAGTTTTATCCAGCTACTTCTTGGTATGCAGCATGTTGACCGTGTCCCATTCTGCATAACAAACCCGCACATTTAGGCAGCTGTTGATAAAGAATGGCACGTATGTAAAGTTAAACGTATAAAGCTAAATGATCTGAGCACGACTAAATAAAGCCCCTTAGTTTACATTATTATAAAGACCAACTTTTAGAGAATTATATGTGGGAGGAACAAGCAAAAAAACACTGTTTCATTGGTACTGCGCCAGGAAAATATGAAACGGCAATTTGAGCTTAAAAAGCAGGAAGTGTCATAAAATGTAATAAAGAAGTTATTTTCAGATCTGATGAAAAAAGATGTTTTTTACTAAATATAGACGTCCACAGTGCTGTGTATGAAATGCTATGCCATTTAAGCCCCGAACAGATCACTGTTGTTCTCTGTCCCTTACCATTAATGCTGATGTGTCACACAATTTGTAGAGATAAGGAGGCTGCTGTCCTGACAGCCCAAGACATGTGACCCGATCGTCCTCAGGTTCGAGTTCCCTTAATTAAAACTGCACCGGTCCTGTCTTATTGAATAAACAAACAAATACACAAACAGATCAATAAACAAACAAACATTACTCAGGATAAGAGTGTCGACCCCAGGGAGCGCAGGATTTTAGGCAAAGCGTTCCCAGGGTGGGACGCCAGTCCACTGAAAGGCACAGACATTCACATAAGTAGTAATACATCAAAAATATCTGGACGTACCAATTTACATACACAGCATGTCTCAGTGCAGTCACAGAGAGTCAGATTATCTGGAGAAAAGAGTGTATCAGTGTGTTTAAGTCTCTAAACTGCTTCGAACCATGGCTAGTTTCCACCTATGTGTGCGTTGCAAAGCGGGTCAGTTTTACTCTGTATATATGGTACGTTGTATTTGAACGGAAAAGGAGTAATTTCCGACTTCTGGTCTGGCTGGAATGTTCCCTTAAGTCTGACATCAGACCTCTGCAACCCTGACCTCAAAATTCAAGATGACTGCGCCCTTCATAACGTAAGTAAAAGCTGTCGTTATATACCGTTTGTTAGTACTTAAGTCTTATTAGTGTCTCATTAAATCAATCGCACACGCAGCACTAGCCATACACATCTCCATGCATTGCCAATGATCCGATACATTAAGGACACACATGAAGCGGCTTCTATTGCCATACGGTCCAAATCCCACTGCGACGCCTCCAACTCGTGCGAGACTTGGCCTAAATCTTAAATGTTTTTATTTTAAGAAAAAAAATAGCAAAGCAAAACCAAAAACCAAACTTCTCTGTATTAAGACTCTTCCACAAACATAAGACCGAGTTGGCGATTCTTCTCCCTTCCCAGACACAAACGGGAGCTTGCTTATGCGCGCAGCAGTTTGCATAAGTCACAAATTAAACTTTTCACTGTTGGGCTCCATAAAACATGGACAGATACAACAAAGTTTAAGCAGTTACCGGTGTTCTGTCGAGTTAGGCTACCGTAGTGTTAATCGATAGCCCTAACCCTAATCCCAAGACGATGGAACTGCACATGCGCAGAAAGGCTTTATATCACGTCTCGATATAGGTAGCTCGACTCGTCAGAACACCGGCTTAGTTATACTAATTTGCCCTAAAATTACTCGCTGCTAATTAACTTAACCATAGTGGGCATCGTGACTTGTTGAGATATATAATTGTGAGAACCGTAAACATATTACAAAATCTTTCAAATGAACCAAATGAATGTCCACCGGCTCATTACCAAACATGCTTCTACATATAAACAAACGTATGGCTCAGTTTTATCCCCGTAATGTTGGATAAGCCAGCACGCATATTTCAGCTTCCCAAACACAGACACAAGAAAGCTCGCTTTTGTGTGCAGCAGCTTACAAACACAAGCAGGACCGCAATAAAAGACATGCCCTCCTGCGGCGTGGAAGCATAATGACCCCCGAAAGCATTAATAACACCAGCTGTGAGCTAAATAAATAACACGAAATGAATAAAGCAAAATTATTTAACTCACTATTCTACATTAATAAATCGGATTTTAACGATGCATCCAGAGTTCATCCCAAATTGTATCCGCTGCACACTTCTTTAATCGGGGCAGACACATGGGTAACTTCTGTGCCGGTGTACCGAAACGAATCGGTGGATCATACCGTCCCAACACATTGCTGTCCAGCCTCTATCTGTGGACGTGTCGCTATGATGTTTGTATGTGCAAAATACCACTTAATGTGTTGTTATCAACTGGTATTGCTAACCATTGCTAACAATGAACCAGGCTAGAACTGGGGCCTGTTTCAGAAAGCAGGATTTTTAGCTTAGCCGGATAACTTGCTGGATTTAAGGTAGTCTGGGCTAAATGCAAGTGAATGAAGATAAAGGCCATTTGTACTGGGGTACCTTAAATTCAGTTAAAGTTATCCAGTTAAACAAGTAATCCTGCTTTCTGAAGCAGGTCCCTGGTATTGCTAAATCGCTTTCCAATTTGCTGTACTGGGACACGGTTAACTCGGGTGTGATGTCATTCCCAGCTCCGACTTCCGACCTCGGAGATAAATTAAACAAATTAAATTAAACACAGTAATAGAATATGAAGAAATGACTTATGTTTCTAAGTCTGCTCACTGTCATTACCAGTTTATTATATTTATCAGTGCATTTATATCAATATTCAGAATTGTGACAGGTAAAATCAAATAATTTAATTTCTACAAGAAACATTTTTTAAGTTTCTTTCTTCTCTTGTCACAAATGGGCCGCATCCCCTCTCCCAGCTGTCTGATCAGTCTGTGCTGCGCCCACTGGAATCTCCATGGTGACGGGAACCATCCTGTTGACCCGGCTGTCCCAGCTCACCATCTGCCCCCCGCGGCAACTACGTCACACCCATTACCAACTGCAACATGTTGCCTTGCACACCTCATATTTCTCACATAGCATGTGGCTGACTGTCATATAATGACATCATGGGTTTATCATGAGTTTTTTACAGTATTGGTTTGAATACAATTTCGCTAATGTGGATTGGTGATGTCATTTATGACCAACAAGGCTGTTAATAACATGTGGGAAAAGAGAGACAAAATCAGAGTGCGCTTCACAGATTGTTCAGCAGAGGGCGCATCAATACAGTCAGCACAGCTTTGAGAAAGGGCACTGAGGTGGCAGTGACTGGGGCCACAGACATGCAGTGAGTTTAAATGACTGTCTTCCGTTTGAAATTGAGACATTTTGAAATCCTCCCCCCCACTCACCGCCCATGGACCTCTGGGCAACTAGCAGCGCGGATACACCAATCTGGCACGAGACTGCACCAAAATGCCAAAGCCTTGTGCAGCCTGGACCGGCCGTCTCCCAGGACAGCGTTATCACAGATGGGCCCCAGCTCCCCAGCTCCGCTAATTTTTACTCTATGACATGACACTCAAGCTTAAATGGATCCGGGCACACAAAAGGAGCAGGACGCATACTTTTTTTGTGCAGATACAAAATATCGTGACTGGCAGCAGTGTGAATTAACTGCTTAATAAACGTCAATCTGTCAAGCAGTACGGGTGAAGTCGACGTGCTATATATATTTTTTCTAAATAAAGACGGAAGCAGGCCTGTCAATATGCCACTACTGAAGCATTAGAAAAACTGTGATATTTTTACTCAGAATGAGGTGAAAGTTAACAGGAACATTAACTTCCCTTTTCTCAAAAGTCGTTTTGATGCGGCACAGATGCTTCCTTCAGGGCTCCAGCTTGACATTTCAGAGGAAACTGGACCAGCCTCATTGAAAGGAATGAGCAGAGGGGGAAAGTTCAGGTCCAGAAAGTACAAATCCAGACCAAGGTTTTGTTTCAACCGACCAGTTGAGTACTCTCTGACTGTGACTCGTTATGCT
>JAODKC010000009.1:7746595-7766697 GCA_026777985.1 Mormyrops attenuatus
CCCCCCCCCGGGGGGGGCGCACAAAGAGACGGTTTGGACACTACAGAAAGACACAAATACAGCCGAGGCAGGTTTCACTGGGGAGGGGGGGCCGGAGCCCCAGTCTGTTTGTTCCCTCTGAGGTTCTCTAAGCCGCAGGCATCCGTCCTGAATCCCAGCTGAAAGCAGGAGTGATGGCGAATTGCAGCAGTAAGGGACCCTACAATAACCAAACCAGACAGACACAATGAACTCACTTCCGGTGTCCTTGGGGTGATGGAGAACAGCCACTGCGCCACACAAAACTCAACAACAGCAAATTTATTTTTGTATAGCGCGTTATCACAACATGACATTGTCTCAAAGCGCTTTACAGCATCTCCACCCAAAGCCCCCAGTGAGTAACCCAAAGCCCCCAGTGACTAAGCCAGAGGCAACTGTGGCAACTTCTGTTATTGATCCCGCGCTCTTAGCTTGCACGACAACTAAATTGCAAAAGGTGTGCATTTACATGTGTGTTATTATGATTTGCATAATCATTAAGTTTGGGCCCAGCTCAGATCTCGAACAGCACCCATTGCAGTTCAGTCCACAGGGAAGGTGAGCTTCCCAAGCGACCAGAGACAAAAACCAGCACAGAACCGGAGAACCAGCAAGCTGCACAGAAAAAGCCACTGGGCCCAGTCCGCTTACTCAATCACTTTATAACCTCCGGTCATACAAGAGCGACGTGCCTGTGGTTCGCGAGCTTGTTGTGGTTCCCTCTCACTTTGCATGGAGCCGAGGTCACCGCTGCAACCTGGAGCCGGCTACAGCGCCGCTAGTTAGCAAAACCGCTACACGACCCCAGCTAGCTGACCAGCAGTGCGCTCCGTGGGCGAATGGACAAAGACAGGAAGTGAGGCTCTCGCTGTAAAATGAAATGGTCTAAGTATACCGGGCACGGTGCAGGAGCGTCTGAGCACATAGCGCACGAACAGAAGCAAGACGCTGTGATTTATTGCTTGTCTTCTACACGCTGCACTTAAAAGCACCACCTAAATGAACAAGGGAGCAAAACATGCCAAGGTGAGGAATTATGTGGTGACTTGGCAGGTGGCGCTGTAGAGATTTTTGCTAATGATGCCGCCTCGGATATGGTGGGGCTCGGACCCTGGCATTTCCTGAAGCCAGGATGATTTCTCGTTTCTTTGGTCAAACTCCTTGCTGCTCTCTGCCCCATGTTTGACTCATTTGCAATGCAGTCAACCCTTGTGTACTTTGGGCACAAGTATAGTAAGACAGAGGATCCAAATCCTTGGCCCGGATAAAGATTCTGGGTCTTTACCCCCAAGAGTCACAGCGGGGGGCAGGGGGCCGTTTCTGAACCGCGGTAATCTGTAACAGCGCACCAGAGGCACCGAGGCCAACGTGATTCTACTTCGCATTGCCACTAAACAAAGCTCACACACAGACCGCAGCACAGTGCAAAGGGGATTTTTCATACTTAGCCAACATAATTCACTGCATTACTACGCCAGTGATAACCATCCCAGAGATTATCCTGATTGCTACTGCAACAGACAACTTCCCTTCACACTTCATTTCAAAAGAGGGTAAGAACTGAGTGTTTATATTATAAAACATGCATTAAAAGTGAGTCCAAACCAGTCCTGCAACAGTGCATGTCAACAACCAAGAACTGGCAGAATTTCATTGGGTGCTGATGTAAATGTCTCACAGCCATTAGCTTAAACTAATGTGATTGTAGATGTAGATACACAGGTTCTCAAAATAACTTGAGGAACATTTTGTTGAGCACCTGACACATTTACATTTTTAGTGCTGAAATCAATGGACTTTGACCACAGAGAACAGGGTCACCCTCATAAACAACAACAATAAAATGGCACCTTAACCAGCATTCCAGTAAATCGAGCACGTGGAACAGAAAGGTGCAGGAACTAACCTGGACTTTGGGCCCAATGGGACACCTAGAGGGGGTTTGAGGTTAACAGAAGAGCCCCATCCAGGACTGTGCTCTGTAATGCTTATTGATTCCAGGGTTCCAGGGTGCTATATGAAGATACAGAGAACTGAGAATGAACTGCATCGATTGCCATCACATGGACACCACAGGTGAACCGTGAGAAGGGACAGCAGTCCGAGCAAGTCCTGTATCTGCATCTGCAGGACATGTTTTAATTTTAAATATCAGGCCTGGGGAAGAATTGTGGCACATGGAGCCCTGTCATCTCAGGAGGAGTGTGTGTGTCTGTGTGCCTGTCTATCTGTGTGCCTGTCTATCTGTGTCTATGTGCCTGTCTATCTGTGTCTGTGTCTATGTGTGTGTCTGCCTGTCTCTTTGTGTGTGAGGCTGCGTGTGTCTGCCTGTCTGTGTGTGTGCGTCTGAGTGTGCGTCTGCCTGTCTCTTTGTGTGTGAGGCTGCGTGTGTCTGTCTGTCTGTGTGTGTGTGTGCGTCTGAGTGTGCGTCTGCCTCTCCATGTGCATATGTCTGCTTGTCAGCGAAAGCCATGCTCCAGTCCACAACTGGTCGCCACAAGCGCAAGAGCCCCCTTTGTGGTGACAACAGCGGCCATAGGCGGGTCTGAGGGGAAGATGCAAGCCTCCCCTCGGAAAAAGTGACGCCCTGCAGTCCTGCCAGGAGCAAAAACGCTCCCAAGTACCGTAATCCACAGCCTTTATTAAGAAGGATCCCAGTGCCGGCCAGTTACGCTCGCTTCTGCGCACAGATGGTCCAGCCATGTGCTTATTATGACTGTCGGTTATTCATGTACAGCACAGACGTCTGTAATTGCCTAAGCAGTGGAAACAAACCAATCAGCTGTCAGTGACGGGGGCCAAAATAAATACCATCACAGTATGATGGAGCCCAGGAGCAGTTATAAAGCTTAATGGAGTCAAAGTGCATGTGGGATCTGGACCAAAGTGTCTCGCTCCTCCCAAAACTGGGCCATGGAAAAAAAAAAACGGCGAGAGCATCAGATGAGGAGCAAGAGAAGAGAGCAGCAGCCCCCAGCAGTAGCAAACCCCCCCCACAAGACGATCCCCCTAATCGTGGTGGGCCACCGTCTCGGCTCAGAACCAGCAGCTGAATGGAGTCACAGGCGCAGACGAGCCCCCTTTTCCAACGCTGGGGAAAACCGCCACGATCCAGTGGAGTCAGCTGTTCCCACCTCATTAATGTCTGCCTGGGCTCTTGCTCCACACAGTCCTGGGGGGCGTTTCAGTAGGAAAAATGTTGGGGGCTAGTATGTTTTGGGTTTCAGGCCCCACATCCTAAGAGTGCCCCTCAGTCACTCACAGGGGGATACCTACATATACCCCAATGTGGCTGTCCATGGGCTCGGAAAATATCGGGCTGGAAAAGCCAAAGGAAGGGGAAAAACAACCATGAAGCAGAAGTGTAATGAATGGTGACATGGAGGCAGGAGAACCAGCGTAACCTCCATGGAGAGCAGGGAGCAAATGCTGTAATGAAGAGGGCCTCATCATACCTGACAACCCGGGTCAAAGCACCGCTATTCCTGCTTCCATTAAGTGCTCTGCACTTCCTTCTGTAAGACGTCTGAAAGCAGAAGTGGGGTATATGACATGCTGTGATGTATGTGTCTCAATGCCTGCTGGATCTATAACAACCTGCTTGACCTGTTACAAATCACTGCTGTGGGACGTCTCTGTCTACCATGCTGGACAGGAGGGGGAAAGTGTGTGTGTGTGTGGGAGGGGGCATGGGATTACAAACATGGAAACCAAACATAAAACACCATGACCATGAGGAACAGAACAGATCTTGCAGGGTCCATCTCCCTGGCCAGACTGGTAGACACCTTTGGGCTCGGTGGAGAAACGTGCCACCAGGAGGACATCAGACGACATGGGTGTGGTGCCGGAAGCGGTTCAGTCAAGGAACCAACGCCCAGCTGGTGTGGTCGCCCAGCCCGCCCCTGGCAGAGTCTCATCCGGGAAGGCCTTGCAGCTCCCCCTCACCCTCCGCCAGGCTTGCCCATGTGCCATCTGTTCCTCAGTTCTCCAGGTCTGTGCTGCGTTTTCTTGGCTGCACCGAGAGCTGCAGTTTGCCACTTGATTAAAGTCCATCTCCACAACAAACAGTCCCTCTCCCTCTCTTACCGCCACATAAACTCCTCACTCCTTTGCTGGCGAAGCAACAGAAAGACTGATCCTGTCTGACAGCTTCTCTCTCTCGGATAGTCACCAAGGTCAACAGATTTGTTTCTTTTTCAATAATTAAGACCAATGTCAGAAATAGAAAGTGAAAAATCTGCACTGGTGCACTTTAACGATAAGTTCTAGCTGTACTGACTAAGGACAAACGGCAGAACCTCTTAATCAACCACATCTGAAGTCACATAATCCACATGGTGGACTCTTTCGACTGCAAGGCTTCGCTCCCACAAGGCTGATCTAATCTACACACCGGCACTTCACTACCACATGCAGCCCTCATTCCATCTACACCAGAACGTGTCCTTAGGGTTGTCCTTGGGAATGGCCACTGTGCAAAAGGAGACTCTTCAGTCACCAAAACTCAGGGTCAAGGCTCGTCTTTGACTTCTCTGTGCCATGTGCGGGAAATTCACAGTACGGAGAAGTATTTCCGTAATTACCCGTTAATTGATGCGCATATAAATTACAAGTTAAAGTGACGTCCAGAAATTTAGAGTTCAGGTTCCAAGCAGGCATTCAGGAAAAGATTGCTGGCTTTTGGTTTTGCAACTTCTTGTCTCAAACCAGCTCAGAGGTGGCCCTCAGGAAACAGGTTAATCGTTACCATCCTCGGCGCTCACATACTTTCACGCACAGCGTTAATCCTCAGGAAAACATGTTCGGGTAGTCGTTCGGGCCAGCAGATCTGGAAGGCTGTGAAGTGCCACATAAAATGAATCTGCTTCGGATCTCTGCCTGATTTCTGCTGCTTCATGTGACCTGATAGGATCTGGTGCTGAAGGAAAATTTATGAAGGAATCGGAGAGTCTGACTCATGGGATTCCTACTGTCTTGGAAGCTACCTACACTTTCTACACACACACACACACACACACACACACACACACACAGACATTCCTGCAGAAAGCTTACATAAAGAAACAAATGTGTCCCTTCATCCCGACATCCAGGATCATGTTTCCACAGCTGTCAAAGGGTGTGACAGCAGAGCTACTAATTCAGGCCGCCACCAGGGGGCACCATTAAAAATAAACACAGCAGCAATCCCCCCTCATTATCTGCTCCTGAGGGCACACTAATCTATATCCATTATGCGTATTTTAGAACAGAAGTCCTGTATGCCCTGTGTTCCTTTCACGTGGGCTGAACATTAATCAGCAGGAGGGTAATAAAAATGTCCGTTTTCACTCCGCCTCAAGTCAGACGTTACCGAATAACCCGTACTTTAAATCGGAGTCTGAGATTTACTGGCAAGAATGTTAATCAATTTGCTGTAGTAGGGAAAGCCGCAAATCCCACTTCATGAAAGGTAGATGTGAAAAGAGAGTGCGGGATGAGGAGAAAGGGTGACGCAATCGCCACGGAATGTTCCAGAAACTTTGTGATTTTTTTTTCCCCCTTGGTGGCGATCACATTTGCAAAGTTTGAGAGTTGTACTCGGTGAAGGGGATTATGTTAGTTTGTGTGTGACCTGTATTTGTGTCTGGGATCCAGATGCCAGGAGCCATTCTTTCCCCGACCACTGGAGGGCAGCGGTACCTCAGAGCGTCGGGAAAAACAAACCATTCTGCCGTTATTTCCGAAGTAAGACAAACTGTGAGCCTCACTATAAATTGCGTATGTCACAACATAGGGCAGAGAAAGCAGCAGCTGATGCTACTGTTTGCTTATGCACAATGACAGCAGGCCTACAGCAGGCCAACAGCAGGCCAACAGCAGGCCTACAGACACTGCTGAAGGCCGCATGAACACCAGCAGCTCCCGTGTGTCAGTGCTACACATGTAATAAAACAGTGTAGGAGGCAAAACAGGCAAAGAAAGAGGGAAGGATGTAAATAAGAGTTTGGACTTGTATGCTCATCTCGAGGGTAACGTTTGTTGAGGGAGAGGGGTGTTGTGATAATTAGCCAACACTCTAAGGCAGCTAAAATCAGACCCTGTAATCCTTCTGTACGGCTTTTAAAGCTGAGCCGGTGACTTGCCTTCCTCCACGGTCATGAATGAAGAACGAGCCCATTCATAATATTCACAAACATCTCCCGTCTCCCTGGCGACTCCAAACATCAGGACGTCGACCCAGGAATGCATGAGCTGCTGACTAACAAGTCGGGCACCCGATGGGGGCGCATTACAAACAGCTGACTTTCTGAGGCCAGCCAAAGACACCTCTGTGGAAGGACCAGCACCATCTGATAACCTGAGATGATCTGAGCAATTAAAGCAGCATAATGACAATTAAGATGAATTAATAACTTGAGGAAAAATGTTATTTTCCAAGATGTCTAATCTGACATGGATAAGGTGACCTTTGGTATGTTACATATTACATATAATTCTGTAATACTGCAACACTGACAGACGCAGGGAACATTTTAACACCTGTAGACCCTCTCATTCATGACGGGACTAACGTAAGGCAGGAAAAATTGTCATTGGGGGCCTGTAATGAGCAGAGCACAGAGGGGAAGTGACAGACACAAATGAGAAAATGTAATCAGCACAGCAGGACAGGCATGCCTAGAGACAGAGGTCCATGTAGCAGTCAATGGTCACTCGAGGAGGTCAATAGTGGCTCATAAGAAAACCAGGGACGCTCACTCTTGGATTACTAAGTGGTCTATTTTACTGCTATGTGGAGTAAACATTTGTGGGCAGAGTAAGTGTTCTGCAGTCAGCTATCGTGCATGTTTGGTTTAGAAAAATGACCAATCGATGCCGAGGGAAGCCACAACCGTTCTCTCCCCATTGGGACTGTTATGAGGGAAGAATTCAGATTCTGTCTCCCCACTGTTCCAGCAGTATAGCAAGCAGATCTTTGGCAAATAAGGGCAGGGCAGAAATAGCAAACATTTCAAGAAATTCCCGCACAATGCATGGGGGAAACAAAGATCCTGGCGTAGACTTCTGGGGCTACCGACTTCCAAACAAAACTGAAACCATGTGTCAACTTTCTGCAGCTTAGAGTATAAACACAAAAAAGAAACAAAAACGGACATCAAATGAGCCACAAAGAAAGCCACAGCGTGCCGGTGAGGCCTCCGCAAGCGGCCACCTACCTGAACATGTGCTGGCAGGACAGGCATCTTTTCTGCGGCGTAGTGAGGAAGAGGAACAAGGGCGGAGACGCCAACAGCCTTTCTGCTAAGGCCAAGGCGCTCCAACAAGCTTCTGTGTCGCAGCACTTTCGCTGATCACGTTAAAAGCAACACGATATAGTAGTCAGTCTCACTTTCAGTCAAAATTATACCAATGCCTGCCAGACACACCATCAGCGGAAAACAGAAATTTGGGAATGGAATTGTTACTCCATGGCTGTGTTTTTGGTGCTTGCCTGTCTCTTTAGCGCAAATACAGAGTAAAATAATCCTGATAATGAAATCAGAGCCAGAGTGGTTAGCACCTCTGGGTCCTGGGTTCGAGTCTCCACCATGACTCCATGTTCTCCCCGTCTCATCGTGGGCTTACATCCGGTTTATCCCCCACAGTCCAAAACCATGGTGAGGGTAACTGGAGTCGCCAAATTGCCTGTGGATGTGCATGTGTGAGTGAGAGGAGTATGAGTGTGGCCTGCGATGGATCGGCGTCCCATCCTGGGTAGTTAGCTTCTGGGATAGGCTCCGGACCCCCCCCCCCTCCCCCCGGCCCTGAATAGGACAAGTGGTTACAGAAAATGCATGGATGGAAATCAGCGCTTACAGGGATCCAGCTGATTTAATAAACACTCTGATACTGGATACTTCCTGCCAGATGCTATTTGTAAAGGTTCAGCCAGCAAATGAATTTACAATTACAATTAGCAATACGGACAGACATTACATGGCAGCAAGATGGCGTGAAGGGAAGTATAATACCCCAACATGTGGGCGAGCCCTCGTGGCGGCCCCTAAAGCCTCCCGCAGAGCAGCCGTGTGGCGCTGGGTTCAGGCACCTGCTGTCAGCTTCCTGCACCAACACCTTGGCTGATCTCATGTCAGTGTTTCTCAATCCAGTCCTCAGGGACCTGCAGACAGTCCATGTTTCTGCTCCCTCCCAGCTCCCTGTAGGGAGCAAAAATGTGGCCTGTCTGGGAGGGAGCAAAAACGTGGACTGTCTGGCAGGGAGCTTGGAGGGAGCAAAAATGTGGACTGTCAGAGTCCCCGGGGACCAAATTGGAAAACACCGAACTAGGTAGTTATAAACATCTTCTTAATCCATCTGTCCACCTCTGAAGCCATCAAAGGCTTATACACATTATATAGACACATACATAATTTATACACATTCGCTGAATAGTGTCTGTTTCCTTGATTGCAATGAAACAGGAATCTTCTTACCCAGTTTAGAACCATAGGTTCAAATGGTCCATATCCACCCATCAACAAAGGTGGTTAAGTACAATGGCACTGTGTATCATACATTAAAATGGGTGAAAGTGAGCATTATAAAGCTGTGATAAATGCTATTATTTATGAGCGTAACAGGAGAGTTCTCATCTGGACCGGGGGGATCACTCAGTCACACGTGTGTGGGACCTACAGCTCATTTCTGCACGTTAGCCTGTCATACAGCAAAGCTAGGCTAAATAATATGGACTGCTTCACAGCTTGATAAGAAGAATACTTTTATTTCCTTCAAACAAAACCCCAGCTTGGGCCTGGACGGAAAAATCAAACTATAAAATATCACGGGGTAGCGGATCTAGGCGTGCGTGTTCAGGGCTAAAGCGCCATCTTAGCGCCGAGTCCTTTAGCGTCACGGCAGTGACTGTGCTTTCAGTCTCACCGTGGGGTCACCCTGGACACGACAGACAGCACTGGGCCAGACATGCCATTTGGCAGCTTGGCGGCACCATGCGAGACCCCCCCCCCCCCCAAAAAAAAATCCACCAGTCACGCTCACTGCCAGGAAGCAATCTACACAGTGATTGGCTGGGAAACAACTCCAGTGAACGCCTCACTTGTAAAACTCTTTTCCACTTCTGAGTAATAATGAGCTCCTTGTATTCACTAAAATGAAATTTAACCAGACTTTTTACAGCAGGATGCCTGTGGAATTACGGTACATATATGTTTTTCATTAAAACAATATTACTTTGAGCCCAAAGACTGAGCATACTGCCTCTTTGCTGGTTGATCACACCAATTACTTAGATTCAATCCTAATTTGCACCTGTGACATAAAATTTGAATTATCTAAGGGTTTTTTTCTTTTAACTCAACATCTTGTAACTCAAGGTCCAGCCATTTCTATGGGCTCAAGGCGGCTGCACACAGGAGACTAAACACAGCCTGATGAGACTCTTTCTACTCCAGACTAGATAGGAAAATCCAGGGAGTGAAACTCAAATATTTGACCTTTTCAGTATTTTACTCTTCTATGAAAACAGACCGATGATATGTGATGTTCCCCAGATGTGTCTCTATCTGGACTAGGAAGCTTGTTTTAAAAAAGCACCACACTATACACCCCCCAGGCTCCTGGCCCCCCTCTGAGCGTGTCACACTCTCCTGGGGTGTGTAAGGGGCACACGCCTCATATCTAAGACCAATCGGGGCCACAGCGGAACACACTAAATAAACAGGGCTTGCAGGCACCCAAGGCGTTCCGCTGGATTCCTCTGCCCACGAGTCACACTTCGTCGGGGAGAACAGGCTGTCAAAGTCCCGCTTTTCCAGAACCGGCCCCCTCAGCCTCCAAACCACGTCATAACTGTCACATGTGCCACCGATGCCTTTCGATGGCAGTACTTGCTATGTAATCGACCAAGGTCAGTTACCACTTGGCATGGAAGCAGAACATCCAAACATTATAAAATATTTACAGACAATGTAGGTCTATGATAATCCCTGTTGTCATTCTTCCGCAATCTCATAGGTCTGTGTAAAACTGACCCTAAACAATTCAAATAAAAATACATTAAACCAAAAGTAATTTTGTTTTGATATAGAGAGTTACCAGCATCTGACAGGGATGACCCACACCACAGTTAACGGACTATCATTTGTACTATATCACCAAAAACTGATCCGTCATTTAGGGATTTCTAATCCTAATTCATGCGGTTTGGTTGCAACGTACAGCTGGGCGACATCTAAATAAAAATGCTTTCTTACTGCCTCCCACTCCGCCTACAGTCCCAGTAAATGTAAACATATCTGCCTGCTGAAAGCTGCAAAATTCTCTGTTCACATTCTCTCCCAATATTATACCACTAAACTAGAACTTCACACCAATATGAGTCAGGGTCTTTAACCAAAGTGAAAACTCAACAGGCACCCTGATGTATGCAACACATCAGAAATTGCAATCTGAAATGATCAAGGCATGTATTCCTTCCATCCATCCATCCATTTCCTGAAACCCCTTATCCTATTCAGAGTCACAGGGGGTCCGGAGCCTATCCCGGAGGCTATGGCCGCAAAGCAGGGAACAACCTAGGATTGGGCGCCAACCCTGGGCACACACACACACACAGTGCACAACAAAGGGCGCTGGGGCTTAAGACTATATAAGGGTGATATCTTCAGAGGCTCAGACAAAACTGCATCATTAACAGCAGGCCGAATCCATCAAATAGGCCACAGCTGCTCTCGCTTCCCTTTTGCACTCGACGTGCCATTTACAGAGTTTAATCTATTAGCCATCATTGCATTAATAGGGAGGTTAGGCTTGGTTTCACTGGCACACACATATTAATCAGATTCTGTGTCCAAACCATTAATTCAGCCCCTTTATGGGTCTGCGCTGTAGTTATAGTCAAGCCCACTCAACGGCAAAACAGAAACACAGCAGAATAACAAGTCTGCTTCATACAGTGAGCAAATCCAGCCTTATTAGCATGCAGTGCATTTTCGGCACCAACTGGAACCAATAATCTGGATGCTAGAGGCGCAGCACTCACATGACCGTTGATGATTAGATTAATTGATTGCTAGCCCGTTTCAGGGCTGACACATGATTCTGTTCTTGGAACTGCTTCCCAAGATGAATGTTTGGGTCCTACGGGTGGTCTGTACTCTCTGGTTAAAATACTGCTCAGCGGGAGCCAACCAAGAGTGGATGGTTACATAGCACTGCCAATGGGTGCTAACCGTTTGTTGCTCGATTTTTCCACTGTGTACACGCAGGCCAGGAAAGCTTCAACTCCAGGAACCTGGCTCTACAGGCCCAGAAAAAGATCCTGAGCAAGATGGCCACGATGGCAGTGGCCAACCTGCTTACCGACGACACCAGCAGCGAGATCCTGGACGAGCTGTACAGGGCGACACGCGAGTTCACCCGGAGCAAGAAGGAGGCCCACAAGATCACGAAGGACGTCATCAAGATCGCACTGAAGATCGGCATCCTGTACCGCAACCACCAGTTCAGCCCAGAGGAGCTGGAGACGGTGGAGCGCTTCAAGAAGAAGATGAACCAAGCGGCCATGACAGCTGTCAGCTTCCACGAGGTGGACTACACCTTCGACAGGAACGTTCTGTCCGAGGTGCTGCTGGAGTGCAGGGACCTGCTGCACGAGTTGGTGGAGCGTCACCTGACCGTCCGTTCGCACGGCCGCATCGACCGTGTCTTCAACCACTTTGCTGATGTGGATTTCTTGGCTGTTCTCTATGGTTCCCCTGAGTACAGACTCTACCTGGAGAAGATCTGTGAAGGAATAAACAGACTTCTGGATGAGGGCGTGCTTTGACCCAGACATCTAACTCTTCTTCATCCACTTGCTTTGTTTTGTTCTCTGTGCTCCATCACATCATCTGTATATTTTTTTTATGGAAAAGTTCCAAGGGTCCAGTGTCTTTTTCATACTGTAACTCCATTTGTGTGAAATGCACTCATCGATAGCAAAAGTCTCCCAATCTGTGACGCCAAATAGCGTTTTACACACTGTGGACTTGTTCTTGTTGGTCCCTCTGCCGATGATTGTGTCACGCATGGTGGATTATGCATCTCCCCGCTGTTTAATATAGATCCATGTACAGTAAAACCTTACTTGTGAAAGGTGTGTCATTATGAGGAATTTGGAGCAAGGGGCAGACAGATCTAGCTTCATAATCAGAATGTAGCATAAATACATACAGATGTGATCTGTTATAGCTTATCGTTTATGAAATTTTTATGGGACATCTTGGATACATGGACCCCGCCGACCCACATTGACTGCACACCTAGGAATGCCAACATGCCAAACAAGCGGACCAGAAGACCCACACGACAGTCCTGATGCTCCAGGCCCTCGTGATCAACCATGTGCTCCTGTTCGTGAAGTGTGCATAGGTTTGTGTGCGTGCGACAGCATTGTCAATGTGGTTGTTATTGTCATTTATAAAAACAACACAATCAACCTGAATAAGAGTGGCCTCTTTTTAAATGTGCTCTTTCAAGTGGCGACATCAAGCGGTCATGAAGAGATCACAGATGACACACCCAGAAGGACACCCTCCTTCAGTGCTGACCTGCAGATCGTTTGTATTATAAGACAAATATCCACCAGCCCGGGAAAGTGTAATCCTGCCAGAAAGCCAGTAGACCTTACCGGCAACCATCACATTACATTTGCATCTTTAGCAGAAACAGCGAAACTTTCTAAAAACCTGTAATAAATTTGTGTGAAAGTCCCCAATAATAAAAAGGTAAACGTTTTACAGTCATTCTATAGATTGATATTCCACCAGATCCTCCAGCGTTTATGGGTCGCACAAAAGACCTACCATAGCATGGTTTTACTAATTTTGCTCTCCATGCAAAGAATCAAACGCCGGCAGGTGTGACACTCACGGTTCAGGCGCCATTCGATTGTATCTGGCGTGTTTCAGCAAACTGAACGTCACAACGCTGCTGTTTAATCTGGCTGAACGCTACCAAAACGCAGAACGGTTCACCGATTCTTAAATGTGATTTCTGCTATTAAACTGGGCCGGATAAAAACTGAAGCAAGTGTGACCGTTTTAAGTTTTTTTAACTTGCTCAGCTGACATTTTTACCTGCAGCAGGTTACGCTCGTACTCCCCACCCCGATTTACACAGAAGGATTTTTCACTGAGGCGATCAATGCATATATTACGCAAGAGCACAGCAGTCGGGGCCGTACCAGGACTTGAACCTACAGCCTACGGGTTACGAGCACACGATCATGCCCAATATCACCATGCAACCCAGTCCGATGTAATGTCAGTTGCCTGAGCCAGACAGCATAACAATGGCGGCATCTCACTGGGATTTCCTATTATAAGCACATTATCTAAACATCTTCCAGACATCAATTTTCGGACTTTTCAACAAACTACAAAAGAAACGCACTACAATTACAAATACAACGTGCTGAAATTTTAAAAGCGCAGGTCTAGTCCGAACTTCAGCCGATCTCTGCATCGTGGAATAATATATAACACACTTATTACGCTGTAAATAGTACTTGATCTGTCATTAAGAGGTCAGGTTTCATAACCAAAGGTTGAACATTACAAACAGAACACGGGAATAGCGATATCACCCGATTTTAAAGTTGAAGGCTCTGCTGCATAAAAAAATGAGATTTATTTGGATATTTTCCTCCCAAATAATACCTTTCAAACGCTGAGCTGACTTGCGAGAGCACGCTTCCACTTACACAAGGGGGTTATTAAATTGTTGGCGCCCTCTTGCGGTAAAACGTCGACACAACACCACACTTTCAGATATAATGGTCGCTGAGAAAAGTTGCAAGGTAGGAAGCCATCCTGAACACCGCCACTGGCGAGCTGTGGCGCTTGCTCAGCATTTTACATAAACACTGTTGGTTCGGTTTAGCTGCTATTTATTCACATTGTTTGCTGAAGTCATTCATGTTCTGAAAACCGGGAACAAAGGTAATTTAACGGCAAAAATAGGAGCAGAAGTTTCTAACCGATTTAAATGACAAAATATTGCACTTTTAAAAAGCCAGATGCAGCAGTTGGTAATTTTGCCTGCTTTTTCAGTGGCCTAGCAACCCACACAGTCTAAAAGAAGGAAAATGACTGTTTTCCTGTCTTTTCTTATAATACAGATGGTTTATTTTGAGTTTGCACTTGAGTCGTATGCAAATAAATCTGTGCTATAGTCAAAGACCCATCTTGCACAGGGATTGTGCACAATAACGTCTGTGTAATTACACTTCGCCATCTTCAATTAATCAATTCTTAATTAAATACAAACTTTCTGTTAATACACAAATCTGCCTGAAACATACTTAGCTATAGAATAACTATACTGTTATAGCAATATGTTATTTTAAGGCTTTGGGGGGGGCAGCTGAAAGAGTGATAACTTCACTAAAAATGGGCAAATGTTAAATAGGCTCAGACGGACAAGGTAAAACCCTAAAGCCCAAGGCGTCACCCGAAGGAGCACTGGCCCCACGCCGGTGCCAACAGACCAGCTCACTGTGAGACGGGACGGTCCATGTCCGCACACCGCTGGAGAACAAGCCCCTCGCTCCACCGTAACGCAGTCCAGCAGAACCTGTGATCTTCAGATGGCTTTTGCAAGCAGCCCATGTTCAGAAAGCAATCAAACGATGTCTTTCTATGTCAGAAATTCCCCCCAGTGTTAACATTTTCTGTGGTATTTTTAAATAAGGTTCAAATATTGTATTTCTTTCTAGAGATTGTAATGAATTAATAAATGTCTATTTGTATTATGCACTTAATAATATTGGCATGTTGTTGATGTCTGTGGGGACATTCTCCTTTCATCTACCCCGTCTTGTTCTCCATCACACACAGACACATGTAGGTGAGGGTAAGACAGGCAGCGAAGAGCAGCCACACCCATGGAGCTGGGTGTAAAGGGCCTCGCTCGAGGCTCCATGGACATGTGACTATTCCGCCGAGGCCGGGCTCGAACCGGTGACCTTCCGATCACAGGCACATAGACTTAGCCCGCTGAGACACATGCTGCCCCTAGATCTGTAATTTATAGCCATATAGAAATAGAGACATATAGAATATAGACACGTACACAGCCAGTTCCTGAGGAATACCTAAGTAGTACTAGATAGCGCCCACTTTTATCCCCAGTACTGCTGCATGGGTTGACATGCTATGTGTCCAGGGAAGCATTTCTGCCTGAGCTTTTATTTTGGCATTGGTGGTTAGTTTTAGTTCGTCATACTGTTCCCTGTTACATCTGGACACTATACTGTGTTTCTGAGACCCTAGAACTGCCACATATGTCAGCCAATCTAACACGTAGTGTTGACTCTGACTGCATGCTGCACGCACTGAAATGCAGGCATGGGATTCACTATTCAGAGACACTATCTTTTATTATACTGTATGTCCTATTCAGGGGGCATTCTGTGCAATGACAATAAAAGGTATTCTATTCTATTCTATTCTATTCTATTCTACTCTATTCTAATTCTATTCCATTGAGAGGGACGGAATCCGAATAGTGTATTTTTTAGTTTGGCCACTTTCCTCGTGTCCACCTATTTTTCAGCATTTTGGTACGAACCCACATGGGAGGCTCCACCCACCGATCCGCAGTTCATCCCTGCCACAGGATGCTGCTGGATGGCCTTCTGTCAGCAAACGAGTTGGCAGTTTGTCTGGGAGGAGACTGTGAAGCGGGGGGGGGTGGAGAGGGGGGCAGTATCCAGATGGCCATGGGACCTGGAACACCTCCACTCCCTCTGTGACTGGTCAAGCATAGGGGAGTTAACATTTTCGGGAGATTTAACTGTCTTTTGCATAAGACATGTGTGCTAAGCTGGAGCTCTCACCAAAAGATTGCGCTTTCGGCAGTAAATTTCGGCTTTTACACTTCAGTGAGCACTTACCATTGTTTTAGCAATAATATGTAGCTGTAAAAAAAGTACAAAATTGAGAATAAAAATAAAAAGAGTAGTGCTTCCTGGGTTAGGCTCCAAGATCGTGTGTATGCTGAGCTGGATAAGCACTACATGATGGATGGATGGATGGATGGATGGATGGATGGGACTACAACTTAAGTAGCTGAGCATAAGATAAAATTGGACACAGCAGTTATATTGAATAACTGCGCATACAGAGTAAACTGTTGAGTCAAATTCTGCTTTTCCTACAGGGGGTCCTGTAGCTTTGAGTGCCTTCACTGTGTTTCCAAGGGACAAGTCGCAGACCTCCATTCTAACATTGAATTCTCTCATTCCTACCTTGAAGCAGGGGGGTCTCTCTGGGAGACTCTCGGGGGCAAGAAATTAACAGGGCCCCTTGAACACATTAAATTATACATACAATTTGATATTCTATCAGGGGGTCCAGAATTTCTAGCTACGCTCTTGTCTTGAACAGTGATATGCTATCATGCACAAGGTATTTTGGGCCAGCTGGATTCTGGGTCGCTCCGAACCTACGGAAGTCAGACAGCGATCCCAAAATACACTTTGCCTCAACCAGGCTGTTACAATTCATTAAAATCTAACACAACAACAACAAAAGATTTTTGCTACAAAAAGCCTCGCATTGAAATATCCTGCAGCCCAGTTACTCAGTTAAAGTTGATCAAATATGATATCTAAGGCTGAGATCTTATTATATGCTGATCATTTTTCATGCGTCAGTTCCTCAGATTTCAGGCCAGCAAAACCAAGTTGCCCTTTCACAGCATTTACAAGCTGACGCAGGACAGAGGGAGGAGTAGGGATGAATCAGGACAATGTCACAGAAAGAACGCCTAAATCAGAAGGACGTCGGTAGTATATCAGTGAACCCCACTGACAAAAAATGGATGGTTACTTACTGCTGGCAGAGTGGAGAAGGAAATCCAGAGCAAGGGGGCAACAAACCAAGCATCTATTTATCAAAGATAAGCCGTCAGTTGAAAGTCATACCTCATGTTATCCGCTGAAATGCGTACTAACTCATATTTAGCGTGATAATGGTTTTATCATTTCGGACACACGTCCACCAGATACCTAAAAAGTGTCAGGCTCATGTGCGTGGCCTTTCAACCGGACCGACTACCAGCTTATCGAAATCCGAATAAAACAACAATATTTCACGTGTTTCAAGTACATAATATGCACGCAATCATTTGAAGACGTGTTTTACATTACAAATGCCTATTTTGTCATTCTGAACGTTATAGATTTATTTCTTTAATTAATTGAATTCCATCAATTAACATCCCAGTAATTGCTGCTGTAATAGAAAATACATGGGTCTCCCCACCATACTAATTAGTGCGCTTAAAATGTAGAAAAGACACGCCGTTAAAATGTCCCCATTTTACTGACAGTATATACAGTGTTTTGTAGCTGCATTGACGGAAATTCGATATTGCTTTACGGGCGAATTTACGGGAAAGGCAACCTCATCCGGTCGTGATCGCCTTCTGCTATGAACCTGCATGCATCTGTGGGTCGATCGCTGTCACCAGCTGTAGACGTACCGTGATGGTGGACTGACGCAAGCGGAGCGGGGGCTGGCGCACCGCGGAGAGCCGCCTGCTCCGCGCCCCTCCGCCGCTAGGCTTTCCCGGTCGATCGGCTCTCGTCCTGCTGGGGCGCCATACGCAGCGCGGCTGCACACCCTGCGACGCTGCCTTATCTGCGGCCAGCGATCTGCTTTCAGCACCAGCGGACGCGCAACAGCTCCGCGACGCGACTAGAAATCGCCGGTACCTGAAGGCTGGTATCGGCTGTAAAGCGGGTCTTGCCTGTGCGGAGCAATCGGGAATCTGACGGACATTTTTAAAGAGCGCCTTAAACAATACACTCGTGGGGATCCCATCTTCCGGGCACAACAAGCCACAAGGATGGCGTCCAAGAGCACGGAATTTTTAATCATTACTTACATCCTCACTATAACTGTGTACCACATTCGTTCCTTTCCTACACCCGCATTGAGTAATGGTAAGTGGCATCGTCTTGTAAACATTCTCACCTTATTATCCCTTATACGTTTTAATAATATGCATTTAACTTGATATTTATAGTGTATATATTTATATGTAGTGTATTATATATATCTAAATGCCGTGCTATCCCTTTGCATAAATTGATTTTTAAAATTAGAGATATTCTTTATTAATGTTTTGTCCATCGAATGTGTATTGTTCTAATCGTAGTAGAATCATTGTGACGGTAATCCGGTTAGTTTGCGGTCGTTCCTGTTTGGGACATTAAAATGTTGCCGTAGGTCAGTGGACAAATCTGATTTGCATTTTTTCTGAATTTTGCTTATGAAATTTGGACGAGGTAATGCGAACAAATCACGGTTGATTTAAGTTGTCTTTGTTGCGTTAATAAATTATTATTCTACATTTTTTTGCAGTCCAGACTGTTTATAACAGAGAGCTGACTGAAGAACGTCCACTGGAGGATCAGGTGATTTTTTTAACGCTGAAATATAAGGGAAAAACTGAAAAATTAGAAATCATTTTTATTTAGGTTCTGTTCTTAAAAGCAGGATGTAATATACTGTTAAAATGGGGTTTGGAGGACTGATGTAACACTTACTTCTCTCGCCAGATTGCAGAAGAGTAATGTTATGCAGTATGATTAAAAATGTAGTGAGATGTGTGAAAACACGCTTTGAAACATATTGTCTTTTCTACAGATCGCAGAAGCGGATAGCGTCAGTAAAGCCAAACCAGTCGGTAAGCTGTAGGTTTAGGATGTGTATCGTCTTTACAAGGGTATTACACCCACTATGGCAGGTCTACCCAGTTCTGACTATCTCCAGTCAGGACGTACAGTACTTTCTATCCTGATCTACACGACGTATTGGTGCCAGTGATCCTGTAAAACCGTCTCGTAGCTAATAAATGTTGACATTTTAGTATGAATATGGTGAAAATGCAGAGCTATGTGTTTTGTTTGTGTCTTATACCGTCAGAAAAAACACGCCGGTCTGACTCAACGGAGCCAAGAATAGATCCTGACAACAATCATTTCAGCACTGTCAGGTCTGCAGCAGAGAAAGGCAAGAACCCCGAGAAGGCGAGTCCCAGCGCCGGAGCCTGGGATGGACAGCATGTTACAGATGACGCCGATTCCACTAAAGGCAGAGGACTGGCCGACGACTACGACTCCACCAAAAACGGCATGGACTACAAATTCAGAGGTACAAGGTGCCTGGGCTCCGTCTACCGACTACTAGTACACTAGACTACTAGACTCCATCTACTTTCAGTTTGTGAACTTCTCTGAGATTGCCGCTTAGGCGTATCTCAAAGTAGCGGCAAAATAGTAAAAATAGTAAAAACCACTTTCCGGCATGGTGTTCTAGCAGGGATTTGCCATGAACCACTCTCCGCTGAATCCTACTCTTGCTGGATTTCCAAACAGCTTGACCTTGTGCAGTTGGACCGCTGCCTGGGTCTCGCCGCTGGCTTCTTGCCCACACTGTCGGCTTATTCAAAGGGCTGAGCAGCTTGGGAACGCTTGGTTTGAATCTCGTTAACTGCATGTGGATTTAATTTATTTTAGAGTACTGGATAATGCCGAATCATTAAGAGGGAATGTTTCCAAGACCGTTAGAAAAATGCAAAAGTGACTATTTGGATTACGTAGAGCCAAGACAGTCCAAAAATATTAAAATACTTGAAATATTCACTTTAACTTTGTACTGATAATGCTGTCAAGATGAGCTGCACTGGAAACAGACAACATAGACATTAAGCACAGGAGACACACAGGCTCATGGAGTATATACAGGAATAAACACACTGTATGAAACAGAACTGCATCACAGAAAACAGTACTGCAGGTGAAAATCCATTAGGACAGCAAGATCCAAGCTCCGTCCCTCCCCCACCCACACGCTGCCCAATGAAGATTGAGAGAGCCTCTTGAGATGGCAGTCACTTACCGAACAGCCAGCAAACATCTCATGGGCAAAGTGACACAGAGATTTTCCAGACGGGCCTCGCGGGGGCGGCGCCCCCCCCCCCCGCGCGCCCCGGGGGGCCGCGGGGGGGGGGGGCGGGGGGGGCCGGGCGGGCCGGCGGCGGGC
>JAODKC010000009.1:7766707-7799911 GCA_026777985.1 Mormyrops attenuatus
TGAAGCCTGACTTTTATCCATTGCAGATGATCCAGAGAGCTTCCGACAGCTTGACGGGACCCCACTAACGGCAGAGGACATCGTACAAAAGATCGCAAACAAAATATACGAAGAAGATGACAGGGGAGTTTTTGACCGGATTGTCTCCAAGCTCTTGAAGCTCGGGCTGGTATGAAAGAGTTTCTAATTTGAGCCCTCACTTCTCTAGTTCAGGCTGTACCTCCCAATGGATGTCGCATTAAAGCAAATGAGGGATCGCGTAGCTGTAACTCTGTTAATATTTAGTGACGACAAACAACCCAAGCCGCGTAAAGATGAAAGAGCTTCCAGTTATGTTACATTTGAATGACATGTTTGCCAAGACAAGATGCAACGGCAAGCTTCCAGACAGTGCGAATCTGTGCTTCTCTGTCTTGTCTCAGATTACAGAGAGCCAGGCCGACACACTGGAGTATGAGGTGGCTGAGGCCTTGCAAGACCTCATCACCAAGAACGCCAAAAAAAATGAAGTTGAGGACATCAGCATGGAGTTTCCCATCTCCAGAACCAACGACATGGAGCAGAGCCAGAGCCTGAAGGTGGCACAAACCAGTCTGCATGCTCACACTGCCTACAGTTGCCATTAGCATCTACTTAGGAATCCAAATAAGGAGGACAGAGTTTTGCAGTGCTCCCATCGTGCTTTAGATCTGGAATAGAATTGGAATTCTGAAAATGCAGATATAATTGATATCCTTTGTTAATTTTGAGCTTGGTGTAATGCTTGTCATCCTAACTTTTTACCTAAAGCAACTTACACGAGAGGGAAAGGTTATAATTTACACACACTCCATGCAATTTGAACCCACAACCTTTGCACTGTTAGCACAGTGATTTACTTGTTGAACTACAGGAGCATTTCTGCTCTGGCAAACCGTTTTCAAGAAGTTCAGGCTTCGGGTATTGCGGATATCGAGTTCCAGAGTTAGGTGTTGATGTGATGATCTGGCAGCTCCATCATTGGCAGGAGACTGCGAGGAAGGACATCGGGGGTGAGGTGGAGAAGGAGAGCGGGGTGGCGGAGCTAGGAGAGCAGGGGCGCGATGACACGGTGGATGGCGTGCGGACGCCACGCAGGAAGTCAGAGCTCAGGAGTGAGATGAGCACCATGGACGGCCTGGATGACCTGCAGTATTTCCCCAACTTCTACAACCTTCTCAAGAGCCTCAGCTCAGGTAGAGTAGAAGGTGGCTGCCCAGCTGCCGTCATCCTCACGTTCCCTGCACCCTGGTCAACTAACTGAGCTTTGCTTATAAAGTCAGGTCACGCATTTGTACGATAAATACATCTTTGATGTTGCGTAAAATAATTGCCCAATTCTTTTGCTTTGAAGAGAAAGATGCACAGGAGAGAGAAACTCTGATCACCATAATGAAAACCCTGATTGATTTTGTGAAGATGATGGTCAAATATGGCACCATCACACCGGAGGAAGGAGTGTCTTACCTCGGTAAGAGTGCATGGGATTTACGGCTGAGGAAGTGGGACCTAAAAAATGGATCAAAAGCAGTTAAAACTGGGGGCTGGCTCTTTGAAATAAGTCCCTGTGTTGTAGTGCGATCTTTGATCTTAAATCATAGCTTTTTAGAATCATTGTCTCTGATTGTGGTTTGACTTTCAGCAAGACCTGAGGCTTATATGCTATCGATCCATTTTTCAAAGAATCTACAAAAAAATAAATGACTTAAATTCGAAATAAATTAGGCTTTCTCTGCGCGATTGGGAGAGTATTTTCCCTGTGTTGTCTCACCAGAGAGTTCCTTTTGTTTCTTTAAGCAGCCATGTCAGTGAACAGATATGGAGAGTGGAATAAGGCGGTCTGGCACCTTTTGTTCCGACTTGGAACCCTTTCATCTTCTGTCAACAGATCCTTAAATTAAACTCTAGTGGGTGGCGGGGAGATGTTATCGGACATTTAAGTGCCAAAACACAGATAAATGTGGGGAATGAAGGACATCTTTGATGATTAGAAACTCATCATGAGGAAAGGCAATTGAATGATGTCTGCATTCCAGCGAGATGGTCATACATTTGACATATTTAGCAGACGCATTTGTCCAATGTGATGTACATACATGCAGTCGAGGATTCAGCTACGCATTAGCGCAACCAAGCTTCCAATGAATGTTTAGGTACGACTCCAGGCAGTTTTGAAGCAAAAGTTACACATCGACTCCTAACAAAGCGAGAACCTAATAAGACTATTCAATGATCAGAAGTGCAACGTAAGAACGTTCAGGGAAGGTAAAGAGGCATCAAGCTAGTAGAGGAATTCATGGAGCAGATGGGGTCTTGAGAAGTTTCTTGAAGGTGGAGAGGGAGTCTGATCCGGTCCTCTAAATTCACACAGCATTCGGCGCCAGTGCAGTACTACGCACCTGCATATGGTGAAATAGATTAACAGTTCCAACAAAATGCAATGTGTTTCTTCCCATAGACCCTTACAAATCTTGAAGTATATTTAACCTGGTTTAATTCCTTAAGGACTCCTTACTCTTAAACCTGGTGTAAAACAACATGACCTTTAAATAAAAATTCCCTGTGTGTGACGTGGGTTTCCAGTGACGCAAGTGGCACCACATTAAAGTTCCACCAAGTCCAGCAAATCAAAGTCTTTGTTGCCTGGAGACAGTTCACTGATGATGCTGCTTGCTCACCGACGTCACATGCAGTGAGATGACTCACCTGATACTCGGCCTCACTGTGTTGCACATTCACAATGTTCACCTGAAAGGGTCAGGCCAGTGACATTTTTGAAAAAATGATCAAGTGGGTTTGAGATCCTATTGAACAGTTTCCAAGCAACAAATAAGAATAGGTCCATGTTACAGATTGCAGAAGGTTTTGTCTCACAATGCGAAAACATCGCCGCATGGTGTGAGCATAACGACATCATGAGTACATTTGAAAATGTTGCATGTCTGCGTAAATTTGCGTACAACTCCACGCCACAGTCTTTGCCTGGAAATCAGTGCGTTATTTGTGGTTTAATGCAGAAAACCTGGACGCCATGATTGCTCTTCAGACGAAGAATAAACTTGGAAAATCTTTGGCAGCGCTGGACATAAAACCACCCACAGGTAAGCAGGATGAAGGACTCACCAACTCGTGATTCGCGTCGAGGGCGCGCTCAGCTCTTGGTCCCTGTTCTAGAGAGAAGCGGAGACGAGGTGGACAACACAAAGGAAGCTACGGCCCGGATGCAGAAAGAGTACGAGTTGCTGAAGGACTCCACCAAGGACAGCCAGGGAGTTGTGGAGACAGGTGCGCTCGATAGCTAACAGACACCCGCGCTTGGCTCCAGCCACTCGATTAGCTTCTACGGTTCCCGTTTTGGTCTGCCTGGAGATATGTGGATTCTGATACGCCAATAGCAGGTTTGATATTATTGCACATCTGTAAAATTGTTGCCCATGTGAGAGTCCCAAAGGGAGGAAGGCCTGCAACGTAATATCAGGCCAAGACTGGCTTCAGGAACACACTTGAGAAAGGGAGAGAAAACCCATGACAGTGATACATGAAATATTACTTTTTATTTCCAGTAAACATTGGGAAAATCATCTCGTAATGCATCTGTGTCTAAAGTGAATTAGCAGACATTGGAGATTATGGTGACATTAAAAGCAATTGTGATTATTTTTTTTTAATTTAATGTGAGTGTGAATCTTGATGTGTTTTTTTACCGTGCCACTGCACTTCCGGAAGCTTACAAGACAAGCAGAGCTGAAACTCAACACTGCAACCTTATCAACGCAAAGGCCTTGTTTATGTTTGCTGTGACTGGGGCATCGAGACGCTCACTCACTTCCTCTCTCTTGCTCTCTTTCTCTGTCAGGCCACCCAGGGAAATCAGAAATCTACCTGGAGGCCATCAGGAAGAATATTGAGTGGCTCAAAAAGCACAAAAAAGACACCAACAAGGAAGGTGAGCATGCGCCTCATCTTAAACTGCATCCTATCCAATCTCAGGGGTCCCAGATTAATGACGTCTGTGTCTACAGCTAGTGCTTCTAGAAGGTTACAATCTCGTTAGCTCTAGTAACGTGGGTCTGCTACATGAAGGAAAAATTATCTATATTTCAAAAACCATTCACCCCCCTCCCCCATGCTAATCCAGGACTATAATCTATTGGACACAGTCACCCTAGGGCTGTTTGTATCTGGGGGAAACATTGCTTTTCTCCCTAAGGGCCCAACACGGTCAACAGAAAAGCTTGCATCGAGACCCACTGGAGAAAAATTAGTGTCTTTTGTGTGAAATTTGCAATTGAAATTAGTGAAGTTGGTGAAAAGGAACAGTTGGGTTACCCAGAAGTTTCATGAATATTTATAAGAAACTCAGAAAGGCTGCACTAATTATTGAGATACAAGCCTTCCGTTCTTTTCTGCTTCTTTTTTGCTAACTACCTGTAATTTGCATAAACCTTCCTTTGGAGCCTTGGTCTACTGCCTTGTAGCTGCCGTTGTGTTGAGTCTTATTACTGTTAATTGCTTCTGCTTTTGCAATGTTTTTCAGTCTCTGAGTAGAGCAGTGAAACATCTAGAAATTTAATTTACTGCAATTATTTTTAAATTGGCTCGTGGCTGCAAACAGGAATTTGCGTCCCACTCTAATAGAGGAGTAAAATAAAGATATAAAGTAAATATAGTATTTAAAGTATGCCCAGTATTTAAGTATAAGGTATGAAATGGAGGTGTGATGTAAACATATAAAATGGCTTCAGGTAGACTCAGGGCTGACCCCCCTCCCCACTTAGGGGTGTGCAGAAATGCACCCTCACGTGATGCTACAATATAACCATTGAGCACTTTCCTCTTGTAAAAATGTTATTTTGTCTTCAAATGCGGCATGCTGTTTGTAACTCCTCTGTATGCTGGAGAATGCTAGTTACGCCACTAGAGGCGTATGTCATATAAATTCTTTGGCATTCTCTGAGTAAAGATGGAAGTGGCTAATTATTTAAATTTTACCTCCAGTACTCTCATTATTCTGTTTGCTCGCCGTGACTGTATTGGGTATTTCCTTGCTCAGAGACGGTTCTACATGCCTTCCATCAAAGTTCAGGGCCAGTCTGGTCTGTGTTCCCCTCTCTAAGCTAAGGCTTCCTCTCTGGGTGTTTGGAGAAAAGATGCCCTTTCACTCCGTCATGGATTTGCGACAGGAGGAAGGCTTGATAACGGCCAAGGTGGTTTTACAGCAAGAATAGGTTTAGCTTTTTTCTGCGCTCAGTGTCAAGTGGGGCTGTGTAACTCAGTAGGTTGCCGGTTCAAATTCCATGACTGGCAGAGTAGATTCATCATTGGGCCCCCGGTGACTGAAAAATAAATGTCCCTCTGGTTTAAATTTGTCTCCTGCATAAACCGAGTTTACGGGGGAATGAATTGTGCCCAGCAATGTCTGCCAGCATATATGGCTACGTTCACATTACAAGCCTGATTGTCTAATCCCGATTTTTGCTCAGATTGGATTTGCCTGTCTTGATGGTTCACATTCATAATTACAAGTGAAGTATATCTGACTGTAATATGAACACACCTGTCCTTCAAATGGGTTTGCATGCGCACATTGATGTTTTCACACGCGTCGTCTACATCACCAATGACAAAACAAGCTCAGCACATAACATACAGGCAAAAAAACACGATTTCAAATCTGGCTGATCACATTTATGTTGCATGATATGAATCGGATATGTAATCTAGGACCACATATAAAAGTCACTCAAATCTTATTTGAAAATATCAGATGTGTCCACAAAGCCCTGGAAAAAAAATCAGATCCAACTCACATTCAGGCAAAAAATAAAAAGAAAATCGGATGAGTCACTAAAGCTTGGTAGTGTGAATGCCTCTTTTTCATGGAGTTATCTGATGAGTTTCTGTCAAACACATATCAACTGTTTTCAAAGTAGAGTAATGCAAACCAAGTTTAAGCAACTGCCTTTTGTTGTAAGGATGCAGAAGGCCAAAATTAGTATACAGAAGTTGGTTTCATACCAGCCATTTCTCTGGTACAGGAATGTTGAGGAACACCATTCCACACCTGCTTTTAATAGTCATGGTTGTGAGACTTACGTTGTTCCCATGTCACTGAGAATTCACCTCGCCTCGGTAACCCTGCAGTAATGCCGGACTTCTCTGTTCAGATTACGACCTGTCCAAGCTGAGGGACTTCATGGACCAGCAAGTGGACACCTATGTGGACAATGGCATCTTGCAGAAGGACGAGGGCGAGGTCATTAAGCGGATTTACAGCAGCATGTAAACCTGCGGGTGTCCTGGGGTGCGTGGGGCAGGAGAGTCACAAAACAAAAATGGGGCGGGCGGCAAAGATAAATAATCGACATGGAACTAACTGCCTCACGCTTCCCAAAAGGTTTACCCCTACGTGGTTATATTAAATTAGTAACACAGCAATAATCATATTATTATTGTTGAATACTTCTTTCAAACTGCAATACCCTGTGTTATGCAGTGACAGTACAATGCTGTTCAACTGACTGTCGACTGACTAATGCCGCTGAATTATCTGGCTACCACCTCAAAATGTTACCCACAAACGCGTGGAAAGGAAAGCACAGTGAAGGTGGGAGGCTACTTGAAACGAAAGATACTGAAAAATTTAACTGACACAACAAAGTGGATGTGAAAACCACTGAATAGACTAGAGACCCAGTTCAGTAGGAAATAGTGGCCAAGAATCATCTTAAGATGGACGTTGAATTCATACTCATTCATATCAATCTATGTTCCACAGCATGGCAACGCAGGTATTTTTTGTTAGCGCAAAAATATGAAATAGTGTGCAATGGCTTTCAGTTCAGTCAAAAAAATTCATACCAATCAGTGACATTCAGCATGATTTGCTATTTCTGGCGAGGTTTTGTTGAGAAGAGCTCTTTAAGAGACCAAGAGGTGGCGCTGTTTGACTCCTCAGTGTGTGAGACTCAGTCTCCTTTAGCCACACCACAAAAAAAAGCATTGGAGGTTTTAAGAAGCATAATGAAGTATTTCTAAATGTAAATATGTGATTTTTTTCCAAAATGTAAAAGCAATTAAAACATTTCCTTTCTGTATTGGTGTAGCTGGTTCCATTTCTGTTCATTTTAGAAAGTAAATTGCAGCCTGAGAATGGCGGTATCTGGGTTTAGGGTGTTACCACTGCGTGCATCACTGGAGTAAAATGTCTGAGCAGTAACACTCAACATTACACTACCCATAACTGCTCAGATGTTAAAATCTAACAGAACGAAGTAGAAATCAGTTCCCATTGGTGCACAGTAAGACAGATTAGCATCTAAGCTGAGCGAGAAAAAGTATTAATTATTCTTGATTTTTAGCCTGTTACCCTACATTCCATCATTTGCTTTGCTATTTGTTACAGTAATTCAGTCTTATTATGACAGAATTATAAAAGTAGTATAACCAAACTTATAAAAGGACAGTCTACCCTGCATTCTGAACAGCACAGCTAAAATGTTGCACAGTGAACTTTGTTAGTGAAAGCAAAACATCAGTACATTATAAAACTGCAAGATTAATTATAAAATCTCATGTGTCACCAACAGGAGCAAAGAAGCCTGTTAGGTTGTCTGACCAAGAAATACTGATGTGGACATTAGAGCAGTGTTTCTCCACCCGGCCCCCAGGGACGCTCAGGCGGTCCACCTTTTTGCTCCCTCCCAGCAGGCGTCAGGTAGGTAGGAAGCTGGAGCAAAAACATGGGCCATCTGGAGATCCCTGAGGACCGGGTTGAGAAACACAGGTTTAGTGGTTATAATGTGGGCATTTTGTCAGGAAGGCTGAAGATACCCCACCTCCCCCCAAAATCCCCAACTAGTCCTTTCCTTTCTCAAATAACATTTTCCCCTCAATCAATAGTGCTGACATCAAAATACAGAACAGTTTCAACAAGCTAGCCATGACAGTGCCTGTTAACTGCCTGGAATGTTCCCCAACAGTCCCCTGTAAAGATGAGCTCCAAAGTACTCTGGTGACCAAAACACATCTTGGAGAAGACTGGTTTCAAACACTTTATTTATCGCCACTCAAAAAGGAAGAGTACAATAAAACCTGAATATTTTAAAATATATTTGTCACACAATAACACCACATCCAACCTTTAAAATAAAGTTGTCCCTTTTGTAAATAGATTTTGAACACGCAAAATAAATAAAACAAAATAGGGCTTCCAATCATCCACATCTCCTAATGTATCATAAAGAAAGACTACAGACCTGTATATATGTAGGACAACTGTATCTTTAGAGGCTTTAAGTGAAACACATTGTCAGTCAGAATAAAGTGCTATTACCTCTCCCTGTTTGGCGTTCCCGTGTCTTCGTAGGAAATAAATTAACTGTACTGCAGCTTCAAGAAACGTACAGCTTTCATACGATGCAAAGACCTCAGAGGTATACAACAAACAACAACAAAGGCAAAAGGATGACATGACAAATTGCAAACATGAGGATATGAACTAAAATCCTATTTTATACCTCAGTAAAGGGATGTAAAAAAAAAAAAAAATATATAGAAAAGCAAAAGATGAGATACTGGTGTCAGGCGTGCCACTGCCACCTGCTTCGGCCAGCGACTCTCCAAGAACAAAAATAAATCCGCTAGCTCATATTTCCTCCTGAGATGGCGTCGGGTCTGAACCATCAGGTCCATCACTTCTGTAAACACACAAAAATAAACACAAAAAGTAAGAACACAAACACACACGGCAATAAAAGACTGACTACACCCCAGCCAGAATCCATCACAAAAGGAAGGAAAGATGTTAATAGGATATTTGACCAGCTGTCGCCATATATTTTTTTCCACACTGAATGTGACCTTAAGACCTGTGCAGAGCCCTTGGAAGAAACAACCTACAAAAGGCCCCGATTCATGACATTTTTTCCACCTTTCGTGCAAATGGCTTGAAATGTCTCTCTTTCCGATTTCCTGAATCATGGCATCAGAAGGTAGCATTTCAACATTCGTCTGGGTCGGCATCTTCTGCTGCGACCCTATTCCTCAGCGTGTTAATGGTGTTAATGGTAGCAGCCCAGCAGTTCGGCCTCTGCTGTCCCTCGTACTCCTGCTCCATTCCTCATCATTAATTCAGCAGCATTCGGCTCCAGTGCAGCTACAGCTAACAAACAGAATTAGAGCTTCTACAGTGCTAACAGGACATTAAATGGCGGATGACAATTAGGCAGGTTCACAACAGAACTAATGTCTCCGTTTTATTTTCCAAACATAAATTCCACACAGCTGGTTGCCACCATGTTGGGAACTGCACCTACAACCATAACCAAGTCACTGACTTTAAAAAAAAAAAAAAAAAAGTATATTTTGTTATCCTGCCAGGACATTTCAAATTAATTATTAAACGTTTAATGTTATATTCATAGATATTTCTTGCCATGGCTATTTTTTATATAAATTATAAAAAAAAACCTGGTACAATGAAGGTAAGCCTTTTGAAGTGGAATACAGGATTCTCTGTCAGCAGAGAATTCAGTATATTAATAGAGAATGAATAGTATCCATCTTTAAAATAATACAAAGAACAACTCATGCCAATTTAAGACATATTTTTAAACTCTATTCCAGTTGTAAATTGTGAACTAAAAAAATAGTTAAACATTAGCTGAATTTGAATAAAATACATGGATTTGCTCTGAATGATACAGGCACCCTGCCTCGCTAACAGCTCTCAGTTGTGACTTAGCACCCGTGGTTAGCAGATACGCAAAGCTATAACAACAATAACACATCACTTCAGAAAAGGGGGCTACTCCAAGGGTGGCGGTTGTTACAGCTCATATCACACGCATGTGCATGAGTTTGAAAATGCTGAGAAAAATATTTGTGGATGCGATGGATTACAAAACAAACCAGCCAATTCTTCCTAGTGAAGCTTCGGAGGAAGCCAGCGTAGATGTTCTCAAAGGTGGGGAGGTTCTTCCTCTCCCTTGGCAGTATCTACATAAAACCCTGACACATATGTTTACAAGAGTTGAGGATGTAGCTCAGATGGTCAACAGGATCTAGCAAAACTACTGCAGAGGACACTTAATTGCTTAATTAAAAACCATGCTCAATTAAATATTATGATTTCTATGATAGTTATGCAGCACTATAAGACATACATCAATTAAAGTTATTTCCACTTGATGAAAAACTCATTTATAAATACTTGCTATAATTCCAATACAGGCTATGGTATGACCTAAAAGGAGAATTCTTACCGGTCATCTTCCTCTTTAAGTTTCTGAGCTGCTTGTTTCGATAATTTGATTTGCAAGTCCAGCCTTTGTAAGTAGTCCTGGGCTGAGAGCTCCTCTGGCTGCAGGGGCTGGGTCTGTGTCTCCTGAGGGCTGGGCGTAGGTGAGGAGGGGGAGGGGTCCCCTGCATCCGGGGCCACGTGAGGTCGTTCCTCGGCCGGGCAGTTGTCGCTGCCCTCGCTGTCTGGTGACTCTAAAGTCAGTCCATTGAGGAAGGTGGCTTTTTCGGAGGCCACAGGAATATTCAGAGTTTTCCGCAAGAACATGCATTCATTGCTGAAGAGCTTGTTGGCTCTCTTTATCTGCTCCATCTGCGTTAGACGCGGGAAGAGAATGGGTTGCTATCAAGGCCAATGTGGTGCATTAACCAAAGCAGAAACTGCAGAACTCGGCCATGAAAAGAGGCGTCAGAACCCGGCACCTCTGCCAGACACCTTCAGTGCCGTAACCATCATCCTATTTTCTAGAGGTGGAAAGTTCAGGTTTAGAAAAACCCAGACCAAGATATTGTTTCAAAAATCTTGGTCCAATTTTCTGGACCTGAACAATCCACCTCTGCTATTTTCAGACTTTGCACAAAATGATGCAAGCCTTCTTCACCTACCACAAGGCAATCCTATATACCTAAACAGAGAGGGCACGCACCAAACACTTCAGGAACGTCATTAGTCATTTTGAACTGTAGTGGACTGATATCATTTCTTCAAAACATTTCCCCCTAAAACTTCTGTCCTGAAGCAATTGATTATCCCTCATTGGAGATCTAAGGTCTTAATGTGCTACATTTTCTCTGGCGATTGCACAGTTTGAACCAGGTGACTCCCTAATGTCACGTGCAAAAGGGGACCCCAAACGGTGTCACGTGCAAAGGGGGACCCCAAACGGTGTCACGTGCAAAGGGGGACCCCAAACGGTGTCACGTGCAAAGGGGGACCGCACAGCTACTTCCTGGTTATGAACATGTCCCACTATGACACACACCCCCAAGCAGGCTCATTTCAGCATAAAAGGCAGACCGCAGAAAGAGATGTAAAATACATTATAACACGAAAAATATACCACAGCAGATGCACCAGCACATGGTGAATAATAAATCTGCCCCAGAGCCCACAGCGAAAACGTGTCAATTTGTAGAGGACTAGGAGATAAAGGCGATGGAGTAGCACCACTACCCGTACGGTGGCATAATGTCCTAAACCAAGTGTTTACATATGTTAATGCAGTTAAATATTCTTATACCGATTTGACCCACGTATGTCCCCGTTTTCCCAATAAACAAGTAGACGAGAAGGAGCCCCGGCGCAGATTCTCACCGTCACGCCGTACTTGAGCGCGATGCCCTGCAGGGTATCGCTCTGCGTTACCCGATGCACCACGTATTTCTCCCCCAATGGCGCCGTCACGCTGGCCGTGCTGCCGTACGATCGGGTCTTGGTGCGGGCCAGGCTCTGGGACAGCTCGCTTTCCGATTCCGAGCCGGACCGGGAGCGGGGGAACAGGGGCTGGCCCAGCCGACAAGCTCCATCGCGCAGCGGCAGGACGGGGGAAAACTCCGCCATCTTCTTTTCGGTGTGCGGTGAGGGCCTCCCTCCGCGTAATGATGCGCCCGCCGGCTTCTCCTGGCTTAGGAGACGCGGCTCTCCGTTTGCTAACAGTCCTCCTACTGCTGGTGTGAAGGCGGCGGTTCGGCGTGCGAGCCGGGCATGCTTCACCGGAACACCGGCGGCGCGCTGACTGCCTGCGGGATCCGACCGGCCGCGGCTGCCGCTTCTCACAATGCTGCAATTTGATAGCCAGCCTGTAACGAGCAGCTTATCTCCACCGTCTTCGCTTCGGGACTCCAAAAAAACAAACCGAAGTAATGGGAGGTGTCCTGCTCATTAACATCATAAACGCCCCATTGGCGTCAGGCCTTTATACTCCCTTTTGCATACAACTCGGTTACTCTTGATCAATAATCGTTGTAAGTAATGTTGGTGCGCTGTAATGCATTGGAAATAGTTAAAAACTGCCCGGTCGTGTAAAAAACAATCCAGTACTACAAATTATCTTATGATCCTCCAGCATCAGATTAGCAAAAATGAAATACGTCCCATTATTAACTACGCACACCAAAAATACTCACTAGATAAACTAAATGAAAGACACCAGTAAGAATACAGATGACATACAAATACAGAGAGAGGATGGACTTATATACTGGCAGTAGGCTACACGACTTTTCACTTAGTAGTCTTTAACAATAAGGTACTTAATGCAACTTTATTAAAAATGTGTCTATCATCCATTTCTAACTTTTGTCCCAAAAACTTTTACCTCATGCATTTCTTTAAAACAATGCATTGGTTTGGTTTGGTTTAAAAACATAAAACACAATAAGCTAAATTAAACTATTGACATATACCATATATGAAATATCATGATGGTTTTTCATGCGTATCAATTTGAAAAGAGCGAAAAGTAATTGGTGTTCCCTGAAAACAATTCACGGGACCCTTTCCAGATTTCCCACAACATTTAATTTACACATGGTGGACATTCTTTTTATGTCACAGACATCATGCAGCTTGTCGATTAAAAAATGTTGCATTTTCCGCTGGAATTTTACTAGGACTGTCCACTATTCCAATTATCACTTCACAGGGATTGTAGCTTTTAAATTATACTCTGTAGTTTACTGATAAGATTAATCACCAGGTTTAAAGTGTACAACAACAATGGAATTTATTCAAAAATGTCACACACGTGTCTGTAACTATAATGTTTGTGAAAGTTTAACTGTTTGTGATCTGTAAGAACGTTATCAGACAAGTTTTGTCAAGAATGGAAGCAGGTGGGGGTTGAAACTGCTGCTCAACACGAATCCAGACAAACCTGCTACAAGATTATGTGTCATGGGTTGCTCCGTCTTTTCAGCTGGTGGGTCACGAAGAGCAGGAAATTCACCAGAAAGAGGTTCTCAGCTTATTTCTGATCAACACCAAATTGCTAACGTAGGAATTATTCATACAATACCAATCAAACGCCTAAGACAGACGTATTATTTTCTTCGCTGCTTCTTGCTATCCATATGTGATCAAGGCACATGTTTGTTATCGATACAAAACTCCCATAATATTGTGTCCCTTGAATTGTATTTGTCTGGAATAACTACACCTGTTTTGAATTTTGTTTTCATTAATTTCGAGTTTATTAACTTTTGGCACCACACTGTGCACCGCTCACTCCAATAACTTTGCAGATATAGGCGATTATGTGAATGTAACACAGAATCGCACAAAAAATAAGCACACGGCAAGAACAAGGCTGTTGGCCAAAGCTGGACGCTATGATTACCAAGCGCATGACATATTGGCTCAGTAGGTGGCGCTGTTGCTTCACACCTTCACAGATTTATGCGTGGAGTTCTTGCGCCTTCCCCATGTGCAGGTCACCTCCAGGGATTCTCACTTCTTCCCATTATCCAAAGACATGCAGCTAGGCTAATTGGTACTGCTAAACTTCTGGTGCAATGTGGGAATGTGCCCTGCAATGGTCTGGCATCCTGTTCCAAGTGTGCCCAGGCCTTGTGCCACCCCACATGACCTTGTACAGAATAAGAGGGTGGAAGATGGTTGGATGGCCAAGGAAGAAAAATCTCATGGGGTGAGGAATTTCATTTCTGACAGCACAGATAGATTGGTTGCATTAGTGATCATCTTCTGGCAGCTGATCATGCAGAATCATCCAGCACTCATTGATTTTACTCCCTATAATTATGCTTTTATTCACATACTCAGCAGACAATGTACATTATTATTATTTTTAACCCTGGTCTACAGAGGAAATGGTAACAGAGGTGTCACAATCCATCCTGTCCATCCCCTGGTATGACCACTAGGGGTCACTGCTGGTCCTCCAGAACCCTCCTGTTTCTTCCCAACTGTGTCTTGTTCATAATCCCCAATCCTAATGTGATCAACATGAACACCTGAATCGTATCAGTGCCTCGTTAATCCCATATATACGTGCTTCCCAGGGCTGTGTTCCCCAGTCTGGACATTAAGGTCAATCCTCCAGGTGTCAGTACCCTTCCCAGTACTTGCCTTTACGTTTTGATCCCTTGCAGTGCTGTTTGTTTCCCTGCTCCTGTTTTGTTTAATAAAGCCCCATTTGTTCTCCTGAGACCTGTCCTTGAGTCCTCTGTTTCTAGCAATGTGACATAAGGTCCTGTCCTTTGCTGAGTTTTGGAAACCCAGCAGGACCCAAAATAAAAGCTGGAGTCAACAAAATTCAGATGACAAACTTGTTTCCATAATCACTGGGCCACCAGCTGGCTACACGGAACCTACTAAATCTTCAACTTTGATGGCAGAAAATGAATTTCCCCAAAACTGATTGCTCTTAATGGGACAAGAAAAAATAGTCCAGATCTGCTGGAAGAGGGGTCATCCTGTGGATTCCAGTAGTGCTGCAAACTCAGTTCTGTTTTGTTTTCATTCATGGTGAATGAAACGTGAGGGTGTCTTTGAAGAAGGAAGAAGCACAACCAGACTGTGACACAAAACAAGAAGCTTCTTCCCATTTGTCAAAGTGGCCCTGAAGGCCAGAACAGCTCAATGTCATTCTTATTTCCAGCTGGTTCTCCTGTAATCATGGTCTGTCAGCTGAGTGACTAATGGAATAATTCAGTTTAGGGAACATCGTTAAAGACACATCCAAATCTCTCTCGAACACAGAAATGTAATCCATCACATTGCTGAGGTTCAATTATCTAACTGCTTTTCACATTGAAGGAACAACTCACCCTGTCAAAGAATCATTTTTAATATTTTCCCATCAGGTAAGCAGCAAAAAATAAACCATTAAGCATTATAAAGTGAGAAACATATACGACACAAAAGAAACAGACTTATTTGTTTATTTTTACCCTGTAATCTGTAATATTTCAGACTAATAGCTTTGATACTTTTCCATGTTTTAGATATAAGAGTAAAACACAAGTATCTAAATAAAGGATAATCCAAAGTACCAATATAGTATAATTATATGTATTCAACTAGTGCAGGGCGTTCCCCTGCATCATGCCCCATACTGCCTGGGATAGTCTGTGCAGAATACGGATACGTGATATATTTTTTTGGAAGATGGGTACATGGATATGTGTTTTTGAGGATAACAAAGGTGATTTCCAGTGACATCAAATACAGCAGAACTTTCATTTTCTACCACTAGAGGTACCAAGAAGTCAATTTCTTTATTCTTAGGCTGACCTTGTGACATTATCTAATAACTGGGACATGTTCCCATTTGGTTTGTGAGGAAATGTCCTGAAGGCTTTGACATATTCTTAGGGTCCAGCTGGCATTTACTGAACCACAAAAACTACGCATTAAAAGGTACCGCAAGACTGTGTGCTTTCTTGGTGTCTTTATCCTTGCAGCAAAGCAAAAAGCAATAAATCAGCCCTCTATTATAAGCCCTTACTTTTTAACAAGGTGTCAAGGTTTCTGGCATTGTCCTGCAAATTATAGTATTTAAATAAGTTTCAATAGTAGCTTTGCTGCTATTTATGTAGATGATGTATTTCATTGTGGTTTTATCTCGAAGGACATTTGCAGTTTGTCATCTGAATTTTGTTGAGCGGAGGTTTTAATTTGGGTCCTGCTGTTTCCACACCTGAGCAACTGTATACAAGATGAAATGTTTTTGCTCTGGCAGCTACAAAATGATTCAGCAATTACATGTTGCACAGGGACCAGGTATTTTCTTACATCACTGCTAAAGACACAGCATGCAAAGGGATTTTCTCTACAATGCTTAATACCTCGTTCTGTCTCAAAGCAAGGAAGCAGAATGGCGGTTTCATTCACATTCATTTAGAATGGCGGTTTCATTCACATTCATTTAGAATGGCGGTTTCATTCACATTCATTTAGAATGCCTGTTTCATTCACATTCATTTAGAATGGCGGTTTCATTCACATTCATTTAGAATGCATGTTTCATTCACATTCATTTAGAATGGCGGTTTCATTCACATTCATTTAGAATGCCTGTTTCATTCACATTCATTTAGAATGGCGGTTTCAAAGGTCAAATGATTTTACCTTAGGCTTAGTTAACACAATCAGAAGCACAGAATCTTTTCAAGGAAAACAACTGAATGTAGAGGAAAGATGTACAAAACAAGTAATAAATATTATCCAATTTACAGGAGATGATACAGGAGGTGTATCTGTCAATAAAAATGTATTACCTCATGTCAAGGAAGCCACTTGTTGTGTAAATGAAAACAGTTATTTAAACTGCCTTCATTTCAAAATGTAAAGGTCACTGTTTAGTGCGACATTTCATAAATGTCAAACTGCAAGCTAAAAAGCAGATTTTATAAATATATTTGATTCCTGGTCCATAGAGGTTGAGCAGATTAGTACCTCCTCTGTTTAGGTGATTAAATTATGACATTTTGAAATAACTCATTACTATAATTTTATTGCAATTAAAATGCATTCTCTCTATTCTTTAAAAAAGTTACCATTTTAATATTGTATAATGTATTCTCTTCTTATCTTCTCAGTTGTTTAGCCACCATTTGCCATTGATTCGAATTCAAGGATGCGGTTGAGTTTTGAGCGGATTTAAACAAAAATTAGACTCTTGCGACCCCTACTGGTTATCAGCTTACCCGCCAACAACGTTTGAATCTGTTTTTCTCAGGCTTTTCCTCTTAGCGACAGAAGATGACGCTATTGAGCATCAAAGTTTGTAACCTCACTTAGCGCAAATTAATATATAGAGGAGCTATTTCCCAAGTGGTTTTCTATATATAACGATGGTAAGAGAAAAAAAGCAATGAAACTCCCGATCTCAGTCAACAAATATTAGGCTTATAAAATTGCTAGAGTTTGGCGAGTAAGCCTAGATGTGCAGTACAAACAATAACACCTCCAAAATTATTTTCGTATTTAAAACACATTATAACAGTGGCTATTGACATGTTTGCTGTTCCCCATTCAGAGTAATTCTCCAGGTAGTCAAGGGCACGCACTTGGATATGGATGGAAGGGAAATGTCCTTATCAATATTGTATATACATATATATATATATATCTATATAGGGGCGGGGGGCTCAGGGCTTATTTACATGTATCGGTGGAGGGGGTAAACATTCTGCACCCCTGTCCTGTCCCCTAGGCTGCCCCAAGGTCCTGTCTGGGCTAAATGGATGGATGGATCCTCACCCTCTGGGGGTAGGATTTAATCTCATTACTGCCTTGTAGTCAAAATGACATTTCTGTGCTATTCGGCAAATACCTTCTGCATCCATAACAAAAGATGAGGTCAGTAGAATTTTTTAAATTAAGTATGTTGCAATCCGGGATTACAACATTGAAATAATCTATTACATGCCTAGACAAAAATGAGATAATTCACTGGTACAAATGGAATGGGTTAGCGGCGCCTGGCCAGCGTCTCCAGCACCTTCCACTGTACAAGAAAACACACATTGCATGTGATCACAGAAGAAGAGGAGGGAAGGAGGAGCCCCGGGGCAGATCCAGGACACACTGGAGAGATTATGTCTCTCGGCTGGCCTGGGAATGCCTTGGGATTCCCCTGGTGGGGCTGGAGGAGGTGACTGGTGAGAGGGAGGTCTGGGCATCCCGGCTTAGACTGCTGCCCCCACGACCCGACCCTGGATAAGCAGTGGAAAATGGATGGAGAGATGGATGGATGGACGGAAGGATGGACAAAAACAGAGCTTGTAATTTGGAATATGTGTGGCTTTTATGTCCTGGTTACAACAGTAAACCACTTCTGTGTGTTCTCCGCACGCTCACTCTGGGGGATGCGTTTACCTTCTGGTCGTTTACTTGTTCCTTTGTCTAATGAAGTTTATAGTTCGGATCAGTTTGCAATGGCGGGTAATTTACTGTGGAGATTCATGTGTGCTCAGAGCAGTTACAGAAAGGCTCCTCCACATCCTTAATCACTTCATCGCCCTGCTCTAGTGATGACGTCACCAAACCCAGCAGCATAATCGCACATTCTGTCAGGCGTATTACTGCTGCCCTATGATGACATCACTGATTTACCTGCCAAAGCTGGAGTCATCTGTCTGAGGTTTGACAGCAGGAGCGGAGAGGCACTGGGAAACGTTCAAAGGTTCACACCCAGAGCTGCGGGCGGGGAAAGGGGGGGGCTTGTTTCTATCACACCTCAGAAAAAGAAATGTGATTTCCAAACGGCCCTGTAACATATTCCAGTCCAACCTCACCAGTTCCCAAGTTGCTTTGAATTCTGGAGCAGAGGGAAACTTTATCATCTGCATTTAGCTCTAAAGGAGCAGCTTCAAATCAGATCTGTTCATCCATCAATCTGAAGACAGAGCTGCTTAGTGTAATTCCATGATTCATACTTCCAGAGGCTGCCAAAAACCACAGAGTCCCTTTTCCATGGCATGCCATAGCAGCCAGACAAAAATAACTACAACAGATACACTGATTTTCCTAGAACGTTATTTAAAAACTTTGGTGTACCTGTATGTGTGAACACTGATTTTGTTTTTGTCTGTAACAAACAAAACAGAGCTGTGTTTTTGTTTAGTATTAAAAACACCAGATAAAGGCTATAAAGCTGCTTGTTTGGTTAATAAAAAAAAACTGATTGCACACTTTCGTTTGTACATAAATTACATGTCGTTACATCATCCAAAACGCATGTATAAACAAATCAGAGTAGCTGGCTTCAATTAGGCCCTCACCAGCAAGTTCTTCATTCAGCCATACATGAACTTGGACTTAGCTGGTCACCCTGTGGAGGTAGAGTGGTGTGATACAGTTATGATGGGTAGAGGGTTGGGGGCAATAGACGGTGTGATCCTTCACTCAGCTACCCATCTTTCACACAAAAGCGGACATCAGAACGCCTCCTCTTAGCCCGTCAGATCAGAGCTCTTAGATATCTGGCCCTAAGCATTTCAGATCACGTTCAGTTAAAGCTACGGAGAAACACACAGACACACACATAGCATGAAAATAAATGCAGAACTGTGATATGTAAAAACATTTATTGTTGGTTAAGTTTTATTTTAATAACAGTGCCATTGAACTATACGGTAAATAATATTTCCTCTTTTTAAGTCCGGATGTGGAGTATACCCATACACAGAATCTCAGCAGTAACTTTAGTCATTCACGTCAGAGAACGAGTCTCAAAAATTGTTTCACCAGAGATGGATATATTGATAATACACCTAACATCACAGGGCATTCACACGCAGAACCAAGGACCAGGACGTTATCAGGACATAAGTACTAACCATTACCAGGTGGTCTGATTACACCATCCTGAAAGTGACAGAATCAAGACTTGTTTACAAAAAAAACAGTTGGGGGAAAAAAAGCACAATTAAAACTCGTTAAACATGAAGAGTTCAAAGGAACCTGTGAAAACGCACAATGGTCTCCACATGTGACTTGGTCCCGGTGCCCAACCTTAAAGCATGCAGATGGATGCTTATGTAATCCAGTTGTGTGTTTAAAAGCTCTATAACATGCTGTGAGCTCTTATGAAATCAGTCCCACCACAATTACATGCCAGTGGCCTTGGCTCTGACTGTTGGACATTAGAGCCACTTGGTAAGCACTGGAGTGGAACATTTCACCCAATGCATCAAAAGGCCGCGGGCATTTTCTGAGTATAACGTACAATATACAACATCGTTCATGGTACATCAGAACCACAGATACACAACGTTCCTGTAGAAGCAGAAGTCACACCATGGCAACTGTGCTCCCCACAGAACTTGAGATAAAAACAGAGAGATTCTCCTTTGACTGCGTTTTTAAAAGCTTATATATATATATATATATTTATATATTTATATATGTTCAATAAAAGGTTGAAATACAGTAACGGGGTCTTGGAGTGAGGTGTGAATGTTAGAACTGGGGTCTTTGGCATGCCATTATAAAAAGCAACAAAGCTGTAATTTCCAGATAAACCAACCTCACATGTTAATATTTTATGGCCGATGCCTACTAAAGCTGGGGGAGACCTTCAACAGGATTAAAAACATAGATTAAATTTCCTGCTGCTGCTGCTGATCTAGCCCCTTTTCTATGGCAGCGTAAAAACAAAAGGCTAAAATGTCCCGGAATGGTCAGACTTGCTTGTTTGGACACTCCTATAACTGTTTAATGTCATTTACACACTGTGGCTGAGAGGGATGTTATATACAGTACAGTGCTGTGCTGCCCCCACATCATAGCTAGACAGGCAAGACACCAGCCACCCCACAGTGAGTGGGAGAATGTATTCACAGCATGATGAAGGCAGTGCAATGGTGTGTGTGTTTTCTTCACCTCCTGTAGCCTCCATGACTGGCACCCTAACCTCGTCACGGGGAGCAGGTTAGGCTCAGCTCTCTTTAAACAGTGATGCACTTCCGGAACCAATTAACATTATCAGACAGGACTGTTGGGTCTTAATTACATCACAAACACATGAGTGTGTGTGACCATGTGTGGCCATCGAGGACGATGAACGTCGTGCCTTCTTCATAACCTATGCTTTGCTGCCTTGTGAGTTTTCAGACTTATTTTTCCTTTTCTGTCTTAGGGACCGTCAGCACTTTCACGTCGGTTTTCTTGAGCAGGAAAACCCCAGAGGAATTGGGCAAGACGCCAGTTCCTACCGTGTTTACTGTGGTTACCTTTTCTTTCAGAGGAGAGAGGCGGCTGCAATCCAAGAGGTAAGAGAGAAACGGAACTCAAATGAAAATCGCTAGACTATCTTTTTTTAAACGACCGTAAAATAGCAATGACTATAATAATAACACCAGTATTGACATTAATGGAGAGGGCTATTCCAGTCATGTCCCTTCTTCCCAGATAGGTGCTCGTTGAAGATGCTGTGCCCCATCTTTTGGCACGAGACTTTGCAGTACAGCTGGAGTTATTCCACAGGGGACCTTTTGGCACTTGGTGGGCAGGCACTGGGTCCCTACGCGTCCCCCTCCACTCGCTTCCTGCGGACTGGACAAAGCGGCACAAGTGAGAGGTGAGAGCGCCGCCCTGGTGGATGTCCCAGGGAAGATATGCCCACACGGCACATTAGTGATGGACAAAACGACATTTTATGAACTGTTTACTGTATTTCTTGACCCCACTAGATGGAGCTCTCTTGTAAAAAAAAAAAAAAAAAAAAAAAGGCATAAAGCATGCCCCAAAGCAAACCAAGAGCACCCTCTAGTGGGGTCAAAAAATACAACAAATGGTTCATGAAGTGTCATTTTGTCCATCACTACAGCACACCCAAACTGCACGCGCGCACACGTGCAGACACATGCTCTACAGCGTATGCACGTTCAAGGTCCACAGAAAGCGCAATCAGCCAGTTAAAATGCAGTTAGATTGGACACTCGCTTAGCAGATGGAGTGTGGATAAAGGTACGTGCTGTAAACGTGAGGGACAAGGAGGAAACAGGGAGTATGGTGTTATGGGAAAGAAGACGCCAACACCAAAACAATTAAAAAAATAATACGACAGGAGATGTGGAGACCTTTGGAGAGAGACTGCGATCTTAGGCATCGGCCAGACCGCCTGCACTGATAGGAAAGGTCTTTACGAAGGAGCGGCCAGGCACTCCACTCAGGAGAGGAGTACTCGCTTCACAGCCCGGCTCGAAGACAGAGAGATTACCGCATCAGCTGAGGCCGGTAAGGACCTTATGTGAAGCATGAGAATTGAATATGAAATGAATGAAAGCAGTGGAAGATACACGACTCATATAGAGGCAGTAGGCACCAGCGGGAGCCCTGAAAGGCACCGCTGCATTGCACGTGGCAGGACCCGGCGGTACTTACCCAGGTCGTTGTTTTTGGTGATGGCAGCAGCGGCCCTGGCTCTCGGACCCTGCTGGGTGAAGTGGTACCCAAACTTCACGATGCTGCTGTTGCTCTCCAGCATCTTGGCTATCTCCATCTCTGCCTTAGTGCCCAGCTGTTGTCTCTATGGCGACAAGAGCAGAGAGGGAGTGTTGCGGCCCGCACTGATGACCCACTAGGTGCAAGGCCGCTGCCCCCTACCTGATTGTCGATCTTGATCTCTGTCAGCGTGTCGTTATCCCGCAGAGCGTCCACCAGCGCCTGGATGCCTGTGCTGGTGATGAAGTTGGACTCTAAGTTGAGACTCTTCACGCTCTTGTTTTCTCTCAGCATGTCTGCGAAGGCCTATGGACAGCAGCCGAGAGACATGCTTAGATCCACAAAAATGGGGCCACGGAGGAGATAACAAAAAACTGAATCCACAGACAGGGCAATGTGTCGCTCAGTGAGTAGGGATCTATATCCTGAACCAAAGCGGTTCACAGTTCTACCATAGGAGATCTCTATGATATTGCTATGCATGCATCCATACAAAGCATGCCCCAAAGAAAACCAAGAGCACCATCTAGTGGGTTCAAAAAATATAACAACTGGTTCATGAAGTGTCATTTTGTCCATCACTAGAGTTTCGCAATATGAAAGATACTACATTTGATACTTGGTAAGTGAGCCTGAACACCATCCCTGAAGGCCTATCCATTACAAGGCGCACACATAATTTTAGACAGTACAAGCAATTTACAGACATCAGTCCACTTAACCACATCTTTGGCCTGCGGGGGGGAAGGGGTACACCCAGAGGTCAGAGGGATCCTGTATCGACACCCCAAGTCTGGAGGTGAGCGGTTCAGTGCTGTTCAGGGGTCCGTTTTTGAAAGGCCTCGCCCCGGATGCTCACCATAGCGACGGGGTCGTTGCTGCGCGTTGCTGCCAGGCTGAACTTCTTCACGTGTGTGTTCTTCTCCATCGCCTTGGCAAAGTCCTTCAGCGTCGGAATAGGAACATTCTGGGGGGGGTGGTGAAAAGAAGCACATTAAGATCCGGTTTGGTTTCTGGGCGAGTCTCTGCCCTTTCGAACCCCCCCACAGCAGCCGCACGGCACCTTGATGTTGTTCAGGTTGACCTCTGTCAGAGAGGTATCGTTGGACCGGATCCTCTGCAGGGTCTCCTCCACGTTCGTGGGGTTGGGCGGCTCATCGAAAATCGGCTTGACCTTCTCTCCTTTAACGACGTCTGTCAGATGGCATGGGGAGCAGAACCCACAAGTTCACGACTCTCAAGACAGCAGGTCTAATACAGACAACAATAATAATGAAATGGGGGCCTCGGTCTCTGATACTAACTGCTGTAGGCCTCTTTACTGCCGTTCCCATCGTAGCTCTGCGTGCTGGTCACCAGCGTGTGCACACCCAGGATCGCTGAAATGCAACAAGGCATGCCCTGTCAGTCAACCACGGGACACAACCGTCAAGTTCTCAACGCACAATCAGCCCAAGACCCACGGCTCAGCCTGTAGCCACAGCGACCAGCAGAGGAGGCTTACGTCCACTCTCCTGAGCGGGGTTCCCAAAGGCGCCAGAGAGGTCCCCACACCCCACAAAAGAAAGCCAATTTCTCATATTAAATCGCTACGAGTTTGGTTGATAGTAAACTGACACAGGCGAGGACAATGGCCCGGCAGCCATTTTCTCCATTTGCCTGTAAAGATGAAGACTCCTGAAACGAGTCCAGGGCTGAGTCGTCAGCAGCAATAGAGGCCGTCTGGAACCACTTTTCATGCTCGCTCAGGGACTCTGAGCCTGAGATTCATTAAGAACAGTGACAGGCGGGGCCCAACATTTTCAACCAGGGTTAGCTCAATTCAGAACCAGCAAAAATGACCACCATTGAGTGATTAGATATTGAGATGACTTTACCTTTCAGACAGATTAGGTACATTCCCAATGTCAAGCACCTTTCAAGGGAAAAGGACCTAATTCACTGCTAGCTGCAGTGTCACAGAGGGCACAGTAATTGTGAACGGACACCTTCTGTTGCTGGCTCTGACTTTGGGAGTCAGACAGACTGAATAGAGTCTGCTGCTTTATTTTCTCTCTTACCCAGAGTGCTGAAATTGGCCACAAAAACAGCAGCTAGACACAGCTGCATTATAACCGAAACAAAAGATGCATTATCCAGAGTGGTCCACAGTAAAGTCTAACAATCTAATGCTCACGCAGATCGTGAAAGCAAGACCCCCAAAAATTAACTGGAGCTCTGTATTTTGGTTCTCTCTCAAAACAGCTTAACAGATTTGTCTTTTTTTTGTTTGTTTTACCTGCCAGGTCACAAAGCTCAGTGTCCGTGGCACTGGAAAGAGCTTCTTCCAGTTCCGGGTCAAGGGTCGTCACTTCCTCTTTGCGCATTTCCACAGGCTTTTGTCTCGGTACCCACGCCTTTCCTGGAAAAGTCAGACCAGCAAAGAGGATCAGGAAGACACCCAGATCAACATTTTACACTATTTCACCATTTACATGAAATGAAATAAAATTAAATTACATTAAACGTCAACATCAACCCCATAGTGAAATTATGGCAAAACATTTTTTCTTATGATGTAACTGAAATGCCTGCCTAGTCTGTCATCCCGAGCTGGCTGTGAAGGTAATTATGCACACAGATCTCTCTAGAATCAGCAGGAGCTTGCGTAATCATAACTGCAAATGATTAAATCTGAATAAGATGCTATTTACTGACATACTGCCCTAATTTCAAACACAAGGTTATTCATTTTGTAATTACCACGAAGGTGGAGTGGCTTTTGCACGTCTGTGTCATACACAAATCTCACAACACAGAGGCACAAGATTCAACGTTTCACAGTAAGACACTGAAACACCACACAGGACTTCTGCATCTTTCAACTTAAGGTAAATATCAAAACAAGTACTATTTAGCTGTTCGCAACTTGAAATGTTCGTAAGTCGTTATTCACCACCATTTTAAGGGCATCCGCAAGTACAAAGATCTAGAATGCTGGGAGTACGCACGCTACGATGCTGCGCACGGTAGTATCGGCCAGAAGTCATACTAGGCGGAACTATAGGGCACAGAAAAAAAAATTGATCTTGCGGACAAGAAAGAGGAGCCCAGTAAGCACAATTTGGACTTAAAGATCCTCTTCGTTCGTATGTCTGAAAGTTCGTAAGTTAGACGTTCGTAAGTAGAGGGGCGTCTGTATATATATTTTAATTGCATTCATGATTCACAAATATAGTTTGTATTTTCCCTTGAACTTCCTGTGCGCCCTTCAAACCTGGTCCATTCACCTGCATCTCCTGAAATGTTCTCACTATGAGGGATGATTGATTACGCCCATTATAACTATGCATTCCCTTATCACAGCTGTCAAGGACACACCTGGACAAACCACCGCTGCCTCTCTCATACCCGATATAAATGCAGCCGACACGCCAGCATGCACTCACTGCTTCACAAGCCGTTTGTAAGCAGGATTAGCATTGCCAATTAGCGGTTCTTTAATTGACATGTCGCAGAAAGAAAAAAAAAACAAAGAGCTTGATATATCTTATAGACACCAGCAACAAGGATCAAACATGACTCACAACCAAAAAGTCTGCAAGTGTGGAGTATAAAAGTGTCTGATGCTGAGGGCAGGTTGGGGTCACACACGGGTGTCACACGGAGCCCATGACCTAGTTCAGCGCTATAGGGACTAATGTGCACATCAATAATGCATCGTCACTGTAAGCAAGAGCGTCACGCGCCTTTCTGAAAGGTACATTTCACCTCACTTACGTCTTCTGCCATTCTTATTATCCGACTCACTATTTGGCTCTGCTCATTCTCGGGGGGCTCAAGAAGAGCGACTAGACCCCCAGACCGTGCTTTCCTTCTGTCCTTCCGTTCTTAAAGAGCTTAAGAGCTCTGCCAAAGAGCTTTATCAGGAAATCACTTAACAAAACAGTGGAAAGAGGCTTCAGGGCATGTCACCATTCCACACTACAGTATTCGCAGCCAGGCAAATGAGTCACTCATTCCAGCAATAAATGATTCACAAAAAGCAACAAGAACACAACACAACTGGACTATTGCTAAACAATACTGACCTGTTTCATAGCATGACAACACAGGCTTTAAAATTGGATTAAAAAAAATGCATGTATTTTTATTCTATTTTTTTCACTCCTAGATTTGATACATCCAGTTGTGTATTACATGTAACTCTCTATGCTTTGTCTTCTTCAGCTGAGCTTAGTCGTAGAAGCCAAGGCGTGCCCTCAGATACGGTTCGTGCTTTCTGCCAAGTTGGCAGGTTTCTTTACATACTACGGGTGAAACCACTCTGGTGAGCTGGTTTCAATGAGACTTGCAGCGCCTGTCCCACTGCTCGTAGTTTTGTCACTGTGCATTCTGTAATGCAGTCATACATGTTGTTATTGAATGACATAAGCCAATAAACCCTTCAGCTTGATGAGTGTGCTGTCAGTTTCATTAGCAAAGCCTGGTGAACAGTAGGTGGCACTGTAGAGTTAGAGGAACCCAGAGATCTAACCTCCTTGCTGTAGGCAACAAGCCAGTCCTTGAACCTCCTCAAAAAAGACAGCCAACATAACACAGTGAAGATGGACTTGGATCCGCCATAGGCAGATAGCTTGGCTGGAAAGAACATGTTGACCTTCTATACTGGATAGGATTCCCAAAATATAGTTAACCTCTAGTTTCAGTACTAAATTTCTCAGTGACCAGTGTTCTCTGTGTGTGCGCTTTTCCACAAAGCGACACTGCACTGACGACAGCACATGCTATGCTGGAATTAGCAAAGCAGGACCAAATCAGCACCAATTACCAAGGTGTCTCCACGGGACACAGCGGAGTGTCAAAGGAATAGATAACGATCTTAATCGCTAAAAGAGAATTTAAAAAATCAACCACACAAGAATCCTTGCATAATTTATAGGTTGCAAAAGAAATAGTTATCACATTCTAGCGTTATTATCTTTCACATGAGTAAATTATGAGGAATTTTCAGATCCACTTTCAGGGAAATAAAAGAAATGATAAACTCACAAATACTGACGTCAAATATCTTCAGAGAAAGTATCTAGCGAAATCCCCCCCAGCCACAGGTCGGACGGCCTCGCTTTTTCAGGCGTGACTGCTGTCCCCCCCCTCAGGTCACTGCTCTGATTCTGGCTTGGAGAGTATAGGTTTCCCAGATTTCCCACTTGGGATCAATAACGCAGGACTGTTGACCAACACTACAGCGTGGATTTATAATTATTTTTAATAATGATGGCATGTATAAAAAAGCAAAGAAAAAAACACTGGGAATGGGGAAAAAACACTGTATCCTTAATTGCTCCCCCCTTCCCAAAAACCAGAGAGAGACAGACATAAAATGCACAGGAAAGTGCCTGATTAAACGAGCACGAATCTCAGTCACGTTATGCTGCTTTTTACCCCCCACGCCCAACCCTGACCTCTTGCCCATGTGTCATGTAAGTTATAGACCCTGTAGTACAAACACTGCCCCCCGCAAGAGTTCACAGCTGCCCCCCTGAATACAGAATCGCGGCATCAGGAAACTTGCCGCAGCCTCGACAGACACGCCAGTCCGGCGTTCCCACCGTTAGCAGCCGGCGAACCGTCACCACGGCGACCTCCAGAGGCCCCTCAGGAAAACAAATAGATCACAATGACCGAGTTCATTCAGAGATAAAGAGATAAAGGGGGTCTTTGTACTTTGGAGGGGATACGTCTTTCTCCGCCATTCTGATTCTGAAATGCTAGTGGGATGTGGAGGCTTAAAATCCGCGAGCTTCAAAGTCACTGACGGGAGAAGGAAAAAAAAAAACATGGCACGTCTTTGGTTCCTTTAATTTTTTTTCTCTTTTGATCGATTAGTCTAACACAATCCTGAGAATAGTGCGTCTGTTCACATGATTTAGACAACTCTTTTTATAGTTGTTTGATTATCTCTTGATTAATCAGGAAATCACAAAATTTCATTGGTTAGCCTCGATCGGCATACAAGTATCTTATTGGTTCCCCTGACTAAGCATCCTCCCAGTGACAACCCATGAGTCCTTGATTACCACCAATCAATGTTTCTGTAACCGATGACTTTTATTTTTCTGTTGTTTTTCGTTAATCAACTAGTTACCCGTCACATGGTGCCAGTCTACCATCCTGTGTCACAGGTACCCCAACCTTGGTCACCCATGTAACTATCGGCACTCCTTAAAACTCTAAACTACTGATACTTAGAGATTTCTCCATAACTACTCAAACTTATATGAAACTGCTACTAGCACTAAGGAATGCAATGGATTTTAAATGTTTATCTCACAGAGGTGAGGATGTCCCCACAGATATGATGACCTTTGGAAGTGTTGCCATGGAAACCGACAGCTGTGTCTATCACTTAAAAAACACAACCATGAACTGGAGGGCCAGAAAACTATTGTGCAGCTGCAACAAACTTGAGAAACAGGCCCCACCCCTTCTCCCCCCACAGAAGAGGCCATGTGATGGGGGCCCAGCAGACGGGACGGGCGCGGCGAGACTCAGCCCCTCCTGCGGCTATCGGCGCTCTTCCTGTGGGGCTCCCAGATGCAGCCCAGCCCTGACGAGAGCCCAAATGCCTCAAGCAGCTCCCAGGCACTGGGCGAATGCACAGAGGCCAGAGCACAGCTCCAGAAGGAGAAGCAGGCCTGGGGAACTAGCGGGCGGTAACTGCACCACGAGCACTAGGTCACCGACAGCTAAAGTCCAACAGCTAATTCAATCTGGTTAATAGCACACTATACTGAACTCTTACTGAATTTTACCCCCTCATAATTTTATCATTCCCATCCTTGTACCCTGTGCTGGAATAGGGTCCAGAGCCCTGACCATATATAGACCTATATATAGACAGATGAGATAGACAGACGAGACATACAGACAGACAGACAGATAGATAGTAGGGGTGTAACGTTACACAAAATTCACAGTTCGGTGACTTGCATTACTGAATACAGCCGATAAACATCCCTATAGCTGGATAAGTTTTTTGTAGCCAGGCATGACTTTCCTGGTAAAAGCCCCCTAAACGCCACAGGGAGGCTAACCTGCAGAAGCTCTTTCTGCCTCGCTCCGGTCGCACAGACATTAGTCTCTAATGAGTTAGTATGTTGGATGCGATTCCAGCAACAAATCCAAGTTCAGTGTAACAGAGGTGACAGTCTTGGTCTTATCTACTACTCTCTCCAGTGTCGGTGCAACTTACTGGGAAACTGAAATGTTCCCAAACTGCTGATTATTACTGGTTGTAACCAACTCACAGTCACAATTAGCATAATTTTTTCTGTGGTGAACATCCGCATGTTAATTTAGGTTCTGCCCGTGTCAATAAATGCATTCACATGTTTCATTGTGCATACAGAACAGTACAAGACAAAAGGCTACAATGTAATGAAAAAAACGCAAGTCACGCGAACACATTTCAGCTTTTCCCATCAGGAGAGGAACTTCCCCACGGCAGCCAACCGGCCCACCGGACACTCCATCCCAGGTTCAAAGGTTTCACTGGCGGCTGCCTGGCCACCTACAGCTTCCAGACACGCAGCTGACAAAAACATCTGGAAGGACCTAGAGGGCTCACACTAAGAACCTCAGCGGGTCCATTTCCGCATCCTACGCTCTGTACACTAAGCCTTAGGCACCAGCATGAGTGCGCAGCATCTCATCATAACAAAAGGACAGTGCTTTCCAGTTCTATGATATTTCTAACACAAATTCATCATGGAAACAATTACCCTGTATTAACACATGGGGATGTATCTGCAGGCTGTCCTGCCCCTGCATCCCCCCCGGGAATGGGTACCTCGATACCCCGGTCCGGATCTAAGGAGATCCAGAACAGCATTCATTACGTGTCTCTGGGTCAGCTGTGCAAAGTTTCACTGTTCCGTCACCAAAGGTCACTTTTCTGCAAGGCTGGAGCTCATTATGACCGTCCATCACATCAAGCCTGATATCATGGAAAATAGCGCAGCGGCGGAGCGTTGGAGGTACGGAGTGTGTCATGCCTATGTTTGCCATCTCTAGCATGTGCAGCCTACCCCCTGTTCATATCCCACGGGAGCAGTGCTCACGGCTTAGGAATTCCTTTGGAAAGCCTCCAAACAGAAAACTCTTAAACTGGGAGATTTAAGGCTTTTCTTTCAAACTCACCCAACCCCCACCCTGGACCATCGCTGCCCCCGACTACACCACCCGAGGCCTCTGAAGCTGCAAACCATGCAGCCGCTGTTACACAAGGCGGGGGAGGGGAGGGGGGGGGGGTTCCCCTGTGATTTGAGGTCCCTCGTTTTAAAGAACATCAAGTTAAACAGCCTCCACCTCAGACAATTTGGCTGCAAGTAAGCAGTGCGGACAGGTATTAAAGGCAGCAGCTGGCAAACTGAGAGGATCATTAGGCAGCTTAAATAAATAAAAAGGTTCACTTACAGCAGTCTGGGAAGTAGGCAGACATTAAAGAAATCCATGGATGCATTTATTGGGAATGACGTGCATTTGCTAAAGGATCATAACGTCACACTGGCTGAAGACGAGGGCGCATTTTGCCATCTGATTCAGCTACGGGGTTTGGCTAGCTAGCTGCCCAGCCCTCTACCTGATGGAGTAAGCTATATATTTATTAAGATTTATAAGTCACTCCTGCACTCACTGTCACGGGTGCTCTGGAGTAAACGGCTCATTCCTCCTGACTGAACACGCAACGGGTTACAAATTGCTGTAAGGACCCTCTCAGGTTACTGAAGTGCTACCAGTTTCTCTCACAGTGAACTTTTTGTTTAACTTAAACAGTACAGCTTACAATTTCCTGAGAAAGTAAATTAACAGAATAGAACGAATCGGATGACGTAGAGCTACAGACTCCATCTTAACCTTGGTACCTGCAGGTACCTAGTGGCCATGGTCGGATAATCTTAGATAAGTGATTAGATTTAGTAAATCAGAATAATTTAACTCTATACCAAATAAGGGATAAAAATGTCATCTGGAGGAGACCCACCTTTAATGGTTTGGCTGTTGGGGTTACCCCTGAACTGCTGAATGGGGACCACACTATTCCACATCATCGATTATGGGATTTCTCCTGAAAATTTCATTTTCAAGCTTTATTTTGGTTTTTAGTTTAATGGGGTCTTTTGTGGACTTCTGTGGGAAAAGTTAGGGAGCAAATGACCAATAGCTTTGGTCAAAATGTTGAAATCTGGACTTTTCTCAATGGATAATCTCAATGCCATTTTAGAAAGACATGATAACAAGGCATAGGTTGGCAAAAAAGCATAGGAAATATTCTTTATTTTTGGTGAAAAACAAAATATTTCAATTTGACGTTTCTGGACAGAGAAATGATAAGTTGAACCTAAAGTGTTTTGGGCCAGTAAAAGCGCCAGACTGCAAGAACCTGCTTAAAACTGAAATGTTTCCTTTTGAAAATCCGAGCCCGTTCTTCTTCCTGGTTACTCTCTAAGCTTTGTCGGGGCTGATGGCTGACATAACACCGTCATGTAACGAGTTCTTACGGAGAGCGTGGACAGCCTAAGCAGACACAACAAGCCAAATCCAGCAGCCGCCGAAGACGCTGTGGACGGCACAAATGCTGAGACAGACCAATACAAACCAAACACGCTGCCTCACTTTCCAGTATGATGAAGACCAGTACAGGAGTGTTAGACATAGAAAAACCACAGCAGGGGCCCCCAACTAAAAACCACTGTTTCATTGTTCTCGTTCCTTCACACTGATGCTCTGTGTGACAGGTGGTGACCCTTGATTGACCCAGCACTGCATTTTTAGTAACAGCTCTACCCAAACTAGCCTCCTCCACCCAAGAAATTGACTCACTGATCCATGGCCACCAAAACACACAAACAACGCCTTGATGGTGCACAGCAGATTCATCTAGATCCACGCAGCGTAGAGAGCTCGCCTGCCCGGGCCCCGCACAGCACAGAGAGCTAGACCGGCTCCAGGCAGCACAGTGCAGAGAGCTCGCCCGGCCCAGCCCCAGGCAACGCAGTGAGGAGAGCTTGCCCAACCCAACCCCATGCAGTGTGGAGAGCTCGCCTGGCCCAGCCCCGCGCAGCACAGAGAGCTCGCCCGGCCCAGCCCCAGGCAGCGCAGTGTGGAGAGCTTGCCCGACCTAACCCTGTACAGTGTGGAGAGCTTGCCCAGCCCAGCCCCAGGCAGCGCAGTGTGGAGAGTTCGCCTGACCTGACCCCGCGCAGTGTGGAGAGCTTGCCCGACCTGACCCCGCGCAGTGTGGAGAGCTCACCCCGCCCGACCCCGTGCAGAGCAGCAGAGAGCTTGCTCTGGAATAATGATGACACTCATCGCTCATACTGTGATGTCAGCCGACCCCGTAAAGTCCCGGCAAACTGAAATTGCACTGCACGCTCCAGGAGGAACTTTCATTAATGACACACCTTTCTTCTCCCCAGTGAAAGGCACCACGTCATCCCGGTCCTTGTGCTCCATAGCCTCCTTCTCCAGGTATGACAGCAGCTTCTCTCTGTCAAAGGGACCCGTGGCGGCTTTGGAGGTTTGGTCTTTCTGCCGCATGCCAGCTGGGAGCAGGGCATTCTGGGAAAGAGCAAATGCTAGATATATTATTTGCATGATATTTTTACCCTTCCATCACTGGCTATATGGCCTACTTTTGTACAGTATTTTTAATCAAACTCCCTCTATACTGAAATCTACCTGCTTGGGATCACACTAAACTGATCTTTCTCCGGTCACATGTATATTACAAATCTTAATAAAGATCACTGAAGGAGTGTCGGCTGATAATTCAGCACGCAGGTCTGCTGATCTTATTTTCAAGATTCAGAAGGTCCCCTCCCGCAGGTCACGGGGGGTGGGGGGGGGGGGGGGGCAACTCCGACGCCCTTCACTGCCTCCACACCAGAATCAGCTCATTTACCCATCAGTCATAAGCCACCCGCCAGTCT
>JAODKC010000009.1:7801130-7855896 GCA_026777985.1 Mormyrops attenuatus
CCCCCCCCCCCCCCCCCCCCCCCCCCCCCCCCCCCCCCCCCCCCCCCCCCCCCCCCCCCCCCCCCCCCCCCCTGTAACAGTGTCTGGGTCCCCTCTACATGAAGATGCAGAGTTACAGAGTTTCCTTATCAGCATACCACCTGACGCAGGACGATGAAGGCCAGCCGCGGAACGAAAGAGCCTTAAGCTCAAGCAGACGCGCTTTAAAATGTGAAAAAAAGCTGCAATTTGGGTGGGTAAAGAAACCGGTGCAGTGTGTCGCTCTCCCACGACGTATGACCTCATTTTTCCATATCTCCATGTGGAGCACAACAGATGTGTGCATTCTCAAGACAAAAGCAGACCATCCCTGATCCACCGAAGCAGGGATCTCACGGAAGCCGACGGACAGGCCGCAGAGTGAACCCTGGGGAAGCCCTGCAGCTCGCGGTGGAACCCGTTAAGGCTGGTAATGCAGCTGAACGCAGCATGTCTGCATGCATTATTCACATTGGATGGACACTAAATCTCAACTCGCATTAAGGGGAACGGAATATTGCTGGGAAATGACATCAGCATTACAGAGCTGCAGTCAAAAAATTAAACAGAAGTGCAATTCCTTTATAAATAGTTTATTATCACCAAACATAATATGATTTTTGACTGTTCTAGAATAAGTATTCAAATTTTACTTCTTTAAAGTATGAAAGAATATTAAGTTACCTTAATTTGCACTGAAGGGACTGCATCCAATTTCATTGTACTTTGTATAATGACAATAAAGATTCTAAATATTCAAAAGACTCTAAAAAATGGATTGATTTAAGCAAATAATGCACAGATGGTGAATTCAGGACCTTAATTTCAAACCTGCTGTATTGACTCATTGAACAATAAAAGAAATTCACTGTCTCTATCCCAGTCCTGAGTCACCATTTACAAGCTGGTTTCTACTCACATCCATTAAGGAACAGGACTGCACACAATTACTGAATAATTACATAACCACAGTCCATTTTACAGTCATTCAAGCAAATAACCTTTAAGTTCTGGGAATTGTTTAATTAGAATACAAAACCAGACAAGGTCATATGTGTATGAATGGGTACTCCTAACGACCAAATCATGACCTTTAACCTCCCTTCATTAACCAATGTATGAGGTTAAATCAACAATAAAACTAAGCAAATTACATCCTAACCTTTTAAAAAGTGTCCTTAAATGTATCTGAAGAACATTTAGATGATCAGCTGTGTAAAAACTGACAAGAATTACGAACGTGACCCAGTATATAAATGGATCACTCCCCTCCTGCCAGATGAATTTAGACTGCCCTAGTCTACTAGGCCTGCTCACGGGTCACAGTTCATCTAGTCCTTTGATACTCTTGATACTTGATAAACAGAATATTTATATGTTACGCATATTCAAGAATTTTCTACAAAGTTTCTGTTCTGAGAAATAATTGGGGTTAGGTCAGGTGGTCGGGTCATGCGATGCGACACTATCATTCTCCTTTGTAGGTGGCTTGGCAAGTCCAGACTTTTTGGTAACGTACTTAAACAAAACAGTAAATATATATCTGAAGAAGAACGTTTATGAATTTTTTGATGAAGCCAAGTGAGGAGTTTCTCTTCTGGGCTAAAATCAAGAATGGGCCCCACACATCCGTGTTGTATGACCTCCAGAGACTCGACGGATCAGGCTGTGTCGATGGGGAATATGGTGATGCTGAACCACATCGGAAGGTAAGAAATCAAGCCGTCTACGCTGACTCTGGGCAAGAGGTTGAACAGAGTTTAGTTCTGTTGAGTATCTCATGCCATTGCACTCAGCCAACACCTCATTCAGTTACCAGGCTTGAAGGTCAAACAAAAGACATTCAAGATGACAGAGAGCTCAGCTGTAACATTTGGCTTCTAAGCACTGTGATTTTTGTCCCAATTAAGTTCTGTTTCTAAGCTTGATCACTATCTCAGATCTAAACATAGGACACCATGAAAGTATGAGGAAACACTAGATTAAACACATGATTGTTTCTTCTGTTACTATTAATAATAAAGTACATATACAAACTGGCAGTGCTGGGCATTTCAGGTCCAGAAACTACAAATCCAGACCAAGATTTTGTTTCGACCAAGCGGTTGAGCATAAAGAGTCACAGTCACAGAGTTCTCAACTGGTTGGGAGAAACAAAACCTTGGTCTGGATCTGCAGCTTCTGGAGCTGAAGTGCTCAACACTACTAACTGGATGGTGTTAAGTCAGTTTCACATACATTAATCCTGTTAGCTGGTTTTTCACAGGATTTCTCAGAAGCCCCCCCCCTCCATAAAACACTCTACTTGCGTGCAACTGCATAAGTAATAACACCACATGAGGTAATTCAGAACTCAGAGGGAAAAATGGGAGAGTTATATTATCTGAAAAAAAGACTGCAGAGTATTTTAGGTTATATCTAGGTTACATTTAGGTCCTCCAAACAAATCCAGAGAGAAGGCAGTTCATGCTTGTCATCCTCACTTTCTCACTGTCTCTACAGCCTCCAGGATTTCTGGATTTTTTTAAAACAATGTCCAGCATTAACACCTGGACCTACAGTGACTTCAGAACCCTAGAGAATAAACTCCACCTTCTTCTGCTTACATGTTCTGGTAAACCTGGTCAGGCAGGCAATGAGCAACACCACTGTGTCTGCGGTATCTAATAAGGCAGCGGTGCATTAACTTCCTTTAACTTGAGTTCTAGTCTCCATCTCGCTGCAATCAAGATGAAGAAATCGTTCCAGCTGTTTAACAATGAGTCACGCAGGGCGCGCTTCCCCATAGGTCTCCTAGATGTTAGCTCAGAAGCACTCCACCCAGGCAAGTCTTTACGAGCCTTCATCGAAGCTCCTCTCCCAGCAACACAGACAACCTGGTCACCCCTGGAGGAGAAGCTCTGAAGCTCAGCCCTGCGCTCGCAGTGGCACACAGAGCAGAAGACTGCAAAATGACACCTTCTGACAGATGATGTCATATTTACGCACGCGACGAAAGCTATCACCAGATCACGTCATGCTAATGCCGCGGCAATGCGCTCAACGTGCTTAGTATAAACAGATACTCACCGGTTAAACCACAGCTCACTCCGAACTCAAGCCAGAACAATAGCTGGTCTACTAATTGTAACAAGGATAACGTCAAACTAACGTCAAACATTTCCTATTATACTTCCGGCATACCATTTACAGCTAGAAGTCATTTGTGTAATGAACATGGAATATAAGGAGTGATCAGACAATCATCCGCTTCATTAACCCAAGAATGAAAAATATAATTATTCTATAAATCATGAAATACCTGTATTTCAAGATAAGGAAATATACTTAATAAAAATATTCAATTTATTAACTCGAATTTTGTATATAATAAAATATATATGATCTGGAAAAACAATACCTAAATAATAAACAACGGATTATCCATGCTCTTATATGCTCTAATAAGATCACCAGTCAACGCTTTGCAGGCTTCTTTTTTACCTTTAAACAGGCGTTAACTTTGCGTATACTTCCAAACTTAACAGAATGTGGTTATCCGAGTTAAAGCTTGATTGATGGACTAGCAGAAATGCATTAAATTACTATTCCTTAAGCAAGCAGCAAGCCCCGTTTAGCCGATGAATGTCATATATCCAGACGATCGGGTTTTCTGGTCTGTGTCACGGGGAGGAATTGGCACATACTTTACCACAACTTGCCCTTTCATTTTGTTTTGGCTATTTGTTGACAAACAATTATCGCGTTCGCGCTGTACACGGCCCCAGGTCCGGCCGGGTTCGCAAAAATGAAACTAAACGGGCAAGAATGCGGCATGCGGTGAAGCATGGTGAACACACACCCTAAAGAGCACCAGATCAACCGTCAATGATAAATACAAAATCTATACGCTGGGAAAACATGTTTCTTAAGCAGGACACCGCCAAGGTATTTCCTACACCCGACTGAACATGCCGGTGTGCGTATACAATAATAATAATAATAATAATAATAATAATAATAATAATAATATGAAGAAAGCGGAATAGCAGTTGATGGCAATAACCAAAACGGCACGTTAGGACATCAACTGCCGAAGGAAACAGTCGCAGCGTGTGGTAGTTGTTAGGCAATAATTTATGGATGACAAATCATATATTTCAACTTAGAGGGTTCTAAGCTGTTGACCTAGCTAAAGATCCGTAAACCGACCAGTTGATTAGCAAAAGAAAACTATTTATAGCAAGTCGTAGCTGGCAAAATTGAAAGTAAGGTACGGATTACGATGACCAAAACTGAGAGATGTGCGATGACAGTTTTAGGCAGACCAAGCAGCGCTCTGTAGTGCAGTCATTATCTGCCGCCCATTGATTTCCTGATTTCCATTTACCATGACTTGAAGACTAAACAGTACACTTAACCAGAAAGCAATTCATAACGTATCACTTCACTTCATAATTAAATGAATTAGCCAACGAAATAATCTCCCTACCTCTGTCTATTTCAGACAACAAGTACAAGTATAAATCGAGCTAGCTGTGGCAATCTGTCTAAATTATTATAAAAACCCCACAGATAAAACAACTGCTAATTATTAGCAAACGTTTTATTTCTTACCAAACCGTAATTCGTCAAAGCGATATCAGGAGTTACCAGTGAACGATTATACGCGTTTTCTGCTTTTGGTCGCAATAAGTATCAGACTAATAGTAGAGCTGTATTTCCTACAGCTTCAGTCCCACACTGTCTCACCCCAAGGGCGGCAACACAGGAAGACAGAAACTGGACAATACCACGTGTCACAGGTCGAATAGCCTGACGATAAAATCCACCAATGGAAGTGGCCTGTCCCGCCTTCGACATTTTCAGCATCAATCAGCAACACCGAAAATGCAGGAAGTGGACGCCATTGTGCAAAGATTTATGGGATTTGTTGTTCCGAGTGAAATCATTATCGGAGCGTGTGGTTGAATATCTAATTATGGAGAGGTAATAAAACATCACGACAAATAAAATCTTGAATATGGAAACATCAGTATACTTTCGCATAAATGTCAAAAACATCCAAAACTTGGTTGTTTTTGCTAATTTATTATACAGATATATTTACTTAGAAAAATTATAATGTATAAGTTAGTAACCACCTGCAGGCAGATTTACTAAATGCCCGTTTCTGGCTTGTGCGGGTAAGTTGTTAGAATGTAATCTAAGGCAGATCAGTTCTCATGCCAGAATATATGTGTTTTAGTGTTTATGTTTGTGTTGGTAACCTGTTTTCTTCAGTATATAGCATCTGATTAACTAAAATTTAATTGTATAAAAAGTTTAAAGCAGCTTGTTTTGGCTTGGCTAATAGTAAAACAAGACCCTATATTAAAATTGAGTAAAATAGACTAAAAGGGTGGCAAACAGAGACTTAAGAATCAACTTCCCTACAAGGTTAATTACATTCTGCATATCCGCAGTAAAATACTTAATGTTGCACAAACATTCAATCCCAAATATAGGCTAATAAGTTAGCTCCTCTTACTGCCTTATCAAATGAAGCAGCTTCTCCATCTCATGCTATTTTGTATACAAACAGCTCCAAGAACAAAAAAACAATGATCTCCTGTCTCTTTCACTTTTTACTGTCTTATCACTGGAACCGGCTCCTGATCTTACATCTTGCATCTCATACTGTAGTGTAAACAGTGCCAGGCTCAACAATACCAAGAACAAAATATTGGCCAGTACCAAGCAGTACAAAAACAAAAAAAGTGTACTAACTATCACAAGCAGTTTCATGTCTCTCTCAGAAAAACTCTGTAGTGATTCTTCTAGATGTTTCCATCACTTGACCGCTCAGACATCGTCTGGTTAAACAGTGCCCTGTGTCCCATGGTTAACATACAATATGGCTCTTTAAATCCCCGTGGTAACGCAAGCTCAGCTGGCTGGAGAATCAAAACTCCTTTATGCAGCTTGAGTTGCTAGGTGAACTTAAGAGACTAAGCAGACACTTTCCTGAAAACAGGGATGCTATTCTACAAGCAGAAATCTGCAGCAGTTACAGGGTCTCATTGAGTTGCTATTCATTTTGGTTGCTGAATTTCTAAATGAGTCAAAAAACAAAAGCAGTCATAATGGTTCCATTCTAATGTCACTAAAAGACCTCCACATGAACGTATTGTGTTAGAAGGCTTTTTCCAGTTATAGAGGCTTGGCTGTAGGTAAAGCAACAAAAAATGTAATCATGACCATAATATGCCTTTGATGATGGTCCAGATCACTCACATTACTCACCGAATGGTGCCAGGAAGATGCGCTAAGGCTAATAATGAAGCTCTTGAGTAACAAAAAAAAGTGTGGAAAGGATTTTTAAAAATTAACATACTTCAATCTTAATTGGCCAGGTGCAATGAACTAATTGGTTCTGCACAAACAAGCTATAACAATGAAAAAAATCAGTGGATCAATGAAAAAAGTCGACCATATAACTAGGAGGAAAATGCCAAAAACCGAACATTCAGGTCACCTTGCTTTATAAAGAGTGACTCTTTTGTCCTTTGGTGGCAGCTTAGAGAACTTGATGCACGACAGCACCTGCCATCTGTCCTTAACCGGGGACCCTACAAGGAAAAACTAAGGGAAAAGGTCTGTTACCTTTAATTGTCAGGCTTTTGGTTTAAATGGTTTCCTGCATAACGTGCCTGGTTCACCTCCAAGGACCCTGCTTCCTTAAGCAAGTACCAGAATTAACCAGAATTGCTCGAGGAAAACCTGACCAGCAATTCACATAGGTAGTCTGCTAATTTATCATGCATAAAGTATGAAAATGTTTCCAGAATGAGCACTGTTTGGTGAAGGCTTCCCTCTGTATTGTACACAACACTGGCAAGGTTCTTCACAACAGGCCCCTTCTCAGGCAGGACGATGGAGTCCAGAAAGTCGCCTATTGTACTAAAGTGGACAATGAGCTTCTCAAAATGGTGTCTATTATGTTACTGGGTTACATCATTGACCGGGATGAATCACGGATGAATCTGGCATCAACCAGTTATCTTTTCGGTTTCTCAGAAGCTCACTGTATGTTGCCATTTGAATACTCTATAGATTCAAATCAAAACTGATCATTTAAAGCTACATCCGAAGAACGTGTCTTCAGCAAAAGACAAATCAGAGCTCCGACATGTTATTTTAATTTTTTATTTTTGCCAAGGGGCTGTTGAAATCATGCTGACAAATGTCTAACGTGCTCTAGATTAGAAAGATCAATGTTGCCAGCCTCAGACTTTGCAGGAGGCTAATACTTACCCACACTTGTGAGAAGAACAAACTCAAGGTACTGTGTACTCGAGAAATGGTATTCCCTGAGTCTCTGCTCTAGTAGCCACTGGAAACCGGGAGGACTGTGTTTTGTGAAAGCTTCACAATCAGAACAACAAGCCATCTCATCCTGAGAACCATCTGTTTGGCCTGCTGGTTCTGGGCGGAACATGTCACCAAGTGAGAGAAATAATGTAAACACAGTCTTCAGTGAGAAGCATGATGACTGTGCCTTTTTTTCCTAGAGATCACTATCAAGAGGTCACAGGCTTGCATGTTTTGGTTTAAAATACACAGGTTGGTTTTTTCCGATGGTCTTACATTTTCGATAATCGAGTGCGGGGCTATTCTGAAATGTGCAGTGATGATGACTAGCGCAGGAAAGACCCCCAGGACAGACTGTTTGCTGCCAAACTCATCTGGCAGCTGATTTTCAATAGGACGCTACAGGACAAACTGAAAGCGAGTGAGTGTCTGGCAAAGATGTAGCGAACCATGCAATTTCACGGGGAAGGACAAAGAGGCTGAAAATGATACCATTCTGTAACTGGATGATCCCAAAGCCCAGGGGTGATCTAAAGATCAGCACAGGGCTAACAAACAGGCACTTGTTCAGTAGACTATCTTCACCCATCACAGCCTAATTTTCATTAAGTGGCTGAGTGCTGATAAATAAACATGCGGTTTCATAGGAATTCATAGGAATTTTCACATTTTGTGGGGGTGTAAATCATTGGCCCTAAGGGGATTTCATTTTGATTATTTAGGGAACAATTCAATGTATCGAAAATCTTAAGCAAATTTCTACCATGAGTTGTTTCTATTTATCAATTATTTTCATAACCCAAATTTAAACCTTTTTTAATGTGACTGAAAAAATTTCACGAATACGACCATGTAAAACTTCATTACACATTATTAATGGACTACGACAAAAGTAGAATTTCAGAACATAACAATAAAAAATATTATTACACAAGGAGAACAAGCCAGTCAAAAAGGCCAACCACAAACACAGACATAAAGGAAGCCTGACCTGACTGGCTTTCATTTAGGACAATACCATCAATACCGACCAATGTTCAGTACCATCAATACGGATAACTGTCTAACCTCTGAACCATTTGATGAGCAGGGACTGGCCAGATTTAATAATGAACAAGAAACACGGCACAGGCTGGCATTTTGAGATCGTTTATAAACGATGAACATGCCAATGAAATCTCTCATTTTCCCCTACAGAAAATGCCTATTTTAGCAGTTGCGTCTTTAGCTCTGGCGCTGCTGACTTGAATAACTGTGTATGGATAAAGTGTAAATACTGGCTGGCAATAACGGCCAAGACTGACCCATTGGACCGATGCCGATGTCTTGATTTATTATGAATATTCCGCCATGCTAGTGGCAGCTTGTTGCAGTAGCTCCAGTTCTTTGTCTACTCACTGTATAAGATGTGCTTATTAAAAACTTTGCTGAACAAACTGATAGAGGAGGCTGGCTCTGTGCTGGTGACTGGTTGTGGAGAGAAAAATGTTGCACAAGCTGCTGAGCATTATGGACAACACTATGCAGCACTTACACAATCTACTGGCCAGGCAACAGAGTGTTTTCAATCAGACTCCTTCAGTTCCGCTAATAAAGGTCATTACAGGAGGTCATTCCTGCCCAAGGCAGTAACCATCTATAACGAATCCTCCCTGTGCTGGAAGAGGAGTCTCCTCCTCTGAATGAACAATGTACATTTACATTTATTTTGCACACTAAGGTATTATTTGTACATACATTTTTTTCTCATTTGTAGTTTGGTGTTTACCAGCTACTTTGTGTCTGTGTGTTCCTGTCATTTATGTAAATGGCTACTACAACACAAAAACTTACCCTCAAGGATAAATAAAGTAACCTGAATCTGAATCATGTCTGATACAGATATGTTTACTGATATATTGTGTATGACTAACATTACTTTTATGCTTAGCTAGCTATTTAGCTACCTCAGAATCTTGACCATTGCTGTTATAGCTAGCAAGAAGAACGACTTTTTTGCACTACAAAAGAGGGGCGTTTGCCAAAAGCATTGTTGAACTAAGATTACCTTAACAATTACAGAGAGCGTGCTACAAAATAGGGTCAAGCTGCCCAAAAGTGTCCTAGCACAAAGACCATCACGTTGTGCGTCCTTTATGAATATTAACGAGCCGTCCGCTGCTGGCCTATGTTTTGGAAATCCATGTGCTCACACTGCTACTTTGCGTGTTTACCTGCGGCACGTGAACACAGAAGTAGGGGTATCTTTCAGGAGGATTTTGCCCCCAAGACTGATTACAGGCAATTCTGATGTGATACATCAATGTAGCTAAATCTCCACCTTAATAATTGCTTCATCATGATAAATCTTTGCACCCCTAAATTTTGGAGATCTTGAGGTATGGTTCAGCTATCCACGTATCTTTCATTCCTTTGAACTGAAATGCATGTCTTTCTCCTTGAAAATGACATTGCCAGTCCAATTCCATTTATTTAAGTAGGACAGGTTATCCTGCTCTGAGAAGGGGAGCTATCACTGTGTGTTAACAGTACATCCATCACTTCTGGTGAATGCTAATACCAGTCAGAGGGACTAAGACTAGCTATGAACACAAGAGACTCACACGCTTAGTCACTGGGTAGAGGACACCCTGATGGACCTTCTGGACAGGCTGTCAAGAGACACAAGCAAAGCCGTCAGTTACATGACCCAGGAAGCACAATGGGTTATTCAAAGTAAAGGGGGAAAGAGAACAGCAACAACAGGGAAAGGTCCATATTGATGTTAAGAGACCAGCACTCCTTTACTCCTCTGCAGTTGTGCAGCTTCACATATAGTGTGAAGGTGGATGGTATGGTGACCTCACACCTGCATGGTTTTGGAATCAGATCCCACCTCTGCCTAGCAGGTGTGGGATCTGCATGTTCTCCTTATCTTTTCTCCTGTAGTTCTAGCGTGTATCCCAGCCTTTTGTCCGGTGCTGTCTGTCTCTGTTCCCAGGCCCCCCAGGACCCTAACCGAAATAAGCAGTTAGAAGAAAGATGGATAATGTAAAGGTTGCTAAAAATACCTTAATATACGAAAAAATGCAAAGAAACAAAATTTGTATTATCAAAAACCTGGTAAATTAATGCAGTCCGTCTGATCGAATTAAAACCACCAGCTCAGTTCCATTCAAACCCATTTCTGCTTTTCATTACACATAACACTGTTTGGAGAAGGAACTTTGTGGCCCAGTGATTCATCTCCACACAGAAATGGAGAGGGTGACAAAGATATCTGGGCGTATAATGAACAGCTATCAGTGGGGCAATGAGAAAACTGTAAGATCAAAAATAACTTCAGGTCAAATCTCTGCTGGAAATTGACGAAGATATGCAGCATCTGGATGTAAGCGGGATAACATTCTCTTCCTTCTCCTATCTGCAGAACATACCTTCGCATAAAGCTGGCATGAAGGTGTGGATGGATATGGAGCAAATGGAAGGTTCCACCCTGCAGGCCATGGTAGAGGCCATTTAGAAGGCCTCACTGGTCGTCATCAGAGTCTCACCCAAGTACAAGGACAGCCCAAACTACAGGGTTGGTACGGCACAGTCCTGGTAATCATCACTGATCGGACTGGGCCTGCTCTACATTTTAATGACTGTTAAGAACTGTTCACTGTTTGTGCGGTAATACAACTGTTGATGTTGATGACAAGAAGATTTATATAGCAAAATCTGGCTGTAGTGAATTTTGTAATCACCATCTAACCTTATTTTCTCCTGATGTTTTACTTGTTTTTATTGTGGATTTTGCTGAATATTTCTTGACAGTGTTCCTCGCCATATACATATATTAAACAAATATTCCAAGAAGGCTAATTTCGATCTCTAAAAAGTAACGATAAATATGAAGCTACAAAGGGGCCAGCATGGTGGTGCGGGGGTTAGCACTGTTGGCGCTCACCTCTGGGCCCTGGGTTCGTTTCTCTGCCTACATTCCATGTGTGTGGAGCTCGCATGTGCTTCCTGTCTCATCGTGGGGTTTCCTCCAGGTACTCTGGTCTAAAACTAATTCTACACAATCCTGAGACACAGCAATAACCACAATGTTAAGAGGTTCAGAAAAATGCCAGTAGTATTAACATGGATGGTTGTTTTAGCTACAACCAACATAAAAATTGAACAGCATGCACTGCAACTGGGAAAAGACTGAACTCTGACTGGAGGAATATAAATTTGGCACAAACCCAGACAGCCCTTGACCACATTATCCCAGTCTATCCCTCTTACCCTCTTATGCAAAAGGCTTTGGTTTTGTACTAGCGAACAAACTGCTTGCGTCCACCTCAAGGATTTTTACCATAGGAGCCCCCAGCTATGAGTTTTGCATTATCTGTAACATAATATTTTGAGCCCAGCTGTTACCATTTAACGGGCTTGCAAAAAAAAGTGATCCTGGCTGACACCAAGATGTAAAAATAACTCAGAATGAATCACAAAGGATCACATCAGCTGCTTTCTGATTGAAACCAGTCTTCATTTTCTTCTCCGGCAATTAGAAAAAGCACCTCTGAATTTCACCTAAAATCTTGTCTTTCTAGTTGCCTAGCAAAGAAACATTTAAAGAAATGGGCCTGCTTTGCACGACAACATGGGGCGATTTATCAGTGTAAACGGGCTCATGCGTACAGAAACGGCCCCCGGCGACACCAACAATACTCAGCATCACAATGAGCTTTTAGGGTGCTAAATTTTGTCTATTAAATGTAACGAGAAACCAAAAGGCATGGGATGATTGCAATTAATTGTATCTCTACCATCAAAACTGTTTTTTTTCCCTGTCGGTCGCCAGAAAAAAACAACACGACCAAAGCCAGCTGGGAAAAGCCTCCTCTGGTCACGTGGATGACAGATGACGTCACTGCATGGCTAAAAGAAAACCGGCTTCGCATTAGTATGAAGAGTATGAAGGTCATTCATTTGTCAGCTGCAGACATTACGCAAAGAGGTGTGATCTCAAATAATGTAATCCTAGGGAAACCACCAAACTCATAGGTCAGCGGCTTGGAGGCAAAGTAATTATGCATACGAAGTACCGTATGTACTGTGCTTTTGCAAAAAACATCTCCCATTTTGACACTTAAATACGAAGAGATGTACATTTTCATACCTCGTCTGCTTCTGCCCCGGCAAGTTCCAGAGTTTGCCTGCACCTGCCTGGGAAAGGACGTCAACTTGCAATCGCTTCCAGAGATCGTATGTTTACTGAGAGCTTTGGAGAAAACTCAAGGATCGACGCATTGTGTGCGTGCGTGTTTGTGTGGATTAGATTTATATTACATTGTGGGGACAAAATGTCCCCCACAATGTGATAAAAACCTGTTATTTTTATTTTGTGGGGACCATTTTTTCAAGTCCCCATGAAGAATGTGAATGCAATCAAAAAACTAAAAATGCCACAATTCTCGTATTTGGTTTGGTTACCTATGGGTAGGGTTAGGGCTGGATAGGGGTAGTCATGTTGGGCTTAGAGTTTTCCCCATAGAAATGAATGGAGGGTCCCCACAAATATATGATTACAAACCTCTGTGTGTGTGTGTGTGTGTGTGTGTGTGTGTGTGTGTGTTGTGATGGACTGCCATCCCATCCAGAGGACGCCCCTGTGATAGGCTTCAAGGCTCCGCCCCCCTCCCTGCCAGCCAGAAGAAGCAGACTGATGATGGATGGAGCGCTGCCTCATACAACACAAAGATTAAAACACTGGTAATACAAAATATGTCTTTAAACGCAAAGGTGACCCAGTCTGTGTGAGTCAGTTGTTGATAACCATCCGCTGGCAGGCTGGAGAATGAGCACACAGAACCACCTGCACTTCCTCCTAGTTCATTTAGACACACAACCCTCAGTTAAATTTTATCTGCAACTTACACACACTTCTATTTTTCTGAGTCACTGCATGCCAAATGTATAGCCAAGTACACAGATAAGAGCATTCAGATAAAGAAACCATGTATTAGCTTTCAAACGGTGTGAAACAGAGCGCCCAAGCTGGGCTGTGCACCCATAGCACCAGGTCTCCTTTCCCCTGGCCCCTGAGACCTTAGGACGGCTCCCTGCAGAAAACTGGTAACCAGAAGGGCATTGAGCTGTTCACTCGGTTTGGCAATTCCTGGGTGAGGTGCATGAAAGACAGACTCAAGTACAGAGGACTTAGAAACCAGCAACAAGAACCAGGTGCCAGAAAACAGGAAGTGGGGCAGAAGCAACACCAGAATAATCATAGCAAACCTAAGAACGAGTCACCAGATGCAGGGCTGCCAGCTCTCACGCATCTGGCGTGACGCTCACACTTTCAGACTCTAAAGCTCACGCAAGAAATCTTATGGCAAACCTATATTATTCCATTTTAAACCTAACATTAGCTACATCAAAAGTGTCGGGGTAGTTTGCAAACCCTACATACTATTTACAAGGTAATACTGCTACCTACGTGTAAATGCATTTGATTTGTCTCGAATTGAAAACTTCATGCCAGCCAGCTGATCAAAGTTGACAACCCTGCAGTTGCCCAGCCCAGCAACTACAGAACTGCGGCTAATCAAGACCATGAACCCAGTTAAAAGATACCAGCTAACCAGGACCAGAAACTCAAGACACACTGGTCAACAAGAACCATGGGCCTGGAAACGTGAAGCCAGCACCAACAGCCTCTAAGCCAGTGGCCATTCTTGGAACCCTGACAAGTTTCTAAATAAAATACAGCTCTGGGCCGCAAGCTCTAAGAGGAAATGGTCATGGTCTGTTTAAATAAGATTCATATCTATCACTAAATATCATGTATATGCTGTAAAGCATTTTTTCATATTAGAGTAGATTTCTTTATTGTCATTTTAAGTGTATTTGAATACATAAAAAGCAAAATGCTGTTCCTCCATACTAAACAGAACCACAACAGACAATAAATGAAACAGAGAAATATCATAATAAAACAGACAAATATCACAATGACAAGGTATAAAATATAACTAATTATAGAACTGACTAAATATTGTCAGTCTTCCATATATTTAGAACTAGAATCAGGTTTTATTGGTCAAGTATGCTCACACATTCAAGGAATTCCACTCCGGTAGTTGTACTCTCTCGCAGGGAAATTATCTTCAATCTTCACCTATATTTACACAATGTAATTTCAAACCGCTCTTTAATCTGTTAAATAATACCAGATAAAATGCGTTTAAAACTCTTTTTCCACTATTTTCTAACCCATCTGCAGTTCTTCCCCTCCCACCCATTTTATGTACCCAAAACACTGGCGCCACCCAATGGCTTTAGCTGGTCATTTTCTGAATTTGTCACAAACCGGAAGTAATATCTCCGAAGCTGTTATCATTTCCTTTGGGTCGAAGCACGGGTCGGGGAATCACAGGAAATGGCGGATATGGACGAATTGTTCGGAAGTGATGGAGACAGTGAAAATGAACAGCGAGGTTTGTGCCACTATTACTCATGCTGGTATAATGTGGTGTTCGCTAATACTGTTTTATGAACCAGTCTTTTCTTTAAAAAAAGACCTTTGATTTATGGAAAACGTGCCGGTCGGGTGTCTCGGTACGTGTATAGCTATCGATTCTGGAGCGTTAATTGTTTTTAAAGGCATATGTCTGTTTTTATAGCCGATGTTATTCAAAATTTACACTGTCGTTTTTACTGTTTACGTGTTACTGCTGTCATCCGACGATCGAACGACACTATGATAAGTTATGAAAACCAAGTTGAGCCTTCGACCAAAGCAGATGGAAGACGTTTTGATAAGACCGAATGGGACACTCTGAACGTGACCAAAACTTGCACTTCTGTATGTGCCGTTCCCAGCTCCAAAGTGTATAATAGGGTGTTAACGTCAGGGGCTCGGTGGGGCATGGATATCCTAACAGAATCAGGGGGCCCTACACTTGACGGGCGCTTGAGTACGTAAAATGTGGCGGGGGGTACGCCCCTGGTTAAGGTAACAGTCATCATCGCTAAACGAATGATGAAGCTAGTTGTGTACGTCTGGATCATCATGAGAGGCAGGAAGTTTAATTCTCAATGCCGTTTTTCCCTCTGTTCTGAGATAATGTTGCCTACACCCAACAAATGTTGACACATTGGAATACACCTATTTTATGATACTGCAAAATTTCTGTGCTTTTGTGGATTGTCACTGAATCTTTGTAAACTGCAGAGTCTGGATCTGGCTCCGGCTCTGACTCAGAGCAGGAGAGGCCGAGGTCTGCTAGTAATGGATCAAGGAGCGAGAGCGAACGAGATCAGGACGATGAGGATGAGGATGACGATGAGGGCCAAGATGGCGGGAACCCCAGCAACAAGGAGCTGTTTGGGGACGACAGCGAGGACGACCACGGGAGCGTTCGCAGCGGCAGTGACAACCACTCCGAGAGGTCGGACAACCAGTCAGAGGCGAGCATGCACTCAGAGCAGGAGGATAACGAGCAGTCAGACGTCGAGCAGCACAGCGGCTCGGAGGGGCAGGAGGAGGATGAGGGTGGCCACCATTCAGATGTAGGCAGCCCTCAGTCGGGTGTAGAGAGTCACCACTCCGATGTCGGCAGCCCAAGGTCAGAGGGTGGCAGCCCCCGCTCGGAGGTGGGCAGCCCCCACACCCCCCACTCGGAGGCAGGCAGCATCCACTCAGAAGACAGGACACCCCGCTCCGGCCAGGGAACCCCCCACACAGATGGGGAGGCCTCAGGGAAAGAGGTGCACTCAGAGGATGAAAAGTGGGGAGGAGGGGCTAAGAGTGACCAATCAGATGAGGAGGAAGACAAGCCCCAGCACTCAGATGAAGAGCAGGGGCACAAATCAGGTATTCTGGTAAACCCTGATCGTACCATGTTACACCCAACAGCATTTATTAGGGTGTCACTCCAAAACCGGTTACGGGACCCACAATGCACTAGTGCTTGGTGTGAGTACTATAAGATGACAGTTTACAATCACTGGTAAGCATCATGCTAAATTGTGACTGTCAGATGTGTCTCACTGGCATGTTTATTCACGGCACAGGTTCTGCTAAAGGTAGTGACAGTGAGGATGATTTTATCAGACAGAAGCAGAAAAAAGCACCTTCGGACTCTGACTCGGACAGTGACATTGGAATGCGCAAAGGTAAGGCGGAGTGTAGGAAGGCCGTGGCTTGTGTATGTGGCTGCACTTATACAGCATGGAAAAAGCAAAAAGTGTGTGACTCTTCCCTCACCTTCTGCAGACAAAAAGCCGGTTGCAGATGACCTATTCGGGGAGGCGGACGACATCTCATCGGACAGCGACGCAGAGAAGCCACCTACTCCAGGACAGCCACTGGTTAGTGACTTGGTTTGCAGAATTCTGGGAATTTTCCTGTTCGTTCCCATGGAAAGTTTCCAACTTGGAATATTTCCAAAATTCCCCAGCTTAACTTCCCATGGAATGGAAAGTTTCTGGAGATTTTCTGCTCCTTTGCAACCCTATTAGTGATACAGACCTGGAAGGAGAAGTGCAGAACTCCTCCACTGTGGAGTGTTAAGGTTGGGCTGATTTCCCGCAGGACAATGAAGACGGCATGGAGATGGAACAGCAAGAGGAAGAACCTGTCCCAGAGACCAGGATCGAAGTGGAGATCCCCAAGGTCAACACAGACCTGGGCAGTGACCTCTACTTCGTCAAACTGCCTAACTTTCTGAGTGTGGAGCCCAGGTAAGGCAGGCCCTCCCTGCAGGCGATACCCAAAGCACAGCCATGTCCCTCCCGCTCTGACTCCCTGTTGGCCCGGCAGGCCATTTGACCCACAGTACTACGAGGATGAGTTTGAGGACGAGGAAATGCTGGATGAAGAAGGAAGGACAAGGCTGAAGCTCAAGGTGGGTAGATGTGACCATCGTGGGGACGCCGTGTGGGTAGTGCAGGTACTGTGTGGGGCGTGTTGGTGGCTGCTCCGCAGAGACGCAATCAAAGTAGGACCCTTCCTCTTCCTTGGCCCTCGCAGGTCGAAAACACGATCAGATGGAGGACACGGCGAGATGAGGAGGGCAACGACGTCCGCGAGAGCAATGCGCGCATTGTCAAGTGGTCCGACGGCAGGTCGGTCCCCACACCTGGATTGGGGGGGGTTATTATGGGGCAAAATGCTGATGTCTCCCCTCCCCCTCCACAGCATGTCTCTACACCTTGGCAATGAGGTGTTTGATGTGTACAAGGCCCCCCTCCAGGGAGACCACAACCACCTTTTCATCCGGCAGGGGACAGGGCTGCAGGGGCAGGCCGTGTTCAAGACCAAGCTGACGTTCAGGTGTGTGCCATCCTCATCTCCATTCAGTGCAACACACCCTTTATGAACCAAGGCTACATCCATGCAGAGATGTGAAGTTCTGGGGTTTGCAGCGTTCACAGAAATTCCTCTTCCCGTTTCCACTTTAAACAAATAGTGTGTGTCTATAATGATGGGGGCTCTACAAATGAACTCCAAAACTACTCGAAAAACTAGTTGTTCCTTCACCAGCCAGTTTCTGACTGGCAGCCATCACAGGCACAGGCCTGGCTCTGAGGTTGCATGGCCCCGCATTTTCTGGCCGTCTTATCCCTCTCTGTGGCCCCGCCCCAGTCCTGGTTAACCTTTCTGACTGGCTTATCCCTCTCTGTGGCCCCGCCCCCAGTCCTGGTTCACCTTTCTGACTGGCTTATCCCTCTCTGTGGCCCCGCCCCCAGTCCTGGTTCACCTTTCTGACTGGCTTTCCTCTCTCTGGCTCCACCCCAGGCCTCACTCCACAGACAGCGCCACCCACAGGAAGATGACCCTGTCCTTGGCAGACCGCTGCTCCAAGACACAGAAAATCCGCATTCTGCCCATGGCGGGTCGTGACCCGGAGTCCCAGCGAAACGAGATGATCAAGGTACTGCCGGGCCAGCGCCTGTGCTCCCAGATTAGCTGAGCTGTTTCTGGGCATGGGTGGGAACATGTCTACGGATAGCGGTTGGACAGTACCGTGTGTACGTCCCATTTAATGAGATGCAAATAAAACGTAAGTGCTTACCTGCCAGGTGATGTGACTGTTCTCCACATCCCAGTCCTGATGCCCTGCTCTCTATTCCACCGCAGAAAGAAGAGGAGCGGCTGCGAGCCTCCATCCGGCGTGAGTCGCAGCAGCGCCGCATGCGGGAGAAGCAGCACCAGCGCGGCCTGAGTGCCGGATACCTGGAGCCCGACCGCTACGAGGAGGAAGAGGAGGGCGAGGAGTCCATCAGCCTGGCAGCCATCAAGAGCAAGTACAAGGGTGCTGGAGGGCTGCGAGGTACAGACTCCTCCCTGTCCGGCCGCCGCCGCGGAAACCTTGTAAGGTCTCCTTAGAACAGGGGTGTCAAACTCCAGTCCTGGAGGGCCGGAGCTATAGACATTTTTCAATTTCTCCTCATTTAACACACCTGATTCAACTCCTTGCACCTCCTTGTGCTAATTACCACACAGCATTTGAGCTGAATCATTTGTGGGGGAACAAGGACAGAACTAAGCTACACAGGGCTGCGGCCCCCCAGGACTGGAGTTTGACACCCCTGCCATAGAATGACCACTCACTGTCACCCCCCCATCCCCTCATCCCCCAACCCGACAGAGGAGCGGGCCAGGATCTACTCCTCAGACAGCGATGAGGGTTCCGATGACGACAAGGCTCAGAGGTTGATGAAGGCCAAGAAGCTCGACAGTGATGAGGTGGGTCTTCGGAGTGCCTCTTCCGTCATGATGACAATAGTGTGATGTCATCGCCGTGACAGGGAGGGCTGCACTCGGGGGCAATTAGAGTAGGGTGTACTCACTCACTCATTCACTCACTCACTCACTCATTCACTCACTCCCAGTGCTCCTCTGTCAGAAACCTGCAAAGGATAAGGGCCTTTCCCTACATCACAGCAATAGCCAGGCATTAAAATTGAGCAGCGTTCCAGCTGAGGCGAAATAAGTACGACAAACTGAGGGAAACTCAATGTGATTGTAACTCAGATTTTTAATCCTTGTACTTTACTGCATACCAGAAATATTTTCATAATGTAAACAGATTTTGTTGAAAATGGGGCACTTGTTACTCTAAGCTATATAAGATACAGTGTACTTTCATGCAAAACAGATAAAGAAAAAAAAAAATGGTTTGAGTAGTGTGGACACAGTTTACCAACAGGTGGCGCTGTTTCCAGTGCCTTGGTTCGTGGAGAAATTTATTCATCCACTTTTTCCACAAGTTTCCTTTTACTGCTTTACGCCTGAGCTGATTTTCTGCTAGTAAGGAAGGGCAATTGTGGGAAAGGCCAGCTATTTATGGGCCCGTGGCGTGTTTCAGGAAGGAGAGCACTCCGGAAAGCGGAAGGCCGACGACGACGAGGAAACGTCCACCAAAAAGGCCAAGAAGTATGTCATCAGCGACGAGGAGGAGGAAGACGAGTGAATTTTCTCTGGTTCAGTCCTTTGTCAATAATCATTGTTCTGTTATATAAGGTATGCCAGTTTGTTTTTTAGTTTGTTTTTCTGTACAGCTCAGGTAGATAATAAATGAATCGGACTTTGCTAACAGCTGATGAATACTTTGAGATTTCCTACAGCTGGGATATAGATATGCTGAGAAAAAAAGTGACTCCCCACCTGTGACATGAATCTAGTTGTTGTTGTTATTGTTTTTTTTTTAAAGCCTGTGAGAACAGATCTCAAGCTTACCCTTCAACACACAGCCACACCGTCACACCCACACTAAATAACAGTAGCATTATGGTGCTCGCTGAGGCCTGTTTTTTTTGCCACCCCATCGTGGCTTTCGGCTGAGGTGTGAAGCCTGGCTTTATGGCTGACACCCGAGCCCCCATCGGGGGGTAAGAGATGCACTCTGCATGACCCCCGCAGAGGGGATTACCGGGAGCCCTGGTTACGGCCCCAATCCGTGAGCCGGGCTGACGTACTACGGGATTTCAGCAGAACACAGGGGCTTATGTCTGCGTTTTTTGGCTCCCGCTTTATCGTCGAGCCCCCGGCCTGGAGGGAGTCTAGAGGGTCACCTCGCTTCACAGGTCTGCCGCAGCCAGATGGAGCTGGTTCCAGGCTGGCCCAGAGCACAGCAAGGGGGAGGAACATGTACCAGAGTAATTAAGAAGAGTTACATAAAACGGCACAGTTCTGATTGGATGGAGGCTTTTCTGTATATCCTCAGAATACTTCAGGATGAGTTGTGGACAGAAAGCTCTTCTCAAACATATCGATGACAGAAAGGCCAAATTAATAAGGCTAAGAGAACATTCTAAGGGAAGTAGGGGCTTTTAAATTTAATTACCAACACCCACTTTTCAAGAGGTGATTAAGGCCTGATTTGCATTTTGTGACATGTTAACCTGCAACTCTGAAGCGCAACCGAGATGAGGGATTCTGATGCAGAACTTAAAAGGGTGCATTCCCTGTGACGCAGCACGATCTGCTCAAAACCGGCAAAGCTGTGTTCTCCTGAGTGCCTGTTACCTTTAACAATCCTAACGTCGATCATTTCCAACGTGCCTTTCTCTTAAGGTGCGGTTAGTGCCAACGGCAGGCCATAAGATGGCGCCAGGAGGAGGCGACGACATGCTCTGCCGTGACACTGCAGTATGGTTATGCAATGGCGTGATGATCAGGAGGACGGGCAGGCAGGGCTGGCGGGACAGGAGCGGACATAGGGGGTGGGGGCTGCAGCAGTCCTGTTTCTGCCCCCAGCCCCCTCACAGCCCAGTGCTTCCTCCGCTGTGTCCCTGCAGCACCTCTGGGGGTGTGGCTTACCATCTGCCAGCTTTATATGAATACGCTGCTACCCCTCAGCACTGTAACCTTTAACAAGGGACGGCGCACCCAACCTGCAGCCGCCAAACAGGTCGCACTGTGTTCATGCTCTGCATGTAAGTGGAGCATCCCTGGCTCTGCCAAGGGGTAACGTCCTAGAGGCAAGACAAGGCGAGGGGGTCTAGGCCCGGCCCTCACTGCGGTGCCTTTTGCTCTGGTTTTTGCTCGGGGGGGGATTCTCAGCTCGTCTTACGGAACAGTCATCACCTCATTCATAGGCTAACACAAGCACGTACCAAAAAAAAGTAATGCTGATATTTTTGGAGCAGTGATTTGAATTTAAAATAGGCCTCCTCAGGAGACGAGGGGGAGGGGGGGTTGAGGGTGTCATCAAGCCTCTTTGATGGGGTGTGGGGAGGGGTAGTAGAACCCAGCAACATATAGGGAAGAGTCCGTGACCTCCAGGCACGCGGAAGCGGCAGGTACACAGCCAAACTTTCGCACTACTCCAACCTCGCTTTGCTCGCGGAGCCTTTCCCACGCCTCACACGTCCCCTGCGTCTCGCAGGTGAAGGACAACGGGCAGCCCTACCAGCATGAGCGTGACTGTCAGCGAGGGCAGTAAGGCCATCCCGGCTCCATATTCCCCATCTTGTTGCCACGGTCATGCCAGTTTACAGCGTGTTGTATGTGCTTTTCCCCCTTAATGGGGTAAGAACTTTCTTACTCCCTCAAGGAGATACCAGTGGACTCTGGCGCTAAGTTCCCTCTCAGCACCTTTGGCTGGTATGGTGCTTAGATGCCAGTGGGGCTCTGGACCGGCCTGCATTTCAGCTGTCCTCTCCACACCTGTCCTGCAAACACCTGTGAATGCACAGCGTCTCACAGTACAGACCGGTGGCAGTGGGTGTCCCGACGAGACTCGCATCACTCGGGACAGTGACGGCCGTCTCCCTGATCACGTAAACAACTCAGAGCCAAAGTGAGCAGCCCTCTCCAAGGCTTATTCAACACACTGCAAATTACTGAGCCCTACTTTACAATGAGAAAGGTGCACCCAGACAACGATGTGCATGTTTACGCATGCAGCTTACTGAAGCATGGGGGTATTTCTTACACATTTTAAACCGCTTAAAAAGCAGCAACTTCAAAGGCCAACAGAAAGATAAGGAGGATAAACTATTACGATTTTAGAGAAATGTCCAAAAAGACAGAGAGACATTACTAATGCATAATTAGGACATTGTAAAGTACATTGTAAAAAGTCTTCGTATCAGCAGTTTGTTTCTGCTGAATGTTTAATATGACGGAAATTATTTCATTGTAATTTTTATGGCATCGCTTTGAGTCAATAGGATGTGTTAAAATACACAATAAAACTGTATGGAAATAATCATAAAATCCTTAACTGGTTAGATGACGTGCATAGATGACATTTTTATAATTTTATAACCACAAGTTTACTTGTGGTTATAAATCAAATGTAATCATAAATATAAATCTTGTTAATGCTAAACCTTTTTTTAAGAATCACATTTAAGTTTCTTCATTCTGCAGTTTAATCTTTAACTGGCTTTTTTTGTCACATTCTGTGTAAATAAAGTTTTCTTCAGTTTTATTATTGACAGGATCTGGCTGTACAGCTACGACTAAGTTAAAGTGACTTATCCTCTCCGTCCTTCACAGGTTGATTTTTTTTTTAGTCTATTTTGGTTTTGGGGGAATCGATATGCTTTCATATATATAAACAGGGACATTCCAGTGAAAATTTAGACAATGATTATTGTTTTTTTTTTTTTATTTAACTTTTAGTTTTTGTTGGTGTAAAGACTTTGGTTCCAGTTTGAATTGAATATACAAAACATTTTGGTGTAGCTGTCTGGACACTGCAGAGACCCTCTGCTGATGGGCAGTGGTGTGTGTGAAGCCCTAAAATGTCCCTTCCGAGGTTCAGGAGGGTCAGTTCCCGTTCGCAGCCAAGCCTGCGGCTGTCCCTGTCTCTGTCACTCCCGGTGGCCCACTCTCCACCCCCCATGCTTGGCACCATGTCTGCTGGCAGAGCTGTTGGGTGAGGCCAACACCCAGGCCTCCACAGACAGGCAGGACACCCACACACACCAACTAAAAGTGTAGTATGCTGCCATGACACAAAGGAAGGAAATTTAAAAATCAAACAAAAACCCTTCTGTTAGCAGAAAAATGGATTAATATTTGTCATCATAAGCACATGCGGGATGCAGTATTTAAATGGTCCTGGAATCCTCCATGCTCTTCTGCTAAAGGAGTAGGAGAAGGTACCCTTTCCATGCTGAGAATCACCCTCAAAGCAGACCAAGTCATCTGCTCCAAGTTCGCCATCGTTCATCCTCTGCCCTGCAGCCAGAGAGATGGTTAACACCTGCCAGGGGGCTCTGATGACTCCATGTCTGATGACCCTACACCAGAGACCCTTTCCCAGTTCTCCTCAATCGGTGAGGAGCTTGTCAGCCAGACCCAGAGGCCGCCAGGATGCTCAAGGCTCATACGGCGCCACTGCACCAGCAGCTCCAAGCCGCATCTGAAAGAAGCCCCTCCCCCACCATGCCTCTACCACTGCCGCTCCCCCCATACCCCCCCCCTTGAAATGCAATTACTTTGCCCAGCAATAAGAGAAACCAGACCAGGAAGGTGCTGTTAGTATTTGTAAACGATCATATTTATCGCTTGGTTGCGGAGGTTTGTGCTGACGGAAGTCATGTGGACTTTAGTATGCATCCCCTGGGTTTTGACCCAAAACGCTTCTGCTTCATAGCCAATTTTCTGTTTAATTACTGTTGCTGTACCCAGCTATCTCGGTATTCCGACACTCGGAGCTTCACAGCATTCCCAGATCACACCGGAATCCCCAGGCTCCCACATCCTTGCCCGGCGCTCACCGCCTCCACAAGCCCCCGTCTGCATTTTACCTCAGGTACAGAGACATTTCTCATTTCCGTGAGATGTCTCCTCTTGGCGAAAGCTGAGCCATTAAAGTATCCATCGCCCCAACGTGCCTTTGCCTGTTGCTACCTTTGTGAGCTAAATGACACAGATATATGAGTAATTACCCAAAGCTTTTATTTTAAGTGACTCATTGCTCCTTGCCATTTATACATAGTGGAATTATAATGGACAAAATTGAGTTTTTCGTCCTGCTCAAGGGTACAACAGCGAAACTCCTGCTAGAACTTGAATGGGGAAGCATCAGGTAGTTAACTAACATCACTAACCATGTTGAGCCCTGCTCCCCTGGCACAGTAAGGGGTCAGTTAACTAGAAAGGAGGCCTTCAAGATGCATCGAGGCCCACTGGTCCTGACATGATGTGAAAGTGCACAGATCCATCCCGGCAGTGGTGTATGTTGATACAGGGGACCTCTCACCAATGGCTGCCCCCTGAATCAGCACACGTCCCGTACGCTCCCGTGCACTGACCACAGGACTGCTCACTCATGACGACGTAGAGAAATAGTGGCCAAGAACTTGCCAGATCATCTGAATCCCATGTGACGGGAGCTAAGCCTCTTTCTGGTGCCGGGGGGGCAGTTCAGAGAGATTTTTGGCTCGTCCCCACGGTAGCAGAGCGAAGCGGCTGTGCAGGGGGGTGGAGGGGGAGTCGCTTAAAAAAAAAAAAGCCACCCACTCTACACCCCCTGCCCGCCCTCTCAGCTGATGGGCAGCCGAAAAGGGCAGCAGTCACACTGGGAAGCCGGCGGGAAGCAGTTGGAATCCAAAAAATAAATAAGTCGCTCCCGCAGCAATTCATTGGCAACTGTTGTGTTCAGAATAACATGTGAGTCGTGTTCCGAACTTCATTTTTCAGCCATTTTCTTAATTCACTTAAAAATAGACCTCTCCCCACTGGGGGAGTGAAAGTACTGGTAATGATAATGGTGTTATTTTACCAAATTGCTTTTTAAAATAGTCAGTGTTCTGTTTGTACAAGGAGCTCCACGGACTCGCAGGTACACATGACATCACGGACTCGCAGGTACACATGACATCACGGACTCGCAGGTACACATGACATCACGGATTCGCAGGTACACATGACATCACACAGCTGCAGCCCTATGTGACTGCAAACACACCTCACACACCTGGAAACCCCCTCCGCGCTTCACAAGAACGTGAACTTCAGCTACTGGTCGTATCAAGTACTAAAGGGGTTTATAATGTTAATTTTCTCTCTCGCTTCATTCTCTTACTTTGTGATTGAGAGTGAGGATTCGGTGGAGACCGAGCACGCTAGGCCGGAAGCCATCGAAATGCCCCCCTTCCTCCTCTTCGCTGTGCCCTAAACTGATGGACAAATCCACAGCATGCACTGCATGCGCGATTGCTCTTCAATTGCGTCCTAAGTACTATCAGCATCCCCTGTGACCCGGCAAACATGCAGCACCCTCAGGAATGAGACGTCATCACAAGGCATCACATGAAGTCTCCAAAACGCCATCATTGCTATTCACTTAGAACCGCAGGCAGGCGATTTTCATTCAGCCACATTCTGTCCTATAAAACGAATGACATATTAAATACCAGAGGCAAGAGCTGCTATCCTAAAATGTCCAATTCCTCTTCTGCTGTAAGCCCCTGGGTATTACACTGCTATAAGTTTGCCACAGAAAATCCATCAAGATGGTTGGGTGAACAAAGTCTCATTTCTGCCCATAAAAAAATGTATCAAAGCTGATTGTTCCCACCTAAGCTCGCTCAGGGAGGCCATTGACCCCTGACCTGAAGTGACATCATGGGGAATTACAGGAAGTGAGCACGGTCTGTGCAAAATAAATAAATAACGAAGGGGTCTGTGGCCTTCACCATCTCGGACGCACATCACTTGATGTAGTAACACAAGCTTCTGACGCGCGTTGCAAATTTGGATTTTGTTTACACGAAGCGGAAAAACACATCCTAAAATGTGAATCTTTCACTAACCCCGGCGGGCACGGAAATCCAAATATGGGTGAGCTTAGAGATTTTGGTTTGGCTGTCTTTTGTTTGTGCCATCTTCCCCTGCATGTGGTGGCCAGCATTTTTCAGCCCAGAGGTCTTCTCATTTCCACTGAGCTGCCAGCCTGTGCCATGTCAAGTCAAGTAAAGCTTTATTGTCATCCCAGGCATGTACAATACGCAGCAAAATGAAATAACGATCCTCCTAAACCTAAGGTGCAACACTCATGACAGGAAAAATATTGCAACGCTAAACACAGTTTTTGGAATAATTTATGTAGTGCAAAAAAAATCCTACAGTCGACCTTTCTGCATCGCGACTTTCCACCTCACAGTTTCGATATATTGAAGCACCGGCATAAGAAATTAATTGGGCTTTTTTGGGAGTTTTGCGAATGCTGCAGACAACACGCAAAGGCCAGCAGACGACACACAAAATGTTTAGTGACTCATAAATGCATAAAATATACATACAGTGCTGGTTTTGCAGACGTCAAGTATGTTTATTGCAGCCTCTCACGTGATATCTCGCAGCGATCTTTGTATCTAGTGCTTCTCATACTTTTTCACTTCGCTTCGCTCACCCACGGGGACCCAAAACTTTTATGTGGTTTTTCTTGATCGCAGGGGGCCGGTACCCCTAACCTCCACCATGTGGAAGGGTCGATAGTACAGTTATCAATAATTTAAAGAGAGTGGAGAGAGAGGAAGACAGTTACCCATCTACCTAATATAACAAACATTCCACATTACACAAACAATAAACGGCACACTACATAACAATAGGAAGTTATTGCATAGAAGTACTGTCTATTCTTATCACTGCACTGCTGCTCATGTACCACTACGTATTTAGGAATATCTGAATAGAATCATCTTTAAAGTAACACTGGCTAGTTTCTACATTTTTGAAAGTTTTCATCCCAGAAAGCATAAAATAATTCTGCGTACAAAGTAAATGTCCACAGAAAGAGATGACAGACTTGAGCCATGTAACCCATCCTAAGCAAGAGGACAGACTGCCACCAATGAGTAACTGAAGATCTTTATCTGTACTGTATGCGGAATCTGGACAATTTGGACAAGGCAGCCATGCATGCTTGTGTTTCACAAGCAGCCTACTTGTGGACCAGCCCTGGCTCAGCAATGCGACAGGGATCGCCGGCATCCTCAGTCGTCGCACGCAAAGGCACAGTCACTGGAACCTCGCGGGTCGCATGTTTGTTTTGTGAGTGCAGATTGGACGTCTCTCCGGACCTCTCTGCCAGCACACTTCCTCACTGTAAACAATCCGGCGCTCTCCGTGGAAAACCAGCCTGAGCCCCACGCCTACGCCCCCTCCCAGGTGAACGGCTGGCCCACTTCCTGTGACCGCCCCGACTTCGCCACTTGGTCCCCCTGGAACACTCTCCCTTTGCTCCTGCCTCGGGTCCAAGCAGCTGATGTTGTCACTACGTAGGCTGGTGTGTAGGATCTGCTAAGCACACCAGACTTCTCAGACTGGCTGTTCAACCAGCCAGATACTCAAACACTGCTCTCAGACCAAAAGGCCCCATTAATATTTCATTATGTTAATAGGCAATAACACACAGAGTTCCTATTTTCATAAACATCGCCTACACCGGTCTGACTACCTCAATAAATTCAGCTTTTCTCCGCATTTTTTAAGTTCTCTTTGTGAATAAAACTATAATACTGTTTAAAGGTACAGTATGAAGTAGGCTCTCTGGAAACATGCTGGTATTTTTCATGCAAAAGGGGAGAAGCTTATAATCCTGCCAGTCCTACACTGGAGAGCGAAGGCAAAGGAGCCAGACAGTTCAGAAACGCGGCAAGGGGCATGATGCGATCAAGGCTTCAGAGAGGGCGTGGCCTTGATAAGATTCGCAGAACCATATATAATTATCTGGCCCTTGAAACGCAAAGCCTTCTGGGTAAACGCACCCCACCCATTTCACGGAATCAGTTTTGTTTTTTTTTTTGAAAAGTGGCCGCAGACAGTAGTGCTTACACCAAGGGAGACACATGTTTCTTTCATATTGTTGCAAAATTATCCTCCTCCTTCTAGAGAAACAAAAATATGAGCATAGTCCTTTGGTGTAATACTCAATATGTTTGTAATAATTGGGATATGAATCGCTTTAGTAGAAACAATTCCTGCAAAGATATTCAAGGTACACAATGTATAATAATAATGTTTATATTAAAAATATAATAATTCAAAATAATATAATGATTTCAGAAACGTATAATAGGCTGGCACAGCACTTTCTATACTGTATTTAAATGTAAATATTGTATTACTTTTGTGATATCAGATACATTTCTGTTTTGCAGAAGGTGCAATTCAGCACACCATGTTCAAAGTACCCAGGACTAGTGACTTAAACTAGTCCTGGGTGTGTGCCGAGTGCAGTTTAGTTGATCTACACCAACCCAAAAAAGTGTTCAGCTAGTTGGTCTTCAGTGATGGCCCTCATTCACACTGGGAGCGGAGCGCGCCCGCCTGTTCAGGCTGACATTCTACTGTCGCCGCGGTGAAAACAGGCGAGAAGAAGGGACAGCGCGAGCACAAACCCCCGCCCCCGTAAGGAACGACGTGTGCCGAGTAGAAATTCCTCAGCCTGAGGCTGCAGACCTTGTTTTTTTCAGCTTTTCTACATCTTTGCACGCCATCGTCGACTGTGACACCTCTGTCCATTACCTATAATCACGATCACTAAAAGCATTGTGAGATGCCCCTTTATCCTCTGAGGGAACAAAATTATCAGTTAAAAATGGATTATGCAGTTCGTCACACTATTTAATCCAAACTGAAACTAAGCAATGTGGAAAAACAGAAAAAATCTGCTGCTCATTATTGACAGGCAGCCTTGGTAAAGTGGGCGACCCACCCTTAGGAAGCAGGGGCCCCTTCCAGCCAGCTTGAGCCCCGACCGGAGGCTGCATGCACTCACACCTTGATCCCACAGCCTCAGCACAGAGTAAATAAATCCTGGAGCACTAGGCGAACTCGGCGCCTGCCTGCAGGTCTGTTACACCGCCGAGGGCAGGCGGCAGTCACTATGGGAACCGGGCCTTTCAGCTGCCCTATAAATCATCCTGCTTAAGACACAGGCACAAATACGGGGGGGGGGGCTCACAGAACACAGTGTACAGGTTTAAAATTCCTTATACAGCAGCAGCACACCTAGTTAGTGTCCGACATAATACGCAGCCGCCTTTGAAGCAAAAATAAAGAAATATTTAAAGGGACTGAGACATCAAGCGTCGGCACACGCCATCTTCACCCCAGCTCAACGGGGCAGGCTGTCATCTTTCTGTGAAACACAGGGGCGTCCTTTCCTGCAATCGCAAAAGGTAGCCATCCACCCGAAATGCTATGGCGAGTCTCGAAAGGGACGGTGGCACGCTTCATGGGAGAGGCATCGGGGACGCGGAGGAGAGTTACGCAACACTGTGAACTGTTGATACAGATGGCACTGATTTTTTTTCCGTTTCGCTTTTTGGCCTCTCCTCTCGGAGCTCCCCCTCGGATTGATCTGGCGAGCATGGACTCAGAAAGCCAGGCAGGGAAGGATGGGCAGTACAGGCTCCCCGGGCAGCATGCATTAACAGCCCACTCACTCACACGGCCAATGCATACCTGATGAGTCCCTTTGTTACTGTTATTACGGTAATTATCGGGGCCCAAGTGGGCTCTTGCTTTGAGAGACATTGGGTTGCTAGCAGTGCTAACAGTTCATACAATTAATTAAGGCAACTGGCTAAGGTAGAATCCAGATCTCCACGAAGCTAACTGGTTAAGCTGTTGCTGAAAATTTGTAGGTGGACAGATGGGCGATTATTCCTTTTTTAGGGACCAAATTAATGTTCTGGGTCATTCCAGAGCTGGACTTAACTGTTTGGGTCAATCCCTGAGAACTATAACCGTGACCCAAAAACCAGTCCTGACCAAGTTCCATTTCCCAAACTGTACCATATTACAGTTTACTCCCAAGAGGAAGTAGTGAATCCATCTCCACTGGAAACGAAGGGGGACATGAACCAAATAAACTGGTAACAGAGCTGGTCACAGCTGAACCACTTCGACACAGGGTGTCCGTACGACGGAGCGGAGATCGCAGCTGGGAAAACAGCGACGAGAACAATCATCCCAGTGTGCCACTCCTGGTTTATTGTACTTAAACAAACGGTATCGAATATCCGCAAGAATTCAAGTTCACAGCCTCACAGTCAGAAACAGGACAACATGAAATTGGAGCAAAACATCTCCTCAGACCGAATTCAACAGTAAACTATGCCGACAAGCCACAGAAATAATTCCCACTGAAATCGCTAAGGCATGGAACCATTTCATGATGTGGTGGAAGCTGGTGGCCACGTGAAAATGCAAAAAACGCATTTCATAAGGTGTAGCTGTATTGTCGATAATAAACCGCTGCAAACATTAGCAATAAAAAAGCTCCATTCATATCTATTGACCATGAGCGCGATAGTAAACTTGCAGTGTATCACAGAAACAAAATGGGGAGCCGAATCCACAGGACTCTGCTGGACTTTGATGGAAAGTTCAATCATGGAACCCTGCCCTGCACTTAATGACTAATGACAGCTTAACTGGACTGCATGAAGGTCCGACCTGAGAATCAATACTGTGGTCTGGCGTTCCGCTGCAGCTGTAGGCTGAAACCCACTCAATTTTTCCAGCTTCTGGACGCCATGTTCAAAGACATACAACACAATGATCAGATTTGGGGCACAGAACATGTGCTTCTGCACATTACTGAGGACCTACATGAAGTTGCACTCCATTGGCCAGATTGTTCGTTCCTGTAGGAGGCAAACTTATGTCCAGATTCACCAAGGACATCTCCTCTTACACAGTAATGATGTCTGAAAATGGCTGGCAAAAGGGTTAAATAAAAAGAAATTATGTAATATATAATAAAATTATATAATAATAATTAATAATAATAATTGGAGTGCAGTTTGAAAATGATATAAATACAAAAGTGAGTTAAATGTCAGGTAGTTTTCACCATGTGGAGAAGAGACAAGATGTTCTTTTGCTGCTGTAGAAACAAAACCCTTCAGTGCCCCCCCCCCTTCTTTGAAGAGCCGCGGTGAATTTCAGAGACCAGCCAGTGGGCCGGAGCAAACACAGAACAAGCAAGTAGGACAATCATCAGGACAAATCAAGGAAAAAGGGCAAAACACTCATCATGAAATGTGTCATGGCAGTCCTAAGTCCTTATCATGGTGTCAATGGCAATAAAGCTACCTTTATTTTCACTGTAAATATTTTTAATTTATGTCAAGGCTCAACAGCTTATAGACATCGTCATATAACATTTATGTAAGAAAAATTTGCTTCTTCTGTTCAACAATCAGGCCAGAGGCCAGTGTTACATGGAGGCACTTAATGCTTTCATTAGCCTAATCTTATTAGCGGGACACCATTTGCCCAGTTGGATTATGAAAATTTATGGAGTCATTTCGTTGCCACACTTTGATACTGACCTGTAAAGCATGACTGGGTCACACAAACTTTGGACTTATTTCTATCTTGATGGATTCTACAGCCACAGATACAATTTCCACGTTTCAAGCTCAGACTGAACGTGGAGCTATGTGCTAAATGTTAGGCAACTCCCGGGCCTTAAGCTGCCCGCTTTTATCAGTTTCCTTTGTGGAAAAAAAAACAGCTTGTGGCAATTTATCAGAAATGAGAGCTGTGGTAACGCGCAACACGCATTGCTGTAAATTACACATGTGACTGATCAAGTATAAACTGCAAGACAGCTTTCTTGATTCACAGCTTGATGAATGTTTTTACAGCCTGTAAATCAGTTTCAGTTATGGCAAATGACTAGCTAATGAGGGAGTTTAAGACCCGACATGGATCTCCGGCAGTTGGTGGATATCAAAGCCCCACTGGCCTCTCTCGGCTGGGGATATACCACCTTCTGCGTGGGATTTCTGTAGCTCAAACGGTATAGACATTCAGGGTGTCTCCGATTACTTCAAAAATGATTCATCCAGTCTTACCAAAAACAAATGCTTTGACGCAAACAATCCAGGCAACCAAACTAAATAAATAAAAGGCTGTTTAGTAGCAGATGAGTGAAAATCCACTGTCTTACATCATCTTAGATTCATTTCCATATCGTATGAGTCGTACACAAAGTTGACATCCTATTATAAAATAGGTCTGCTGCATGACACAGCAGGGGCTCACTGTTACATCACAGGCCGGCTGCTCAGAGATTCCAATAACAGGCCTGACCCGTCCTAGGGGCCCAGTCCTCATAGGACCTTCTGAACAGACACTTGCTTTTAGTGGCAATTTTAGGGTCAGTGAGTGGCTCAGTCTCTGTGCCTGTGATCAGAAGATCACTGATTTGAGCCTTGGCAGAACAGTCACATGTCAGTGGGCCCTTGGAGCAAAGCCCTTAACCCCCAGTTCCAGGGGCACTGCATGTTGGCTGACCTTGTGCTGTGACCCCCAAGCCATGGGTAGGTGACGAGAAGAGTTCCAATGTACCTGTACTTGTCCAAAAGACTCATTATAAATGCTTTATTATTGCCCAAGCTGATCTGGGGCAGTCTGATCAGATCCTTCCTCTATACACATACCATGCTTCACCACGAGGGCGATGCCGGGGCTGACAGCAAATCGGAGTGGTCACAGTCCAGTCCGCTGACTGCTGCGACTAACGCTAACACTATAGCAACAGCAGAATGTTCTGTCCTTCTAGCAGAACGAAAGCAGAATTTGGGCTGGTGTTATTTTCATACTCTGCAAGGGCTTCAAGAAATGTAATAATAACCCCAACTATCTCCGAGGAGGTGGAGGATCTCCTTCACATCTGGCAAGCGTCTCTATCACGCTGGATTGCCAGTCAACTTCTAATGCGTTTCCAGACATACTAGCTAGGAGAGGCTGCCTAATGTAAAGCCAACCTGTAAACGAGTATTTAGTATAAATGTGACAAAATATTTAAATATACAGCTCTGGAAAAAATTAAGAGACCACAGCAAAATGTTCAGTTTCACTCATTTCTCAGTTTATGGGTTTGAGGCATTGTAAAATATACTTTTTTGCAAACACCAGCCTGGCTCTTCCCTGCTTCTCACTGATGAAGGGCTTCTTCCTTGCTTTACAGGACTTCAGTCTTGCTTCTAGGAGCCTATTATGAATTGTCCTAGTAGTGCACTTCACACCAGTTAATGTTTCCCATTCTTTTTGAATTGGGTGAAGGTCACCTGAGGTCATCCTCCAATTTCTGAGGCACCGCCAGCTAAGTTGACGGTAATCACTGACATTAGAAAGTTGCTTCTGTCCTCTACCTGGCTGGTCTTTGGTTACCATTAGTGTCTCCTGCTTCACCTTGTTCTTGTGTACTGCCGTCTTAGAAACTTTGAGCCTGGAAGCAGCCTGTCTCGCAGTGTAGCCTTCTGCCAGAACCAGGATTAAACCAGGATTTAAAACTGCACATTTTTTAAAAATAGCGAGTGGTCCGATTTTTTTTCCAGAGCTGTATGTTATTTTGTTAATGTACCTCCCCTGTTCTGGACAGTGGCTCGGTGGACAGCATTCTGGCCTCCCCTGTTGTGGATTTAATTTCCAGCCAAGCCTGTACAGTTTGTGTCCTTCTGGGGTTCCTCCAGCAGTACAATAACATGCAGGTAGGCGATCCCATGTCACTAACTACAACAGACTTTGCATCCCCTCCAGGGATCCAGGGCGTCCCCTGCCTTGTGCCCCGTGAGATAGGCTGCAGTCTCATAGCAATGTTGTGCTGAATTTGTGGTTTAAAAATGGATGGATGGATGAATGGAAAAACCTTTCTGAGTGTATAAAGAAAAGGGTTAGTTATTAATTGTTCTCTTACAGCGACTCATTTGTTTGTGGTGGAGGAGGAAAAACTGGTTGAGATTCAGTATAATCGGGACAGGTAGCACGTAATACTTCTACCACTACAGAAAAGTGCGCACAATGAGTACACCACGGTATTAATGATGACTGAAATTTCTATGACAACGAGGAAAACAGTCTATAATGGGAATGCATATCAAGTATATGAATAATGCAGGTCCTTGACAATCATCTGAGAGGGTAATTCGCCATTCAGGTTACAAAGACCTTGAAATACTTAAGAGCAAAAAATGCTCTTAAGGCCTACTTTTTATCAATTTAAAGAAGAAGAAAAACATAAAAAAAATAAAAAGAATGCTTACAAAAGAGAATACTGCCTGCCCAACTATGTTAAGTATGTTAAGCTTAATAAAACCTAAGTATGGGACCAGCTTCACTTTAACAAGATGTGCAGCGCTCCTCTGCATGCTGAGATGTAGCTGTGCCTGAGAGCTTCTCTGGCTGCTCGCATGTGGCAGCTGTAAATGAGTGCAGGACACGGTGGACACTGTAAAGCAGGCAGCAAAGCACTGCAAAGCGGGCAGCAACGCACTGCGGCAATGCAGCCAAAGGTATGTCAGTGGTTTAAATGCTAGAGACTCCTGGGCATATTTGTGAAAAAGAACACATTAAAACTGCATTATAGTATACAGCACTTGTGTCTACTCTGAAGTCAAATAAACAAAAAAAATACAATTAAAATGAATTAATCTGTATCTCTAAAGCCAGGTGAACAAGTACTCTATGGTAGGTGATGCTAAAAATGAGTCCACCATGAACCCCCACCCTTCACGCACCACTGTCTGAATAAACCCAAACAGGTAACATGCTGCTCCCCACACCCACTGAAGCAGATCATTGGTTCAGAATAGCTCAAGGAGGGAGGGAGAGAGGGAGTGAGCAACAGAGAGAGGGAGTGAAAGAGAGCGAGGAGTCAGAGGGGTGAGACAGCTAGTGGCCCGCAATAGGGCGAGGGTTGTCATGGGCGAGTCAAAGTCATAGACGGAGCAATCTCCTCCCCTTCTGCTCCATTCTATATTAATTCCCAGTAGGCTTTTGGTTCAGAAGCAGCTGTGCATTGTGCACGACACCCCAAGCACACAAGCAGTTCTCACGGATTTGGCATGCCTTCCCCATGAAGACGACTCTCTCACACACATATGCACACGTCAGCACCTTACTCCCCCTTCCCTGATCGGTCATGTTCGGATTATTAATCGTCATGCTGTCCACGGTGTCCCAGGAAGATTCCAGCCATGGTAAGTGACAGATACCCTTAGTGAACTATCCCAGCCAAGTGGAGAGGAATTTGCTGATCTGGATTTTGTTCCGCATTGAGAGCCAGTGTTTTAGACTTGAGCGTAATCGTTAAATATTTTAGCGGGAAACAATATCAATGTTTCAGATAAGCCACCCTATGTTATGTAGTCCTTGGTTTGCATAATGTTCAGACTGCTTCTGCTGCAATCAGGAAAGGATGCTTTGTTTTACTACTGGGATGAGCTGTGCATCTTTAGCCTTGCAGAATATGGCTTGCATTATGCTTCAAGTTAATTATATTTTTCAAACTCATTCTAAAGTGACAGTGCAGTTTTAAAATCATCAACACAAGTGTGAATCTGAACAACACAAATGATGTCAGATGGCAGTTTAAAATAATAAGTATTTCTGGCATCTTCCTTGATGCAAGAGGAGAAACATCAATCGTGTATAAATACTATTTAAAAAAAGGTTTTCTACTTGATCTGAGCAAATAATTACCAAAACCCAGCAGTTTTTAAGAACTGGATTAATTGAACTCGGGTGCTCATGTCCAGCTCTAAATGTTCAGGCAAGTGTGAGACATCAAGAAAATGAGAAACTGGTGGGTTGTACCACACAAGTGCCGCCACTGATCTGCAAAAGCGTGTTCTCTGACAGGATTATGACAGCTATATGTTATGAAACATTCCCCTGATAATTAGTTTTGCCCGGTTTTGGCTTCACTAAGGTCACACTGAAAGGCCACCAGAGTACTCTATGACTAATTGTGATGAATCTTGTTATGCAACTTGTCAGGCTAAATTAGTTTTCCATTACATAAACAGAATGCTGACTTGCTTAAACATTATAAAAATGTCCTGAAAATCCACATTTCACTTAATATGAAAGGATATAAACACACACAAATTAGCAGAATTAATGAGGCTGTAGCAATATCTACCTGCCCCTGTGATTGCTCTCCTTATCTGAGAAACTGGTCAATCAACGCGCTGTTCTAAAAGCCTAAGAAAGGGCATGTATTTAATCCCAGGAAAATAAACGCGCATCGATATTAATTTGTTTATGGGTTTAAGGTTAAATCAGACATCTACATATAAATGGCTTTCAAAACAGGACAGATTCACACTTCTCAAATGCAATAATATTTGTTGTTTTTCTTGTTTCAAACCTTTTCTGAATTCTTTTATGGCAATAGCCTACGTTACAAAAAAACGAACCCAGTTAAAAACGGTTTAAAAAAATTATATATTACTCTTGACTCAATAAAACGTTCCATGGTTTAAACACCATGGAAAAAGTTATGTGGGTCTTCGTTGGCTCAGGCGCTCAGCTGCTGCGGAAGTCAGCTGGGGTCTAATTCACGTGACCAGCAGACCCAATACAACCTACATTTATTTATATATATGAGATCACTGGACATGTGGCGGACCTTTCACCCATTGAGAGAACATGGTGCTTGTTTCCTCCGTATATGTTCAAACATTTAAAAAATGACGGCAAGGAGTCAAACCTGACACTTGATTCGTTTCTGGCAAATCAGATGCTAATAAGACAGCAAACCGAACACCCTGTTTGCACAACGTGGGTGTCGTATTCGATACGATCATACGGAGAGATTCCTTGCCGAGTACCCTTCATTACGAGCAATCAGCAGATTTAAATCGCCTGGAATAATTTCCAGAAGCTGAAGTTTGGTTGCCACTGTTATTATTACTATTAACAAAACTTCCGCACTGTCTCTTCAAAGTTTTCCCAAATCAGTTTTAAAATCATGTCCGTTTTGAAGACCTAGAAATTCCTGACCTACTTTTTAAATGTCGACTATGCTCTGCATCGGGGGGCGATTCACAGAAGTGTGATACAGAATTTTCCCGTGTCTCTTGAAAAATAACAACGAACCTCTTTTACCACTGAATTCGTTTAAAATATGGTACAGGAATGTTCTTAGACGTTGTTTTTGAGCGGACTTTTAAAAATAGAAGTACCCAACACCTCTGAAATGGTGGGAGGGGGGTCAACGTTAGCAGTGAACATTTTTGTGCTTTGCGGCTTCTGACTTATTATAACTGAACTTTGCAGATACCTTAAGGCAAGTCTATTGCATGTCATGGGATACTGAGGCGCATCGCGTCCGACGTGTGCCGTCGGGTACGCGCACATCTGCTCCAGCGGTCGGGAGGCGGCATTGTGCTGCATTTCTGGGCACATGGGTTCTCACGCGGTCATCCGGTGCTGATGTGCACTGCAAAGCCTGATTCCCGGGAACGGGCGAGCCGAACCTGCTGTGTCCTCTCGGTTTGCATTGCATCATTGTTTACGGACAGAGGAAAACATGCGCGTGTTTACTGGATGAGTAATGTTACTTTGTTTTAGCGACTGCGAAAGCAAACAGACACGTGCTTATGTTTTTTTTACTTTGATTAGGAAACAACTGTAAAGAAAAAGTTCTCATTGTCAGATGCTGTTAAAACAGTAACACGAAATCTGCATGACAGATGGACGACAAATGACAGCTTACTTATCTCTGGATTTTTTTCATCACTTTGTATTAAATCGTGTTACTGCGAACCAGCAGCATACATTCTCGTCGTTCAAAATGTCTATCTGCTCTTCTTCCCAATGTATTAACATGAGCTGCTATTTTTTATTTAGCATTTAATGATTAGAGGATATGCTCGTTTCAATATTACAGTCATCGTTTCAGTTCCTTAACATATATATTGCTCTATTGTGAATAAAATCTGGGAGTCCAGCTGAATACCTCAACAGGTAAATCTTACGTATTAAATCCATCAACACGTTAGTTATTTATACTGATGCGCAGTGGATTGCTAAATGTCATAATGCGTGCTGTTCATTTTAAAACATAACGTTTTGTGCATCCTTCTTGGGCTTAATTTTGTTCATTGTGTGTTCCATAACAACCACTAATCTTTTGTGTTTGGGAAGTACTATAGTAAATTCTCAATATATAGGCCTACTACATACTGTTAAAATAAGGTTTATGGGCAGGGGCAAAGGCGTAGTTTTAGGTATGGATGGTAGGGACATGTCCCTATCAATACTGAGGAAGTACCGTGTGGTTTTTTGGGGGGGGGGATGGGGGGGGGTGTGATCCCACGACGCAGCATTTCTCAGTTAGCGGAGTTAATTTAGCTACGAGTCATGATAGTCAAATAGGAATGCTCCTTACCTAAACTCTTACTGGACGATCATGTCATCTATCTTAGATTAACCCAGCTAACTGCGAAACCCTGCTTCGTGGAACACCCCCTGGTCCATACCAGTACTGAAACCAAACCTACGCCCTTGGGCAGGGGGTCGTCATTAGAATGGTTAATACAAGCAGTGCCGTGCCAATATATATTATAATGCAAGCCTGATGTGATTTAGGATTTGTGCAACTTTGTAGTGTAATAATTCATTTATGGGTTGGGATTAAATGCAGTTGTTATGTATGTGTACTGGTGACTCTGTACTTTACTTTGAGGTAACCATTGTCTTTAAAATTCTGTATTCAACTGCAGAACAGAATTAAGCCTTGATGGCCTCGCTGTGAAACCCCCAGTTTCGCGGTAAAAACAATATATTTGTGATAAAAGAAATGAATATGAGCGCATTGGTGCGTGTGGGGAAATATGCTCCCCCGGTCTTGCGTGCACCTGCCGCTGCCAGTGCGGTTTTTAAATTTAGCGCCGCGTTCGCTCCCCGCAGCCCCGGTGTCGGCTGGGCTCTGACGCACTCGCCTGGCCGCATAGAGGCTCCATAGTCTGAATGGCGATTGCAGCAGACTCGCAGGGCAGAGGCGGCGGAGCGTACGGCGAGCTCAATACGACGCAAACCGCGGTCAAAATGCGCGATATGTGAATGGTGAGTCCCACCTTTCCTGTATCGGCGTCACCTTTAGGGCCTTGCCTTTGGCGTTTCAGATTATTTGCACGTATTATTTACAATGGTTTTTGGTGGTGGACACGTTTCGGGGTCTTTTTTTTAATCGGATCCTTATTCTCAATAGTTTCCCCTAGTATTCGTGGTGTAGCCAAGACCACGGAGCCTTTTGTTTCTCTGGCTGGCTCGTTAAATATGAATGCGGACATATAAAGCGGCTGTACGACCGAATTTGAAACAGTCATACGCTAAAGTGCACCGCCCTTTGTAAATTATAACAACATCCGTTTTTGCTCACCTTTTTTCGTTATAGACCCCCACGCCGCTTTTTGTTATCCTTTCAGTCCGCAAACGGATCCTCGCTCGGGAGAAAGCCGACCGCGGATGTGCGGCTTTGGCGTGTTTTTTTGGGGCGACGGAACGGCGGCTTTTAATTGAAATACGGTAAAGAGCGAGTCGGCTCGCGGTTGCCCGGCCGGCTACGTGGCTGCCTCGCGCAGCGGGGCTCGCGCGCGACACCCTCCCCTTTTCGGCGCGTTCTGGGATCCGATCGAACCGCAGCCGCGTCGTTTATCCGCAATTAGCGCACGGGGTCCGGGCTGTTTAACACCGACTTCCGGCGACTCTGCTTGTTCGGCGCTGCGTTTTTTTTGCCACGAAACCGTAAAATAACCCCCCCCCCCAATTTATACTCTAAATGTAAAAAAGTGTCTTTAAAAACGCAGTGCTCCAGGTAACCACATAATGTGTAAAACGTTTACTCCTTTGGTTTCCCGTCTATCTTAAATCATTTTTTATAGTTGTGTACGCTTCGGTTGTCTAATAAAACTTTCGATTGGTAGGTGAAACAGATGGGGTATATATTCAATATACAAATCGGACCCCTATCCGGCACACTGCAGGAAAATAGTCTAGTACTCTAGTTAATATTGCGTTGAATTTTTTCTTATTCCCAGGTGAAAAGACTGCGCTCATTATCTCCTCGACACTTTCTCTCTCTTACCCTTACATTTACAACGACTTTATATAGTTATGCAACCGTTTACATGTTTACTACTTAAATGTATGATGCATGGCCACAGTTTTATTATAGTGTTTAGTATAGTTATCTTTGTTTCAGGATGTATAATTTTGACAACTAGAACACACATACTTGTGGACTATCATGGTCACAGATTGTAAGCACCTGCTTTTCTTTGCGCTGCAGGTTACCTCGCCATAAGATGGAGGATAGCTTCGATTGCGACTGTGGTGAGCTGGAGCCACCTGATCACTGAGAGGAGGATTGGCATTTAGCTGCTGAACTTCTGACTGTTGAACAGGCTGTAGAAAACCAAGCTGAATAAAACTTTTGTGCCCGCTGGCACAGAAGAATTATGCGACTCAGGATCACTCATACACTGAATGTATCTCCACTGTGATGCTACCTGCTTCATTCCATTGTGTTCCTTCAGACGCTAATAAAAACGTAAAGGCTTCGCAAAGGAATACTTCATTATTTTTTCCTTATTTTTTGGCCTTTTGAGCAATGACTAAATACCTTACCTACATATCAAAGAAATTCACCAGGCTTTGCTGGGGGCACAGCTGAAGGTCACAGTCAGAACTCTGTTGACCTCAGTGGATGTTTATAATTAAAGGAAAAAATAGGTGGTTATTTTTTCCCCTGAAATGTCTTACATAGGGTTTTAAATATTCTTTAATAAAAATAGAACTCAAGCCCCTCTCCCAGTTGTTTCAGCATTTGATCATAACCGGTTGAGCGCTTAAACTCTGCTTCTGTGAAATGGCTGAGAAGTTTGAAAGTCTGATGAACATCCATGGCTTTGATCTGGGGCCCCGTTACATGGACCTTAAGCCCCTGGGGTACGGCGGCAGCGGCCTGGTGTTCTCCGCCGTGGACAATGACTGTGACAAGCGGGTGGCGGTTAAGAAGATCGTGCTCACCGACCCCCAGAGCGTGAAGCACGCCCTGAGGGAGATCAAGATCATCCGGCGTCTGGACCACGACAACATCGTGAAGGTGTTTGAGACGCTTGGCCCCAGTGGCCGGCAGCTGACCGAAGACGTGAGCTCCCTGACGGAGGTCAGCTCGGTTTACATCGTGCAGGAGTACATGGAGACAGACCTGTGCAAGCTTCTAGAGCAGGGGCTGCTGTCTGAGGGTCACGCACGGCTCTTCATGTACCAGCTACTACGGGGCCTCAAGTACATCCACTCCGCCAATGTTCTGCACAGGGACCTCAAACCCGCCAACCTCTTTGTCAACACGGAGGACCTTGTCCTGAAGATCGGGGACTTCGGCCTCGCCCGAATCATGGATCCACACTATTCACACAAGGTACGAACAAGCCAGCTCTAATGACTCTAGAAGGTACTACCGTCGCTTTTCATTGTAACGTCTGTTTTCATATGCGACAGATAAGAGGCTAGCCCCTCCCAAGAGTAATTTATTTATGCTTACGTATGTGTGCTCGAAGCTTCTGTTTTTATTTCGGTGAACCAGCTTTCCTTGGTTCCTGTCAAGAGGTGTAACTGCCAAGTGATGAAGTTATAATAAACGTGGCAAAACAAAAGCTTTAATTGGCGGCGGGTGTTGGCCTTCCTAACAGCCGCAGCCTTTAATGAGAGATCTGTCAAAAGAATTCAAGTTTCCTCTTTTGATGAATGGCTGATGTAACATTAAAGGCTTTTTATTCTGATTCTTATGGTCAAGCAGCTAATAAGGATGTAAACTCATTGCGTGAGAGAGATGTACAACTTCTGAATGACTCAGAAAGTTCCTGAGTTGTATATGGTAGCAATGTGTTTTTAATACTATATTTAATTAAGTTTCACGTCTTCTGCATTTCATTAAATGGAATAAGTGATTTGGGTCATTTTTTTTTCTTCCGTAATTCATATTTTCGCTTTCCGACATAAATACCAGTTCCACCAAAACTGGGCTGCACTGGATTTCTACTGTCGTCCAATTTCACGGGTCTGTGTGTTTGCCTGCGGGCGTCTGCGCCATAGCAGTCAGGTGTTCACGTGCGTCTTTAATTAGCCGTCTCCCATGGGGTCACGTCAGCCCTGTCCATGGGAGGTTTCCACAACAGCCGGAAAGTGGGCCACGCACGTCTGCTGCTCCTGTGCTCTCTCCTCAGAAGGGCGTCGTTTGCGGGGAAGACGGGCAGCCCCTCTGCCACATTGAGCCCAGCGACTGGCCTGCCTGCTTCCCTGGCAGCGGGTGGGTGGCATGTCTGAACCTCGCCCATGGCAGCTGGATCAACCATGGATGCATGACATCGTAGACCATGTTTGACCTCGTAGGTTCGTGCGTAGGTGTGCACCGGCTAACTCATGCAGTGGTTACTGCGGCTTATTTTTGACCATGGTGCTAGAGGGGACACCAGTCGCAGGGTCTCCTTCAGCCCCTCTTCCTTCATCCCCTCAGTTTGCACACCCAGACGCCTTTCTGATTTAATTATTTTTATTCCGGGCAGACCCATTTCAGCACAGAGCCCTGTGATTTTAACAGCCCCACTGCCGGGGGGAGGGGTGCTCGTTTGCTGCTCCCGTTGTGGGCGGAGCTTTTTGCTGTGGGCACCGCGTGCGAGATCAGTTTTCAGTGGTGCTGCTGGTGCAACGGAAAATTTTAAACCTTTGAAAAAGGACAGATTGTTTTGAAGAGCCCAGAGCTCCTGGATCTGTCTCGCATAGAGTGCAGGGTTCAAACACCTCATCCACCGCTCCAGAAGGCCTCCGCTTCAAGAATGTAGGGAATTCACGTGCAGTAGACTGACTGACTGCATTCCAAGCCACCCCCACCCCACTCCACCCCCACAAAACTAGCCTCCATTTCCTGCTGTTGCTGAAGTGAAATAAATTGTGGATTTCATTCGCTTTATTGCTTCTGGCTGAGAGCGATACTGAGAGAAGGTCGCTTTTGAGAAGGCTGGAGCAGCAGGTACGACGAGTCTCAGACCAGAATTTAAAAGAAACTACTATGTCAGGGCTGAGGAGGCGAAATGATGGGGGTGTGGAGGCTGAGTGCGTGTGGGCCACAGAAACGTGATGACGACGACTACAATCTTCACGTGTCCTTAAATGTTTAAAACATTGTTTAAAAATGCTTAAAACATCAGCAGGAATGTGTATCCCGCCTCTCCAGAGCTTCTTGATGAATTGGTTTCCACACCTTGCTTACCAAACTAATGACACACAGATCACTCCCATTGTTCTGAATTACACCCTCTTATGCAAAGAAGCTCAGTTGAATGGTGCCATGAGTTTTCTGCCGTGGTTACTTTCTGCACCCCCATGCTCTTCATACAGATAGGACTACCACAAGCAATATGAGATTACGTTGGGTCAACAAGTATTATTTTTATCTCAGGACCAGGAAGCCAAACCTGCAGTGAATGCAGCATACAGTTTATGTCAATTTAAGCTTGTTTATTTAGTTCCAGCACATTCTCTGTGTTTTTGGAACACGTCCACATACTTACTGCAACACTCTGAAAATTGTAAAGGGTTCATTTTCCTTCAGTGTTCTCTACTTTTCCTGCTTTGTGAGGTTTGGTTAATCTGTTCTTCTTGAGTTGCATGAATTTCTGAGAGTCACATTGCCCCAATGAAACAAGATGTTCTGTCACATGTCGTCGTGGGCCAGGCGAAGGACGGAACCAACTCATTGAAGATCTATGGGATTTGGGCTTGATTGATGGGTGTGTTCCTCTGGAAGACCATTACTCTGAATCTCAGAGCTCTTGTTAAAAGAAGTATGAAAACCCCTGTTTCGTTTTGTACCTGGACTTTCTGCATGTTAGGATCTCAGAATGAGGGTTGATCAACTTGCTCCCCTACAACTGGATGGTTGGACTCTGCAGGGTTTGAGGGGTCCTCATGTGACACATTCCATTATTTCCCCTGTATCTCCTACACACACACCTATTATCATTCACCTCTTCCTGGTTCGTTCTGGAAAGTTCCCTTGATACCTTTCATCCATTTCACCCCTAATCTGTTTCTAGTGTGTTCCTTGATTAATCTGCCAGAGAGTCCTTTGGTTATCGCATAGTCAGGTCAATGTGCTTCTGGTGTGATAAAGCCCTTTAGGAACTGCAGCTCTGCTCATGAATATTATGATTTTTAGACAGTATTTTTTTATTTTGCGCAGGCTGCACTCCATGACATCCAAAAGGCAATCTTTCTGTAACGTCTTCTGAGGCAGGAAGGATTTGTTCTGTTCGGCCAGTGAACTCAGTGAACCTTCTGCTATAGAGGGCTGGGTGAGGGTTTGCATTTCTCTGCGTTATCTTGCCGTTTGCTGCAGAAGTGCAGGTTGGTGCCAGTGATCTGCCTGCTTGCTTTTCTATGTTAAAATGATCCTTTCCATGGCTGTTCTGGCGGCTCCGGAGACAGGCTCCACACATTTGGGTTGCTTCTAAGCTCACGGTACCTCTAAATATGGCAAAGAGCTGCGGAGTGACTTATCGTGAAACAGATGGCTTCTCCGTATACTGTGCAGTCTATTTACCCTTGGTCACCTCAATATATCATGCAGCCAGATTTGACAAAACCCTATTCATGAAATTCATGTTATCTGACTTATGTTTAATGTTATGTTTAATAATTCTGTGGATACAGTTTTTATTTTAGTTATTGTTAGGTGAATATAACCTAGGTTTTTACTCTCCTTATTTAATTGAATTAAAAAATGATTTAATTTTAATGCATCCATCTTATTTTTATGTCTTTATGTATTGTCATGTATTTATGTATAGAACTGCATTCCCTGCATGATAGGTGCTATATAAATAAAGTTATTTATTAATTATTATTCTACTTATTATTGTTATTATAATATGTCATTTGAGGTGGCATATATTAATAATAAGTGGGAGGCGGTCATGTGATCTTGTCCGTTTTGCCTTAAATCTCTCAGGGTCATCTCTCTGAAGGACTGGTGACAAAGTGGTACCGATCTCCCCGTCTCCTGCTGTCTCCAAACAACTATACCAAAGCCATCGATATGTGGGCTGCAGGTTGCATCTTTGCCGAAATGCTGACGGGAAAGACACTCTTTGCAGGTCAGTTTGGATAGCTAGTCCCAGAAACACACAAACTTTTTTGGCTTTTTTTCTTTTAAAAGGGAAACGCAGGTAGCTTTTTGAGCACACAAATTCTTCCTAGTTTTGGTTAGCAGAGAATTTCACACAGCCTGCAAATTCAAGTTCAAGCCACAGAGAAGGTGATGTAGGATCATGCCTAGTGACCCTTAGGACCATTATGTTATTTATTTATTTGTTTTTATTGTGACAGATGGTGCACTGACAGCCAGCTGCTCTCAGTGCTCTCCAGTCATTGGTTTGTTTACCCCGGTCGACCCAGGTGCCCATGAGCTGGAGCAGATGCAGCTGATCCTGGAGTCCATCCCTGTGATCCATGAGGAGGACCGACAGGAGTTGCAGAGTGTCATCCCTGTTTTTGTCCGCAAGGACATGTCCGTGCCCCAGACCCCACTGGTCAAGCTGCTTCCCGGTGTCAGCAAGGACGGTGAGTTTTGGTTGGCTTTAGGGATGTCCCAGTCCACTATCTTGGTACCCCAGTCCAATCCATTCAGTACATATATGTGCCGATTACAATCTGATCTCTTAATAAATATGTAAAAATTCATACACATACAGTAGGCGTCTGTGCATTCTTCGTTTGAAAAGCCTCGCGATTTTGCAGTATTCCTTTTATGCGGTTTCTCCAAGTGCCTAATTATATTTGTTGCGTTCCACGAGGCCCTGATGCTGCCTCCTATTAAACAAAGGCAGTGCAAACACTGCGGGTAGCTGTTGGGCTGCTTCGAGTTTTCAATTTAAAGAATTTCCACATGGCTGACATCTCAGTAGTTTGTAGTTACAGGCCAAGTGCCTCAGGCTTACTGCAGCGGGCGCTGGAACCTTACAATCTGCACAACTGACGTAAATTGGGCGGAATCGGGAAATTAAGTAGATCGGGCTTCGGTTCGGGCTGTGGTAGCCAATACCAATCAAATAAAAATTGCCTGTAACAGTCCCGATTCCAACCTTTGATATCGGCTCGGGACATCACTGATTTGCTTGCCACATGTGTGCTACACAGCCCAAATCACACAACCATGTACTATATACAGAATGCATGGCCTACTCAACGTGGGTAAACCTGCTAAGTTAAAAAAAACAATTTGTCTTCCTAGCTTTGGACTTCTTGGGGAAAATCTTGACTTTCAATCCCATGGACCGCCTTACGGCTGAGGAAGCCTTAGCTCACCCCTACATGAGTGACTACTCCTTCCCGCTAGACGAGCCCATCTCCAACCACCCCTTCCATATTGAGGATGAGGTGGATGACATCTTGCTAATGGATGAGACTCACAGTCAAGTGTACAACACCTGGGACAGGTAACAAAAAAATAAATATTCACAATAATTTGTGTGTGTATATATGTGCACAAAAACAGTGTTGCCTTTTGTGGTCAAGGCTTTGATGTTTTCAAAAACATCTTTTTCAGGTATCATGACAGTCAATTCTCAGACCAAGACTGGCATCTGCATAGTACTCATGAAGCAGACAATGTACAGCTGGACCCCCGAGCCATGTCAGAAGTGACTGACGAAGAGGAGGTTCAGGTTGACCCGCGCAAGTACCAGGACGGGGACCGGGAGAAATTTCAGGAAGACCCAGTGTTTGATTCCTTCTTTGCCCCTGAGTTCTCATGGCAGGCCGAAGAGCACCATGAAAACAAATATTGTGACCTGGAATGTGGACATACCTGCAACTACAAAGCTGTCTCTCCCTCATACCTGGATAACTTGGTGTGGCGTGACAGTGAGGTCAACCATTACTACGAGCCCAAGCTCATCATTGACCTGTCCAACTGGAAGGAACAGAGTAAAGAAAAGGCAGACAAGAAGGGGAAGTCCAAATGCGAGAAAAACGGCTTGGTCAAGGCCCAAATTGCGCTTGAGGAAGCTTCTCAGGATCCTGCTGAGAAGGACAAGCAGCAGGAGAAGAATCGAGGCTTTGACTTTGACTCCTTCATTGCCGGCACCATCAAGCTCAGCCTACAGCCAGATTCCTGTGAGGTGGGCCTTCTCAATGAACTTAACAGCTCCGTCTCCCAGCTGGAGACCAAGAGCCCCGTGCCTAAGTCCATCAGCCAAGAGAAGGAAGAGAAGTGCCTGGTGAACCTGGCCCAGCTGGAAGGCCGGACACCCCAGCCCTGGGAGAGCTTTAGCCGTGCGGACATTACTGAAGAAGAGAGCTGCATGATTGACGAAGTTTGCTGGGATGTGAGAAAGGATGAGCAGATGCAGAAGGAGACCACCTGCACAAGCTATTTGGACAGGCTGTTCAGTAAGAAGGAGGAGGTGCGAGAGCCAGCAGCAGTGGAGGTGGATGAAGGCTTTGTGACCAGAAATGGGGAGCTTGTGTTTAACGTGCAGCTGGATTCCTTGGCAGTTCCCCGGTTTGACAGCCCTGCCGATTCTCCCCTGAAGTCCATACAGACGACCCTGACGCCCTCTGCCATAAAATGTTCCCCTCAAATCGCCCATAAAACCTATAGTAGCATTTTAAAACATCTGAATTAATGGCCCAAATATTTTTAAATAGTAGTTTCTGATATCTTACTTGAATTATTGGTTTTTATGCCTCCTTTGTATGATCCGTATGTGACTGAGTAGCACTCAGTTGTAATGGCTTAAGGGAGTTTATGACCACGTCTTATTTGGAAACAGCTGGCATGCCGTTTGCACACGATGTGATGTTGAAAAACCAGCACAGAAGAGGTATGGGGGGGGCACACTGGGTGGTGGGAAATGCACTACAAGGAACTGGGTCACGTCACAGCTGATACGTTTTTGCCCTTTTTATCTGTTTGAAAGTTTATCATCACATGTCTTAAATCTTAGGCATAATTTATTAATGTATCTTCCCAGAAACATTGTCTAAAACACATTTTATAATTCAAACCCTCATTTTACGTGTAGTGAAATCAGCAGCCGTTAAATGTTGATTTTTTTTCTCTCTAATTGTTATCTACCTCAAGGTAACAGCAGAAAGTGGGCAAATCTCAGCCACAGCAGTGGTTTACAGACACATCCTCCACCGCATTCGACACGCGCTGATGTCGCTTGCTTTGTGTTATTTCGCCTTTTGCCATAGTGAAGTGATGAGGTCATTATTTATTTTTCAGCGGACGTGATATTTATTGTGATGCGTAATTTCAATGTGAGTGTTGGAAAAGCAAAGGAACTTGATTTGCATAATCTTGTATGGTACATGCAATACATCAGCATCTAACTTAAAGTACCATTTGCTTACTTTAAAGCTGTAATTTTTCCATTTTTTGTTTTTCTTTGCTTAATGCGCATTTTTTTTTTGTCCCGCTGATTTATATTTATTTTTTAGTTAGAGGTACTTCTATTCTTTTACTATAGAGGAAAATATACTTTACGGAATTGAAAATGCGCCTCTAAGTCTTAATTTTTTAAATACAGAATATACCATTAGAGTCGTGTGCAAGGACAAAACAAATGAAAGGCACATGGAAACTAGAAATAAACTGTATGTCATTGTTTAATTTTATATTTTTATTACAATTTGTATTTTTTTCAAACAGGCATGAATAAATTAGGTTACGTGGTAGCATGTGGAACATTAATGGAAATTTGTTTTGCCTTTAAATGTTGGTATTTTATTATTGGTTCTCTTGTTCTAAAAAATATGAATAAAATCCCCAACAAATATATAAAGGCTTTTTCAGTTTTTTAATTCCAAAGTTACCAAAAAAACTAGAACTAATATGTTTACGGTATAGGTACACAGAAAATTATTTGTGGGACCCTGTCGGCCTTTTCTGCAGCCTGCGTGTGTCACTCTCTCTAAGGCACACATTAGTGGAGAATATTGTACCAAGCTGAAAAACAGGAAGTACACTATTATCATTCATTCGTCTTCATTGCATCAGTTTCTCCCTGAAAGGAGGCTTGCTGCACGCCCATAACGAGTGGTATGGCAGAGGGTTTGTTGTAAATGTGATACGCGGCCTGCTCTTCCTTTAGGAGATCTGTCTTTAAGCTCGCAGTGCATGGAGGTGCAGCCACAGCTACATAGTGCCAGTGCACTGACACTGGTTTTGCAGTGTATTACCCATGATTTGTTCCAGCACCTGAGTTCAATCCTTGCTATGGGAAGATTATTGCTTTTTTTCATACAACTTGACCGAAATATGGGACTTGAATTTTTTTAAGCACCTTTGTCAATTTAGGCTGTAAACTGAATAATCTCTACATACACACCACATTTTTATCTGCATTTATATTTGTCTAAACTTTTTGACCCAATAAATTGTACCACATACATTTTTTATAGTATGTTGCATATCAGCTGACGTATGAAGTGTTACGTAAACAGTCTACCCCCCCCCCCAGTGCAAAATGTTACACAGGTTGTCATGGTGCTTCTCTATAAAAGCTATGGGGCCGAACTGGAGTTTCTCTGCAGCAAGCCCCTATATCTGCAAAATTTTTGCAGGTCATACAGTTTTCCTTCTGTTTGGAGACAAAACTCCCCCACCCCCCCTCCCGCCCCCACTTAATGCAGGTGAGGAAGTTCTCTCACTTGATTACGTGGGAATCAGCAGCAACGTGCAACATACTGGAACTGGAGCCACCATGACCTAAAGCCAGAGAGCATCGGTGCTGTGGCTCTCCCACGGCTGAAAGCAGATAGTCCTGGGAAAAAAGGCACGAGAAACACAGAGTCTTAGCAGATACGTCAGGCTGACGGAGATGCAGTCTAAAAAGACGCGACTGGCAGATAGGTGGTAAGGGCTGATCTTAAATCAGAAATCCATCATAATACACAATAAGCAAAGTTTCCAAAATTTGTTTGGGTTAAAACAGTAGGCCCGTGTGCTGCTGACAGTTATCAGTGAGTGGCTCTTAATCTGGGCTGTTGCCCAGGTGACGGCTGAAGCATCTGAAATTACCAAGCTCTCGAGTCCCTGTAGTCCGGACAAAACACGTTGTTCTGGTTCTGGACACGGAACATGCGTCATGATTTTGAAAGGCTGGGCAGTGGTGCCCCTAGGTGGGAGCTGCCACTGGAGGGCACCTGCAGTGGATGAAACAGGATCCTTTGGATGTTCTCACTCTATGAAAAGATCGTCTAGGAAACAAAACAGGATGCTGAGACGTTTGTGGAAGCCACACTATAAACATCAGCAGTGATTCATTTTTTAAGCAAACATAATTCATATACACCCATACCTATGAATTCCAAGTCCCAGTATTTTAATTCACACCAAGACAAGCTGTATAAATTAATAACCATATCGAAGCCCCAGCACCAGGACCATAAAAAGGCTTGAGGCACATCAGAGAAATATTTGAACTTCACACAAATTCCCAGTAACAAATTTTTACCATAACAGACCATTTTCAGCCCAACTTCATTTTTACTTAATTGATTCTTCTTAGTTCATTGTCTCTTGCTACTTGTTGCTTCAAAATGTATGATATGTGGTGTGTGTGTGTGTGTGTATATATATACATATACATATATATATACACACAGACACTCACACACACAGATTACTGTGCAAAACTCAAAATCAAAAGTGTGCATTTATCTGGGTGGTAAGTGCACTTTTACTCAGAACAAAAAAAAACACAATTTAGCATTAGAACATGTGCAAATTAAGAGTAACACAACAAAAACTAGTAGGAACTTCTTCTGTTCCTCAAAAAGTTACTAATTTCTGGTTGGTTGGATAGATGAACAGCACTTCATCTCCCGAACCTCTCCACAGGCTCACCCCAGCCATTCTGTGTCTATTAAATTTCACCACTAGCTCACTTAATTAATTTAATTAGAAAATTACATGGGTGTATTGGATGATTGCTGCAAACGCTGGGGGTGATTTTAGCAGAGGGTTTGAAATGGCTAAGCTGACACACTTTGACAGGCATAATAGCATTGTTTTACACCAACATGAAGATCACTTAAACATCATTTTATTAGGCTGCCTAAGACTCATACAGTGAGTTTCATTAATTCCCCTGCCTCAAACATGTGACTCAATCTAAATAAATGTCCAGGTTGGGCACTCGTAGTAACTGTGAGGCAGTTTAGCAGCCTCCCCCCCTCCCCCCGAGCCAGACAGGCTCTGTATCCGTTTAGAAACTGGGCAAAGCCACTGCTGCAGCAGCCGTGGTCCCTCTAGGGCCTGGCAAGCTTCCCAGCAGTATTTACGATTTCCACCTGCTGCAGCCCATCAGCCCTGAGCAGCACAGCTCTGCCATAGTGTCACATGCCAGTTTGCACGCTGGCACATTTTCCGGAGGTGTGAAAGGTAAGCTGTGACCTTCCTGCACACTGTCCCACCACAGCTTGCTTTGCATGGGTCCTCACTGATGTAGCATTCTCTGGAAAGGTATTCTGGGAAAGGAGGACTGCCCTTTTCGAAAAGCCAGCAGAGGGCAAAATCTTAGCTAAATGAATTAATGGGCATTTAAAGTAAACAGTGAGTGACCAGTGTTGCAGGCAGCATGCCGGTTACCTTACACCTCCAGTGCTGGGGGGGCTTCACATCTCATTCCTGCTCTGCATGTGTGGAATTTGCACCTTCTTCCCGTGTCTCGCAGGTTTCCTCCTGCACTCTGTAGTACAGTATGTGCCCCATCGGGGCTGGAATCCTGTCCAGGACATACCCCAATCATGTGCCTTGTGCTACCCTGGAAAAACCCTAATGGATGACCATTGTTTGAGTAGCTGATGAATCATCCCTCCTCCCGCTTTTACACATCCCTAAACACCAGTTCCTTGAAAATAGGATTTGTTTATCTATGGAATCAAGTCCAAATTAGTAACAGTTGGGGGAAAAAGTGCCATTCACTCACATCAGTGTAGCAAAGGGATCTATTTTGACAGATAAGGTCCTTGTGCAGGTCCAGCTGTTTGTGGTTGAGGAGGAAAGTTAAGAATTATGTCTACAGCTGGGAACAAAGAAGGTAGTGGACACCCTGTCCATTCAAGGTCAAGGGAGGCTCTCGGCCCCAGCATGCTAACTAAACCACGAGAAGAAGCTCATTTCTTCTAGTCTCCACATCAACATGGAAAGCCTTAAAAAGCAGCACAGCTTAATGTGACACGCCCCCCCCCCCCCAAAAAAACACTCCATTTTGAGACGTTTGTAAATTTAAACCACTTGGCAATCGGCATCTGCATCACATGAAAAATAAACATACAACAGCACCATAATCCCAGGATCAACTGGTTGTGTTGTCAGATTTTTTTATGGCTATTGGCATCAGCTTCATGCCGTATCTTCACTGATATAGGGATGATTGTTCACTTCAGGCATGAACTTTGGATATTCCAGAACCTACTTGCAACATACAGGACAAGGTTTGGTTAATATTTCCCCTTTATAGTGGCCATAATAATTGTCCACAAGCAGAAAGCACTCTTTTAGTAACACTTTAAACTTTTAACTGGTAGCAGAGTGAAACAGGTCTGATTTCTTTCCACTTTGACTAACAAGTCGTGTTTGACTTTCCTGCTTACAGTGAGGAATATAAGGACCAGGGGTCACCCTGTTATATCAACTTAGGTTGCACAGGATGGTTAGTTCTGTATATATTCTCCTTTTGTAGCAGTTGGTGCTGAATTGACGCAAGCTTGGAGGATCACTACGTTGTCAAGAAAATGATCAATTTCAATATTCAACAGGCAAAACCTGTATTGATAACCTTTTTGAAGGCTATTCTGATGGAGAAAAGGACAATTCATGAACCATTTGCTGTAATTTTTCACCCCACTAGATGGTGTTCAAAAAAGGGCTCAAAGTATGCCCCGAAGCAAACCGAGAGCACCATCTAGTGGGGTCAAAAAATACAGCAAATGGTTCATGAAGCGTCATTTTGTCAACACACATTTTGCCCTCCCTTGAAACACCACCACCCCCCCCCCCAAACACACACACACACAGTCCTGCTACATTCAGTCTAACAGACTAGCAGCTTTCACCTTTAAATGGTAGAGCAGATATTAACAGATGTTCTTCCAGCGAGTGTCCCCACTCCCCTATTAACCCTGAGCTGATTGCATGAAAAAAGGTCAGGAATCAAACTTACAAAAAGTCATGAAAAAAGCTGCGGAGAAAAGTGTTGTGTGGCTTTGCGGCAATGCCCTCTTCACGAAACGGGCTAGAGTAAAACCAACCAGCACTGTCTAAAATGCATTACTTCTAGTTGAGCAGAACCATCACAACTGATTTGGTGTTGTATGTATTATTATTATTACTATTATGGATGGATGGATGGATGGATGGATGGATGGATAGATGGATAGATAGATAGATGGATAGATAGATAGATGACTACCAGTGAATAGTTTTACAGCATCTCAGTTTTTCCAGTTTTATAGAAATGTATGTAGGCTTTCAGTATCAATGTCAAGTGTAATTACGGCATAGGGCAAATAAACTATAGCAATTTAAAAAGAAGTCAAGAAATCATTTAGCTTACAAACTATATTTCAATTTTAGACTCAAAGTAGCCCCCTTTTGCTGATATAACAGCCAGACACACACAGCATTCTTTGTACGAGGAATATCAAATTTTGGTCAGAAAGTTCTTCCCAACTTTGCTGCAGAAATACCCATGAATGTGTTGAATTTGTAGGTCGCTTTTGGTTTCACCCTTCTGCCCAGTTCATGCCAAACCAACTCAATGGGGTTTAAGTCTGGTGACTGCTGGCCCTTCCATGTGTTTAAGAGTACCATTTTGTTGTTTTCTTTTTATTTAGCTCTGACATAGCCTGGAGGTGTGTATGTTTTGGGTTATTGCCTTGCTTTAGGATGAATCTCTGACCGACTACATGCAGACCAGAGGGTGTTGCATGGCGCTGCAAAATGCTGTCAACTCTTTTGTTTCAGAATGTCAGTCACTCCATTGGTGCTTCTCCATTTTCCAATTAAATTTGTGGAACAAGAATAGTTTTTGAACCGATCTGCATATATTTTGCATACAGTTATATAGGAAATGATAGTCTGAGACAAAGTGCAGATTAGGACAGCCCTAGTTCACTAATGGCCACAGTCTATATTTACACGTACTGTCTAGTGTTTGCAGACAGAATAAGGAGACCTCGCCTCCTTACAGGCGGATTTTACAGGCGGATAAACCTTTAGCTGTCACAATCAGTCCTGCTGCCATGGGTTTGTATTTGCTAATGTTAGAGCCCCTGGCTGTTTTCAAATGAATGAATGATTTTGAAGTTGTAGGCCAGACTTGCGACATAACAGTCTGTCACAGAGTGTTAATACTTCACATCCACAGCAGAAGGCCTAATCTTAGTGAGCTTACAAAGGAACCACCAGATGAAGACAGTAAGGCTGCATGCTATTTTTATAATTACCCAGTCTGCTCTGTATCTCCAAAAAAGTCTCACCTCATAAAATTAAATTAACTCAGGTCCAATGTCCGGCGGGGGGGGGGGGGGGGGGGGGGGGGGGGGGGGGGGGGGGGGGCGGGGCGGGGGGGGGGGGGGGGGGGGGGGGGG